>OY754899.1:5000-1205000 GCA_963576445.1 Lithosia quadra | reverse complement strand
TTTGAGTGAGAGGGAGTGCAGCCGCTGTCGAAAAAATTTCCTTTTGTTCCTGCTCATAGTTATGGAGTGAAGGGAGGTGGGATGATGGCAGTGAAATGAGGTTCCACACTGCTAACCCTCATACATACCCCGGCAGGACGGCAACTTTGAGGAGCTGGACAGGAGACTGCGGGGACGCCCGAGCCCCCCTGGAAGTGTCCATCGGGCCCTCTCGTCCGGTCGCCAACCGGCACGATGGCGCACTCCGGGATTTTTCGTCAGATGGCGGGGCAGCCTTTCTTATGCGGCTAACATAGTACTTGGGCCCCCAACTATCTGCGGTCGGCCAGCGGTGCACCGTGCCTCGGATCCCGCTACCCTCCGTGGCCAAATCCTCGGAGCCCCCATACCAGAGCATGCCAGGTCGGTCGACTTGCAGTGGAACAACTATTTCGACCCATCATCCCGTGTGGCTACACCAAGCATCATACCGGAACACAGCTAGGCTGCTTGGCGGTACGGCTTTGCTTGGTGGGTGGTTACAAGCCGTCGGTTGAAACCTACCACCAGTATGTCACCTATTTAGCACCACCCAGGGGTCACGTGTAGGGATTCGCAATAGGGTACTCTCCTACGGACGCGGGTGACTTGACCCCCATATGTATACAAAATATTAACTGAATACACGTAATTTTTCCTCCTTCCTTTGACCTTGAAAGTCCTTAACTCCTAACAAAGCTATGTACAATTAAATTTAACAAAACCTCTACCTACAAATGAATAATTATAAGGAAACTTTTAACAATTCCTGAATTATGCACACGAATTTCACTCCCGCAAATGCGAAAAAAAAATGCTGACCACATTAAAATGCACGCCAGAAGCTGCAGTACAGACAACAAAAAGCGCGTGAATAAATAAAGCTTGCGGTTAAACCAGTAAAATGTTTTTGCTGTCCATACGAAATGGTGCTTGGATTTGAAACTACATACCGTTTCGTGAATATGTAGGTATTGTGCCTGACTTTCAGTTTGTGAATAGATCTTTAACACTGACCATTACTGTTGCATTTTTATTCAGCTAGAGTGATAAAATGGTATCCTGTAGAGTTTTTTTTTATTATTTATTTCAAGTTGACCTGTTTGTTTGAGTCAAATCTAGTAATTGTTAATTGAGCCCCTTCCTGTGGACGGTTTGTTCTGAAATTTGGCACATATATTTAGTTCTGGTGACAATACAAGTTAATCTACACTTCTGTATCATTGTAAATTCAAGATGGCCGCCGCTACAATATGGCGGCTTTTTTTTATACCACTTAGGTGGCAGACAAGCACACGGCCCACACTGATGGAAAGCGGTTACCGTGGCCTATGGACGCGTGCAACACCAGGGGCGTCACACTCGCGCTGCCGACCCTGCAAAAACCTTCTAATGCCCTTCTTGAAGAACCCCATATTGTAGCCGCCAGGGAAAACCAGGCTTACGTATTTTTCCACAACTACCGTAATATGGATATCAAATGAAAAGGCTTGACTAGTACTTAGAATATAGTTCACTGTTAAAAAAAAATAGAAAATCCAACATGGCCGCTTTTAGTGTGTAAAAGCGTTTAACTTAAAACATGTTTTACTTAATTTATTTTTTATGTTTGTTAACTCAGAACGTTCAATTGCCCAGTCGAACTTAAAAAAAAACAACCTATTTGAGAACTTCCTCCTCTTTAAAGTCGTTTATAAAAGCATTTCCTTCTATAGTTAACCGAAAATAAAAGAACAAGACTACTATACAGGAGGGAAAGAGTGCCATAAAGCACTCTTTGTGGAACCCTCTTTTCATACTTAAGATTACTTAGTTGGTAGCTTAATTAGTTTAAGAGAGTCAAAGAGTCGCTTGTTGGAATTCCTTGCAGTCATTTTTGTTGTTTATACGATTCTTTGTACCGTCTGCAACAAAAGTTGCCTGTCACTGAATTATTTTCAAAAATTTTCTTACATTGGAATACGCGTTAAATTAACCAAAGGATACACAGCTTAGTAGTTAAAGCGTCACGTCAGCCTTATAATTGATAGGTCATTGGTTCGAATACAAGACAAATTCTTCACTACTGATCTGAATCTACTCCTAACATCGTACCGTAAACGGGAATATTAGTAATGTTGGTTACTAGTACCTTAATTTATCAAAAAATGAAGTAATCTATATAAATAAAAAAAATGAATCGCCGAAAATACATTTTATGCATAATTTTTGAACGATTGCATCAAATTGGGAAATTCTTTTTATCCTGGTCGAAAAATCAGGCAATTCAAAGGCCTATACCACAAATTGTGTTAATTCCTGATAAAATTATAGCACAGAATATAATAATATAATAGTACTATACTATAAATCATGGAACGCTTAAGTTTAAGGCGTTAAGCAGACGGCGTGGCGGTCAGGTCTTTTTGACCGCGACGTATTCTTATTATTACTTTTATTAGATCGCATTTAACCCGCGTATGTCTGACAAGTCACATGAGTGATTGCGCGGACAAATGCAACCTAATGATCGTACAAATAGACTGCGTCGCGGTCATTTTGACCACCCCGCCCCGCCGTCGGCTTATCGCCTAAAAGTAAGGGTCAATTTATACTAGCGCAGAGTCGAAGCGCATCGAAGCGTCTATCCAAAACTGAACATAACAAATTCAACCATAACTACACAGCGTAACGCACACATTACTTCTGAGATTTTAAAAGACGCGCGCATTCTTCGGAATTCGCGCGTCTGCTCGTGACCAACGCTGATTGGAATTTGATGGATTTGATGGAATTTGACGCTTCGATGCGCTTCGACTCTGCACTAGTATAAATTGACCTTAAATCTGTCAAATATTTACAAAGTCTGTACTGCGACAAGTCTGTCTTAAAACTGTCTTAAATCTACACCACGCCTACCCAATAAATACTAACGATAAGATAACTAAACCAATTCTTTACGAACGCCACAATAAATTCAACAAAAAGCCATTTTTATAAAATAGCCTTTCCAGAAAACCGAACACTCCCTGAAATTACTCTCACAGATAAACTGAACTAAACGCATTTGACCGCTCCTCTATAAAATCCCTAGGGTTGCCCCCACAATCGATCAGGCTGGTGCTAGCTAACGTAATTATGTCAATATTCTCTTCGGACCTCACTTCAACATCGAGAATCGGCTCCGTTCGTTGTAATTCTCAGTTAGAGTCCAATTTTGCTGGATTTTAATTGGAAGGTGATGGATTTGGAGATGTGGACCTTTAACATTGCTATTTGGCACGCCTGCACGGTGGTTTAGGCGCTTAAATGAATCGTTTTTCTTTTGTACGTATCTCTAAGGCTTAAATACTCGTACTTTCTTTATTTTTTGTTTCTTTCTTGTTCTATATTTATTTCTTTCAATAGTAAGATTATTTTGCTTTCTTGAAGAATGGGTACCTATGCTAAAATAAGCGAAATAATTACGTAGTATTTAGTGTTTTCCTTTTGAATAAATACCCGCAGGAATTCTGATTGCATTCCCACAATCCATGGGAACCTATTCGTCGTCCGTAGACTTTATCTTTTGACCAATGAAAATCCAGAAAATAATCGTCACGTGATCTAAACCTCACCTCTCTATTTTTTTTCTGCTATTTTATTGGTTAGAGAGAAGTGAAGTAATGGGTCTATAGCTATAATGCTTAGGCTGCAGATATTCAAGCCTAGATTAAACATAATATACGTATTTAAACATATAATTATGTTTAATCTGACAACAATTCTATCACTGTAACGTATTTCAGCCTGATCCGTTCAGCCGTTAAAGCGTGATTGTGTAACAAACTACCAAACATCTTCACAAAATTTCACATTTATAATAAGTATTACTATGTTTTTGTAGTAGTTACTTATTTCAATTAATAAGCAGTAGCTAGAACACTCTTCTTCTTCTTCTTCGTATCGATGGCATTTTTTAAAGCATTAGATGTTCCCAGCCCAAAACTTGTTATTGTTAGAACACTGATTTTTTTTAAACATAACCAACAAAATGGTATAAACTAACTTAAAAAGAAATATAATTTTACATAACAATCATACTCAAAATGTCTACAAAATAAGCCATGTACATTTATAACACGTAAAACCATTCTATGAAACAGAATAAACCGATTTTAATCCAGGGAAGGTTCAAGTAAAAAATGTGTAGTCATTTTAAAGGAATTCCTTCTGTGCCCTCGGATCCGTTTAGTGCCTTTCAAGGACCAGATGGGAGGGTCATTTGTTGGAATGGGTCCTGAAATGCTTAGAAAGCTAAATAGTTTTGGGTCTAGTTCGGTGACAAGTGAAAACATTTTCTGTTAAGCGAAAAAGGAGAAAAGCTCTTAGATTTGGTTAGATTTTAAATAAATTGATGATACAGTTTTTTTACATTGTGAGCTAGCTATCCTCCACGACTTCGGCCGGAATATACTTCTTAACTTTTTTTTTCGTGCGAAGATCCACACAGATACTCCTCCATTGACCTACGGGGGTGGTTGCATCGGACTTGAACCAACCCCATGGCACATATTTAAGCTATACATACCCATAATTTAATAGTTTTACAATAATGTATGGAATTTTCCCGATTTGTTGATATATTAATGATTACTACCCCGGTCCCCTGGGTAGTAGCGTATTGATATAAAGTCTACTCGTATAATTTTTCTCTATAAGCAACACTACAAAAAATATTTTATTTTTCTCAATTTCAACGAGTCGTTCTAGATATTTACGCGTTTAATTAAACAGACTATTCAGCTTCATAATGGTGTCGATTCTGTTGTACATTTTCACTAAAATTAACTAAAATCTCTATATTTCATATTGACTTTGAAGCCAATGCAGCTGTTGGATTTTTTACAAAATTGGTGCAAGCCGTGGTAATATTTATTGCTTTAAAAAAGATCTAAAACAAGCAAACCGGAATAAAATCGAAATTTAAATTTGAAGATTTTAGTTCATTAAACTGAAAATGTGTCAAGCGGGGTGAATAGGAATGAAGGGGTGAATAGGGATAAAATGGTCATTAGAATTTGTTAAACAATTTCTTTTAGAAATTTTCAAGTATAATCCGCGCGCGATCAAAATGTGATGCTACCTTTTGGAACTGAGACGTAAGTGGGCCGCCGGCTAGCCGTAGCGTCGGCAAACTCATGTCGAAGCTCACAAAACGATGCTGTGTTTTTAGTGCGACTAGATTTCTAAATGAGTTTAATTTTGAATGCGAGATTTATAATAATTATAATATTGTATGATTGTCTGTTTGTCCGCAAATTTTTGTGCGCGCAAAAATCAGAAACTACTGGAGGGATTTTGATCAAACTTGGTACGATTATAGTTCATAGTTTTAGGCAACACATAGGTTACTTTTTATTCAAGCTGAAACCCGTGGCTTCGCCCGCGCTTCGTTTTTAGGTCGTTTTTGGTCATATCTCCGGTTCTACTTAACCAATTACAACCAAACATACGGTAAATTTCATTAAAAGTCTAAGCAAGACCTTTTTAAAAAAAACCGCATCAAAATCCGTTTGGTATTTTTTATCGCTATCGATGGACGTAAAAAGAACTGAACGGATTTTGATGCGTTTTTTTTATTAGAAAGGTCTTGGTTAGACTCAAAATCTTACGCATATTTGATCACAATCGGCTGATTAGAACCGGCAATAAAACGCGAAAATCGACGTCGACGCGGGCGGAGCCGCGGGCAACAGCTATCTTTAATATACCGCCTTTTCTTATCTGATCTACATGGATCTACATGTAATCGTGCCAAAAATACCGAAACGACGACGACGAGAGTGATAGGAGATAGGACGAACATCAAATGTCTGACAGGTAAGAACAGTTCAACCGTTCTCGAGTTTTTGCAATACTAACAGAATTGCTATTAATTTTTATTTATATAGATTAAAGATTAATAATAAGTGGAAAAAGGGGTAAAATCTTGAGTAGTCAATCTCGCGAAATAGTTCTGGCATTTGATAGATATTTCAATTAAGAACAAAGTCGGTGTTAACACGCTAACCCTACTTGAGGACTGTCATTTTCGATTTACTTTGACAAGGTTCCTTCACATTTTCATCGCGCGCGGATTATACCTATGTAACCGGATATTCGGTGATACTTTTCATCGTGACGTGGAAGTGGTTTATCGTTTCGCATAGAAGATAATAACTGCAAAATTTAACTGACCAATTTATTCCTATTCACCCCTTAGTCCCTATTCACCCCGTTTGACGTACGACAGCTTCGATATCAATATTATAATAGAGTATAGACCAGAAAATTTCAAATATCTGGTAGGTGAGATTGAGGTCGAACGTCGCCTATCATGAATAAAAAAAAAGTACGTATCTGGGTAGCTCAGTTTTGGTCAGAGTATTCTCCCAGGGTTTCACTTTTTCTCAAATAAATCCATAGGATAAGTGAAATTTCCAATGAAATATTGAATAGGTAGGTACTTAGTCCTGGGGCCTTACTCCGAAAAACGAAAATATTCGTATCCGTTGACGTTTCAACCATTTATGGGTAGCTAAATGATCGAAACGTCAACGGATAAGAATATTTTCGTTTTTCGGAGTAAGGCCCCTGAATCGGAATCAGACCAGACACTGTTATTGACTAAGGAACGAAGCCTGAATCAGACAGCCCAGACAGTGTTAATGAAATTTATCAAAGTATACAGTCGACGACAAAAATAGCATAATCAATTCTAATTTATTCATCACTTTCGCTCTTAAACATTTAATATTTTTTTTATACCACGTAGTTGGCAGACAAGCACACGGCCCACCTGATGGGAAGTAGTCACCGTGGCCTATGGACATGTGCAACACTAAAGGTGTCACACACGCGCTGCATACCCTAAGGGATGGGGGTAGGGCTAGGAAACAGTGGAGAGGTTAGGAAGGAGATGGGGGGTACAGTGAGCTCTGGCTACCCTACCGGCGGGAACACATCACGAGTTATTATGGCCGCGGTCTTCTGTAGGGCGGAGGTACTACCACAGACGGACAGCTCATTTTGGACGGGAGATACCGTCGTGTCCTACCTCCTACTTACTTTACACAAAACATGAAATACCTTTTGGAATTATTACTACTAGGTACTTATTTAACAATTAGCTAGCACCAACGGCTGCACCCGCGTGTATTTTTGTTCGCATACCCATTACTGGGAAGCTATTCCAGGAACAAAAACTAGCCTAAGTATTATTCCAAAATATAAATCTATCCATATAACAAATTTCAACCAGATTTGTTGAACCGTTATAGCGTAATTGAGTAACAAAAATCTTCACAAACTTTCACATTTATAATAATTAGTAAGAGTAAGATAATATTAAGAAGAAAGAAATAACTTTTATTTGGTGCTAGTACATTATAGGTCACATTACTACTATAGGTAAACATAATATTTAATTACATTAAGTTATTATGCCTAAGGGTTGCACCTTTGATACACGATGATACACGTATTCCGAAGTAAAAACTGTTTGTGTTCTTTTTTCTTTCTATTCTATTCTATTCTAGTGTTAATCAATTTTGTTCGTTGACTGTACTAAACGCTAGAACGTAAATCCAATTTCATTGTGAATTTTATTGTGAATTTCAAGAGCTATTTACTGTTTAAGCAGTCGTTTTGACGATAATCTATCTTTTAAATTGAATTTGTTATTTGATTTATTTCAGACATTGATGAAATACTAAGTGGAAACCGTAGTAACACACTGCAAAGTTAAACAACCCTAGCCAAGGCAGTTTTAGGATGGGTGACCATTTTCTAACATAATTATATTATATAGACTACTCATAGTCAGACCTAGCGACAAAAATTTGAGATTTAGGGGGTGGTTATGTCGGAGTGGAACCGACTAAAATCGCACGGTGTCTTGTCACATCGCCCTGCGTGGCCGGAGAATCTGATACGCCTAGCCATACCTCTCAATGTAAGTAAAGCAATATATAGAGTAGAAGTATTTTTTATGTTGGTTACGTCAATATGACTTCACCTCGCCTGGTGGTAAGCTAAAGGCAAAGTCTCAGGAAGGTGGTCTCCATTACATACACCGACAGTGCCATAATGGTGGCCCTCAACTTGACGGCCTTTTTTATCGTCATGTCCCCATGGATACCAACCCCGTCGGCCATCGGGGGTGGTTTTGTCGGGATCGAACCGACTAAAACCGCACATCGTCTCGGGACCCAATTACCGGGGGGTAAGGTTACCCAATAGGCATTTCCCTCCCTGCTTAAAAGACCCGGGACTGTAGTAGTAGGAAGGAAATTTTTAATAATAAGTATATAAGGTCTTGAATACTTTAACTCGTTTTGTTGACCTAAATTCTTGTATTATTCTCGTTTAAATCCGATATTATACAAAAGAATAATCTGGATATTACGTGTCAGATACAGAAACGTTGAAGCTTACGACGAAAATAATATAGCAATTTTCTTCGAAAGTCTTTTGATTAACTCAATTATTTTATGCCTAAAACATCTTTAGGGAGCTCTTAGTAGCAAGTGCAGGTGGAGTTAACGACATCGTTAATTGTATTTACGATTTGATGATCTCTGAATTTTTGGTGCCTATTTATGAAATTCTGGAATACAATATTCAAATCTTAGTATTCTTTTTTTATACAACTTAATTGGTAGACAAGCACACGGCTCACCTGATGGGAAGCAGTCACCGTAGCCTATTGACGTGTGCAACACCAGGGCGTTTCATTCACACTGCCGACCCTGTAGAGAGGGGCGGTACGTGCTAACAACACAGGAGATTTTGATCTCCAGGCTGACAGCACAGAATCCCGCCAGTGAGCACTGGGCTACCCTGCTTACTTCCCCCATAAATAAACTGCCTAGCTGTATCCACTTTACCTTTAGCGTACAGAGATTATCCTATAACTTTATCTTTATCTTACCATCAGGCGGGTTGAACCCATATTGAGGTGACCGATATATATAAAAAGTATACTGCCACGAAATCCATTTTACCAACGACGATGTGTTGTTACTCAAACTAATAACTCTATCTAGACTAAGGAAATTATTGGAATGAAATTTTTAAGCAATTGCATGCTAACTATGATTTTCTGATCGGAAAAATGATCATCCAGGACGGGACTTAAACTCGTGACCAGTCCCTTACAGGGGTAATGCTCTGACCAACTGAGCGACCTGGACCCAGGTAGCTCATAAGGAAAGGAAGCATCATAAGGAAATGATTGTAAATAGACCAAAAAAAAAACAGCCCGCTGAGTTTCTTGCCGGAGTTTTCTCAGTTCTGGATCGCGTTTCTTACCGGTGCGGTGTTCCATTTGATTCTAGTTTTAAATATTTTTGGTTTTGACGTTTTGTAAGTGCCGCATTTAATGGTCTATACAGAATAAATGATTTTTGACTTTGACTTTTGACTTTGACCGTGTGTGAATCGCCTAAAAT
Organism: Lithosia quadra; assembly: GCA_963576445.1. Taxonomy (NCBI): domain Eukaryota; kingdom Metazoa; phylum Arthropoda; class Insecta; order Lepidoptera; family Erebidae; genus Lithosia; species Lithosia quadra. Next base: position 1,195,530 of record OY754899.1, on the reverse strand, counting down.
ACTGTGGACTTCATAAAAATGTAAAATATCGTGGAATATCGTGCGTATTTTGGTTCTGCGCACTCCGAATCTCACGCTCTAATGAACTAGATGCCAATTACACGGTGTCATTTGAGTGGCTCCCTGATTTCCCACGAGTTGTGGGTTTTTCAGAGTTTTTTTTGGGTAGGTATGCACGTTTCACAAAATCGAACAGTACGAAAAGGGTCTCCATCTGAGTAACAAAAAATAATTTATCAGTTACTGAGATTACATTCTCCTTTGGGGTAATTCCGCAGACTTGAACAAGATCTTTGTTTTGCAAAAGCGGGCTGTGCGTGCTATTTATAACTTGGGCCCAAGAGTCTCCCTCCGAGAAAAAATCACTCAACTATGTTACTCGAACTAACACTGTATCTAGACTAAGGTAATTGTTGTAAATAGACCAAAAAAACAGCCCGCTGAGTTTCTTGCCGGAGTCTTCTCAGGTCTGGGCCACGTTTCGAACCGCTGCGGTGGTACAGATACAGGCACGTAACTTGGCCAGGTTTGGGGTAAGTTCGCGCATCGTGCACTTTGAGCCAATCAAATGATTCAAAGTACGAACGAACGGAACGTTGATTCGCTACTAACAAGACGTCTCTCGGAGACATCTGATAATCAGATGTATTATTTTTTATTATGACGTCATAATTTGATTTTCTTATTTGTATATTATTATCTAATTCGCGAACAATACTATGGGTTAATGTTCACTAATTTATGATTCTATTATGTAATTGTTCGTATTTTAACATCCAACTGTTTTTGCTCCTAATAAATAAAAAATGCTTTTCGAAGTTATGTGTGTAGGTATTTATCGCAGTTTTATAAGTGCCCGGTTAATGGCAATAGGCTCGCCACTTAAACCTGAGTAACAAAACTCAGGACCCAAACATAAACTGGCGAAGTGTGGGTGCCAGCACCTCTGCCTACCCCTTCGGGGATATAGGCATGAGTTTATGTTTTGTATGATATGTAAATAAAAAAACAACAGCGCAAGTTAATAAAACCTTGTATTAAAAACATAAAATTCGAGCAACTTCCATGCATTGTCTGCAGCTTTCTGTTACCAAGAGCTATTTGCTACAAAATTCCTTTACACTACACAAGGTTCATTTTGTTCCAGTAAATCCAAGACATGTGGCCGTTTAAGTTTTACAATGGTGTATAAAAGTCAAATAAAAATGTAAGACAGAGCGGCTTAACGTCTCATAAACAGTGTAACATGCTGTCTGAAAATGTTCCCGTCATTTCTAGCCAAGTCTTGGGTAGAAAGCTCTTTGTAAAATTTAGAAATAACTTGTAAAAGTAATTTTCGTTGGTCATAAAAGTGAATATGCTTTTGAGAACTTTCCTTAGGGACGAGACTTATTAAGTACCTACCAGCTTACATACATACATGTTTCTTTAAAAGAGATTAAGCTTTTAGAGATTAAAAAGGTGCTATACGCGTACTTTTATTGATTAACCAGAAACAATTGTGTTGAAATGAGACAGCACGGGAAGCGCCAGCTATCAAATAGAAAAAAATCTTCAAAATCGGTTCACTCAGTTAAAAGTTATGAGGTAATAAACATAAAAAAACAATGTTATTGAGAAACTCCTCCTTTTTTGTACTCGGTTAAAAAGACCTGTAACATTAAGACAATACTTTTAACAAATTTTTCTTTTGTCAACAGGTCCATCATCACCTATCCCTTCCACATCCACAGAGAAGTCTGACCACAATGAGCTGACTGTCTCTTTCCCTCCTCTTGAAGATATATACAGCACTCCAGAGAAACACTTCGGCACAGAAAACAACACGCTTGTGACGTCACAGACCGGCTCTACTGCGCTCCTACCTTGTGTTATTAGGAACATTGGAGATGGTATTGTAAGTATATAATATATTACATAGCTATGTTATGGTTAAGTATAATATATGATACTGCTGGGGTGCGAGGGCCTCTAACTAGCAGAGGGCACAGTGGGGAGCGAGCAGGGGGCGAGTTGATTCTCCACCCGCCGACATTTGGACAGGACGGACGCCTGTCACCCTACAACCCACCCACCGTCAGCGGGGTGGAACGATGCTCGCCCCATTCCGGGAGTCGAGGGGCCATCTTAAAACCGTAGATGGCCCGGGGTCAGCTGCGGTGCGAGGGATGCCTACTTGGTAATCTTATACCCCGGTAATTGCTTCTATGTCAGCGTGTTCCATCCTCGACCACATCGTCACTTACCATGAGGTGAGATAGTGGTCAAAAGCGGGCCTTTCGACTATGAAAAAATAAGACCCAAGACGGCGGCATGCGGTTTTAGTCGTAGCGATTCCGACATAATCACCCCCGATGGCCGACGGGGTAGTATCCGTAGGGATTTCCACATTATAAAAAAAATGGTGGCGCTAATCCAATTCCAAACACATTAGCGATAACGCACTCACGACTTACGAGTACCTATGAAATGGGAAACGCAAAAACTCGCACTAGGTAGATACTTAGGTACCTATTACCCTTATCTGTTACCCTTATCTGTTACCCTTAGGTACCTATTCCTTAGGTACCCTATTCCGGGAGCATGACGGGAACACCGTGGTTCCCAAACCCGAGGAGGCCATCTCGAATCCGGAGATGGCCCGGGTCAAACCGGGGTGCGAGTGAAATGTTCCTTCAATTTGGTCCACCTTACACCCTGGCGTCAGAAGACCCTAGACGGTAATAGTAGTCGGTAAGAGTCCGACATAACCTGCCCCGCTGGCCGCGGAGTGGGTATCCATGAGGATTACCGCACGGAAAAAAGAAAGCTAGGTACCTACTCAGATGTAAAATAACATAAAATGCCTCGATTTCACCGGCGAAGTTGGTATACAATAAAATGAAACTTTTTATTATTTTTCACAAAAATATCGTTCCCCATTGCCAACATACATAAGCCAAATGTCAATACGCCGAACGAAAATGAAAATTCAGTTGAATACGTTGTGTATTTTTTTGCTTTACGCTTGCCAACTTTTGCTGTCCTTGAACCTCAAACTGCTTATTACATAAAAACATGGTTATTATTGTGTTATTACTTATTTAAAACTAGCGACCCGCCCCGGCTTCGCACGGGTGCAATGCTGATACTAAATTAAATGATGCATGTATTATACATATAAACCTTCCTCTTGAATCACTCTATCTATTGGAAAAAACCGCATCAAAATCCGTTGCGTAGTTTTAAAGATTTAAGCGCACATAGGGATATAGGGACAGAAAAGGCGACTTTGTTTTATACTATGTAGTGATGATAAATAAATAAATATTCTACACAGCGCTCTCTAGGTCCAAAGGAAGCATAGTTTAACTAGCCTGTTGTACGGGTTATATAATGCAGAAAAACATACTTAGGTATATACTTTTTAAAAATACATGTTATACATAGAAACACCCAGATCAATGCAAATAGAAACTTTTTAGATAGACATTTCATGCATAAAAATATTTGCACTGAGCGGGAATCGAACCCGTGCTCCCCTGCTAGCCAGAGCTCACTGTACCCCTCCCTCCACCCTTTCCAAGCCTCCACTCACCGTTTCCTATACCCACCCTTCCCTTCTGGTTCGGCAGCGCGTGGGTGACGCCCTTGGTATTGCACACGTCCATAGGCCACAGCGATCGCTTCCCTTAAGTGGGTCGTGTGCTTGTCTGCCACTTGCCTAGTATTAAAAAACAAAAACAGACAAGAATTCCAAAAAAATGTGTTCAGAACCGTTTTTATCTCGTAATTTTTTTTTCATTTTCCAATATACAGACAGCTTCTTTTCAACTTTATATTTAGTACAGATAGATGAAATCAAAATACCAGATTTCAAAATCCCAACTCAGTTTTACTTCACCACCGTTTTACATAGTTAAATTTCAGGGTATTTTATCTGTTATTTCCCGAGCCAACGACCTGTTTCCACCTCGATCCCGCACTGATTTCCCAAAAAGTGTTCCGCGAAGTGTTGCCACTGAAGCGTACATTTCCACCTCAAGGACACGATGCTCTTAGAAGAATATTTCGTTTAGCGGAAACGATTTCAGAAAGGTGGGTTAACCCTTTGTCACGTATTTGCTCCTTTTATAACCTGGTTCTGTAAGTGCTTCATATATCCTATTGGTTACTTGTGTTTTGTCCACACTGTGAAGATTATCTCGTCGGAATATTATTGCTTAATATTTTTTTTTACTGAGGTAGGACACGATGGTATCTTCCGTCCGAACTGAACAATTCGTCTGAGGTAGTACCTCCACCCTACAGAAGACCGACCTATAGTATTGTGTTCCCGGTGGTAAGCAGGCCTCATCCCCAATCCCCAACACCAACCAACGCGCAGCGGCAACGCGAGTGTGACGCCCCTGATGTTACACACGTCCATAGGCCACGGTGACCACTTCCCATCAGGTGGGCCGTGTGCTTGTCTGCCACCTAAGTAATATAAAAAATAGGAGCTATGATTCTCCCATCCAAGTTGATTAGTCCGACTGCACTCTGTAGTTCCTCCGCTCTATATAACCATCGTGTTGTGTTCCCGGCGGTAAGTAGGGTAGCCAGAGCTCACTGGAGGGATTCTAGCTGTCAGCAGGGAGACCCAGGCCTCCTGCGTTGTCAGCACAGAAACGCTCTTAATATTTACACTGCGCCACTTGAATAGTACCTATCAGCAATAATAGGCTATCCAAAACAAAAATATTTTTTCAAATCAGACAAGCACCCGTAGATAAGTGGCACAGCGTAAATCACTAACAAAACGAATAGAATAGTTTATATTAATATAATAGTCAACTAATCACCATCTAAGCTCGTCCCCGGCGTACGACACGCGCGCGCCGCAGCAGCATCACGAGCATGGGTGTGATTGGTCGACCTATTCTATTCATTTCGCTAGCGATTTCCCTGTACCACTTGTCTACGGGGGCAATAGGTCTTATGATTAAGGCGTTCAACTAAACAAACAAACTCTTTTGCTTCATATTATTAGTATAAATTCCAATTAACCCTTCAGCGAACACATAAAATACAGAGAACGCCGCTTTTCCCCGCAATCAAAACGCCAATATTATAATGATGTACAGTCCCAAGTTTGTACCATAAATTGTATGGGTCAATGGACAATTCGTACAAACAACTTACGTAACAAGGACGCAAAAATATCCGGTGCCTTGTTATCAAGGTCAGTAATCGTATATATAGGACGCTGTACCATACATTGTGATAAGTGTCATAGTTATAGAGATATAATATTATGTCTAAATGGTAATATTATTTATCTTTCTATGAAGGAGGTAGGACACGACGGTATCTCCCGTCCGAAATGAGCTGTCCGATTGGGGAAGTACCTCCGCCCTACAGAACACCGCGGTCATAATAACCATCGTGTTGTGTTCCCGCCGGTAATTAGGGTAGCCAGAGCTCACTGCACCCCTCCTCCTCCCACCCCTTCCTAGACTCCCCACCCCATCCTAACCTTTTCCTTCAGGGTAGTCAGCGCGTGTGTGACACCTTTGGTGTTGCACATTTCCATAGGCCACGGTGACCGCTTCCCATCAGGTGGGCCGTGTGCTTGTCTGCCACCTATGTGGTATACAAAAATGCCCTCGGTTCCGCCCGCGTGGACGTCGGATTCCAAGAATTTCGACTATATTATCTCCGGTTTTGGTCAACCGATTGTGATCAAATTTGCGTAATATTTTAGGTCTCACCAAGTTTTTGTCTGTCAAGTGATAAATAAAACAAAAAGTTATTTCAAACAAAAAACAGTATCAAAATCTGTACAGTCAGAATTCATACATAAATACGCCTATAAAAAATACTTCGATTATGTTATTCCCGGGTCCTTTAAGCGGCGCGTGAAAAAGCATTTATTTTGATGGGGCCGTCAAGTTAAGGGCCACCATTGTGTCACTGTCAGTGTATGTAATTGGGACCCCCTTCCTGAGACTTTACCTTTAGCTTACCATCAGGCGAGGTGAAGTCATATTGACGTGACCGATATAAGAAAAAAATTTTGTATAGCAAAATTAAATGATTATCTGTAGACTGTCTTCTCTTATAATATGCGATCAGTCTTAGAGCACAGAATAAAATAAATAATAGTACAAGAGTATTATAACTACTTACCAATTATTTTTAAAATGCTTGATTGATTATCAAAAATTTATCATTATAGTACCTAGCTATAAAAACATGTCTAGATAAACCAATTTGACTAGAATTTAAATTATTCAGATTAGTTTGTCTGACTGCCTTCAAATAGTTATAAATTAGTTTCGTAAGCAATCATTCAACCTGTGAATTAAATGGATTATTTGTAAGGTTATAAAAAGAAAATTAGTGAATAATAAATTTTCTTAATACTGTGAGCAAATTAGAGGTGTTTTTTATCGGGATTGGGAGTTCTTAAGTCAGTCGCTCCCACAAAAATCGTTTTAGTAAAAAAAGGGGGTGAACGCCTTGAATGCACATTAACATTTTTTTTTCTTTTTTCTTCTCTGTTTCAACTCTGTTGATATTTACAAATTTACACCTAAATGATTTACTCCACATAAGCCATTTAAAAGTTGTCACGAATACAATTTTTACTTGAAAAGGAGTTTAAGTAATAATAGTTTTTTTTTATACTACGAAGGTGGCAGACAAGCACACGGCCCACCTGATGGAAACGGTCACCGTGGCCTATGAACGTGTGCAACACTAAGGGTATTGATAATAATAAAAGGTTTTGGTCAGATTTAAAATCTTACGCATGTTTAATCACAATCGGTTAAGTAGAACCGGAGATATAGACTAAAAACGAGAAAACCGATGTCCACGCTGGCGGAGCCGCGGGCATAGACAAGTTTATGATATAGGTTAGGTACTATGTTAGTAGGAAATAGGATTTCTCGTTTCCGGGTGAAGTAGAAGGGCCCGCGTGACGTGTAAAGGGCGGTCAACGGTTGACCACAGCGCTGCCTATCTCATATCGATCGTTTGCTGCGGTTGTGGTAACGGGAATCAATATGCCCTTAAAACAACATGCTATATCTATGTATACGAGTGTAGTCCAAACATTTATATACTTACTAGCTGATTCCCGCGGCTCCGCCCGTGTGGAGGGTGGGTTATCGTTTTAGTCATAGGTAGGTATACCTGTCCAGTTCTAGTGAACCAATTGCGATCAAAGATCAGAGAAAAGTCTCCTGCGTTGTGAGCACAAAAACTCTCTCAACCTCCCCCCCCTTTCATATTTTCCAACTCCTCCCCTCTAGGATCGGCAATGCAAAGGTTATGCCCCTTTTTTCCGTGCGGAAGTCCTCATTGATACCCACCCCGCGGTCAACGGGGCAGGTTATGTCGAACTCTTACCGACTATAACCACACACCGTCTAGGTCTAGGGTCTTCTGAGGCTAGGGTATACAGTGGCCCATAGAGCATTTCCAGTGTTGCACACGTCCATAGGTCACAGCGAGCGCTTCCCATTAGGTGAGCCGTGTGCTTATCTGCCACTATATAAAAATAACATCTCAATTGCAACTAACTAATTAACTTAACAAACGAAATAATTATGGCCAGTAATTTCAACATACATAATAATACACTCCAGGTTATTTCCAAGCAAGTTTAGTGCATATTACTTACGCTGTAGCAAGTTTTGTTTCGCAAGAACTAGAGCTGTGAAATATGGCGCCGTTAGCCGACAATATGGTGTAATTTGTAACTACCCTCATATAAAGCATACTGCTGTTAGTGTTAGAGAATTCATATTCACAGGTTTAAAGTGGAATCTGGAGCTAGTAACATTATAGTTAACACTAGTTTCTGCCCGCGGCTTCTACCACGTGGAATTCTGATAGTTTTTCTGCTAGTTGCTGCAGCTCATGGAAACCTATTGCAGTCAGATTGGTGAACCCGTTAGAACGTCAACCCATTTATGTCCCACTGCTGAGAACGGGTCTCCTCTCCTGTAACGAGAGAGCTGCACACACGCTGGCCTAATGCGGGTTGGTGGATCGGACATGTCCTTAGAATTTCTTCTAGGATATGTGGGTTTCCTCACGATATTTTTCCTTCACCGTCAGCAGATGATAAATCATGTGATTAGCACATTTAAATTCCACAAAGTGAAATTTACATTGGTACCTACTGTCCAGCCAAATTTGAACCCCATACCTCTGAGTAGAGGCCGTGTCCTTTTCCATTCAGCTACCATCCCTTTTTTTTAACTCCCCACACACACACTTAATATTACCAGGAACTAGGACCATTAAACGGCACTTAAAGATTACCTTAAAAAAAATTGTCTGCCACCTACGTGGTAAAAAAAATTACAAAAAATATTAATGAAAAATTAACCACAGTTTCAAAACGCGGCCCTGTCATGAGAAGAATCCCGTTCGTGTGACACGCAGAAACCTATTCAAATTTAACCTCAATCTTTATAATATTAGTATAAATAATTATAATTTTGTTGCAGGTATCATGGATAAGAAGAAAAGACTACCATCTTTTAACAGTCGGTCTAACGACATACAGTTCGGACCAGAGGTTTCAAGCAATTCACTTACAACATTCAGAGGTAAGATAATATCACGAAAGTGGAAAACGGAACTCGTGTGCATGCATCGTAATACCTGCAGTAGTACATTCGAATATACTTTTAACATTTGTGAACATAATTTTGCTCCACTGTACCCCTGAAGGAAACCATGGAGCATACCAATTTTACCCGTTCTACCACCGGGGGTATAAACCAGGGGTACAGTGGAGCAAAACCCAATATAATGACAAGCTGGTACCAGCGGCACCACTCACGTGGATGTAGGTTTCGTTGGCCCACCACTGTGCTGTTCTGACTAGCAGAGGGCAAAGTGGGGGGCGAGCTGATTTTCCGCGTGCCGACGACGGTTGGGTGACAGGACGGCCGCCTGTCACCCTACAACCCACCGACGGCGAGTAGCCCGATGCTCACCCCAACCCCTCTTCGGGGGGGTCGAGAGGGCCATCTTAAAACTGTAGATGGCTTGGGGTCAGCTGGGGTGCGAGGGATATGCCAATTGGGTAACCTTACACCCCGGTAATTAGTTCGATCCCGACATAACCAATCCCGATGGCCGACGGGGGTGGTATCCATGGGGATTTCCGCGCGATAAAAAAAAAGATGGGCCTTCTTGTCTGTCTTAATAATCGTGTGACACCAAATAATTGGGATTAGTGCAGGGAAATAATGATGATAATAAGGTTTTGCCTACACACTCCAACAGCCCATCGTCTCCATGGTGATTACTGATCAAATATCATGATTCAAAACCCTCATGTCAGCATCTATCAGACAAGAGACACTTCCTACTCCCCTTTGACATAATCACGTAGCGAAATTATTACAAGATTTTTGATTTTCTTTGCGATAATTTCCCAAAGGAGTACTTGAATACGACTCAAGTGAAACATGATATTATATATTACTGTACGATACATCTAATGGTGATAAAATATGAAAATATCTTTTATATCTTTTTGTGGTAAAATTAATGTTTCTATTAATACTAATTAGAATCCTTAGAAGGAGGTCTAGTTATTTGACCCTACGAGTTATATGAACTACTGTGTTATTTTGTTTTATATCGGTCACGTCAACATAACTTCACCTCGCCTGATGGTAAGCTGAGGCAAAGTCTCTGGAATGGGAGTCACCATTGCAAACACCGATAGTGCCACAATGGTGGCTCTCAGCTTGACGGCCTCATCAAATGCTTTTTCACGCCCCGCTTAAAGGACCCGGGACTGTATGGGGAAGGAAACATGTTAATCGGCCCAAGACACTATTATATTTCTTTTTTATTTATATATCGGTCACGTCAATATGACTTCGCCTCGCCTGATGTTAAGCTAAAGGTAAAGAATCAGGAAGGTTCTGCCCATTTCTTAACTTGACGGCCTCATCAAATGCTTTTTCACGCCCCGCTTAAAGGACCCAGGACTGTAGGAGAAAGGAAACACGTGAGCTGGTAAAGAATTCCAGGTCTTTATGGTGCGGCAAAGAAAAGAGGCACCGAACCGCTTAGTTCTTGATGGCATAGTTGATGGGAGATATACCTACCATGTTAGTTTCTTAATTGATTTATCAGATATTTTGACATTGTTACAAGTGTCATATTCATGCGATACATCCATACATACATATTGAATGTATCAATGTTTGTTACTCTTTCACGCAAAAATAGCTGAACGAATCTGCCTAAGATTTTGTACAGAGATAGAAAATAGTCAATAATAATACATAGACTACTTATTATCCCTAAAATAGGTTCCCGTGGGAAGCGGAGACAGGAACAAAACTCCACGTGGGCGATTATTCAATCTTCAAGACATAATTTGAGTTTCTTTGAAGTAGATATTTTGAGAACGCTCTCTAAGTAAGATAAATACCCGAATACGTAGTAATTAACCAACAGATATAAACTTAACGTCACTCTGTAAAGACTTTCTATGCAAATAATATACATAAATAATATAAAATCTATTTGTAACAATAAGATAAATTAAGTAAAAAATGTTTTAAACTAAACGCTTTTATGCACTAAAAGCGACCATATTAGATTTTCTTCTTTTTTCACAGTAAACTATATTCTACTAATCAAGCCCTTTCATTTGATATCCATATTGCGGTAATTATGTAAAAATACGGTAGCCGCCATTTTGATGCGGCGGCCATTTTGAATTTACAATGATACAGAATTGATTAGCTTGTATTGTCACCAGAACTAAAAGATATGTGCCAAATATCAATAAAATCCGTCCACAGGGAGGGGGTCAATTTTTAGTTACTAGATTTGACCCGAAAAACAAACAAAAAGTGTTTAATAATAATAACGTAAAATTTGGGTCTACAGAGCGCTTTGTAGAATGTCGTAGAATATTTTATACCTATTTCAATTTCAACAAGTTTAAAATCAATACGTTTTTATTTTAATTTTTTTATAAATGTTTAAATGAAGACAAGTAATCTTTTGAACAGCACTGATTTTGACGAGGTTTTCATTGTCAGATAGGTAATTTCATAAGTCGTAATGTAGACTACTTTAATTTTGGATATAGAATTAAAGTTTTTGGAAAAAGAAATATATTAAAAAGCTAAATCCATGCAGGTAAAGACGCGGTCAAAGCTAGTTGTCTCATAAATACTTGAATCTTTGAAACATCACTCGAGCGCCTCTGTCAATAGGGAAAAGTTAAATACCACCCGACAAAGAGAGGGTTTTGTCTTTGGACTCCTTTGACTTTTTGTCAACGTTTTACTAAAAATAGGCAAGCAAATAGTCAACAACTTGACTTGACCTAAATATATTCCAGTAGGTACTAGTTGATGCTCACAGCTCCGCCCGCGTGGAGGTTGGTTATGGCTTTTTGGTCATATCTCCGGTTTCATTCAATCTATTTCAGGATCAAATATTTGATGAGGCCATCAAGCTGAGGGCCACCATTATAGCACTATCGGTATTTGTTATGGTGACTCCCATTCCAGAGACTTAACCTTTAGCTTACCATCAGGCGAGGTGAAGTCATTACATACACACACGTTACTGTAAATTTTTGACGTTCATATGTGCTCCTTGTGTGCCTAAATTGAATAAATGAAATTGATTCTTTGATTCTTTGATTGATTCTTTGATTCATATTGATGCGACCGCCATAAAAAAAAGAACATACGGTAAAATTGCAGAGTATTTTTTCATACCAATTAGGTGCGGTCACGGTGGCCTATAGGCGTGTGCAATACTAGGGGAACACGCACTGCCTACCCTGAAGGGAAGGGGGAGGGCCAGAAAGGAGAGGGGAGGAGGGGTACAGTAAGCTCTGGCTACCCTACTTACCGACGGGAACACAACACGATTGTTGTTATGGCCACGGTGTTCTGTAGGGCGGAGGTACTACCCCAGTTGGACAGCTCAGTTCGGACGGGAGATACCGTCGTGTGCGGTAGCACTACCATGCTGAATTTTTTTTCGATACTTACACTGACTGTATCGAATGACGTTTATCGCGTAGTGGCTGCCTAACGTGTGAGTGTGTGTGTGTCGACTTGTACGTATGAGCAAGTGGGCCGAGTCTGTCGTCAGCCTGCAGTATTCTTTACACGTTCCGTCCATTGGGTATATACATCCATGGCCTCCATGAAAAGAGGCACCGAACCATTTCTCTCGCACCCCAGCAATCCAATTGACCTTTATTAAAATTCTCCTTTGAAGTGAACTCAATGATTCTCTCAGAGTGAGATGGGGAAATTATAATGACATTATTTAAAATATCAGTAAGTACTTATTAATATCTTAGCAAGTACTTATGTAATTTTTATGACAGTATTTTATTAGCTTAATTTTTATTGCGGTCCGTTTCTTTATATATGGGGCAAGTTAATCTCACGGGGTCGTGGCTAAGTGGTAATTGAGTAGATTAAAAGATTGCAAAGTTAAGCAATCTTAGCCAGGTTAATCTTAGGATGGGTGATTATACTTAACATTCAAGCGAGTTTAGTCGTTTTTATGCCGACATACCTAACCACCCCCGATGACCGACGAGGGTGTTCCGTGGGGATTTCCGCTTGATAAAAAAAAGTTAGGATTTCAACTCGCAACCAGCCACTTACAGGCCACTTTGACCAACACTGAGCTGCTCAAAAACCCGAGACGACTTGCGGTTTTAGTCGGTTTACACCCCCGCTGGCTCAGTGGGATCGTATCCGTGGGGATTTCCGCACAAAAAAGGCTAAATCTATTTTATCAGAAGTTTATTTTCGTATTTATTTTTAGATTGAAATGTTACGAATATATTGATAAATATAACTTCTTCCATTACATCAGTTTACGGAGAGTGCTTCTGATTTTACCAAAATAATGTTACAAAACCGCTAGAGAGTATCGCACTGAAGGAAATAAGCCACACACTCGGATTTATTCCATTTCGAAAGCCCTCGGGGCTAAGACAACGTAACAATTTATACTCTCTCTATTGTTATACACTCCTGGTACCTGTTTGTTTTATTTTTACGGTTTTTTTTTGTTCTATTTTTAATTGTAGTTAGAAAAACCTGATAATGATAGTTTCTAATGTACCTACTATTATATAATTGTAAAATAGCTGCATCTGTACATTGCAGATATTTCCTTGCCCTATTATCCCCAACCTCCCCCCCTCCAGAAACGGCAGCGTGAGTCTGACACCACTGGTGTTGCACACATCCATAGGCCACGATGCCCGCATCTCATCAGGTGGACCGTTAGCGTGTCTCCAACCTAAGATGTATAAAAAAAAATATTAAAAAAAAACTTTGTTGGTGCTAGACGCAAGTACTACTGCACGGATTTTGTTGCTGTTTTTTTATCAGAAAGATATTGGTCAGACTTAAAATCAATCGGTTAAGTAGATCTGAAGATATAGATCAAAAAACTATAACCGACCTCCACGCAAACGGAGCCTTGGGCATCAGCTAATTATTTTATATTTGTGATTTTTAGCCATCAATGTATATAAATTTATGTTAGTTTTTTCAATAGCTTGTAATAATGTATATCAAAGCGAGAAAACATTAATTTTGCAGCCATAATCCGATATTCCCATCTCTTTATCAACATTCACACAGCTCATAAAATTAGTTAAAATTATAAAAAATTGTAACCATTACTTTTAATAAAGACTTGTAATTTCCCACCGTTTAGCTCCACAACCATTTTTTCGTCAACATACATTCCACTTTCAACCTAAACAGCAGTTAGAGCTATATAAATGCTCGTCTAAGTCACCACATAAATCTCTGGCAGTATTATGAAATGTTGTTTCTTTGTATACCTACATATTTTGGTCAACAAAATATTTTGGGTCCGGACTCATTTTGTGTAACTAAATATTTGCTTAAAAGAGGATCCATCTCTGTCCACATTTGTATTACTCACGACTCTCTCAGCCACTGTTATGAGCCTCTCATTAAACGTTTTATAAATTCCTGCGTATTTTATGAGTTTCATGATCCACATTCGTTGGGCGTTTCAGATAACGCTCTTTATATAATACCAGATTTTTTTCGCGATTAGGTTTACATTTTATTACTTTTGTGAATATTTTTTTATAACTCTTAAAAAACTAAAATAAATAACACTAACTAACTAATAATAGATAAATATTTATATACATCAGGTGGGCTACGTGCTTGTCTGCCACCTAAATAAAAATTCCTCCGCATCATCACCAGGGTAATGTTTCTAAAATATAAGTATATTTTTACCAAAATGAGGGGTTATTTAAAGGTGTGGTTTCTAAACCCTCTACCGCAATTAACCGTGTATTAAATAGAAAGTAATTATTTTTAAAATTTGAATTAATAGGAACTCTGCTAAGCAATTTCTGACTTTCATTTTCGAATTTAAATTTTAATCTTCAATTTACGAATATTCTAATGAAGTTATGAAAAATTTAATTATTCTATTATTTTCCTTCTTAACTTCTTCAGCTGATCCAGTCATTAGGTACACAGCCACATACAATCTAGGCATCTCTAAAAAATGTGATCAAATTAAAAAAATGTTATTCCTATAAGATTTTGGATTGACATGGTCATAATTATTATTAGATAGTTGACGGGATATTTATATTTACCATGTGAAAGGGTCTGTCTAGTAACTAACATCAAACTTGCCACACACCAAAATTGTCATAATATTATGAATGATAATCCTCTTTTAAAAATAATTCAGCAACAGATTAAATAAGTAATCTTTTTTCCAGGACTGGACGTTAAAAGTGAGATTCGTTCAGAAACGCGACGCTGGGATCTATGAGTGTCAAGTGTCATCACACCCTCCCACTAGCATCTTTCTAAGGCTCGACGTCGTTGGTAAGTGCGCTTGAACATTTTGAGATTTCATTTTATTTTGAGACAGAAAATTATGAAGGTAGTTTGAGAGATGTATCTCGTTATTCTCGTTGACTCGCTGGTTTGTAGCATAGTTATTTTCAGCTTGGCAAAATAACAACGTTCAAGGTATAAATACCTTGGTATAAGTACCGATCGGCCGTTCGTTATAACAAACATATCCTAAAATAAACTCTTTTCTTTCCTTTTCTTTCCTTTCTTGTCTTTCTTTTCTTTCTTTTTTTTTCTTTTTTCTTTCTTTTCTTTCTTTTCTTTCTTTCTTTTCTTTTCTTTCTTTTCTTTCTTTTTAAGATGTATGCCCGAACAAAATCAAATATTACAGGTGATACCGCGGGACATGTCACAGCCAATAGAAAAGTATAAATGAAAATTTAAAAAAACGAAGTTATAAAATTATTCGGTTCAAATTTTTGCCACAGTTCCGGGGTTATTGGATATTAATATACCGTAGCTCAAACCGGATATCCCTTTTCAAGGAAAGTTATAAGCTTAGTTATTTTTTAAATAGAAAAATAATTTTCGTTTCGCAGAACTGAATGTTGAATTTTGTGTAAAACGAAATGAACGAAATTTGAGTTGTTCAGGGTTTAAAAAGTTTTAAACTTTCAAAATGTAACACGTTATATTCTACAAAATATTATAAACGTGAAATTCTGTAACTTTTTTACGTAAAACAGCCGAATGAACATTTCGGCAGTACGTTCATCGTGCGTACTGCTAAAGAGTGGAATGCCCTGCCTGAGTCTGTATTTCCGGAAAGCTATATACCTGGGAGTCTTCAAGTCTAGAGTGAACAGGTTACTTCTAGGCAAGCGTGCTCCACCGTTGACCACATCATCACTTACCAACAGCTGGTGAGATTATGGTCAAACTATTAACAATAAAAAAAAATTGTTAAAATTTGGTACAGGAATAGATTATAGTCTGGAGTAACATATAGGCTACGTTTTATTCCTGAAAAAGTTCTCATGGGAACTAGAGGAGGTTTTAATTTTTGCTTTTAGTACTTTAGTCATCATCTTTTGAGCTCCAACTCTTCACTCCAACTATAAAACCGGCAGAACTTCGATATTTTTCCTTGAAGTGAATGCCATCTGGCTTTCACAACCCACTAGCAATATCGAAGTTCTTTAGTTAGATCAGTTGTCGTACCAGGTGTTCAGTTGATCTTAGGGTTCCAATTTATCCTCCGGGACATGACGGGAACACCATGGTGCGAGGGAAAGGCTCTATGGGCCACCTTGCACCCTGACGTCAGAGGACCCTAGACGGCGTGCGGTTTTAGTCAGTAAGAGTCCGAAAAGGAAAAATTACTCGTAACAACTGCTATAAATGTTCATATAGCAACCGGAACCGATGGCATAACGTGCTCTTCGAGGCATGAAGGAGTCTTAATATATTAAGAATGGTCATCCATCTTAAGACACAATCCAACAAGATGGTGAACTCTGAGATCGTTAAAATTCTTTCCAATGATTTTCTGATCGGAAAAAATGATTATCCAGGACGGGACTTGAACCCGTGATGATCATTTATTCCGATCAGAAAATAATTGGAAATAGCATGTAATTGCTTAAAAATTTCATTCAGTTAAAATTCTTGCTACGAAAATTATGGGTCTGCCGCCACCAAAAATCTTTTATCAGAAATCAATCGAATGATATTTGAATTACACTTAAACTTTGAAGAGAAAAGCCTCTATTTGTTAAGATAGAACGACTGAATAAAATTAATAAAATATCTTTCCAGATCGCTGGCTTTCAAATATTTATTAATCTTCATTCAAAACGGGAAAGTTTTTGCTACTTGCAATTGGATGACAGTCGGAATTACGAGTACCTACCTTTGTCGAAAGTTTTAAGGGTTTTCTGTAAACTGGCAAAAAAAATCTGGATGATTAAACACGTGCAAGGTTAAAGAAAACTTTGTCCACGAGCCACCTCAACATGACCTAGTTCTTATGTCACAAATTCTCGTGTCACAATGTTTGTAACAAAACTCCTCCAAAACGGCTAGATCGATTCTTATGAAATGGTTTATGAATATACAGTAATAGATCTGTGATGGGAATAGTTTCTGTGGGTCACAGGAACGAGATCAGTATTTTACACAACATCTGGTAATCTATACTAATATTATGAAGCTGAAGTGTTTGTTTGTTTAAGTATTTTTAATCCATCACTAGTGACCCGGGACCCGGCTTCGCCCAGGCATACATTCTTAAAAAAATCCTATATCCCGATTGCGTAACTTATAAAGGGGTAAAATTTTTATAAACGCTGATACACATCTACATTTATTTTTAATCAGAAGTAGGTGTATGAAATTTCATGAGCCTAACTTTGAAAATGACGCAATTTCATAAAAACATTCATCCCTTATTTTGCCACCTTAGGAGTTGAATTTCTAAATATCCTTTCTTAGTGAAAAAGTATCTACTGCTATTCAATTTCAAGCTTGTAAGCCCAGCGGTTCAGGCTCTGCGTTGATGAATCAGTCAGTCAGTCAGTCAGTTAGGCCAAGCAACTTTACATAATATAGATGTAACCAGTGTGCTTCTATTATACAAGTGTCCTGGCCAATATTGTCCCCACTCCGCACAAAATTTGTCGTAATTTCACCAGATTAAGTGGATTTGTTATTTTCCTACTGCTCTAATTCACTTTTGATTAATTGCGTTCCGCATTTCGAGACAGTTTCCTTGAAATTCCTTGATTTAGGGAGCCGTTTTTCGGTTTTCTTGAGAACTGTACCTACTGATTCTGGTTTATTGCTAGCACTTTTATATTTACTGTCGAGTCCATGTTCACTTCGAAGACATACGACGCTCTTCACTTCCCCATTTAGAACTTTTACGTAACCTCTTAAAACCATGATGTGCTTGAAATATACTGAAAAAAATATTTTCACAATCTGACAAACCTTAGAGATTTAGACTTAGGTGTGATTTTCATTGTTTTTTTAAAAACAAAAGTGGATAATAAATTTTCGCCTTGTCTGAGTGAAAATACCGTCAAAATTGATCCAACCGTTCTACCTTATTCGTTTAATTGATCCAGTTTTTAAAAATGAATTTATGTTGTAAGTTTAATTGAAAATTAGTGATTTTATCGTTTCGAAATAGACAGTTCAATATTTATAATTTCTCACATACTAAAGGTATAGTTTTTACCACTACCACATAGTGTATGTCGCAGATCATACCTCGTTATATTCAAATTATCTACCTGTTTGACTTTTAGGCGTTAAGCAGACGGAGGCGCGGGGCGGTCAAAATGACCGCGACGCACTCTTATTATTACTAGCATTAGATCGCATTAGCCTGCGTATGTCTAACAAGCGACATAAGCTATTGCGCGGACAAATGCAACCTTATAATCATACAAATAAGAGTGCGTCGCGGTCATTTTGACCGCCCCGCCCTGCCGTCGGCTTATCGCCTAACATTCATATCTGCATACATTTCTTTCAACGTTTAGACTTACAATATTCAAACTGATTTTACTTTTATAGTCAATTATAGGAATTAAACGCTAGTGATAAAATATTTGACATCGTTAAAAATTACTAAATATAATTTCAAAGAAAAATAATATATTTATCGCAGGTTTATAAGTGCCCGGTTAATGGCAATAGGCTCGCCACCTATTACATTGGGACCTAAACATAAACTGGCGAAATGTGGGTGCTAGCACCTCTGCCTACCCCTTCGGGGATATAAGCGTGAGTTTATGTTATGTTATGTTATAATTTCAAAGTCTACAAAGATACATAACAACATTCATCGGAAGAATCGTTTCAAACCATTAACACGCAGTAAACACTCAATAACCGAGACGTTATTTGCCAGTCGTTTCCAGTTTCTTAGAAAGTAAACACACATGTCACTAATACTCCTAAAACGATGTACGTTCCTCATTAATATGGAGCAGGTATATGACGTAATTTTCAACCACTTTAAGCGCACCTGGTACAAATTTAAACACGTCCCTTGAGACTCATGAATTTTTTTGCTCGACGCTTTTATTTACATATAAATTGCTCCAGTTCCTGACTTATTTGCTTTATGCTGGTTTCCTCTATCATTCCGGATGGAATATTATAAATAAAGTGTTAGTATACGGGGTGTTTCTTAATCATTGACGTTAAAATTCTGTTTCAAATTATCTGGGGCACCTGTTTTTGTTCGTGTGTAAATTGCCACGGATACCACTTCTGCAGCTAAGATACTTGAACTGGCTAAAACTGTGCCGTTTCGGGTCTGCATACGCCAGGGTACATGGTGACGCCTTTTACCACACCCGGCTAACTTGATTCATTTCCAGCTTCGAGATGGCCCTCTTGGGCTTGAAAAAGGGGACAATTGCCTCGGCCTATTCCTGCTAGGGTGACAGGTGGATCCATTAGCAACCTCCAGGCCTGCACTCATAGAGTACAGAGGTCCTTTTAACTGATGGAATATGGATCTAACCTTGAACTAAATACATAAAACTTAATTCAAAATGCATCTTCCCTGAGCCAAATTCTATTTAATATTAACCATAGCATAGTCGAGTGAAAATACCCTTCCACAGCCTTGAACTCCCCACATCGATAACTGCCGAGTTCGGTTTACCTTGTTTACTAAATGTTCTAGCAAATTGCCGTAGTACAGCTACACATAATTTACAATAATTAGATTTGTTCCTCCGGCATTTACACTGGCGTGAAACTCATAAACAGCGATATTGCTCTCTAGAGGAACACATCGAATTAAATTTCATCGTAATATCCGCTTCTTTCGAGAACGATTGACATACAGCTAATAAAATCAGCTTGTAAAACTGGATTTTATTTCATTTTTTAAATTGCCGAGCAAAATTTCAATATACATTTTAAATCAACTGAGGCCTGAATTTTTAAGCTGCGTTTACGCTCGCCTCCCGTCTGCTCCCCACTGTGCCCTCTGCTAGCCAGAGGAATACGTGGAGAGCTTTAGTGCAGCCCTTTAGAGGGCCACTCATACCTAGGCCGGCATTTGCCGCAGGCAGCATAGTCTTACCTGTGAGTGAGAGACGCTGCCGTCTCTATTGCCTGAGTGCACCGCGCGGAGGTTTCGGCCCACACACAATTTCCACTTATAATAGCAACCCATTTATGTCCCACTGCTGGGCACGGGTCTCCTCTCCTCTAACGAGAGAACTGAGAGGGTTTAGGCCTTAATCCACACACGCTGGCCTAATGCGGGTTGGTGGATCGGACATGTCCTTAGAATTTCTTGTAGGACATGTGGGTTTCCTTACGATGTTTTCCTTCACCGTCAGCAGATGGTAAATCATGTGATTAGAACATATAAATTTCCACTTACCTAACACTTAATTATTAGATTGATATTAACTCAGTATTTTAAAGAATTCAACACCTCCCAGGATAAAAATTTATTGTCCATTGTAACTCATTTCGCAATACTTCCTCTTCTAATACCCGCAGGGCACATGATACTTTTTACGAAGCCTTAATCACATATTTACATGTAAATGGGTGCCCTTCAGATTCAGAATAGCCCATCCGAAAGGGTATAATGGGGAAAATAATTAAAAACCTTTAAATTTTAACGTGCTAAGCCCGTGAAACGGCTTTATTTTTAGGGAACAAATATCTTTTCCAAAAAGTTTTCACGATATACATTTTTAATTACCCTGAAATGTTTTATTGGTGTAGAATTCCATTCTGAACAGGTAAAATTTGCAGGTCGTGTAAGGTGCAAAAATGATTTTCATTTAACACATTATTTTAACTAACTTTTGCCTGTGATTTCATCCGCGTGGAATTCTGTTTCATGAATATTAGCAGAAAGTCGAATTTAAAATTTAATTGCTCGTTCCCGCTTCCCATGGGAACCTATCGCATGCATAAAAGTAGCCTGTGTTATTCCAAACTTTAATATGGTATCAAATTTCAGTGAAATCCGTTCAGCTGTTGAAGCGTGATTGAGTAACAAATAAATTAAATATTAGTAGGAACTAGCAACAACGGTCTAGCTGCAATGCTTCGATATCGCCTAATGTCACCCAATGGTGACCCAATAGTTGTGAAGGTCAGATGGCAGTCGCTACACGGAAAATATCGAGATCCAGCCAAATCCGCAGTTAAGACTGGTAAAGCGGACCCCAGACTCCGAGGTGAAAGCTTTGGATATGACTGGGATTAACGCTAGATTGAATCAAAGGAGTAGAGGCTCATTAAATCAAATACTAATATAAAATCTTCAAGTAACCCATTCCAAATTATTAACTGTATAGTCGACGAGTAAGGCTGGAAACTCGCTCTTTACACAACAAATATTAAACAAGGGTCATATTTTGAGAATGTTTGCTGCCAACTATTTCGTCGTAACTATTACGAGCTGAGACATCGTAAAGTAGATTGATGTTGGAAAATTTATTTGTTACTCTAATAAAGTAAAGCAAAGCCCGATAGGTATTATACTAAATAATTGATAGATGAAAAATTCCTTTGGGTAAACGTTTGGAAATATTTTATTTTCGTATGATATATTTTAGACTATTCATGATTCCACATTTTGTAGGTATGAATATGAAGGGCTTTAGGTGCAGAGGTTTAGGAAAAGATGGATGGAATGTGTGAAAGAGGATATGGAAAGGAAAGGAGTGAAGACAGCGAGAGCACATAATATATAATAGTACTAACGTACAGAACGGAAACTCACCTCCTCCCACCAATATCACTTACCTCACCCCGCGCCAAGAACCTTAGGCAAAACGCTAGGCAACATTCACAAGGGCAGTGCACGGAATACAGCACCGCACGTCGCGTCGGGCAGGAGAGAGACAAGGACAGCATGAGTCGGTTTTGTAGGCGTTCTCTCTATCGCATACGACGCGTCACCGCATCAACACATCAACACACCACCGTGCATGTACACAAACTATGCATGTTGTAATTGACACACTATTGTCTCATACTGTAGAGAGTTTCCGGGGTGTGACAAGAGTTCAGACTTGAGTTAGCCAGGATTTTTACTTATCTTTGTATGTGTTACCTCAGTTACCACTTAGTCACAAGCCATAATCGATTAAGATCGATACCATTTGTGGCATTTCTTCATCTGGGTTAAGGTTCAACTAAATTGGTGCAATTAGAGGCAAAATTGGAAACCGTCAAACCAGTTAAGCTTATTGATGGAATCAATTTCAACCTTCGATTCAAACCAATCCGGGTCTTATTCGGTCGGTTTGTGTTGATTTTAAATTGTTAATCAGTATTAGATATGTTTGGTTTTAATTTACATTTAATAACGTCAAATGTGATTTTTTTTAAACCACGTAGGTGGCAGACAAGCTCGCGGGCCACCTGATGGGAAGCGGTTACTGTGGCCTATGGACGTGTGCAACACTAAAGGTGTCACACCCGCGCTGCCTACCCTAAAGGGAAGGGGGGAGGGCTAGGAACGGGTGGGGAGGCTAGGAAGGGGTGAGGATTTAGATTAGACACAGATTTTATCCAGGGCGGGCTTTGAACTTGCGACCAGTCAGTGCCTTACAGGTGGAAATTTATCGTGGAATTTCGAATGTCCTTGATGTGTCCAGATAACTCAGACTATTTTCCCCTGTAAGGGACTGGTCTAGAGTTGCAGTTGCAATTTCTAAACGCTTTTATTTAACTTGATCTGTTTGTTGTTTGGCTCTCTAGTAATTGAATATTGACCCCCTTCCTAAGGAGGAATTGTTCTGATAGTTGGCACATTATCTTTAGTTCTGGTGACAATGCAAGTTAATCTATTCTGTACCTATCACTGTAAACCCAAGATGGCCGCCGCTACAAAATGGCGGCTTACCTACGTATTTTTCCACAACTACCGCAATATGGATATCAAATGAAAGGGATTGATTAGTAGAATATAGTTTACTGTGTAAAAAAAACAAGCGTTAATCTTAAAACATTTCTACCCATCTGCCAAGAATGATTATGGAAAGCTATAACCTGGGAATATTCAAGTCACGAGTGAATAGGATCCTTCTAGGCAAGCGTGATTCATCGTAGACCACATCGTCACTAACCATCAGGTGAGATAGTGGTCAAACGTAAGCCTATCCTGAATAAAAAAAATGTTTTTCGCACGTACCTATCTTGTATGTATGTACCTATGTTTGTAAGATTCTTTTACCTCCGTATCTTCCAAACCACTGGACGGATTTTTTACCTAATTTATTAAATTCTTAGCCATAGTTACGCATAGTCCGATCTCCATACAACAAACTAACCTTACTTTTTTTGCAGAGGCGAGAGCACAAATCTCTGGACCAACAGAGAAGTACCTGAAGCCAGGGTCGACGTTGCGATTGCAGTGCTCCGTGGTACAGACTACTGAAGCACCTGCCTTCGTATTCTGGTGAGTAGTCATCAAACTTCAAGCCATTTCCCAACTCAGTAGCACGAAATTATATTCGAATAGTAAGCTTATTCGTAACGAGAGTCTGGAGACAGTCAATGTATCCAAAAAACTCAAGACTGAGGTATCATCCCCACACAGTAGAATCAATTTCATCAAGAACCAAGCGGTTCGGTGCCTCTTTTCTCTGCCGCACCAAAAAGACTTGAAACTCTTTACCAGCGCAGTGTTTCCTTCCTTCTAAAGTCCCGGGGCCTTTGAGCGGGGCGTGTAAAAGCATTTGATGAGGTCGTCAAGCTGAGGGCCACCACTGTAGCACTATCAGTGTATGTAGTGGTGACCCCAGTACTGAGACTTTACCTTTAGGTTACCATCAGACGAGGTAAAGTCATGTTGACGTGTCTAACATAACAAAGTAGTTTAGGAAAACTACAGCAGGGAGATCATTCCTCAGTCTGAGGGTGTGTGGAATGAAGTTCCTTTCATACTCCCAGTACCCACTGTTTCCGATCGCGAAGTGTGAGGATAAATTTCCTGTCTGTGGCGAGCGGTGCAATGTAATTGTATAAGTGTTGGAATACGTACAGAGATTTTTTTTATAGTCAATAGGCCCGCGTTTGACCACTATCTCACCTGATGGTAAGCGACGATGTGGTCGACGATGGAGCACGCTTGCCTAGAAGCAACCTATTCACTCTAGATTTAAAGACTCCCAGGTTATAGCTATCCGGAAATACAGACTCAGGCAGGGCATTCCACTCCCTAGCTGTACGCATAACGAACGTAATGCTGAAGCGATTCGTGTGGATGATCGGAATGTCCACCATATAACGGTGGTTAATAAAATCAATCAATTACCTGTTAGCATGCTACTAGTACAGATGGATCACCACTCTCAATATTCGTCTTAGTACTCCATCAATTTATTAAATAGCAAGCTAACTTTCTTACTTATATACTATCTAGATTCCACTCCATTTGTTTCATCCCAAACTTTTATATTATAACAAAGAAAAAGTACATAAAGATACCAAAAATTTCAACGTTTGAAACAAGGAGAGCTTAAATAAGTTATTCAAGTTTCACAAAACTAACTATAACTTTTTGCTTCAAGTTTCTTGTATAATAGTCTAAGATCTGACTGCAAGATAACTAACCGTTCTTTTTAAAATACACTTTTAATATAATATGAATGGGAGTAGCGATGGTAGCTGAATGGATAAGATCGCAGCCTTTACTAAGAGGTATCGAGTTCGAATCCGGCTGGACAGTACCAAAGTGAATTTTCAAATTTTGAAGACTTTGTGGGATTTATCTATATATGTGCTAATCACATGATTTACCATCTGCTGACGGTGAAGGAAAAACATCGTGAGGAAACCCACATGACCTAGAAGAAATTCCAAGGACATATCCGATCCACCAACCCGCATTAGGCCAGTGTGTGTAGATTAAAGTCTAAACCCTCTCAGCTCTCTCGTTAGAGGAGAGGAGACCCGTGCCCAGCAGTGGGACATAAATGAGCTGCTATTATAAATATGAATGTGTGTATATAATCTCACCTGCTATTTGGTAGACCTGCTAATCAACATACATGGCTCGCTCTGGTGCAAACTTTCCTCTTGAGGTATGATGGTCAGATGACAGTCATTCTCTTAATAACCAAAATGAGGCAAAGATGAAAAGTGAAAACCTTAGATGTGACCAAGATCATCATTTAAGATGATGATGATCATTTTGATACATAAAAATGAACAGAAATGTATTTTTTTTTCAAATTTTTGGTTTAAAATAATTTATCTTTAGAACACCGCACAGGCGAAGCTGCACACAGCTAGTAGATAAAACTATTTATATTATTTTCATTGAAAAGCAGACTAACGTAGCTATCTTGCAGTCAGATCTTAAACTATAAAGGTCACATTGTTAAGTTGGTTTTGTCTGTTTACCCCGTTAAAAAGTCTAGGAGCCGTCAAGAACAATTTGAACTTGATTTCTTAGCAAAAAAGTTTTAGAATTGAAATACTAGGCCAAAGAGTTGAGAGCAGGGTCATTATTCTTTTTGACATCGAGTTCTAAACACTGTCGAAACGAGAGAAGTCGGTGGAATTCAATTTTATTTTTAATGCCGATCACGTCAATATGACTTAACCTAGTCTGACGGTGAGCTAAAGGTAAAGTCTCTGTAATAGGAGTTTACATTGAAGACATAACCGTTGTAATTATTTTTTTAGCCGATCTTGCCGCACTGCTGGGCAAAGGCCTCCCCCAAATACTCTCTCACTTTCTGCCTATATTCCACCAATCTGGGATAAAAGAGTTTATATCATCCCGCAACGTTTCCTCGGCCAACCAGACTTCCTCCTTCCATCTTCTAGCATCCAGGGTGTAAAATTAAACCAACTTAAATGTGTTGGCTATTACAAACGCGCGTAGTTACGGTACAGTTTGTTTATCAGAATAAGGGGCCAAACCAACAATAACTTTAATAATAAACTTAATTAGGCTGTCATAATACCTACTCATAGAAAATTTCATGAAATTAACAACATCTAAAAATAAATAAGTCTCAATTAAATTTTTGTGTAATAACCTCCTTTGTCAGTTTCTTTATACTTAGCTATTCTCATTAAGTGTATCTTTAATTATACTTTTCTTTAGAGAATTTTAATTTTCATTTAGAAATTTTCTTGAAATTATATAATAGTCGTCGGTATTTTTGTACTTTTTAACAGAAATAGGTACTAATTTCAAATGCTGTTTAGATTGTTACGTTACGTGAATAGATTTGTAGAAATAAATGTAAATTACGTAAAGCTACTGAAGAAAATAATTATTTTTGAAAAAAAAACAAATATTTCGTACAAAATAAAAAAAAATTCAATCAATTCAAGTAAAACTTCCCTAGGCGCATACTTGGCGACAGGTGACAGCGACAGCTCGGCGTCTAGACGCGACGACAGGCTGCAGCCAACAATTTCATAGCGCCACTAGACTCGGCGACTCGCTAGTGACTCGCTAGCTTAGAGCAAAATATATAAATTGCTCGGCCGCAGCTTGTCGTCGCGTCTAGACACCGAGCTGTCGCTGTCACCTATCGCCCAGTGTGCGTACCAATTATAAAGAAAAACTCATTTAATTGAAAAAACTTACAAATGAAATCTAGTTCAGAACGCAATAATATTTAAAAAATCTCCTTTAAATTCATAAAGTTTAAAAAAACTTGAAGAAGTTTTCAAACCAATAAATTACAAAATTTATTCGATAACTTCGGAGTTCGAGATATTCATTTGAAATAGGTTACCATGAGAAGTAGGAATGTGAACAGAGTTCCGCGCGGGCGAAGCCGCAGACAAAAGTTAGTGTAATAATATTTAAATAAGCAATTTGTTAAAAGCATCACAAAATGTTAACGATAAAAAGTTGATTGTTTCAGACTTAAAAACTTAAAAATTGAGTATGACATGACAAGTACTATGTTGAATTTAATCCGACTAACAGATAAAATTATTATTTAATAAAAAACTTTGTGAAAAGGTTACTTTAGATGTTTATTTTTCTACTAATAATTACAAGTTATTATAGTAAAAAAAATTGGGTAGATTAAATTTCATGTCAAGTTTTAGATTAGCAATTATTTTAGTCTCTGTAAAAATGTTCTCAGTAATTATTAATCAATGCTGTTGCAGCTGTGTGCTTTAGACAAACCAAATCTTTAGACAAACGATTGCTCTACAGAAACATGAAAGTGCGCACACTTAGAATAAAACAAACTGTCTATATTCCATTCAGTGTACCTACATGTACTTAACTAAACGTAAACAATCTTGATGTGTCTATTTAAATCTGTGTTATTTAAAAACTTAGTTTATTGATATTTTTGATTTTAGAAACTCATTTTGAAGACAAAAAAACGAAATTGAACCACTAGGTAGTTAGTCATTTAGTTAGCCTAGTCTATTTGTTTTTATAAAAAGTTGCTACAAGATTCTTTAGCTTTAGTTAAGTACCTAACCAAATGGAGTATAATTATCATTATATACTTGACGTGACGTCAAGACACAACACTGTCTAAAGACTGTCTTGTCTCTAATACGCGGTTGCCCCAGTTGCCCTTATACTCATAAGAACCAATTTTAGTTCCAAACTTATCAACAGATGGCACTGCACAATTTTCTCACAAAAACTTTCGGATAAAGCTAGCACTTCAATAACAAACAATAAAAAGTTATGTGACTTAAAATGGTCTGTTAAACCAATAACCTCCAAAATTGCTGTACCCACATCTTTCTTCTTGACAAAGGCTACCTAAAGCGGTTTCAACAAAAATAAATCAATCTAGTTACTATTGGATGGAACAAATTTAATAATAGGCATGTATCGATAGAAATATTTATACTTAGTGGCCTGAGTAGACCGAGGACTTTAGTCCGCACAGGACAAAATCTATTAATATCCCCAAAAAGTACATTACGTGGTTATTTATATCGTGTTTGCATATCAATATCTATATCTATTATTTTAAATTTTTTTTTTTATTTTTTTATACTACTTAGGTAGCAGACAAGCACACGGCCCACCTGATGGTAAGCGGTCACCGTGGCCTATGAACGTGTGCAACACTAAGGGTGTCACACACGCGCTGCCTACCCTGAAGGGAAGGGGGGAGGGCTGGGAAGGGGTGGGGAGGCTAGGAAGGGATGGGAGGAGGAGGGGTATATTGAGCTCTGGCTACCCTACTTACCGGCGGAAACACAACTCAAGGTTATTATGACCGCGGTGTTCTGTAGGGCGGAGGTACTACCCCATTCGGACAGCTCATTTCGGACGGGAGATACCGTCGTGTCCTACCTCCATTTAAATTCATCCAATTCAATTCAATCTAAATTGTAAAGTAACTGTGTTTTTAGAGATATTTGGTTTATGACAGATTCTGAACATGAAATAATTTTTTTAACATTCTTGTCTGTTTATCTGTTTGTGTGTGATGGACGCAAAAATCACTGAACTTGATGCGGTTTTTTATTGTTTGAAGGTCTTAGTCAGACTTATAATCTTAAGCATTAAGCAATAATAACAATCGGTTGGGCAGAATTGGAGATAATTATATAAAAACGCAGAGAGTGACGTCACTGCGGGCAGAGCTGTGGGCATAGGGTTTCGTCAGTATTATTGATATGATTGCGATATTATTGACTGTCTACTAACGCTCACACAATTTTGTATCTACGAGATCTTTTCGGGGGACAATAAGTCCGCCGGACATTGTCCCTCGTCTGCGCAGGCCATAAGAACGTCACTAGTACTGTATAGAATAGGTTTTGTTCAGTGGTTTGCACAGAATAGGGTGCAAATTGGATTTCAACGCTCATCACGTTGTTACTGCTGAGGTAGCTATGTTGGGTCTCTCGATCGATAACGTGCGAAAATATTATTCCTTTTTCGCCTCACTAGATGTGATGTGAGAAATCCTTATATTATATTTACATAGATATATTATTATATTTGTAAGGTCAGCGAATAAGTTAAGGAGGCATATTTCGCAAACTCATGGTGTATTGTTGATATTCGTTTTGTGCTGACTTTTGTGTCTACAAAGGGGTATACTGAGATTATTGACGTAGATATATTTTCGTACCCAATGGGGTGAGCTTTTTGCCGCAATTTTTTGTGTACCTAATTATTTTTTAAGATTATTATGAAGTTCTCTTTTCTCATTTACCTTCCGATAAATCTATTATTTTATTTATACGAGATTATTGAAATAGATAATGTTTTCGTACCTCAGGGGGTGAGCTTTTTGCCGCAAAGTTTTGAATTATTTTTTATGATGATGATTATGATGTGTTTTGCTAAGCAGAGCAGTGGATTGTGTGTTTTATACCTCTTAGGCGGCAGACAAGCACAGCCTTATAATGTCCTTCTTGAAGAACCCCATATTGTAGACGCAGGGAAAACCACAGCAGGGAGATCGTTCCACAGCCTCAGCGTGCGCGGAATGAAATTTATTTTATACCTTACAGTACGCACCCACCCGCTCGCCTGATGGATAGCAGACAGTGGTGGCCCTCAGCTTGACGGCCTCATCAAAGTCCGTTTCACCATTTCGAAGTCGATTTCAAAATCTATTATTTTCCTTTCGTATGCTAACTTCTAACCCTTCTGCTTTCTCCCTAGGTACCACAACAGCAGAATGATCAACTACGATGCTGAACGAGGCATCAACGTCACCACAGATCCGGTGCAGCGTCTTTCAGACCTCCTCATACCAGCCGCCAGTGTCTCCCACGCGGGGAACTACACGTGTGTGCCGAATAACGCGGTACCTGCTAGTATATACGTCCATATATTTAATGGTAAGTAAATAAAATAAATAAAAATAAATAAATAAAGTAAATAAAGTTGATTTTATAGTCGCTTTGGACCAAAAATTTTTGAACACAGTTTCAATAACAGGATCGATTGGAACCATTATTTAAAAAATCTACAAAAAAAATTTTGTACAAATTTCGAACACTGACCAATCACAAAGCATCCCGGACGACCGCGACAATGCTAGCTCCGACATGTCATGACTCGATATATGCCTGCGAGCGCACATTCATTCATAAAGTTGACAGTGAATTTTTATCGAAGCTCTAATAATGTTTTTACTCGAACGAGTGAAAAATATTCAAGCAAGTTATTTTTTATTATAACTAGTGCAGCAATTTGAACATGTCAAAATGGTATCATTTATTATTCCGAGTAATCCGCTTTCGGGTCCAAAACGACTATAAAATCACGCTGTATAGTAGTTGAGTAATCCGTAGAATATTTTACATAACGTTATCTTAACCGAATAAAAAAAAAATAAGCTGAAAGAAAAAAATTGCTCAATATTGCAAAGGACGGCCGCCTGTCATCTTCTACCATACCGGGGGATTGAGGAGGCCATCTAAACTTCGTAGATGGCCCAGGGTCAGCTGGGGTGCGAGGGATTTGCCTTTTAGGTAACCTTACACCCCGGTAATTAAGACTGGCGTGGTGAGGTTTCGGTCGGTTCGATCCCGATATAACCACCCCGATGGATGACGGGGGTGGTATCCATGGGGATTTCTGCACGATAAAAAAAAGGTTAGACACGACGACGGTATCTCCCGTCCGAAATGAGCTGTCCGACTGGGGTAGTACCTCCGCCCTACAGAACACCGCGGCAATAGTAAGCATCTTGTTGTGTTCTCGCCGGTAAATAGGGTCGCCAGAGCTCACTGTACCCTTCCTAGCCTCCCTTCCCCCTTTCTTTCAGGGTAGGCAGCGCGTGTGTGGTACACTTGGTTTTGCACACGTTCATAGGCCACGGTGACTGCTTCCCATCAGGTCGGCCGTGTGCTTGTCTGCCACCTACGCAGCATAAAAAAGAGCCGTACAATAGGCTAATTAAAAGGAAAAAAACCTTCAGGTTTCCTTCATTTTTGTAGGGAAAGGATATGAAATTTTCTATAGCGACTATTATAATCACTCTTTCTTTCACAGGTGAAAACCCAGCAGCCATGCAATCATCATCACCAAGTTTCATCACCAGCCTCCACAGCTTCTTATTACCAACGCTCACGACCCTCAACCTGATACGGTGACAATTTGGCTAGCTCACCATTTGAAAACCTACCCTATGTATAATAGATAATGGTTTTGTTTTGCGTGGAGTGACATTTCGAAGAAGTGGGTAGTTAAAATTGTAAATTTCACTATACAGCGTGTTGCTTTTGGATTATATACAGGGAAGATTGAGGTACGTACGTATAGTGATCCAAAATCCATGTTAAATAATGGTTTTAAAATAGGTTATTAATTTTAAAAGGACTTATTAAAAAACAAGCTTTCTAGTTAGGGGAGCAGGCTAGGAAGGGGTGGGGTAGGGAACTCGCGACCCTACAACTCAAGCCTCAAATATTATTCCCAGAAAAGCCGGAGTCCCCTTAGAAATCCTCATGCATAAACGCAGCCAGCGGGGCAGGTTATGTCGGACTCTTACCGACTAAAACTGCACGCCGTCTAAGCTCTTTTGACGCCAGGGTCATAGAGCATTTCCCTCGCACCCCGGCTTGATCCGGGGCATCTGCGGGCTCGTGATGGCCCCTTCGGGTTTGGGAACCACGGTGTTCCCGTCTTGCCCCCGAAATAGGGGGGGAAGGAGCCGGAGTTCCCTGACTACAATACGTTAACCATAAAATAATAACCGTATGTAAAGTTAGGCTGACAACTTGTTAATTGCTCCTAAGAGATCCATAAAATGTTATCTAACCAAATGTAATGCGAAGGCTGTTTTGAACACAACTTATCAAATTTAAATTATGTATGACAAATATGATTGTATTGTTAACAGTTTATACGAATGTGTGATTCAAATAACACTAATATGAGCGAATTTTATTGGACTGGACGCGGAAGGCGGAGAATCGGGTGGTATGGCGTACATTGGGAGAGGCCTATGTCCAGCAGTGGACGTCGACAGGCTAATTGATTGATAGAGAGAAAAGAAAAGAATAGAAAAAGAAATAAAGAATTTCCCGGGTTAACACGAGCCTCATACTGCAGACTACGTCATTGCATTTAACCCTAAACGTCCGCGTCTATCCATTATCCTGATAATGTCCCAAATGTTTATATTGAAATTAATGCTGTTTGCCTCTAAAGCTAAATTTGCCCCTGTTCGTATGATAAAACATGAACGGCGTATCCCTAGGCGATCGTCAAATACCGAGCTTTGTTTGAAATTCACAATCCTGAAAGTAAAAACGAAAATCTGTTTGAATAAATAGGTACATAGTTTTTTTTAAACCTTCATTTGCTTGGTTAGTTTTTTAGTATGGATCAAACTTTATAATAGCCCAATTAGAAAGAAGCACTTCCTGACGTTAGATTGGACTTAAATTTGGAATTCTTGCGTATCTTTGGTTACAATGCGATAATAAATAATAACCACTACACTATTTTTTTTAAACTACGTAGGTGGCAGATAAATCACCGTAGCCTATGAACGTGTGAACCAAGTGTGTCACACACGCGCTGCCTACCCTGAAGGAAAGGAGGAGGGAGGCTAGGAAGGGTACAGTGAGCTCTGGCTACCCTACTTACCAGCGGGACCACGACACGATGTTTATTATGGCCGCTGTCTTCTGTAGGGCGGGGGTACTTCCCCAGTCGGACTGCTCATTTCAGACGGGAGATAGCGTCGTGTCCTACCTCCTTACAATGAAAACATAATTTTACTATTTGAGAATTACGTTATACCCGATGGACATGAGTTATTAAATATTATGTATAAATTAGGATGGCTTGAGAATAACTTATATCAACCAAAGCGAAGCGAAATCGTTTTGCTATTTAATGTTAAAATTATCATAATTGATACTCTATTCTTTATGATAAACAACTGACTTGAAATGTGACTCCACGTTAATAAATTTTTTATGTAAAAAAACTACTTCTAATCCTAGTATAATTGTATGTAATTAAATGTATGACATCATCAAAAAGAAACGTCTAACGATGTAAATGTATAAGCTATGTATGGACTTTGAGTTTTTTAAAAATAACATTAAGTGAGATTTTTTGTTCATAAAATGTAACGTGAGTGATATTTTTTGTTACAATGTAACATAATTGAGATTTATTGTTAATAAATAGAATTTAATTGAGACTTGTTTTTAAAATATAACGCAAGTGAGTTTTTTTGTTAAAATAATAATAAACCTGACAATTTTCAGTGAAACTAAAAATGAAACCACACTTCGTTATGTTATAATGAAATAGTATAAAGATATTTTCTGATTTTTTTCAGATCCAATAAATTCACTGTTTTAGTAAATATAGGAAAAATTCATGCAAACAAAACGAAAAATCCATTTCAGGTGTTTCCGTAAAATACAAAAATATTATTTTATTGTATTTTGCAATGCGTCAATAAATTAAAACTTGCTCGACCGTTGCTACAGTTTACGCTCAGGGAGCAAAAAAGTCGTTAAAGAACTATATAACTGTTTTTAAAAGTCGTTATTATTATTGGAAGTCAAGCTTGGTTAACGTTTTAACGTTTTTAATAGTTGAAGTTGATAAGTATTTCGGTTGTTTAATTTTAGTTCGGACTCAATTTTAGTTTATATTGGAAAAGAATATAGGTACAGATTTGTTTCAATATAGTAAAAGTCTGTTATTATTCTGATAAAAATATTAATTTATATGAGCGCTGTGTTTCAATAAAGTACCTACCT
Source organism: Lithosia quadra (assembly GCA_963576445.1). Classification (NCBI taxonomy): domain Eukaryota; kingdom Metazoa; phylum Arthropoda; class Insecta; order Lepidoptera; family Erebidae; genus Lithosia; species Lithosia quadra. The sequence goes on along the minus strand of OY754899.1, from coordinate 1,161,949 downwards.
ACTTTGGAACATTAAATGCATAATAAAATAAAAACGTTATTTTATCATCAGTAGATAGTATTCAGTACAGTGAATAAAATACTTTTTTATTCGACTACGTAAAAATCTACGAGGCCTAGCCATAGTCGGGTTATTGGTAAGGTTATAATAAAAGGTGGGGTTATGATTTTAGCAGTATATGTATAATTGTATATATATCTATCAATATGACTGGTGTTAGGTCTAAGGTGAGCTACAATTTTTTTTTATATAAGTCTATATCTGAATATTTATGAAAAACGTTATTATAATATAGACGTTTCGTTACGTTGCTTCTGGAACTACTATAATGATGTGAGACATGCATGAGTGAGTAACTGGTCAAATACAGTGTTTTGTTTTCCACATGATTGAAATGTATAATATAATTACAAATTTATTATCGTTCGAATTAAAGTACCTACTTATTTTTTTTTCAAACAGCTTCTTAGAAATGTAATCTAAAGTATATAACCCACAAACAGTGTACATAAAAACAGTATTTTGGATTTTGAAGGATACGACGTTTTTACCATTATTTTAACGAAATACACCCTTCATAATATAATGACTAAATGAAAAAGTAATTGATGTTAGTAATGAATACCTACACATCAAAAGGTTATGCTTTATTAGACCATAGTGTGAGTACAATACATTTTATTTTGTGACTCATTTCGTAATTTAATGTCATCGGTAATCACGGTAAAATCGTTTATTACAAACAGTTGCCACAATAATAATATCATAACCACATAACATTAAGGCCACCGTTAACCGTACATTCTGTGTAATCGGTAATTGCAATAACTAAAAACCGTTATTTTAACAACTATTTATTGAAATTGTAAGTCACTGTTATTTGTAATAGTGCTTTTCGTGTATCATGTTATTGATTAAATGACGTTAATAAAATGTTATGTAATTATTCTTTGTATAAATTTTGTGAATACGTTATTTTATTTTAAGTAACATTGTAAATAAAATTAGTATTATTATATGTGATAAAAAGCTCATAAGATCATTGTTAATATTTGTAAATATTATTATGTATTAGTACTTAAGTCAAGCCGCGTATAATAAAAAATAACTGTTCATTTTTATTTGTGTTTTATTACAAGTATCTCCTCTATTTATTGTTATTATATCTAAAATATTTTAAATATCAAAGGTCGTGTGCTTGAAATTGTAGGACTTTCAACCTTCTGTCATAGACTACAAGACTCAAAATATGTATTCAGTTTTTATATGGATTAGTAATACAATAATTATTCAGATTTGCTTAGATGAATAACGTGTCGATGTCTCAATAAATCAGTAAATATGGCAACACGCGAATCGTGATCCTTTTTCATTTTCAGTCGGTCGGCCACCGAATCAATCTAGCAAATCAATCTTTTGAATCAATGAAATCAGATTGATAGACGACGAAAATATTTGCACAGAGCTGGAATCGAAGTCACACCCCCTTACTTAGCAATCGGTAACACTACTGCCACGCCCTAGTAGTCAAGTTATAAAACGTTACTATAAATAATAACAGTCTTCAATTATATATAGCACGTAAATGCAAACGAAATTTTAAGCGTTGAGTGGTATACAACCAGAATTCCACGAATATTTTAAATAAATCGGCTTATGTAGACTTTTGGTGAGATAAAGCCATTACGCAAGGCAAAACCTGACCGTTTCAATCCAGCTTACAATCATAGACCTATAAAACGTATAGACGGAATGCGTTGAAGCGAGACGACACTTGATTCAGCCAACTAGCTTATAATATACGTATAATTCACACACACTCACACATTAGTCAGCCCAGCTACTACACGGCAAACGTAATTCAATTCAGTTAGTTGGTGACCACTACTTTATGGACTACACCTCAGCTTACCATCAGGCGGGGTGCAGTCAATCCGGCGAGCATTATAAAAAAACCATACCTACTTTTAAAAACCAACCAACCATCTTGTTCGTTACAATGCTAGCTTTCATGGCGGATCCACACTTTGCTATTTTTCCAACATGTTGTATAAATCGAAGTGGGGAGGGCTTATTCGTGTATATTCGCACGAATATTCGCCTTAGGCACTCTTCTATGATGAATTGTGGAGGGTTTAATCATCTTTAAGAAGTGCCTCGAACACAATATAGGCGAATAGCGAACAGCAAAGTGTGGATCCAGCATCAACTATAAAGAATCTTAACTCTCTATTCACGACTTTTACTAGCAATTTCGATTCAATTGAGACTGATACATAAAAGTATTTCACGGATTTTATTTCGTTCGTAATAAAATTTTCAGTACTACTCAACAGCGCATTCGTGGGTGTCACTAAGAGTAGGTAGGTACTCACTTGAAAACGTTCACAGAAGTAAAAGGAAAATGTATAAGATAGAAATCATGGTTGTCTGAGTTATATTACTTTTATAATACGTCTACTCAGAAGTACCCTAGTACTTTTTAACCGACTTTAAGAAGGATGAGTTTTGTATTTGACAGTATTTTTTAATGTTACTTGTGAAATTTTGACTTTGAATCGGTTTTGATGATTTTTTTATTTGAAAGGACCATACGGTAAGCACAACGATTAGTTGGATCGTTTTATTTTTTTTAATTGTTTAATTATATTTATTTAATTATCAAAAGTATAAATTACTATAGGATAGTTTTATAAAGTAAAAAACTTTGTCTTTTTTTATACTACGTAGTTGGCAGACAAGCACACAACCCACCTTTTTTTTTTTTTTTTTTTTTCGTGCGGAAATCCTCATGGATACCCACCCCGCGGCCAGCGGGGCAGGTTATGTCGGACTCTTACCGACTAAAACCGCACGCCGTCTAGGGTCTTCTGACGCCAGGGTGTAAGGTGGCCCAAAGAGCATTTCCCTCGCACCCCGGCTTGACCCGGGCCATCTCCGGATTCGAGATGGCCCCCTCGGGTTTGGGAACCGCGTGGTTCCCGTCATACCCCCGGAATAGGGGGGAGCGCGCTGCCGCGCGCCGCCGCCTCGGCCTGCTTCTGCTAGGGTGACAGGCGGCTCCACCCGTCACCCCCAGGCCAGCGCTCATGGAGGACGGAGGTCGTTAGACCTCCGACGCCTTAGGCGTCCGCGCCTGCCGCCGTTCGGGAGAGCTCTGTGCAGCCTCTCCCGAACCCTTTCCGCCGCCTCCTTCTCGAGCATCACTTGCTCGCAGAAGGAGGCGGCGGCCGACCACGCGTCCGCACTCTGCACCATCGCTGCGATCAGCACCGGCAGTGTGAGGACTCCCACCCCGAGGGCTGCCAGGAGGGGCTGTCTCGGCACCTCCCACGCCGGACACTCGGCCAGCGTGTGCAGCCCTGAGTCCTCGCCCGCATCGCAGTGATGGCACTCGGGCGTTGGCTCCTTCCGAATCAGACACAAGTGATCCCCGAAGCACCCCTTGCCAGAGACCACCTGCGTCAGCCGGTACGAGAGGCCCCCGTAAGGCCTCTCCAGCCAGTCCTCCATGACGGGTCTTACCGCCGCTATAACGGCGTGCCCCAGCACACAACCCACCTGATGGGAAGCGGTCACCGTGGCCTATGAACGTGTGCAACACTAGGGTGTCACACACGCGCTGCCTACCCTGAAGGAAAGGGGGGAGGCTGGGAAGGGGCGGGGAGGCTAGGAATGCATAGGGGGAGGAGGGGTACAGTGAGCTCTGGCTACCCTACTTACCGGCGCGGCGGGAGCACAACACTATGGTTATTATGGCCGCGGTGTTCTGTATGGCGGAAGTACTACCCCAGTTGGACAGCTCATTTCGGATGGGAGATACCGTCGTGTCCTACCTTCTTCAAAATATTCAAATTTTCAAAATATTTGTCAAAAAACCATCGAGTTGGCTTTGTATGTCTTTGTATTTATTTTGTTGTTATTGTTATTACGTAGGTATTTTTATTTTTATGTCTCTTTGTTATTATTGTGAGTTTGAATCCGGCTGGACAGTACCAATATGAATATCATATATTCATATTGGTACTGTCCAGCCGGATTCAAACTCGATAACTCTGAGTAGAGGCCACGTCCTTATCCATTCAGCTACCATCGCTGGCTATATCGCTATACTTCATAACTAGCAAAGCTTATAGCTTTAATATCAAGCCACCCCAGTCGACTTACAAAACACAAACATGTTCATATTAATAAAATAGCAAGGAGAGACATTCTCTATGATTAATAGTTCTCTTGTCGTAATAGAGTGACGTGTGCGCGTAATATCTGTCTGTAGTTTGGAAACCAGGATATTAGGACTTGGGACTTGTTTATCTGTACTAATATTATAAAGAAGTAAAGTTTGTGTTTGTATATTTGTTAAATTGTAAGTGGTAATCTCGGGATCTACTGAACCGATTTTAAAAATTCTTTCACCAATAGAAAGCCACATTATCCGTGAATTTCATAGGCTGAATATCATCACGCTACTGCCGCAATGCGAGCAATAATCATAAATGTGAACAATTCCGGTAGATTCCCATAGATACATTTTAGGAAAACTGATAAATTATGAGCATGTTATGTGAGTTAAAAAGGGTGAATCGGGGTTCGAAATACGCCACGGGCGAAGCCGGGATGGGTCAGCTAGTACATAATATTTATCTAAAATAGCTGTTGCCTGTAGCTCCGCTCGCGTGGATAGTGAAAATGCGCAACAGAATGGACAGTAATGTAATATGTTCTCTTTTTAAAATTGAAACAGAAACCAATAAACTGAAATAAACGTGCAAGAGACACGACCAAATAAAAAATGCCGCAACAGGAATACGCCGAAGCTCTACAATGCACTCGAAGGATAAAAGGTGAATAGTCTAAGATCCAAATGCAAGATTGCTACATGAATTGAATATGTAATAAAATATATTTTGTATGTACAATTCTGCCTGTGCCCGTCACTTCGGCAGCCGGTTTTAATTTTTTATTTGGGACTCTTCGTTTAAAAAAAAATAAAGTAAATCATGTTATACCTTATAAAATTACCTAACTGCCAGTGATAATCTCATCCAAATTGACCAAGCCGTTCCAGAGATTAGCTCTTTCGACCAGACAAAAAGATAGACTGATAATTTTTTTAAACATTGCATCTTTTTATTGCAAACAGTTACTACAACTTTTTTATTTATATAGAAGATAGAAGACGAAAATTACATTGTGATTACTCGATTCCTGTAGAAATCTTGCAGCCGGCTCTCGAACTATAACCCCAATGCTACGCTTCATAGGTACTATTTTTATGCTCTATCTCATTTTCATATACCACATAAAGATATTGTCATCTCTTTCCTGTAGACTTTGATGTACTTTGCTAAGAAAAGGATGACTTGTATAGGTAAAAGAAACACTGTGATTGGATAATCACTAAATATTATAAAACAAAGTCATTCGCCGCGTCTGTCAGTCTATTTGTGATAAACTCAAAACTACTGTACCGATTTTCATGATGTTCTCACAAATGGATAGAGTAGTCCCCGTGGAAGGTTTTATAACATAATCAAGTTTTTGAATACATTGGCTAACCATCATCGGTGCGCACTGTGAGGTATGAGAGGAATTTTATTCCGCGCACGCTTGGGCTGTGGAATGACCTCCCTGCTATAGTTTTCCCTAGCGTCTACAATATGGGGTTCTTCAAGAAGGGCATTAGAAGGTTTTTACAGGGTCGGCAGCGCGAGTGTGACGCCCTTGTAGTACGGGAGGTAGCGTTAATTCTAACAAGCAATCGATAGCCAGTTGATATTCTCCACGATAATAGAGCTTTATTAATACATAACAGAGTTGGCCGTCAACCGGTCTGGTAGCGGTCTAGTCGAAGGTGACACCATGGTAAAGTTGTCAAAAAAAATTACGCTCCGAGCAATCATTTGCCACGTGAAACTTTATATGGTGATTCCTGAGGTCATTTTCAACTGAGAAATAACCGTCAGATGTGGTGTAGAGTAGAGGTTATACGTCAGTCGCGTATATATTAGACCAGTGCCGATAGTCTTTGAGACAAAATAAATTTATAGTAGGATGAAACCTGTTGGAAAAGGATCAGAATATAACAAAAATGAAAGGAAAAATAAATTACGGGTGATCTGAGGTCGGGAAGTGGGGAGGGGTGTGAGTTTTAAGGGTAAAAACGGTTTATCTCGATTTCCGGCAAAACTACAAGTCCTATGGAAAAAAGTTAAATGACAAAGTTGTAGGTAATAAAGAGACCTACAACTTTTCATTTACACTTTTTTCACATAACCTCAAAATGTATGTGAAAAATTCAAATAATCAAGTTTTTGGTTTTTTATTTTTATCTTAAGCAAAACAAATTTGTTTTCCACGAAATTTGGTGAAAACTTAGCTTTTTATGTCCTACAGACACTGTATTTTTTTTTATTTGAAATACTCTTTTTTTCAGCTTATTTTGACTAAATATCGAAAAACCACCCTAATTTTCAATCGAAAATTCTCACGTCAAAATATCAGCTTTTTAAAAAAAGTCAGAGAGTTTTTTGTTCTCTGAAATCTCTTCTTTCTGATAATGTAAAAATACATATACATTGCTATGGTAAATTTTCTCAGAAAATGCAAAGAAGAAAAACTCGAATTCGAAATTAATATTTTTGTATTTAGTCATTTCCTGAGAAAATTTACCATAGCAATGTATATATATTTTTACATCATCAGAAAGAAGAGATTTCAAAGAACAAAAAAATTTTTGACTTTTTTTAAAAAGCTGATATTTTGACGTGAGAATTTTCGATTGAAAATTAGGGTGGTTTTTCGATATTTAGTCAAAATAAGCTGAAAAAAAGAGTATTTCAAATAAAAAAAAATACAGTGTCTGTAGGACATAAAAAGCTAAGTTTTCACCAAATTTCGTGGAAAACAAATTTGTTTTGCTTAAGATAAAAATAAAAAACCAAAAACTTGATTATTTGAATTTTTCACATACATTTTGAGGTTATGTGAAAAAAGTGTAAATGAAAAGTTGTAGGTCTCTTTATTACCTACAACTTTGTCATTTAACTTTTTTCCATAGAACTTGTAGTTTTGCCGGAAATCGAGATAAACCGTTTTTACCCTTAAAACTCACACCCCCTCCCCACTTCCCGACCTCAGATCACCCGTAATTTATTTTTCCTTTCATTTTTGTTATATTCTGATCCTTTTCCAACAGGTTTCATCCTATTATAAATTTATTTTGTCTCAAAGACTATCGGCACTGGTCTAATATATACGCGACTGACGTATAACCTCTACTCTACACCACATCTGACGGTTATTTCTCAGTTGAAAATGACCTCAGGAATCACCATATAAAGTTTCACGTGGCAAATGATTGCTCGGAGCGTAATTTTTTTTGACAACTTTACCATGGTGTCACCTTCGACTCTTCCGCGGGTGCGGGTTCTGACGGTCAATTCTGGTATGTATCAATAAAGATCTATTATCGTGGAGAATATCAACTCGCTATCGCTTGCCAAAAAAAATTAACGCTACCTCCCGTACTATTGGTGTTGCACACGTCCATAGGCCATGGTGACGCTTCCCATCAGGTGGGCCGTGCGCTTGTCTGCCACCTACGTGGTATAAAAGAAGTCGAATTGAGAACCTCCTCCTTTTTAAAGTCTGTTAAAAAGAAACACAAAGATCGATTTCATCTCCTTTGAAAATATACCGTATCCAAAACGGTATGGCCGGGTGTATTATACCCGAGATCCCGGTGGGCCTATTAACGGGTTCACGGATAATTTTATTTATCCTTATGACGACGCTAGGGAGTGAAATCCGATGTTCATTTCCGAAGATACCGATAGGAAAAGATATTTATGTAATTATTGGGTGTTTAGTCGATTGACCCCACGAATTATAGGAACCACGGTGTCTATATCTATAATTATAAATTAGCTCTCGCATTTACATTGCAGATATTTAAAAAATACTTATCTTTTTATAATAATATGTAAACGGGAATTATCGCGATCATGGTAAGTATAGGTATATACATACCTTTGGAATGCCTGTTGAAGTTATCTGCGACATGGAATCCAGTGATAAAAAACTTGCTACCTCGCTTTTCTGCGCGGTCAGATGGACAGGACACCGAGTTTGCTGAGATAATAGGGACCCTGTGAGTGTGGTATGTGACGGTACCTGGAGAAACAATAATATAAAAAATGTCGAAAATGTGCGGGTAGATGAACAACCGGCTACCTCACGGTCACGGACTCGACGACGGAGGGCGTGCGCAGCTGAGACAGTCAGCCTGTGACCACGGCCGGTGTAACCTGGTCGAAACGTCAGGCATTCCAAAGGTATGTATATACCTACCTATACCATGATCGCGTTAATTCCCGTTTACATAATTATTATAATCATGGAACGCGAAAGTTTAAAAGTTACGTAACGTTTTTTTTAAATTTTCATATTTTGTCTATTTTTTTATACTACATAGGTGGCAGACAAGCACATGGCCCACCTGATGGGAAGCGGTCACCGTGGCCTATGGACGTATGCAACACTAAGGGTGACACGCACTGCCTACCGGGTTGTTTGTTCGCAATGGTTACAAAAACTACTAAACGGATTTTAAAGCAGAGTTTTGTTATTAGAAAGGTCTAAGCTATTAACTGAATAGAACTGGAAATATGACCTAAAATTGCGATAACAACAGAACTAACATTCACGCGAGAGTAACCGCAGGCATAAGCTAGTGTAATATAATACACCAAATTTAACTATAATAATAAAATAATAATGGCAACCCATTTATGTCCCACTGCTGGGCACGGGTCTCCTTTCCTCTAACGAGAGAGCTGAGAGGGTACCTATAAGCATTAATCCACACACGCTGGCCTAATGCGGGTTGGTGGATCGGACATGTCCTTAGAATTTCTTCTAGGACATGAGGATTTCCTCACGATGTTTTCCTTCACCGTCAGCAGATGGTAAATCATGTGATTAGCACATATAAATTTCAAAAAGTGAAATTCACATTGGTACTGTCCGGCCGGATTCGAGCTCGATACCTCTGAGTAGAGGCCGCGTCCTTATCTATTCAGCTACGAACGCAATTTAACTATACTTAATACCAAATTATCAAAATCAGCCGCAATCCCCAAAGGAAATTAATAGTTCAACATAAAACAATCAAATGTGTAATTTGTAATAGTACCTAATATTAACTTACGTAGGTTCCTAACTTATAAGTATAACCTGTAGGGTAAGCACGAAATTTCTTTCAAAAAGCAAGCGTATCGTATTCGTAATAAGAGATTTGAGACAGTTTACGTGCGGACAATATACTAGACATCGCTATCTAATAAATAAGTGTTAGTTTTTAACATTAGATTTTATGTTTCTAACCTACCTATTTCTTACAAAAAAAAGCCGACTTTAACGGGACCAAATTGAAATGGAACTACTTAGGTACACGGGAAGCACCAACTTAAAAAAAAAAAAAAACAATATAAAAAAACAGTCGGAACGTGAAACTTCTCCTTTTTTGAAGTTGATTAAAAAGAAGTAGGGTTCCTCCCAAAAAAAGACATAAAATTCACGCGAGCAAAGTCGCGGGTAGATCTAGTTTTAACTAAGAACTACCCAATTAAGATTTAACATACACGTGGGCACACAGTAGCTTAACTTCGGGCTCACCTTTACCTGTTACTTAACAAGGCCCAACAATACCGCACCTTAATTAACTTAGTTCCAGTATTGGTTTGAACTAGGCTTACAGGATCCAATGTTATCGATGGTTTTAACATAACTAGGTGCGCCTCGCTACTTCACCCGTGGTAGGTAGGTACTGATTTATCCGGTATAAGTTCCGGTCCGCACCTATGTTCATTGTAACTGCATCATAAACCTTAGTCATTTGAAATGAGAACATCTATTTGAGCAGCGGCTTAGGGATAAAAAAATTCATAATAGACTTACATAGAGTACGTATGCCATCAAGCCTTTAGCTTACCATCACTTAGTGGCTACACCTAGTTCTAACCGGCTAAAACTAGGTGCAGCCGCACTTCGGGTATTAGCCGTAACATATATGGATACGTATGACAAGCACTATAAAATCCCAGAGGATGTTGGTGTCTCGTCATCCAGACCGGACACATTCCTCTTTTCTAGACACATTAAACATATAATACTAGTAGAGCTTACTGTAGCGTGGGAAACCAACATTCCTAAAGACCACACAATAAAATTAAACAAATATTAGGTACGACCTAACAAATGAATTTAACAAAAATGGCTATGTTGTTAATTTATACGCGGTAGAAGTAGGAGCGGGAGGTATACCAGCAAAATCTCTCTATAACCTTCTGAAAGACCTTGGCCTGTCGAGAACTGCAGTAAGTTCTGTTTTAGAACGAGTATCTAAGGCTGCATTAACAGGTTCCTTCCAAATTTGGCTAGGCAGGGCGGGAAACTCGAGCAGTGAAGGTGAGCGTTGATGCGCATCTTAAAGGGGGCCTCCTTAAACCCACACCCAGGTCGCAAGTCCTGGGAACTGCTCGGAGTTTCTCCCTCTGCTACACGATGGACCCGGCACCCGCACGGTGAATCCATGGAACGCTAAGAAGTTCGTCTCTCTATAAAGATTATTTTTAAATCTGCGTGTCAATTAGACCCTTTAACAATTAAATAAGGCATAAAACGGTACTAAAAGTATTTTACCGCCCAATCGCAACCTCCCTCATATCTTTGAGAGCATTAATTAACTAAACCAACAGGCCCTCGCCTCGCTTCCGTTCTGTGTACTCTGGACTTAGTTGTTTCAAACGAATCTAATTCATTTACTTTACTTTGATGCTGTAAGGACTCTTGGGCTGCGTAAAAAGAATATTTTTGTATTTTTACCAGCCAGCAATTCTATTCCTGTTACAGCTTCCCATGGGAGAATATTCAAGGAAAGAAATTAGCTTAGTATGCATTATTCCAGGTTATAATATACAGGAGTGGAGATCTTTGCCTGAGTCCGTGTTTCTGGCAAGTTATTTTTTATACCACATGGCAAGCACACGGCCCACCTGATGGGAAGCGCTCAACGTGGCCTATGGACGTGTGCAACACCAAGGGCGTCGCCCACGCGCTACCAACCCTGAAGGGAAAGGGCGGGGGTAGGAAAGGGTGGGGAGGCTAGGAAGAGGTGGGGGGAGGACAGTGAGCTCTGGCTACCCTACTTACCGGCGGGAACACAACACAATGGATTATGGCCGCGGTGTTCTGTAGGGCTGAGGTAGGTACGACCCCAGGCGGACAGCTCATTTCGGACGGGAGAAACCGTCGTGTCCTACCTCCTTTAATACCCTACCCATAGATTTTCACCCGAAAAAAGAAGGTAAGAACCCTAATAAATGCAACGCACACAAGTACCTTAACTTAGTTAATTAGTTCGCTAAGAATACAGTAAGTAGCAAGTTGGGGAACTCTTGATGATGCTTTTGTATACTTACACGTTGCGATTGCGAAACTGCGTCGCACACTTTCTCTTCGCTGCTCTGTTTGTGATGGAAAATTGAGGTGGAATTTCGATGCTGATAATGTAGATCGTGAATTTAAATATAACTAGCTTTTGCCCGCGATTTCGTCCGTGTGGATTTTTGACTATATATCTTCAGTTCTATCTACACAATTGGTTGTAAAATATACGGCAGATTTTAAGTCTGACCAAAGCCTATCCAATACAAAAATCGCATCAATATCCGGTTAAGTCGGTTGAGTATTAATAGGTACTTACCAAAGCCTCCAGAATGTAAAAAATAATTTTCTGAAAACTGCATCAAAATCGTTTCAACCAGACGCAAGATAATCGCGGACTGAGTGAGCATCCTTTTAAAGTCGGTTAAAATAGATTATTTTGGCAATAAAAAACTTTTGGCAAAGAAAAAAACAGACCACACGGGAAGCACCAGCTATCAAAATAAAAAAGAGTCATCAAAATCGGTTCACCCAGTCGAAACTTCTGAGGTAACAAACATTAAAAAATACAGCTGAATTGAGAACCTCTTTTTTGAAGGTCGGTTAAAAACAGTTGAATGCGATCATAATTTATCGAAGTTTAGTAGTTTTCATTTTTGTTTCCATTCTATTGCTCCATTTCATACGAATTCTGTAAAATCCGAATCTAAATTTCACAATGGTCTGTTCAAAGTTTGCCCAAATATATAAATTTGTACGACATTATTATCAGAGAAAATCTAATTTGCGATTTCCTTTGAGTATTTTAGAATATAGATTTACAGAAATAGCTTGATACACAAAAGGGGCAACTTGTTCGTATAGGAAATTTTTGTTTCGCTCATGAAAACCCCGGGGATTTTGCAAACACAAAACATAAATTTGGAAGACCAGGGGCGGCACAAATACATATTTCTTTGTATTGTATTTACTTAAGGTTGTAAGCAAATGCATAGCAGTACTTTGAAAGACGGTCGATTAAGATAGTTCGTCTAATCAAATTTGCAAACAATGATTTTATATACAAGATATGTTACGTTCATAGTTACTGACACCTCAAATCTGATCCACATTGACAATTGTTGACAATTAGCCCTAAAGTAGTATGAAAGATGGGATAAGCACGTGAGTAAAAAAGATAGCTATAAACATTATCCGTCAAAAAACGTCCCAATTGGGACGTTTTCGAGTCTTCACCTGGCGCGCTCTAGTAACATTATCTGCCTCTTTTTACATGTATAATATCATTGTTTGCAAAAATATGGTACAAGAGGTGTTATTTTATTTAGTCGGTAAGAGTCCGACATAACTTGCCCCGCTGGCTGCAGGATGGTTATTCATGAGGATTTCCGCACGGATTTTTTTTTTTATATCTGTTACTTATTCTTCATATTCACACAGGCATATCCCTCGCACCCCAGAACCGCTAACCGCTTTCAAGATGGCTCGTCAACCCCCCGAAAGGAGAGGGGTGTTGCGAGCATCAGGTAGATAGGTACTATTTTAGCTACACAGACTATACCGAGGTTCTTCACGTGTCCCTCTGATTAGCAGAGGGCACAGTGGTAAGCAGACGGGGAGCGGGCTGACAGGGCCTCGATTCTGCTAAAGGCAAACCACTGTTATACCACTGACACTGAAAAATGCCATTTAATTGTAAGTAGACTTTATTATTATGAAGTTAAAGTCTAAAATCAAATGATATTTTGTAGAGCGATTGAGAAAGTTAAATGAATTCTTTTCATTTGATTTTAGACTTTAATTGTATAACGGTAAAGTCTACAATTAAATAGTATTTTTTTGAGTGTCAGTGGTATTACAGTGGTTTGCCTTTAGCAGAATCGAGGCCCAGGACATTCGACGACGGTAGGAATGGATGCACGATACGGAGAACCAGCCCGCCTCCCTTGCACCTCGAAAAACATCGGTTTAGTACGATAGTACCTACATAGGTACCTATACAGAAATTGAACCAAAACTCTGCAATAAAGACAATAAAAATAATCACAAAACAACAAACACAAAAGCACTTAGTACTTTGCGAGAAATAAAATAAGACAAGTGACAGGAAGCCCTCGTTAATGAATAGGGCCTGCAAGGAAAAGAAATAAAAACAAAAGTTTATTGACCCTCCGAAGCAGGTTGAAATAATAAATCTCTTTAGACGACCTTTACAAAAAGTGTTCTACTAATATCGTTCTGCTGGGAACAAGAGCTGTGATCCAATAACGTGTTGGAAATCCGGGTTTGATTCCCTGGCGAGTACCCGCGACATTACTCGTTACGCCAAAAGGCATAGAACAAAAAATCTGTCTCACTGTACGAGCTCTTTAATAATTTTTCCTGAACTTCTAACTTAGGTGAATGGTTGGTATAAGTTGAAGATTGAAGCGATTTTACTTACGGAGTCTTATGAAGCTTAAATCAATTCATTCCTTCGCCCCACAGGAGACCGCGGCCATAATAACCATCGTGTTGTATTCCCGCCAGTAAGTAGGATAGCCAGAGCTCACTGTACCCCTCCTCCCCCCACCCCTTCCTAGCCCTCCCCCCTTCCCTTCAGGGTAGGCAGCGCGTGTGTGATACCCTTAGTATTGCACACGTACATACCTAGGCCACGGAGACCGTTTCCCATCAGGTGGGCCGTATCCTTGTCTGCCACCTATGTTGTATAATGCGGCCGCCGAGTGCCAGATAAATGACACAAAAAATAATGAAAACGCCCTTTACATTTACAAAAAATATTCGATGAAATACATATAATACCAACTGAACACTACATGAAATGAGCATTATACTTTTTGATCAACAGCGCAAATGTTGTTATCTCAAATAAATATTGGATGAAATGAAAATTATGTCAATCGATATTATGTATAGCAACTAATTTTCTCAAACGATGTTCGAATTAGTAACATTCGACCAAACGTTGTTATACCAAACAAGGGTGAACCGTCTGCTTATAACTTGGACCACAAACTGGACAGTTAAGTCCCGCAGGGAGCGTATCGTTTACCTCTACCGTCCCTGGTCATTTCTACCCCATGTTACTTTTGCCCGGGTGAAATACGGTTAACCGTATCGCCTTTGACATTCAGACGGTTGGGGTGTTTTTCACCCTGCTAACCAGTTTTCGTTCGCAATTAAGGGTATTTAGAGCATCAAAGGACTAGTTCTGTATCTACGATTTTACAGGAAAACTTTTTGTAGAACAAAAACTAGGTATCTATTCATGTGGATTCAAGAGGTACCTAATTTTTTGCGAGTGGCTGATGAGTGTGTTTGTGTATGTGTGTGACTACGTGTATAATATATATGCATGGTGTGTGTTCTCTTGTTATAAGTACACATAACATCAAATAAATCGTGTTTTATTAAAAAAAAATAGAACCGACTTCCCGTCATTTCTAAGTAGGTTAGAGTTAAGTATAATTAACTACAAAATCTTCTCCAGAATGTAATAAAAAACACTTTTTTGAAAACTGCATCAAAGTCGGTTCAACCAAACACGAGACGCGGACAAATATTACCTCAAACAGTGAACTTCCTTTTCAAATCGGTTAATAAAATGGAGTACCTATGTACCTACGATCTGAGAGTTGAACTGAAATGACGAGACAAACATGGCGATGGGGCCGTGACTAATTAATTAAGATAAACGAAGTTTCCTTTGAATAATATTCAAAATTAGGGACAGTTGGGCTATTCAAAATTATGTTTATTGAAACTTTAATTTTGTTTGCTGTTTTCAACTTTATAATTTAATTTTAATACTGTTAGTCGCAATTTCAGGGATGCCCAAACTCATGTGAAGTGGAGGTAGAAAAGTCAGAATGCCGACCACGGGGCCCTTTTTTTCTTGCGGAAATCCCCACGGGTACAATTCCTATTAGCCATCAGCGGCGGTCTCGGGTCTAAATTACTCCGGTGTAAGGTAAGACATTTCCCTCGCACCCCAGCTGACCCTGGGCCATCTACGGTTTTAAGATGGCCTCCTCGACCCCCTGAAAGGGGAGTGGGGCGCTCGCACCTCGCTGACGGTGGGGTGCGTGCTTACAACACAGGGCTTACAACAATCATCATCGGGCACCCCACGCGTTTTATCACTTATTTCTCAATTTTTAGTGTAATCTATATCCATATCTATACTAATATTATAAAGAGGAAAGATTTGTACCTATTTTTGTATGTTTGTATGTTTGTAATGAATAGGCTCAAAAAGTACTGGGCCGATTTAAAAAAATTTTACACCAATAGAATGCTACATTCTTCCAATTTGACATAGGCTACATTTTTCATTTTGAAAAAAATTAGGGATCCTTGGAAAAACTGGAATTTACACCCGGGCGAAGCCGGGTCCCGGGTCGCTAGTTTCTTATAAAGCGTGCTTTAAGTTTTTCTTTTTAATTTCTGGCGAATCCACATTCGCCTGTCGCCGATATTAGGTACGCCACCATATTTACAAAGACCCTAAAAGGTGTTTCACTGTAAACATCAACACTTAACTTGCGGCATTGTGAATTTGATTCGTTTGTCCTTTCAAAACAGAGTAACGTAATTAAAACTGTTTGTCTGTCGAAGTGTTGCTTGATCAACAGATATGGTTAACGATGCAAATATGTGTAGGTAAGTATTGACCATCTTAACCTAAAGGTATATTTTAATAGGGCTGCGTAGTTAGGAACTTCCAAGCGGTGTACTTGGCAAAAAAGACGACAGCACCTCTCAAACGCAGGGGAAACGCTGTCCGGGACCTCCACGTGATGCACCCGGGCAACGCCTCCTTTTCCGAGTGGCCCTCTAGAGGGCTTACCCGAGGCTCTCCACGTGTCCCTCTGACTATCAGAGGGCACAGTACACAGGCGAGGGACGAGCTCATTCTCCGCGCGCGGATGGTTGGGTGACAGGCCGGCCGCCTGTCACCCTAAACGCCGCACAGCCCAGAATCAGATTAACATGAGGGCGAATTCGCTTATACACTGTCTGGTACAATGAAAATGATTTATTTATAATAATAACTAGCGACCCGCGACCCGGCTTCGCCCGGGTACAGACAAATAATTAGCAATAAATTAAAATTGCGACTATAATTTGAGATTTAAACTATCCTATCTCTCAAGTTGGATCGAACTGCACATGGTGTGCGAATTTTATTATAATCGGTTAAGTGGTTTAGGAGTCCATTGAGGACAAACATTGTGACACGAGATTTATAATATATTAAGATATATTTATTTCAATTGATTTTTTGATTGATTGCTTGATTTCTGCATGGAACCTTTTTTTTGTGCGAGAATCCCCTTGATAAAAAACCACCCCTGCAACCGCCGGTCGCAGGGGTGGTTTTTTCGAACGCGATCTCGCTAAAACCGCACGCCCCATCACGAGTCTTCTATGCCGGTGTAAATAGAAGCAATACGGCAATACGGCACCCTCTTTTTTAAACAGTCTTATTTAACTCAACTTGTTTGTTTGGGTCAAATCTAGTAACTGAAATTTGAACCCCTTTCAGTTGTCTGATATTTGGCAGAAGTCTTTAGACAATACAATTTAAAACTGTTTAAATTAAAAAATATTTTTCCATAATTTATTTCTATCGAAATCCAAACCTTTTTTAATGTGTAGGTATAACCTATGTTATCGTATGACTATAATGAAATCACTCATTTCATAAAATATCTTTAATATTAATATCATAATATGTATATAGGATAAAAACCTATTTCTATTTATTATACCATCAGGATAACTCAGAAATCATATTTTTATGATTCTAACTAATGTAAAGTACTTATACACATACATATTTAATCACAACTCATAAATAAGTAGCTCAAACATAGTACATAATATTATTTAACAATAATGCATCATAAAAAGTTTTAAGGAACAAATTTTTATTACCAGAATCAGGATAATAATACATACAATTAATACATACATGCATGAAAAATCACGCCTTTTTTCCATAGAGGGCCTACCACTAGTATGGGGTGTATGTACTTTTGTCATTTTATTAAGATTTTTATGTAACACAAAAATATGGCGATTCATAAAATGTCAAATAGATTTAAATAATTATGCGTACCTATTTCAAATTACATTTTTTGGCAATATCACATTGTTATAAATAAACATTTTTATTTCATTTAATTAGGTAAGTATATAAAAATATAATAAACAAATCTTTCATTTTATTTGATTCTAAGAGAAATGTATTTAAAACAAAAAATGTACAAAGGCAGACAGAAAGCCAAAGGCTTTTTTTATATTAATTCTGTCAGATTGACTGCACCCCACCTGATGGCAATCAATACATTTACATAACCTTACCCGGGCATTCATTATTCCCATGGTTAACTCGTGCAATCCTACCTTGCCGTTCCCTAGGTACACCATGTTTTACAACCATATGCCGTCTAACTGTTTCCGTTTTAGTATACGTAACGCTACATATACTACACATGTACATATATAAGCGTTCATGAACATTATTACAGTGGGCAAGCATCTGTTCACGTCTGAAAAACTTTCTCGGACAATACATACATTGGTGCGTTTTCTCCATGTGGTAAACTAAATGATTTCTCCATATTGCTCTACGACGAAACGTTAAACCGCACTTTTCACAAGTGAATGGTCTTTCCCCAGTGTGTATTCTTAAATGTTCTATTAAATTCAATTTCCGTGGTGCTTTATAAGGGCAGTGATCACATTGTAAGTATGGTCCGATTCCGTGTCTTGCGATTTGATGCATATGCATTTCAGAGAGTACTGGAAAACCTTTTCCGCACTTGTCACAAATGAATTTACAATCGTGCAAGTTGTGACGTTGCATGTGATGGTTGTACGTTAAACGATTGGCAAGGATTTTGTGGCATATCTTGCAGATTAAATTACGCTCATGACTTTCTCTCTTATAATGATAGTTTTGTTTTTGTCTTTTTAATTTTCGTCTTTTATAAGTTGTGGTATTTGTCCCAGTGTTAATAATATCCTGTATAGTGTCTAAAATACTGTTGACATCATTTGAATATTCTTCTGATTTTTCGTTTACGCAGTTGTTAACGTCATCATTATCTATAAAATCATCAAATTCGTAAATTTTATCGCTTGTATTTGCATCAATGTCCAATTTTTCTACTGATGAATTTTGAACTTGATCACTGTCTAAAATATCCAGTTTAAAATCATTTTTCTTAGCTGCACAGCTACTTGAAGCTTCAGGAACAGTTTGTATAGGGAAATATTGATTAAACATAACATATTCACACACTTTTTCTTTGATATTTAGCACTGAATGCACTCTTGTCGTATCGGTATTTATCAATCGTTTTAACCTTTGATTCGTCGATTCACATTTTAACTTGAAATAAACTGCATGTTTAAGCAAATAAGCACACTTTTGGCACATCATATTAGGTAGTTCATCGTCTTTTTCTAATGAAACATCAGTTACAAAGGTGATAGCTTTGCCAAAAGAACTTAGTGCTTTATTGTTCGATTTGTCAATTAAAGGCACCATTTTTTCTGTACTGTTTTGCGACAAACATACACGGCATATTGTATTATACACTGTATCGTAATTATCCATTATTAAAGTGTTTAATTCGTGTTTTTATTTTTACTTTATCTGTTTTGTTTTGAGTGTTTTGACATAATAATATTATTATGACAATGACATTCGTGTTGTCCAACGAGAGTGCGTTCGAGAAGCAAGTTTTTAGCATGATAATCGCATCAAAGCTTACTCCCTGAATATACCCGGAGTAAAGCGCTGCTTTTTATTATCAAAAAGAATTATTATAGTTAGAATATTGTTTTTTACAAATTTAATAAAAAGTAATAAAACAAAACTATTACATAAATATCTAGGTACCTATTAAAATAAAGAGTTTAAGACTAGGTCCCCTCGGCAGGGTGCCTACCTACGATGTAGGCAGCATTTCCGTGCTGAATTACGGTGGAAACCCTTTGCGTGAGAAAACTGCCTGCACGGGGTTCACCAGTTTCCTCACTCAGATGCTTCATGAGTTCAAAGAAAAGCTCACCCGAGCATCACCCCCAAGGCCCAGTCCAAGGCCAAGGCAGTCTCAAAGCTAAGACGACAAATTCGGTAATAGGTAGGTAGGTACCTAAAACCGTCCAACGACCGGTGACCTTAAACTGATCATATTTAATGTGGCATTAATTTTTTTAGGTAGGACTGCGTGCATTTTTTATGAAATTATCTTTTCATTCAACTGTGTAACACAATGGAGCGTGAATAACGCTAATAGAATATTCTAAAAAAAAAATTAAAAAGAATTAAGTAGATACCTAGGTAGGAAGGTACACCGATCACAAAAAATCGCTTAAAATCTTATTTATCTTCAATACCTACCTACCATCGTCAGTCTTTGTTTTCGGGAACATTGTCCTAACGCCTAGTACATCGAGTAAGCAACTTACCTTCATATAGGTAGGTATATCTACCAATTTCCAAGTTGAGCTACGGGTAATAAAATACCCACTAGCTCCCTCACTTAGAATATGATCAAAAGTGTCATCTCACGCTACTCGAGATTAATGTTTCCTCGGGGTTTTACACTTCGAATTGGTAGTTGAACGCAGAAATTTATTAGTAGGTACTAACTAGGTATAACTACCCGCGATTTCGCCCAAGTGGGCTTCGATTTTCGCATTATTTATTCAACTTATTATATCGATTTTACTAAAACGATTGTGATGAAACAAGTAATATTTTAAAACAAAAAACTGCATTGAAATTCGTTCAGTAGTTATTTTGTGTCATTCGCGAACAAACAAACAAACAGACAATAAAATAAAATTGTATGACATAGCCCATTTTTTTTAAATATATCCAATGTAGGTACACACGCAGCCAGTAGCAATTTCTTTACTATTTTATAATGATTTTAGTGACCAAGATAGAGAAAGGGATGCGTAAATGGTTTGGACATTATATAGAGAGGATAGATGAGGGGAAGATTGACGAAACAGATAATATGAGGCGAGGGTGAATGGGCAACCCGGTAAAGGCCGACCTAGGCGTAGGTACATAATCAAATCAGATCCAGAACGTTTTGGAGAAAGACTAGGTCAAGAGTACCCGCAACCAGCATGCGTGTATGAAAACAATAAAACTATGAAACTTGAAGAAGCGAAAGGAGTACCTATACCAAAATCGTAGCAAGTGGAAAGATGTTATCTCTGCCTACCCCAATGGGAAAACGCGTGATTTGTATGCAAATACGTATGTATGTTATAGATAATAATAATATTCGAATCTAAAAGGTTCAATATTTTACATAATAAAAATAGAATAACAATATTCTCATCAATATTTTCGCGCCAACATCTCGTCTAGATGTTACGTAATCGGTGACAGAATCTTGTCATTTGAATTTGGAATTTCACAAATTACTTACAGTGTGACCAGCAACCGGAAATGGCAATAAGACAAAGTTGCCAGAATAAATAAATTATAACAAACGAAGTTCGTCTTGTTATAGCATTTGATCTTTTACGAGACCAATTACTTACTCCGATACGGAAATGTTAGACGGAGAAATGTCAAAGGCAAAGAAATACGTTTTTGTCTATAATTATGGCGAATTCTGCGACATGATTTAACTAACTCTGTGGCGTAGCGCTAGTGCCTACGACTACTACGATAGAGGGCACGGGTTCGATTCCCGCTCAGTGCAAATACTTATAATATACTAGCTGTTGCCCGCGGCTCCGCCCGCGTGGATGTCGAAATCCGTTTCAAAAACTACTATCCTATCTCTCAAGTTGGATCGAACTGCACATGGTGTGCGAATTTTATTATAATCGGTTAAGTGGTTTAGGAGTCCATTGAGGACAAACATTGTGACACGAGATTTATTATATTAAGATGTAGGTATGAATATGTCTATTTGCATTGGTCTGGGTGTAAATTGTAATATTTCTTCACCCTACAGAACACCGCGGCCATAATAACCATCATGTTGTGTTCCCGCCAGTGAGCCAACCAGTAAAATAGAAACACACAGTGACATAATCGCAAACTATAGGTACGAGCTCACCAACTCACCAACTTGCTCATTTGTAGTTGCGGTCATGGCGTAATAGCGATCTACGATAAGCGTCCTCTAATACAATTACGTATACCACACGCGGGCAATGTGTTTTATTTCTAGCACTAAATACTTGTTAGATTGTATTACGAAGAAATATGATGCTGTGAGCAAACATGTTTGTAAAACGGTAGATTCTTACCTTGATTTTCTAGGTCAAGTAACGTGTTATTAAGGACTACTGCAGTAATACCTCTACTTCTCCCACCTACTTGCTGAGGGGGGGGGGGGGGCTGCGAAGGGTTGGGGTGGGAAGAGGAGTGATGAGCTTGATTTCAATTGGTTAAGTAATACCAGAAATATGAAAAAATATTTTTTTTATGTTGTCTGTCTTGCTGGCTCAACCCCATAGAATTTGGCAACGAGATTCGTATCAATCTTTCGTAAATTGAGATCGATACAAATTCCATGGGGCTTTTTCTGGCCAAACTCTGTGTTCTGAACCATATTGTAGGATGGAGGAGAGATGGAGACGAAACTTAAACCAGCAAAAACAACTCTAATAGTTACTTTGTAACCGACACTGCACTCTTTTACTCCGATAAAAGCCACTTTTTAACCGTCCACAGAAATAAAAAGACTTCAACGCAAAGACTAAATTTTATTTTCAACTTTATTGACGACAGAATAAAGTAAATTTTAGCTTGTATAATGTAATAATAAATTCAAAATATAAACGAGGGCTGTTTGTGTAACAAGGGAAGTATCCAAATTAATGAAATAGGATGTTTTTATACGCGTAATAAGTTTATTTTCACACTTTTAGGAGCAAGAGTTCATTTTTAAGTCTTAACTCAATTTGCATGAAGAAACCGTGCAGTATAATGTTGCCAATTTTCCCGCTCTGTGAAAATTCGCACAAAAAAGAGGGTAAATTTTATATTCATTACAGGTTTTTAGGCAAAGACATGAAGGGTTCTGTATAAGAAATAACAATATGTAGGTACTTTCATCTATTATACAAATGAATAAAATCATAGTAGGTACCTATCTGTTACTAATATTGAAATAAGAGGTTTGTACAGTATACAAGCAACAAAAAAATAATTTCTGTTACAGCCGATTCTGGCAAGCCTTTCACTAGCGGATAGTGGGCGGTAGGTATAGTGTACAGCATCTAACTCGGCAAGTTTTTGGAGTAGTGGGGCCCACACTATTCCAAAATCTGGCCACGTTAGATGCCGCGCACTATATCTGTATATTAGAGATATAAAAAAAACTTGGATTATGTTAAATACCTACGTCTTAACAGTCATTTTGTTTGTCTGTTTATCTGAAACTTCATAGGTAGTACGGCTATAATAGAAATTGTCAAATAACAAATCGAATATCGTCACCATGTACCTAGTGTTCAAATATCTATAACTTGTGCAAATAACGAGGTGACGGTGCGACATAACAAAGTGATAACGGATTCGAAGAACATTATTGAAATGTTGCGAGTTTTTTTTTTCAATACAATATTGACTTTCACTTTTTTCTTTTTATGAGATACATGTTTGTCACACAAGCGGGATATAAATGAACGATTGGAATTCTCGGAAGAATCGACAATATTATTTCTGTTTGACAGCGAGTTGTTATCATAGACGTAACGTGAGATATTTTATTTATTTTATTTACCTATTTATTTACATTTGGGAAACCAATAAATGCCATAAATGATTTCAATTGATTTTTTTTTAATACCACTTAGGCCAAAGTGACCGCTTTCCATCAGGTGGGCCACGGAACACGGCTTACTTACAGTAGACGTGAGAGTACATTATACTTTTTCTTTCACTCTACAAAATATCATTTAATTTCAGACTTTAACTTGATACCGATAAAGTCTAAAATTGAATGGCATTTTTTACAGTGTTGGTGGAGCAGTGAAGTAGGGTAGCCAGAGCTCACTGTACTCCACCTCCCCCCACCCCTTCCTAGCCCTCCCTCCTTCCCTTCAAAGTAGGCAGCGCGTGTTGCACATGTCCATAGGTCACGGTGAGCGCTTCTCATCTGGTGGGCCATGTGCTTGTCTGCCACCTGCGTATAAAAAAAAACTGTTTTACGGGAAACTCGCTGGATCAAGTGAGTTGGCATCTTCGAATTTAATCCTTTTTTTTTGTAGTTTCATAAGGGACAATGCCACTATGCCTACACTATTAAACTCCAAGACGGAACCCAACGAATCCAAATTTAGTTTCAACAACTCCCGACCCGTACTTGCTAACAAGGAAACCTCTTCAATCACAAGAGGCGAAAAACGCGCAAAATATATTTTTTTCTAGCGACGCAAAATGAAATCCATCATTATTCCACCTTATACCGAGAAAGTGGTTGAAAAATATGCCACCATGCATCCCTGTATTGTGAGTGTAAATCAAAATAACGAGCCTCCGAGCAAACAAACACGCAGGGCCCTCGCACACTAGCGTTGTTGGATAAAAGTGGTTTATCCGACAAGTAAATAATGTTTACGTAGAAAATTGAGAAGTGTCAAGAGAATGTAACTGGTTTTCTAACGTTAATCTTTACATGAATCATGTGTAAACGCTGCCTTTTGGGACCGAGTTTAAGTATATTTTCAGCTTCTGTGTGCTTTTTTGTCAATATGACTTCACCTCGCCTGATGGTAAGCTGAAGGTAAAGTTTCAGAACTGTAGATCACCAATACGTAGGTAGGTATACTTACCGATAGTGCTATAATGGTGGCCCTCAGCTTGACAGACTAATCAAATACTATACTCTACACCCTTGTTCGTACGGAAATTCCCACGGATTTCCTGCTTACCATCAGGCGAGGTGAAGTCATATTGACGTGTCCGATATAAAAAAATACGGATACCACCCCAGTTGGCCATCGGGGGTGGTTATGTCGGACTCACATTGACTGAATCCATTCGCCGTCACTATTTTCTATTGCCGGGATGTAAGGTTACCTACCTTAAAAGGCATTTTAGATTCATACCCCGGCGTTTGAAGACACAAAACTCATAAAAATTAATCCCTATTTCCCTTTCGTCACGGTATCACGCGTGAACGGCTGGACCGATTTTGCTGAAAATTGATAGGGAGGTACCTTGGAACTGAGAGAAGAACATAGAATACTTTTTATCCTGCCACGGGGACGAAGTATACCACGGGTGAAGCCGCGGGGCACAGCTCCTAGGCCCAATGTAATAGGTGGCGAGCCTATTGCCATTAACCGGGCACTTATAAACCTGCGATAAATACACACATAACTTCGAAAAGCATCAAAAAGTCATTATGGTGGACTTGGGATCGAACCCGAGACCTCGTCTCAGCAGTCCATTAACCAGATCACTAGGCTACCGCGGTCTGTAATCTATGTAATACTTATATGAAAATGTAATCGACGTTATAAGTAGTCCTTGAGAAACAGATATCTATTCAATAAAAGTTAAGCTACCTTTATACCTACTTCTAAAAAGATGAATCTTCGAGGATTTGGAAGCAATCACGTTTGAATACCTACAAATATTAAATTTTGTACAAAGCAAAAATATACGCTGATATAGATTATGCCTGAGTTCAAGATAAAACGCTTTGTCGAGAAATACACAAGTGTTTAGACAGCTCTTCCAGGAATAAAACATAATAATCTAATTCAGGATTCCAAAATAGAAATATGTGGAAATCTACTTTTCTTTTTTTTTTTTATGCCACCATCATTTTATGACAAAGGTCCAACCATCTAAAAGTTAGTGATGATTCGTCCAATCATCGAACCCCATATTGTAGTCGCTAGGGAAAACCACGGCAGCCTAATCGTTCAAAAGCACACTAAATCGCACGCGCCATAACATTACCTGACGGATGCCTCCACATGACAAGTACAAGGGCGCAGAATGACAGCCACAGAGCAAAGGATAAGTTTAATCATTAAAAAATCCAAAGTCCAATCAATCTAAAATCCGAAAAGTCTAATCATGCAAAAATCCGATAAATCCAATCATTCAAAAATCAAATCACTTTAGTCACTCAAAAATCCGTTGAGTGTGATCATTCAAAACTCGATAAGCGCAATCATCCAAAAATCCGATAAGTCCAACTATCTAAAAATCCGATAAATCCAATCATCGAAAAATCTAACTAGTTCAATCATCATTGATTTGAACAGCATTTACCTTTGACCTACGCATAAATTCGGAGGCACCACATTTTATCCGAAACAAGAATATGCTGACATAAAAAGTATTGTCATAAATATTATATTGTTAGGAAACTAGAATATGTAACAGAGTCTATACCACGAAATATATCGATATTGAAGGTCTATACTAATGTTATAAAGGAAGAAGCTTCGGATTTTGTGTGTTGCTTTAAATATTTGGGGTATCGCGGTAGCCTAGTGGTCTGGGTAATGGACTGCTGAGTCGAGGTCTCGGGTTCGATCCCAGGTTCACCATGGCACACACCAATGACTTTTCGATGCTTTTCGAAGTTATGTGTGTATTTATCGCAGGTTTATAAGTGCCCGGTTAATGGCAATAGGCTCGCCACCTATTACATTGGGACCTAAACATAAACTGGCGAAATGTGGGTGCTAGCACCTCTGCCTACCACTTCGGAGATATAGGCGTGAGTTTATGTTATGTTATGTTATGTCTTGACTTAAAAAATCAAAATAAAGCTTAGTGAAGCAAGGGCATGTTCCTAGTATATGACAAAGTACTTTATAGGCAAATAAATAATAAGGGTATAAAAAGTTCTTTGAGGTAAAATAAATACCTAATTTGGAATTCCCAGATAGAAATATTCGGAGATTTTATTTTCTAAGTTAAAATAGATACCATAAGACCAAAGTATATCGTGCGGCTTTGGCAAGAGCAAAACATACAAGAAGATTGGGTCCATACATCGGGTAGGGGAGAGTGGGGTAATATGGATGGAAGTTGAACGGAATCGTAGTGTTTTTCATTCGAATGTGTTTGTCACTCATAGGGAAAGTCCACCTAACGTACCCGATTCGTTAGCGGGGACTAATAGTTACAGTTTTTTGTGTATAGCTTCGAATTAAAACACTAGGATGATGGGCACCAATGTATGGAAGTTGGCCCCCCCCTCCAATCGGAATGAATGATACACCGTTGGAAAGGTATTTTTATGTGGATTATGAATAACTATGGCGCTAGTCCCGCTTTGCTGTCCGAGAGCTGTAATTTTTTTTTTTGTTACATCTTACGTACACTTTTATTGACATTGTTCTCGATTATGCCAGGTTATTATTACAATAACAATAATTACAATATGTTATCTTTTCTTGTCTTACCACATTCTACACGTCACTTTCTTGACCTATACTAAGGATAGCCTGTGTTATGGGTTCTAGAATGCGGATAAATATACTTATATACTTTTTTTTGTAAATTCATTCATATTATACATAGAAACACCCAGACAAAATGCAAATACTCATCTTCATGCACACAACTATTTGCACTGTGCGGGAATCGAACCCGTGACCTGCGAATCAGCAGTCCACCAACAATACCGATATTTGTGCTTCATTTTATGTAATTGATACATTTGTTTTTGCATGAATGTAAAAGAGGTACCGAAAGGTACAAAAGGTCACATTTCATCCCTGGAACAGGTACTCTATTATGGAGCAGGTGATGCCACGGTTCTTTAGCTAGTTATTACTGTTTATCAAAATAAAACACGTGTGAAATACGTTTTGTACAGGTTTATTATATAAGCATTAATTATACAATAATACTATTCAGTATCTACAAGGATGCTATTTAAAAACAATGCTGGCTCATTAAAGCCCTCGTGTTTAGCATATCCTAAATACCAGACTATAGACACTATATGCGCACAGGAACCTACCGTGCGACGTCCTGTCAAACATGTACAATAGTGATGTAGTATTATATTTTCATGTCTTTTAATCAATATGTAACAAAAGTATTGTTTTGCTCTCACATGTCGGGACTGTATACGTGCACGCAAAAGCCACACATCTTCTTCTATCCCATATTCATTCACATCCTCCATAGCGCTTTCTCTATATGTTTCTATGAGATATAAGCCATTGTTCAGGTGTTCGCTGCAGTATGACTTTGCGAGTTTTAACTGGTATGTCCCCAATGACAGCAATATCACATCCTGTTCACTCAATCGTGGAAAATCGAGCACATCATGTGCTTCTATTCTCTGAAAATTGGCTCTTCTATTATTTAATCTTTTTGCTTCTACATAATTGTACAACACATTTGGTGTTTGTATTTTTGTAGATATTCTTTGTAGAAAAGCTTCTGCATGCTGGCTATCTGCAATGGGCGCGTGAAAGTGATTAGTTATTGCTGCTGCAATTTTAAAATCTATAAACATATTAGGCATTGTATTATTAAAATATTTTTGCCGCAATAACTTAAAATCTCTTTTAATGCGCCCGTTAACCACTTCCACTACCCATCGGCATATCGTAACCAGTCGCGAATCGTTCGCTTGAGAAGTAGTGAGCTGTGAGTCGTTCGGGTTTTTAGTCGGAGGAACATGATATTCGTAGCCACACGCTTCAATATCGGCCAAACTGTCTCGAAACCCACGATCTAAAATAAACACATCATTGGGATGAAGCAATATGTGCAACGGGTTTTCCTCGTCATTCATTATATCTTTCATAATGTGGGCATCAGTTTTAGTTGCAGCGTAAGGTCCTTTTACGTCTATAATATATCCGTCAGTGGTCACAATTAAAAATGGTTTCAATAAGTTTTGGAACTTGTGTAAGCTATACGATTGCCTCTGAAATAAAAAGTTCGAGCTTTTATGAATATAAATGTACGTGCCATCACAAATAACAATGGCTTTAGAGTTGATGGCATTCCCATACAATGCTTTTGGTATCCTCAAGTTTCTCTCCAGTACATTGTCTCTACTTATGTGATCCACTCCCAAGTGAAGACCAACATAATCAGAACTGAGGCA
This sequence comes from Lithosia quadra, assembly GCA_963576445.1. Taxonomy (NCBI): domain Eukaryota; kingdom Metazoa; phylum Arthropoda; class Insecta; order Lepidoptera; family Erebidae; genus Lithosia; species Lithosia quadra. The sequence goes on along the minus strand of OY754899.1, from coordinate 1,133,396 downwards.
CCCTCGTGCAATTGCCAACTGGCGTTCGAATGTTCTTCTAGAGATATTAAACAACGTCGCAAGTCTTTCGTTGGATTCTCCTGTGCGTAGTTTCGTCAGTAAAATACCTAAAGCGGTCCTGGCATCTGTAGTTTCACTTCTTAAGGAAGGAGTTTGCTCTAGGATATCATTAAATTGTTCCATAGTACGTCCAGTCCAAAAGTGCATTTCTTCTTCAGTCATTCTTCCTTCTAGCTCGCTAAAACGCAATCTGGGTGCGTTTAAGGCATCTCTCAGTAAATCACACAGGTTACTGAAATAAGCGGCTGTAAAGTCATGAGAAATATTGCATGCTTGAGGTAATTCATTCCAATCGTTCCCATTTAGGTGGTCTAGGCACACTCTAGCAGCGTCAGGAATGTAGATTTTATGTTGGGTAAACACAAAGATTTTGACAACATTTGGGATTCGACAGCGGTTTGCGTTAGTACAGCCACGAAAAATACAACGCCTTGAACTATTTGGTGCTCTCATATATTCGGGCACGTGTATAATATGTCCAACCTGCGGTTCTACTTGTTCGTCTGGCTCTGCTTGTTCGTGCGGTGGGTCTGCTTGCTCGTGCGGCGGCATTACTTGTTCTTGCGGCTGTGGGTCGGGTTGAAGCAGTTGTTGAGGTAGAGCTCCAATCGCGTTTTCAGCTCTTTGCCAGCATCGATAGCATACTCTCCAAGTATTATCGAATACCACCTGAAAATCGGTAATAATAGTGTAAGTAAATGATGATTTAAGTGATTAATAGCCTAGGTATATTGTTACATTATTTATATACATTATTGCACGCTAATTACATTATTCATGCTAGAGTTTAAAAAGAAAAGGTCAATACGATAGGTAGGCTATAGCTTAACACATTATCTGCCAGGCAACCTTCGTATAGGTACAAATATATTTCGTATAGGAAAAATGTCGTTTTTACTAATATTTAAATCTTAGATACATAGTTTATTGTAGAAATAAATGCATTTACTTATAATATATCTAATATTAATAATATAGGTACATATATGTTAATATTATTAGTACTAGATAAGAATGGAATAAATACCATGTACTTAACGTTAAAATAAAATATTTTACGTCATTCTGTTTAGACACTGTTTAGACTTTTTTTAGAACTGTTTAGACATACTTAACATAAAAGTTAAAAAGTTCCATGATTAGGTACTAACCTCCAATACTGCATTTTCTCGAATAAATTCTGACAGGTCTGCGCGCATTCTTGGTAAGCTCTCCGATAAAATGCGCACCTGATATCTGCCTCGGTGCAGCCCTCTTCTGCACATGACACAGTTACGGAAACGTTCCATGGTAAACAAATAATCCAATCGCTAAGCACTCAAGTCCAGTAGAAAGTAAAGGTTTAAAAACAATAACGAGGTATAAACACAACGCAACGGTAACGGAGTCCAAAATAATGCCAGGGTCTATAGTCGACGTGAGAATGAGGAACGAGATAACGTGGTCACACAACAAATATCAGCGAACGACTGGCACGGGAACGTGCGCAAGCGCCCCTCGCTTCCCCTACACCCCCGGCACCCCCGGCCACTACATTTCTCGCCCGCAAACCACCGTTTTTTGTTAACCTTTTTTTTTTTGCTCAACCGCTGCGCTGCGCCCTCCAGGGGACGACAGAGATAACAAAACCGTTCCAAGTTAATACTTATTGCTTACGTACACGTATAGTTAATAATAAATGGTATCGTCATCAAAATCGGTCAAGCTAAATCGTTCACTGCTCGTTCCCCGTAGGTAATAGCGTGATAATATATAGCCTATGTGTTGACCCGGCTTGTGATGTTATTATTTTATATTTCAAGTTATAACGTTTTCATAAATGAGCTTGATTCAAAAATATAGTATTTACATTGATTTCATAAAATATTTATTTTTTATACTCACACCAATGATATTATACATGTAAAAAGAGGCAGATATGTTACTAGAGCGCGCCTGGTGAAGACTCGAAAACGTCCCAATTAGGACGTTTTTTGACGGATAATGTTTATAGCTATCTTTTTTACTCACGTGCTTATCCCATCTTTCATACTACTTTAACGCTAATTGTCAACAATTGTCAATGTGGATCAGATCTGAGGTGTCAGTTACTATGAACGTAACATATCTTGTATATAAAATCATTGACTCACACTAACGGCGTTTCAAGTGTTTCAACTCAAACTGAACGTGAGTTGAGACACCGTTTTTTAAGAATGACTTATTTTATCGAAATGTACAATTAAACTGCTAATATTTTATACAATTTATGCTTCAGATTTAAGTTTGTATTATATTAATTATAGCACATATTTTTTGTAAGAATATGTGCTATAATAATTGTCGTCAGTAGGCTCCAGTTACCCCCATTGTCCCTTAGTAACAGAGCCCCTTATGAAGATATTGGGTCAATGTGGTGTCAATACAACGCAAATTTTGGAAATGGACATAAGATTGAGACTAGACAGAGTTTGAATTTTGAACGTATTACCTATTTAAAAATATATTCAAAATGTTCAAATGATTATGTACTAAGTAATCATTCTGGAACCGATAACACAAAGTACGTAACCTATGCTTAGTTTGGGTCTAGATAGCGCTGTGTAGAATAATAATAGCTACCCATTTATGTCCCACTGCTGGGCACGGGTTGGTGGATCAGACAGGTCCTTAGAATTTCTTCTAGGACATGTGAGTTTCCTCACGATGTTTTTCCTTCACCATCAGCAGATGGTAAATCATGGTGATTAGCAGATAATTAATTCCACAAAGTGAAATTCACATTGGTAGGTAGGTACTGTCTGGCCGGATTTGAACTCGATACCTCTGAGTAGAGGGCGCGTCCTTATCATTCAGCTATATATACCATCGCTTTTTTCAGTCTGTGTAGAATGATGTAGAAAATTCATTATTTAATTTATTTTATTTTATTTTTAAACTTCATACCTATCAGTAGTACCTACCAAAAGAACAAATTAATTCAATCTCCTTTACTAAAATAAAAAAATTAAAGCAAAAATGAGCCACGTTCATGGTAGCAAAACTACAAAACCTGCGTAGGTATATTAGGTAATAATACCCATTGTTGAAACTAGAATTGGATACCTCCAAGTCCTATTCCCAGCCCAGCCCTGAATCTTAAACAAGGGCAATATCCGTAAATATTGAAGCTTCAGTCTCATTGAATTCCTATCCGATCGGTTCAGTGGTCGAACTTACGAATCTGAGAAATCTTCCGGAATTTCGTGTATTTGAGGTCAAATGTCACATGTTTGTCTCCGCCTTTCGTTTTTAGGTTCCTTTTGACAATGACTTGAAGTGGTCTGGAAGAAAGATTTAGTTCTGTTTGAGTGAGTATTGATTTTGAGGAATAATGTGTTGGATATGAACCGTTTTTTTATTTTTTTTTATTCAAGATAGGCTTACGTTTGACCTTTATCACACATGGTGGTAAGTTAGGTACGATGTACCTAGTCTACGAGGAATAACGTTCGTGACTTAAATATTCCCAGGTTATAGCTTTCCTGGGTGCGGGCCGGAACCTGGGTGCGGGCCCGCACTTCCACGCGGTGCACCCGAGCAGCGGGGGCGAGCAGCGGCGGCGAGCAGCGCCTCCCACTCGCCACGGAAGACGCTGCTGCCTGCGGCCAATCCGGCCGGGGTGGGAGTGGCCCTCTAGAGGGCTGCTTCGAGGCTCTCTACGTGTCCCTCTGACTAGCAGAGGGCACAGTGGGGACCGAGTGGGGGGCGAACTAATTGTCTGCGCGCCGACTTACACCCCGGTAATTAAGACCCGAGACAACGTGCGGTTTTAGTCGGTTCGATCCTGACATAACCACCCCCAATGGCCGACGGTAGTGGTATCCATGGGGATTTCCGCACGATAAAAAAAAAGGTTAGAAAAGACACTAGATTTTATAACTGAAGTTATCTACATACTTATTTTATTCCTTCAGCTTTCTTTTATATATATATATATATATATATATATATATATATATATATATATATTTTAGATATATAAATTTGCGAACCAACTTTAATAATTCGAACCGAACACTCTATTTTCAGATTAAACCTAGGTACTTTATTAACACCTATACCTTTTGAATACAACCCAATTTGGTATTCAAATCTGCTAATGTAGGCAATAGTAATTCACAGAGTTTTTTCTTTATATTTTCTAACTAAAACAGTGTAAAGCTCTCAATGGGATGGTTATTTTGATATGGAAATTAATGTTTTAGATGTTCTATTTCACGAAAGCGGTTTAGCTGTCATTGTAGTAAAACGTATTTATACACATTGCTTTTAAAAATGAATTACTTGCAATGCAATTATTGTTCTACTAACTGCTACATGAATTTCTTTTGACGTGACATGAACTTTCGCACACACATGTACGCGTATTTACAAGACACAGGTAATACTATTTCATTGTTCACTTCACACACAAAAATAAATAAAAATACAGCATGTCATGTGTAGTGACATGGTATAAAAACCGTGTTGCCAAGGGGAGTAGTCAAGAGTGAATTAGATTGCTCCATCGTCGACCACATCATCAGTTACTCATCATTCTCTGAACCTTTTTCCCAACTCAGTTGGGGTCGGCTTTCCAGACTAACTGTGATGCGGCTGAACTTCGATATTTTCCGTGGAGCGACTGCCATCTGACCTCCACAACCAATGGTCATTATGACCAATCATTTACTATCAGGTGAGATTGTGGTCAAATAACTAACTCTTTTATTTGCCACACCATAAAGGCTTGGAATTCTTTACCAGCGCATGTGTTTCCTTCCTCCTATAGTCCCGGGGCCTTTAAGCGGGGCGTGAAAAAGCATTTGATGAGGCCGTCAAGCTGAGGGCCGCCACTGTAGCACTACCGGTGTATGTGGTGGTGGCCCCAGTCCTGAGACTTTGCCTTTCGCTTACCATCAGGCGAGGTGGAGTCATTTTGGCGTGTCCTATATAAAACAAAGACTATAAAAAAATGAAAAACAAACATTATAGAAGATATTTCAATGATTTTTATTTCAATCGACTTATAAAACGACCTATTTCTATTTTTTTATTTAGAATTGACTCATAAAACGACCTAGTTTCATTATTAGATACAGAAGTCAAAGAAAACAATCGTGTTCCTGGTTCATGTTCCCAAATATACCCGGGTAAAGGATATTATCAAATAATATTTTCCGGGTGGAACGCACCCGGATATTTTTGTGGTTTGCGTAATTGGAAATCCTACCCGTGTAATGTTTGTGTTTGTTATAAGCGCACCTGTGAGTAAAAACATCTGAGATTAAAAAAATGCTTGCTCGGGAAAAGACTTTTTCAAAACTATTGAATAGGTACTAGTTTTTGCTCGCAGGCCCATGTGGAATTCATTTCAAGTGCCATGTTCTCGTATAGTACATACGAGAACATGGCACTTGAACTGAGTGCATTATAATTTTTTATTACGTACTACGTAGGTGGCAGACAAGCACAGGGCCCACCTGATGGGAAGTGGTCACCGTGGCCTATGGACGTGTGCAACACCAAGGGTGTCAAACACGCGCTGGCTGCCCTGAAGGGAAGGGGGTAGGGCTAGGAAGGGGCGAGGAGGCTAGGAAGTGGTGGGAGGGAGGAGGGGTACAGTGAGCACTGACTACCCTACACACAACAGAGCGGAGGTTCTGCCCTAGTCGGACAGCTCATTTCGGACGGGAGATACCGTCGTGTCCTACCTCCTTTATTAAATCTCCCGTAAACCCCGTCAACTATCATAATAGTAATTTATATGACCATGTCAATCTAAAACCATAAACAGAACAAGTTAAAACAAAGCTTGTAATAACTACAAAAAATACTGAAAGATGTTACAAGATCTATGAATAAACTACATTTTTGACGTCTTAACAAACTTAGCCTAGACCCCAATATCGTATCAAGACGCATTTTTCCGTAGCCTAACAAACATTTTCATTGTTTCTATACAGACTACTACTATAAAATTGTAAAGTAGGTGTGTCTGTACATTAAAAATATTTGAGGTATTTTATACGAACGATTCTTAACCCACAACATTTTTTTTAAATTCTTGTCTATTTTTTTGGGTGCGATTGACGCAAAAACTACTGAACTGATTTTGATGCGTCTTTTTTTGTTTGAAAGGTCTTAATCAGACTCAAAATCTTATACATATTTGATCATAATCGGTTAAGTAGAACAGGAGATATTGACAAAAAACCGAACATAGAAGTCCGCGCGGGGTATAGCGGCGAGCTTAGGCTAGTACGCCCATATTTCCAAATCGGATCACGTATGGGTCGTCTTTTTGAAGACGTTTAGCTAAAATGGCCGTCGAATACGAAGCGGTACAGGCTTTAGTAAAAGGGTTTTTTTATATAAATGCGTATTCCAGATGGTGTTATTTAAGGTTCAAGTTTTTGTCGTCTTTTATCGAATTCATTGTGATCTTTCAACTTTGCCATTGTTTTTTATACCACTTAGGTGGCAGACAAGCACGCGGCCCACCTGTAGGAAAGCGATCACTATGGACGTTTTTAACAGCAGAAGCGTCACACTCGTGCTGCCGACACTGAACGGTTGAGGGAGGAAGTTTAAGAGAGTTTTTGTGGTGACAATACAACTTTGAACACATAAATGGTCTAAAATCATAGTCTGCTATTCACGGAGCGATACATGCTTATGTCACTATCCAATTGCCAGTTTATTGCAACAAAATACGAATCTGGGAAATTTTCAGTCGCCGTTCTGTTCAAAAATACATAATAAACCATTTAAATTAACGTTTTGTTTATCTAATTACACGAAAAATAGGTTTAAACTTCAGTATATTTTAAGTTATAGTTTTATCGAAAAAAACCTCATTGTTTTATCAGGTCCGTAAAGATTTTTTTTATAACACTTAGGTAGCAGACAAGCGCACGGCCCACCTGATGGGGAGCGGTCACCGGGGCCTATGGACGTGTGCAACACCAGGGGCGTCACACTCGCGCTGCCGACCCTGATAATCTCGAAAACGTATATCCCATAATATCTTTTATGAAGTTTCTTGTCAGACCGACTAGGAAGGGTCTTTTAAACCCAGATGCCAACAACGGAGAGTTTGAAATGCTTCGGAAATGAAGATGTCAGCAAAATAATGAATCATTTGCTTACTCGTCTAGGGACCTCGGCAAATGTCAAGAGGTATTTAAATGACAAAAAGGAACGGATGCTATACAGGGTGGTCAACAATGCCACATGGAGGGGAAGAATCTTTAATAAGGTAGATAGACAATTTGACTGAATTACTTCTTTTTTAGTTTTAAAATAATTTGAACTATATTCCAACTTGCTGGAAACAAATTTTCCAAAAGTTTAGTTTAATTTTTAGTCGTAGGTAGAGTCAAAGATAATAAAATTATTAGCAAAGAAAGTAAAAACTTGGGACAAATTTTTATAAGTTTAAATTTCAGGGACTTTTTCAAATTTAATTTACCATGTTTTTTTAAAGAGATTTGATTCTTATGATTGATGTTTTATGGCAAGTTTTTTTTGTATAACTAATGTTTGGCGATCCAAGTTTAGACCTCTCTGCCTGGAGTCTCGGTTAGGAGTTTGAAGATCCATGCTATAGACTATCCGTATACCAAATTTCAGCTAAACCCGTTCAGCCGTTAGAGTGTGATTGAGTAACAAACTTCCAAAATCACAAAGTATTTTAACTATTAGTGATACTTCTTCTCCATTATGACATAGCCGTAGAACATCCTGTATAGCCACCCGATAAAGTGAGAGCTTTATTAAATTCTTTTAATTTATACAAGTGGCAATATTAAAAGCTAAGGGAACCGGCAAATAGAAACGAATTTGTGTTGTAGCCTTTTTATTAAAAAGTGAACCAAGATTAATTAAATTGTTGTCCATTTTTAAAAATAGTTGCCGGGATATTTAATACTAGCTTCCGCCTGCGGTTTCGCCCGCGTGGAGGTCGGGATCTCCACCAAGTTTACTTATAGTGTGAAGCTATTTTTTAACATAATACCAACATTCAAATATGCACGTTTTATCAGAAATCGTCGAAGAAATAAAGGTTCACTGCTCGTTCCCCGTAGGTGATAGCGTGATAATATGTAGCCTATATGTTGATCTGACTTTTTATTAATATTCTAGTGCCGAATTTGATGTAAATCCATCCTGATACCTGTACTTTTTGAGTTTATCCCGGACATACAAACAGACAAACAGCCAAACAGACAAAAATTCTAAAAACTATATTTTTGGCTTCGGTATCGATTGTAGATCACACCCCAAGTATTCTTTCACACCCCAAGTATTCTTTCACACCCCAAGTATTCTTTTAAAAAATATTCTGTAGGTATGTATAGTTTTGACTTCCCTATTATTATTATAATATACGTATAGATGTTTGTTTTTTATATTGAGTCTCCGATATTTGACCATGGATGGCACTTGCAACATGACCGAGATATTGAGATATACGAAACTCGACATAATAAACAAACATGGAAATATCCCGTCAAATTAATTGATTCCACAATAATGTATGGAGATTTGTCTGATTTGCTAATATTTATGGCTACTGCTCCGCTCTCCTGGTTAGTAGCGTGATGTATAGCATAAGACGATAATCCTCGATAAATAGGCTATTCAACACAATAGATATTTTTCAATTTGAACCCGTGGTTCCTGAGATTAGTGCGTTCATCCAAGAAACACAAACAGGCTCTTTATCTGTATAATATTAATAAAGATGGCCCCATAGGTTATTCATAAGGGCCAAACACATAACCTTCCTTTTATCGTCGCAGTTGGGTAAGAAAACGAATGAAAACGTCTTTCATTAATTTCTACATAGATTTTTTTTCAGTAACAAAATTCTTTTTTTTGCTAATACAAAAAAAATAATGAGATATACCTAAGTGTATTATTTTAATGTTAGGGTCTTGGTTAATTAATATCCAGGATAAGTACCTGAGTGGCGTATTACGGAGGGCTTTGTATGTGTGATATAAGGAGATGTGGATTAGCGAGCAAGTTTGCTTTATATTCGACTAGTTGTTGCCCGCGGCTTCGTCCTTGTGGAATTCTGCTCTTATTTCCGCTTTCCATGAAAACATTATTCTAGGGATAAAATTAGCTTATATTCCAGTTCCAGGCTATACTTAATATATATAAATAAATCAAATTGAAGTTCTGTTTTTAACATTAAATTCATTAAAATAACAGCTTTTAAATAAATATTTATAAGTGTTATGTTCGTTAAATAAAAAAAAAATAATTTAAACATTTTGTCTGTGTGTTTGTTTTTTTATCTGTGGTAATTTCTTTTGTCTTCTAATAGGCTACTTTAATTTGGGAGAAAAGAATTCCGCACAAAAAATATAAAACTACATCGACGCTAGTTACCATTCAAATTTATGTAAGAAAATCATTGGCGATATCGTGCGGATCGATTTGGCAACGATTTTTAAATCGTAATGTAAGAATCGAGTTGTGAACAAGCTGCCAATCGCGTTGCCACAATACGCGACTAAAATCTCGTCACTTTTTAGTTTCCTAATGTAAGAAGTGGTGTATAATATTAAGCGTGTAAGTTTCGAAATACACACATCCACTTGTACATTTGTATGTGATACCTACCTATTAAGAAGGGTGACGTGTAAGGTTCAAAATGTTCCACTCATTATAAAGAAAGTTGACGCCGTCATGTAACCTTGACAATGGGGTAAGTTTCGAAAATTTTACCCTAAATGTTGGGAGATTTTTGTGTTTAGGGTATCTATTAAGGAATTTAATGGGATAAACGATATTACTCACTGTAAGTCAAAATTGTAAAAATACTCCTCGGTCTCGAATACGACGAAAATAGGAATAACGCTAGATGATCATGATGATTATAAATTAAATCTGTAGGTATGCGTATTGTATAGATCTGGACGACGATGCTGAAGATTATTGTATTCCCACACCCAAGAGGGTCATGTAAAAGCCATAGATGACCCAGGGTTAGACGGACTGCGAGTAAATTGCCTTTTTGTACTACCCGGAAAATGCGACCAGGGCCTCGATTCTGCTAAAGGCAAACCACTGTAATACCACTAACAATCTAAAATTCTTATTTAATTGTAGACATTACCGTTATACAGTTAAAGTCTAAAATCAAATGAAAAGAATTCGTTCAACTTTTTCATTCACTCTACAAAATATCATTTGATTTTAGACTTTAACTTGATAATAATAAAGTCTACAATTAAATGGCATTTTTTAGATTGTCAGTGGTATTACAGTGGTTTGCCTTTAGCAGAATCGTGGCCCAGATACGACGATCTTATTCAGTTCTAGTGAAACAACTCCTACTGGCCGTTGGGAAAGGAGAGGGGAGTTTGACGTACGAAAATTTCCAAGGGTACCTACTCTACCCCTGGGAATTTGCGCACGACAAAAGACACAAAACATCAAAGGTAATTCGTAATCAGTGAATGGCAACACTGAACCTTATAAGGTTTTGTATTACAATACTCTCTTGTAAGAAAGGGCGAATATAAATAAAGGTAAGTTACGTTATACATGCGGTGGTATTTATGAAGGGAATTTAACTTAATATGGCGTCTCACTTTTGACATTTGTGAAGGCTCGGGTTGCAGAACCTTGAGGAGTCTTAAGTACTGTGATACGTCCTACAAAGAGTTTGTTTGGTTGAAGGCGATAAACTCAAAAATTACTAGTTCTTTTTTTATATAGGACACGTCAAAATGACTTTACCTCGCCTGATGGTAAGCTAAAGGTTAAGTCTCAGGACTGGGGTCACCACTACATACACCGGTAGTGCTACAGTGGTAGCCCTCAGCTTGACGGCCTCATCTAATGCTTTTTCACGCCCCGCTTAAAGGCCCCGGGACTATAGGAGGAAGTTCGAATTGAAAATTCTTTGTGTGTTGGATATCTCGTTTATCGACGAGGGTTATAGGCCCTAATAGCCAGGAGAGTCGCACAGTAATTATAAATGTCAACAGCTGATCCGTTATTTCCGATCTGCTTCTACACATTCTTGTAAGTTGAACTAATAATGGTGCTACGGGGGTGAACTTACTATGCCTCAGGTAAAACCACGGGGGCGAAGTATGCCTCGGATGAAACTACAGATCACAGCTAGTAATAGCCACAAGTATAGTTCGGGGCATCTAACTTGGCGAGATTTTGGAGTAGTGTGGGTCCCACTACCCCAAAACCTTGCCAAGTTAAATGCTGTACACTATACTTGTTTGTGGCAAAATGCGTCGCCTATAAACAAGTATAGTATACAGCATTTAACTTGGCAAGGTTTTGAAGTAGTGGGGCCCACACTACTCCAAAATCTTGCCAAGTTAGATGCCGTGAACTACTTATATAAATGTGAAAGTTTACGACTATGAGTTTCAATAGTTGTTACGCTTTTACACACCACAATTATATAATCTTCAAGGTATAGATTATGGTCTGAAGAATGTAACAGGCTACGATTATCCCTGGAATAGATTATGGATTGCGGAATTCGAATCAGGATACCATTATGGACGGAGTCTCGGGTAACAGCTAGTTACAAATAAAACGGAATATCATGAGAAACCATCTGTTAGACAGACAGATTGCGTTGAGGTTGTAATGGACACAAAGAAATTTGTTGCTAAGCACTTTAAAAGAAAACCGGCCAAGTGTGAATCGGACTTGCGCACGAAGGGTTCCGTACCATTATACGGTAAAACAATCACGATTGTTTTATGGGAGCCTCCGTTAAATATTTCAATCAATGTAGCCTATCGCAGTCCTCTGCTGGACATAGGCCTCTCCCAATGTACGCCATAGCACTCTATCCTCCATATATACATAATTTATGACAGACAAACAGAAGGAATCACTGGTATTATAATATTTGACGGGCTCGCTCGCAACACACCAGGGCCCGTAGACAAGTGTCATAAGTCTAAATCGCTAAGGAATAAAATAGATTAGGTCGCACACACACTCCAGCTAGTGATCCCGCCGCGGGCATCATACGCCGGCGACGAGCTTGTATGTGATTAATCAATCTAATCTATTCGATTCCTTAGCGATTTACGCTGTAACACTTGTCTACGGGGCTGTATATCCACTGATCATGGCGCTTGTAGTAGTGTCGAAATATGGTGTACTCAATAAAACAAACAAACATGGTATAAATATCCCGTTCACTATTATAATACCAGTCAAACAGAAGAACCTCGGAGTCTTAGTAAATAAGGTCCCGTTTTTACCCATTGAGTACGGAACCCTAAAAAAGGGCCTACATAAGGAAATTGTCAATCTAATTGGTCTTGTAAATGGCGTAGGGGACACTTATCTTAACGCATTATCTTCACTAGACAATGTGCCACGACGCTGCCTGTAATTTATGTTAACTAGCAGCTATTCCACGGGTTTTTGTTGCCGTTGCGAATAAAAAGACTACGTGAGCTTTAACTGCTGTTTAGTTTTTGGTGTCCTTGTAGCAGAGTGGTAGTGTGTTCGACTTCGATGCCTATAGTGTGGGTTCTATTATCCTCTCTCAGTGGCCGCAGTCAATGGCCATAATAACCATTGTGAGTTGTGTTCCCGCCGGTAAGTAGGGTAGCCAGAGCTCACTGGAGAGACTGAAGTCTCCTGCGCTCATACCTGCGTACCACCCCAGTCGGCCATCGGTGGTGGTTATGTCGTGATCGAACCGACTAAAACCGCATGCCGGCTACTATCGCACGCCGTCTACTAAAACGCACGTCGTCTAGGAAGAAGTCACAAAAAGACTAGGTCGACCAATCACACTCCAGCTCGTGATCCCGCCGTGGCGCACGCATCGTACGCCGGCGACGAGCTTGGATGTGATTGGTCGACCTAATCTATTCGTTTCCTTAGCGATTTACGCTGTGACACTTGTCTACGAGGGCTGATATTGCACACGTCCATAGCTCACGGTGACCGCTTCCTATCAGGTCTGCCACCCAAGTGGTGTAAAAAAGAATATATATATTATTGTGTTCGCCATTTTAAGATCCCGTGTTTCCCGAAATAAGATTGTCTCAAGGTGAATAAAGGGTTTCACAGAATCCCTTGACAGTTTAATCCCCTTAATATACTAAGGGTGGAACTCCTTAAATATTATGCATAGATCAAAAGCCTCCCTAATAGTTTAACTAATATATCTTACCAGCATTGCGATATATTTGGATTATGGAAAATTTGATTGAGTGATTATTTTTCTTATTCGCTACTAGCTGAGGCCACGATTTCCTCCGCAGTGATTTTGATATTCAAGGCTCAGTCCGCGTCCATGACGGTTTTCGCGTTTTTTGACTATAATCTCGCAGTTCTACTCAACCGATTGTGATAAAAATTGCATAAGATTTCAAGTCTTACCAAGACCTTTCACAGACAAGGATTCCAAAAAAAGTGTTCGGTATCGTTAAAATTATAACATACATAAATATTTATATGAAAATTCCATCTATCTAAACTAGGAGTATCATACTAAACTTATAATTGATAAAAGTAGCTATACCTGTACATTGGAGATCATTATTCTCTGAACCTTTTTCCCGACTCAGTTGGGGTCGGCTTTCCAGTCTAACTGTGATGCGGCTGAACTTCGATATTTTCCGTAGAGCGACTACCATCTGACCTCCACAACCAATGGTCATTATGACCAATGGCGATAACGAAGTTCCAAGTTAGACTGGTTGGAATTTTTGTGGGCTCCAACTACCCGTAACGACTTCCATAGATGTTTGTATGGAAATAAGTATTAAAAAATAGGGTTGAGTTAGGTATATGAATGATACTGAACACGAAAATATTTTTTGGAATTCTTATCTGTTTGCCTGTTCGTTGGTTTGTCTGTTTGTGCACGATGGACGCAAAAACTAGTGAACGGATTTTGATGCGGCCTTTTTTGTATGATAGGTTTTGGTCGGGTCTAGTTCATAATCAGACTTAAAGATCTTGCTGCTAGCACCTCTGCCTACCCCTTCGGGGATATAGGCGTGAGTTTATGTATATTAATATATGTTATGTTAAAAATCTTACGAATGCTTAATCACAATCGGTTGAGTAAAACTGGTGATAATTAAAATAAAAAAACGCGAAAACCAACATTTACACGGGCGGAGCCACGGGCATAGGCTAGTAGTAGATATGGACGTAATTAAAAATCAGTTATAGCCATCTGCATGGTAGCAAAGCATAGCATCTCATAGCAATATCTTCAAAGTTCCCAATTTCCATGGTCGGCACGAAAATTTAATCAAAATTCATAGGATGTTATAAATCCAGCCGGATGAGGCGTCGCCATAATGAAATTCCATACAGTGGACCTTTTTAGGCCTTTCTGATGTATTGTGTTCGAGATCACGCATTGGCCGATCAGTCTATTATAGTTTCAAGATATTAGGAGCCTTAAAAAATATCTAAATGTTGATACTATTGTGATTGAGAAAGGTATACCAAGGGTTCTAGAAAAGTACAAGAATATTTTTCAACTAGGCGACACCTAGTTGAAATATATTCTTACCTAGTCACAGACCATCTCCAGCTCTCCGGGCCAGGTGTGGTGCAAAGAAAACGCCTTTTGGGCCACCTCACACCCCGGTGCTAGAAGACCCAAGACGACTTCTCGACTAAAACGATTCGAAAAAAGGTGACACGCCGTCAAGGGTCTTCTAGCGCCAGAGTGTAAGGTAAGACACTCATAATCCCCACCTCCTCATCTCCCAATCCCCCCCTTCAACCCCCCATCCCCGACTTCCTTTCCCTCACTCCTCCAGGGTTGGCAGCACAAGTGTAACGACCTTGATGTTGCACACGTCCATAGCCCACGGTGACCACTTCTCATCAGGTGCGCCGTTTGCTTGTCTACCACCTAAGTAATACAAAAAAAACAACAGTTCCCTCGAACCTTGGCTGAACCAGGCCACCACTGCCAAGAGTCATCCTTCACCTCAAAATACAATGAACGATGATAGACTATATTTTACATCTTGTAAGTCAAGAAATAATGCATCTGTCATCTTTTGAAGCTTGCTCAAAACGAATGGTCGTAATTACCGCAAGAGAAACGGCGATTTCGACGGCAAGGCTTTCAGAATTCTTTGAGATGGCTAAAAGCAATGGATGCCATGCAACAATGGGATCTTTGAAGCACAGACATTCCATTGTTCAGTTTATTGATGGACCTACCCCTTTGTACTTTGTATTGCACATGAAGTAATTATGGTTCGAAATTTATACTATTACCAGCTTTTACATGCCGCTCTGCCCGCGTCGAATTGGATCACAATCCCACAATCCATGGGAAATTTCCGAGACAAAAAAACATGTGTTATTCTGGATTACAATCTAACCCTCTGTAACAAATTTCAGCCAGATCCGTTAAGTCGTTAGAGCGTGATTGAGCAACAAACATCCAAACATCTTGGCTTTTCACATTTATAATATTAGTAGGATATTTAGAAGCCTTTGGTCTCGGTTGCCATACAAACATCTATGGCAGTCGTCACGGGTAGTTGGAGCCCTAAAAAGTCCAACATCAACGGTCTAGCTGCAATGCTTCGATATCGCCTAATGTCAACATTGGGTTGTGAAGGTCAGATGGCAGTCGCTTCACGGAAAATATCGAGGTTCAGCCAAATCCGCAGTTAAGACTGGTAGAGTGGACACAATCTGAGGTGGAAGCTTTGGATGCGACTAGGATTAACGCTAGGTTGAAGAAGATTTAGAATACTTGGAACGGTAAGTAAAAGAGTTATTAATAATCAGGTTTTGCCTATCTTTTCTTTTCGTTTGGAAATCCCTAGTCTTGATCCCATCCCTTTTTTGTCGTGTGGAAATCCCTAATTTTGGTAAACCACACGCCTACGCTCGAAAAACCAGCCCACCCCTTGCCAGCTCTCCATTATTTCTTCTATACAGTCAGAGAGACATGGAGAACTGTCAATTGGCCTTCTACAAGATGGAATTAACCGCTGGCAGCAGCGTCTCCCCTTCGAGTGAAATACGCTGTCATCTCCGTAGCTCAAAGTGCACCACGTGGAGGTTCCGGAACCCTGGTAGAGGACTCTAAAACAAAAAATGCGTCTCAATATTTCATCAGAGACAGCTTATCTTTCCTCTTTGATATAATCGAATATCAGAAACTAAATTATTCACCCTGACGTCATACTCGCCCTCCAACATGTGTGATACATCACAAATTATATTTTTTTCATTCATTCTCGCCTGCACAGCGTTATTATAATATTGTTTAGGAAAGTACAAAAAGAGGGAGAGAGGGAGGGAGACAGTACTAGTTGAACAAAGTGGAACAAGCACAGCGGGGGATAGAGATAGAAACAAAAGCTGGAGACGAAATGATCACTACGTCGCGCGCTAACAACTTCGTCAGCGGGCAAATAGGAACAGAGACCACTATGGAGAGGGTTGTTAATAAAATTATTTTTATAAATATACTTATGAGAAAAAAATATTGACGCAACCACAGGTCGGTTATAATTTTTAGGTCATATATTTAACCAATAGCAATCAAACATACAGAAAATTAAATATCATACCAAGACCTTTTGCTAATAGGAAAATCGTATTAAAATCCATTCAGTAATTTTAGCGTCGAACGCGAACAAACAGACAAGAATTCCAAGTAAAATATTTTTGTGTTCAAAATCGTAGATAATTTTTTAAATATCTCAAATCTACAAATACAGCTACTGAACACAGCTTGTTAAACAAAAGAATACTCATTCTTGCAAACAAAAGAAAATCTTTTTTGGTATTTGGGTGATCGACATTAGATCGAGACTCTACTGAGACCGAATTTTGAACATATTTTTAATACTGGTGTTGGATACGTCGGTAGGCCACGGTAACCGCTTCCCATCAGTTGAACCATGTGCTTGTCTGCCACTTAAGCGGTATAAAAACCACTTAGATGCGAAGTGGTTACCGCAGCCTATAGGCAACACCAGGGGCATCATACTAAGCCGGGGTGCGAGGGAAATGCTCTTTGGGTCACCTTAAACCCTGGCGTCAGAAGACCCTAAACGGCGTGCGGTTTTAGTCAGTAAGAGTCCGAGATAACCTGGCCCGCTGGCCGCCGGGTGGGTATCCATGAGGATTTACGCACGGAAAAAGAGGGGCATCATACTTGCCCTGTATTTTTTTTTAGTTCTGCAAAATGCACAACCGAACGCAATTTAGTACTTAGGTACAATTTAAATTAAAAATCCGTCTGTATAAAATACTTCATTCTCACTATTTAAGTTGCAGCTCATCGCTGTCTAGTTCTAGGTCTTAATGTCGCGTTGAGCCGCTGCAGTAATTACTGAAACGAGAGACTCGAACAAAACATGAATGGAGTATTATTTGTGCATAAAATATTTTGATTGCTTTCATGAAAAAATTCGTGGACGATAAATTATGTGGAATAATATTTTTTATTTTCAAAAAATACGCATAATTATAATTAGACTAGCTGTCTCCCGCGGCTTCGCTTGTGAATTAATTCGTCGCCGTGTAACTTTTTTTTCGTGCGGAAATCCTCATGGATACCTCGCGGGACAATTTCGGTCTATATGACTGGTCACCCATCTTAAGACTGACTGGTTAGTACTACTTAACCTTGGAATATGTTAACCTATTTAGTCAATACTACTACTAAATCGAAGGTAAATTATATTGATACCTATAAATTATCACTACCCGAAAAGGCGTCGAAGTTCCATTATGATATTGTTAAGGAAAACATCAACTAAATGGGATGCCATCTTGAAAAGTATCATTCCATCGCACATAAATTGATTGAATCACATATATGATATAATAAAAGAGATTGATGTCTAGAAGACCCCGCCCTTTCCCTTCAGGGTCGGCAACGCGTGGGTAACACCCCTGGTGTTGCACACGTCCTTAAGCCACGGTGACCGCTTCCCATCAGGTGGGCCGTGTGATTGTCTGCCACTTAAGTGGTTTAAAAAAAAGAAAAGACGGCCTCTATAGCGTAGGGGGTAGTGTATTCGACTGCTACGACAGGGGTGCGGGTTGGATTCCCGCTTACTGCAAATATATAATTTTTTTATATGTATATTATTTTTGTAACACTTATGTGGCAGACAAGGGGGTCTCACACTCGCGCTGCCTACCCTGCAAAAACCTTCTAAAGCCCTTTTTGAAGAACCCCATTGGCGGAAGGGTAATCGTGTGAGCATATAAACGAATGAATGGATAGATAGTAGGGCAAGGGTTGCCAGTATCTAATATTTTACCACCAAATTGACTCAGTGTTGCAAATTAAATATCGAAACGCTAATACTATTGGGTTTTGGATATTGTGAACTACAATTAATTTGGGGTAAAGCCAAGCTGTAGTGTGCCCACACTGACGAGTAAATATGCTTTAAAATTAATTTGCTAGACCACGTGTATGTACTGTTTGATAACGAGTTTTAATCATAATAGTATCATGTGTGTGGACCTGTGGTGTAGTGGTAGAGAGTTTGACTGCTAAGTCAGAGGTCATGGGTTCAATGCCCGTGCAATGCAATTATTTGAATGCATTAATATGTATAATTTGCGTCGGTCTGAGCGTTTCTATTTATACAAACAAATAAATTGAAGTATCTACTTGTAATGTGGTTTGTAATAACAGGTTTCAAATCGATGGGTGCATGTACGAAACATATCATTATAACAACAAAGCAACTGTTAAAATTTTTATCTGTCTGTCTTTCAGTCTGTTTAGAGGTAATCTCTGGGACGTTTGGATGGAACTTTCGTTAGCAGATAGGTAATTTTATAAGGCGTAACACAGGCTCCCTTAATTTTGGAAAAAATTGGATTCCGCGTATAAAAATTTAAACATTAAAAATTACGCGCCGTATTTACAAAAAAAAATTGAGCTGGAAATATTTGTGGGGCCAGATAAGACATTCAGGAAAAAAAAATCTCCCATACACTACATACTAATATCTTTTTTAGATTACCTAACGTCAAACAAAATTCAATCTCTAAAAACACGACGTTAAAGTGTAGTTTTGTCTGGTGTGGTCCCACACTTAGATTCTGTAGAGTAGAAAATTGGTTTTCTAGAAGTCAGCTGATAAACATTACAATGTTGCCAGACTTAATAATATACCCGAGAGAAGGCTAATAGAAAACTATTACCTACAGAAAACTAATCTAGAACTGAATCAAGTCCTTTTGTCTTCTGAATTTAGACTGCTACTTATCGACTAGCACGCAAAAACGACTCTAAAGAGTAATTTGTTTGTTTGGTTAAACTAATCTCAGAAATTACAAGGAATTGAAAAAATATTAATTAATAATGCAGAACTATCTAGATCCCGCCAGGGTCAAGCGCCCGAACCAAGCGGTTCTATGCCTCTTCCTTGCCGCACCATCAAAACTTGGAATTCCTTACCAGCTCACGTGTTTCCTTCCTCCTACAGTCCCGGGTCCTTTAAGCGGGGTGTGAAAAAGCATTTGATGAGGCCGTCAAGCTGAGGGCCATAAGGCACTATCGGTGTTTGTAATGATGACTTCCATTCCAGAGACTTTACCTTTAGCTTACCATCAGGCATGGTGAAGTCAAGTCAAGAAAAAAATCATAAATACTAAAGAAATATATACCACTAATAATGTGCTGTCAAGGAAGTCTTTTCTTTCTTTCTTTCTGTTTTCATTGTATTACACATACATCCATGCTCACATCTTTTTCCCGCCGGGGTAAGCAGAGAAAACAGCCCGCCATCTGCTTCTGTCCATAAATACTTCACGCGCTTCCTCTACTGTCATTAAACCTTTTGCAAGCTCGAGTGTATAATGAGTTAGTGTTTGTTTACTTCGAAGAATACAGTGCTTAAAACTACAGAATTAAAAAGTTAGCGTGTTTACTAACTTAAGTAAGAGCGCTGAACAATCTTAAGCAGTTGCTCCAAACTTTGAATTCCTCTCTGTTCACTTTGTAACTTCATTAATATTTGATATACTACTAATTTATGACGTCAGTTTGCGTGTTTTTTTGCTTTGTTAAATAGTTTTTGCGTTCATCGCAAACAAACAGACATGTAAGAATCCTAAAAAAATTGTGTTTCTAAAGATACTAGGACGCGTTGCCGCAATGTCATCATCATCAACCTGCCCTTGTCCCAATTATTTGGGGTCGGCGCAACATGTATTTTTCCTCCATTCATTCCTGTCAGATGTCATCTCTTCGGTTACCCCCTTCCTTGCCATATCCTCTTTCACGCACTCCATCCATCTTTTCTTAGGCCTACCTCTACCCTTAAAGCCCTCCACATTCATACTTAGAACCTTTTTAACAACATTGCTTTCATCTCTTCTCATAACATGTCCATACCACGACAGTCGCTCGCTTCTCAATTTTTCATTTATTAGTGCAACTTTCAAACTTTCTCTAATGTGTTCATTCCTTATTCTGTCCATTCTTGTCACACCATACATCCATCTTAACATTCGCGTTGCCGCAATGTCTATGCCATTAAAGTTGCTAGTTCATTAAGTATACCCAAGTATCCTGTTGAAAATATTCTAATCAAATATCCCAATAACGTATAGCTCGAACTGGGTATCAAACCGAGGACCTCTTGACTGCACTTAAGTCAAAGAACCCAAGGGTTAGATTAATTAAATCTTAGCTAATCAATTGTTCGCAATGACGTCCATTGTTCTCGAAGCTTCGATGGATTCGACGTCTAGAGAATTATCTTCACTTAGTATTACAAAGTTATTGATTTCATTTACAATATTATTGCACTAACATTTGCCCATGACTTCGCCCGCCTAAAATTTTGTTCCGTTCCGCGGGAACCTATTTCAAGGGTGAAGAATCCTATAATCAAATCAATGTGCCAAATTTCAGTCAGATCCGCTCAGCCGTTTTTGTGTAAAAGAGTAACGAATATCATCTATGTCATATTCTATACTCGCACTTTTGGTCATATTTTCGGTTTTACTCCACCAATTGCAATCAAACATAAGGCAGATTTCAAGTCTTATTGAGACCTTTATAACAAGAAAAACCGCACCAAAATCCATTCAGTGGTTTTGTGTAAATTGCGAACAGACTCGGGCATAATGAACCTCTCAAACCATGAAAGATCTTTGCCCGTAAGTGCAGTATTTTCAAAAAGAATGTTCACTATGCGTACAGCTAAAGAGTGGAATTCCCTGCCTGAGTCTGTATTTCCGAAAAGCTATAACCTGAGAGTCTTTAGGTCAAGAGTGAATAGGATGCTACTAAGCAAGCGTGCTCCATCGTCGAACACATCATCACTAACCAACTGGTGAGATTGTGGTCAAACGCGAGACTATCGACTATAAAAAAAAATAAGACTCTCACGAGAATCAAAATAAAAAAAATATTACAGTTTTATATCAAGATGGCATGAACCCGTTAAAATCCGAGGCAGCAAGAAGTACCACTAATGGCACCTTAACCGGACCTCCGATAAAGCCTGCCATGATTTATTTAGCCCCATCTGAAGCGCTTCGTTTCGACGATTTAATTAAATTGACCCTTAATTTTTTGGAGCCTCGAAATTGGAGTGAAATGTTGCTTAAAATTCAAAATACAGTTTTTTATCGGTGACGTCAATATGACTTCGCCTCGCCTGATGGTAAGCTAAAGGTGAAGTCTTTAGAATGGGGGTCACCATTACAAACAGATAGTGCTATAATGGTGGCGCTCAGCTTGACGGCCTAATCAAATTTTTTTGTTGTAATTTTTGTAATGTAAGATAATCCGGTCAATTTAGCTATAAAAATAATGATGATCAAATTATCAAAATTATGACAGAGCTGAATTTTGCTAAAGACCTTAGGTTTGACATTGTAAAGATACTAATTATTCCCTGCGGCTTCGTGCATGACATACTTGGTCCTCATGACACTTATTTAATCCAGACATGCCGTAATTTAGGTTTTCAATAATGTAGGTATGGAAATTTGCTTGACTTACTGACATAAATTATATGGCTCTGCTGCTTACTACTGCTCCTGGATAGTAGCGTAAGAGTCTATAACTTCCTCAATAAATGGGCTATTCAACACAAAAATATTTTTTCTATTCGAACTAGTAGTTTTTGAGATTTAGTAGTGCGTTCAACCAAAATAGTATTAATAACGTTTTTATACCACTTAGGTGGCAGACAAGCATACGGCAAACATTATGGGAAGCGGTCACCGTGGCATATGGACATGTGCAACACCAGGGTCGTCACACTCGCGTTGCCGATCCAAGTGCATGTAGTTTATTTCAAAAATATGGCAAATTATATCATTATGATAATGTCTGACTACTGGCAGTTAAAACGCACAGATGTTTTCAATCAAAATTCCAAACCAATTGGATTGAACCGCTAAAAAGTCGATAAGCTAAATTTATTCTTTCCAGATCGTGTTTTTAGTGGCCCAATCCAATCAGTGACGAAATTTTTTCCTCAAACACAAAGCAGACTTTGATAACTAACTATTAGTTAGCAAATCAAATCGGCCCAAGTAAATATTAGTTCTAGACTGGTATGAAGATATCAATTATGCAGATTCATAACCTCCATAAATTAAGTGTAGTTCCGCTGTTCGGAACAAATGATGTAGAGGAATGGTTTCGTACTCACAGAGTTTGGTTTCTGCTAAGATGCTAAATTGTGAAGCTGTTTTCGTCTAAATCAGAATCATATTTAAATAGTTAGATAGGGGCCAGGGCCATCTCCAGTTTTGAAAAGGCCCCCACGGATTTGGGAATACCCTAAAATCCGTGGAAAAAACCCCTTGCCCCAGAAAAACTGGGGTAAACTTTGATTTTATTGTTTCATCATGTATCACATATACCACACTCATAATGTACCTATTTTGTCAGCAGACTGGGCAGTGTCTATCCAACTACATCGAAAAGCGAGGTACCATAACTGACGCGAATGTTTACCAGCGCATGTATTATGTTTCCTTCCTCATATAGTCCCGGGTCCTTTAAGCGGGGCGTATAAAAGCATAATGATGAGGCCGTCAAGCTGAGGACCACCATTAATAGCACTATCTGTGTATTTAATGGTGACCCCGGTCTTGAGACTTTACCTTTAGCTTACCATCAGGCGTAGTGGTTATTTTGACGTGTCCTATTTAAAAAAAATTGAATTTGTATAACAATTGAAAATCAAATCCTCACTATTTGCTCTCTCTGCTACCTCACAAAGGGTAAGGCGAAGTGCTTACGTGAAGTAGACCCAACCGTAATCCACACAGTGTTTCTACCGAGGGTTGTTATATCCGGGAGCTCAGGAATATCCTTGATAGATACGCTTTAACCCCAACCTTGACCCAACCTTTCACACGATCATATATTACTAAGTTTGTTTTGGTTTCATCATAAATCAAAATATTTTCAAGCATTTTGAAACTATATGGTTGTATAGTTATAATTAGTTTTGACTACCCTAATGGGAAAGGGCGTAATTAAATAAAAATAAAGGATTAAAAAATAAAAACACCCCACTGCTGTTGAAAAGCCTGAAAATAGTTTGATAGCCTGCAGACGGTAAACCCATAAGGAAATAATAAACCGAATGAAAATTAATGGGTACCGCCTGCTGTTATTTAATAATTTATTTTATTTTATACTACTACTATTACCTACAGTTACGACGACATAATTTAACGATTATATTTTTGAAATCTCCTTTTAATTACCTTCATTTTGATACCCCACTCGATAAGTTTGAGTAAAAATATTTTTTGACCTCATACATTTTAGCATTTTAGCAGTATATCTTTCATTTGAGATAGCATTCATAGAAATCTGTCCAGCTGTTTGGCCTATAGAGGGGTACAAATAAAACTACATACATACATATAAGCATCGCTAGCGCAGTCGGGTAAAAAGATAGAAAGTAAATAATACGAATACCATGAGAATAAAGCAGTTCCAATACGGGTAAGGTTTTCAGCCATAAAAGGGTAATTCGTACGAGGTGTGATACCAGCCATGCAGACAATTGTCCCCGATTCTCGTTCGATTCTCCACGGTTTAACCTTTTTGTGGCTTGCATTTTTCTGGCAGAAAGAGCCCAGATTGGCAGAGCTGCCAATCTTTTAGGCAGCGGTAGACAGCGATTTAGAATTTATAGGAGCATTGAACGTTGAGTTAACTTTTGTATTTTGTATTTTGCATTCCTTTCAATGGTAACGGTGTTATGTTACATTTTGATGTTTGTAGCTAAGAACGTAACGTTACAATTTTGGGTATTTTTGTTTCTTTATTATACTACTTAGGTGGCAGATAAATACATGGCCCTTCTTATGGACGTGTGCAATATCAGGAGTGTCACACTCGCTCTGCCTTGGAGGGGAGAGGGGTTGAGGAGTTTGGAGCTGAAGGAGTGGATTGGGAAGATGGGGAGGGGGGATTGTGAGCTCTGGCTACCCTACTTACTGCCGGGAACACAACACGATGGTTATTATGCGCCGTGGTCTTCTGAAGGGTGGAGGTCCACCCCCCAGTCGGACTGCTCATTTCAGACGGGAGATAAAGTCGTGTCCTCCCTTGGTTAAAATTTGAAAAAAAAATCGGTGTAAATTTAGTGGTTCCTTATAATTATCATTTAAACAGTGTTATATTTATCCGTGAATTATTGCCTATAGGAACCTATGTATTCCTGTACCCAGCCAGATCCGTTCAGCAGTTTTTCTTGGAAAAGAAACAGATACCCATACATCCATACTTTTTTTTTCTTTTTTTTATACTACTTAGATGGCAGACAAGCACACGGCAGTGTGCAACACTAAGGGTGTCACACACGCGCTGCCTACCCTGAAGGGGAGGGGGGAGAGCTGGTAAGGGGTTGGGAGGCTAGGAAGGGCTGGGAAGAGGAGGGGTACAGTGAGCTCTGGCTGCCCTACTTACCGGCGGGAACACAATTCGATGGTTATTATTGCCGCGGTGTTCTGTAGGGCGGAGGTACTACCCCAGTCGGACAGCTCATTTCGGACGGGAGATACCGTCGTGTCCTACCTCCTCTAGAACACTTAATACTTACTCGTGTTTATGATAATAATAGTTGGTTTTTCAAATAACTGGACGTCGCACCGTCCAGTCGTTAGCGATTTTATTTCAGTCCGAAACTCGCGATATCGATTGGGCTGTGACGGATTTATTTGCATCGCCCGATGAGTTAATTACGTAGCGACGATTTGGGGGTCTTTGACTGAATGTTGAAACGGTTCTGATAGAAAAGTCTAGTCTTGAATACTCTGGGATGATCTACGAAACGCTATTTAGACCCCAAAGACCTACTTTTTTATTTTACAGTTTTTTTATTTCTTTTATCCTACATAGGTGGCAGACAAGCACACGACCCACCTGATGGGAAGCGGTTTTCTGACCCCATTTCCGTAACCATAGGACAATATTCCAGGGATTCCAGAGCCTGTGTGTTTTCCCATGATACGCTGATAACCTAGCTCACTTTTCATATTATAAGATAAAAAATATTGTTCTATATTTTATACAAACCTAGCCCTAACAATAAAGAACACAAAAAATAAAACCATCTAATTTGGTGTAGCCATTCGTAAGTTATGAACGTACATACATTTTGATAGATAAAAGCATTTCCTTGTGCTACCATGGGGTTCAAACATAACCTTCACAAACAATATACGCCATAAACCCCATAAATTTCTTCACACATCAAAACCATGCAAAGAAACAGCCAACACCTTGTGATAAAAAGCTGTAAAAATACCGCAAAGTCAGTAAATCTTATCAAACGCACGTTGTCTTGACAAGTTACAGATGGGACTGTGGTCGGATATTCGGGACTGGGATTCTGTGGGAGACGTCGATAAACGTAATCTTATGTAATGCATTAAGACCTGAATTTGTAACCGAAATTATATGCACGGTTTATGTTCGTACGAAAAGCCCTGTGGATACTACCTCTGTAAGGCATTGAGTGTGATTATCTCGGGAAAGAACCGACTAAAACCACACGCCGTCTCAAGTCTTAAATTACCGGGGTGTGAGGTTACCAATAAGGCATTCTGGTTTCAAAATGACCCCTCGAGTGTAAGATCCAGTTTTCCCATCTTGCCCACAACCACACCGCACTGGCCTGCTGCTGTTTGGGGTGACAGACGACCTCACCTGTCATCCTCAAGTCTGCGCTCATGAAGGATGGTCCCCTCAACCTTTGAGGTTCCCACTCGCCCTCTCATGTAGTTAAGGTTCCTATTCGTCCCTTCAAACACTTGAAATTCCCACTCATATCCTCATAAAATCTAGGTACCCACTCAACCCCTCAAATGCGCGATGTACCCACTCGTCCCCTTTTTTATTTATAACTAGCGACACGGGACCCGGCTTCGCCCGGGTGTAAATTCCAGTTTTCTTTGCTATAAACCTCACGGCGCCCGAGACCTTTCCAACGAATGCAAAACCGTGGAAATCGGTTCGTGCGTTCTGGAGTTATAGCGTCAGGAAGGAAAACCCGACTTATTTTTATATATAGATTAAAATCATTTGCCGCATAGAAACTTAAAAGAGGAAGTCTATTTACACTTTCCAGCCTTTGTTATGGTATAACATATTTCACCGACTTTTGGCACCCCTGACTTCCCCCCTCACCCCCCCCCCCCCCCCGCCTGTCACGTCGGTATCGTTTACATTAGACGGCTTTGTTCCAACCGCGAAATGGGGATTAATCATTCAGGATGCTGATAATAGGGAGAGGAAGATTTGAAGGCTTTTTTTGTGAACGTAATAGGCTTTTGTGGTATATTTTTAAAGATATATTTTTACGACGTTATTAAGTGTTAGTGGTTTAAAAATTATTATGATGTATGATTTTTTACGACCTACGGTTGTATGATGAGAATATCTATTTAGTTTTTAACCGACTTCAAAAAAGGAAGTTTATTACCTCAGAACTTTCGATTAGGGGAACAGATCTTGATGTTTTTTTTTTTAAATTAAAAGCTTGTGCCTCTCGTGTGGTCACTTTTCAATTTAATCCAGTTTTTTAGAAAAATAATCATGTGGTATTCTAGTGCACAGGAGTCACAGTAATTGTTTGGGGTCATGGGAAAAATCTCTCGAGTGCCTAGAAATCTATAAGTAATTTTAATTACTATTATAATCCACTAACTAGAATCTTCTGCCAACCCCTGGTTAGAACCAATATAGGACTTAATTCACCCCTGATACTTACATGTCGTGAGTGGAATGCCCTGCCCGAGTCTGTGTTTCAGGAAAGCTACAAGCTGGGAGTCTTCAAGTCTAGAGTGAACAGGTTACTTCTAGGCAAGCGTGCTCCACCATCGACCACATCATCAGCTTACCAACAGGTGAGATTATGATCAAACGCGAGCCTATTGCCAATAAAAAAAAACAATACGCGAAATGGTAAACTCGACTAGCTAGATAATTTGCAAATTGTATTATGTGATATCGGCAAGCCGGAATTTGTTAACATGGTAGATTTTTCTAACGTCTTCCCTTCTCATTAGACATAATACGAGTCCCAGCGGTGGGACTCTGGGAATATATTATTTAACGTCAGTTCTCATGAACAGGAGACGTGATAATGAGTCCATTAATTCATCATCTCCAGGGTAAATATGTCGGCAGCAAAACGAAAACTTTTGCAGATATTTGTGAGTTATACGAAGGTACCAAAGTTCGGTAATCTGGTTAATTTTCATTTAGAATCGTAATAAATCATTATTATTTTTGCTAATAAACAGAGCTGGTTCGAGACTGAGATGGGATTTGTTTTAAAAATAAACTCTCGCGGGAGGGTAACCTTTTTAGTTACCTAGTCACAATTTCCAAGACTTTGTGATAGGCACAATATAAATATCAGGCACAAAAACAATCTTGTAGCCTGTGATAGTAGGCTCCAAAAAATTTGTAATTTTTTCCGGGTTAACTGTATACGCTTTTTTAACAAACTCCCAAGCGAAATTAGAGATTTACAATGTAAGTAAATTTAAAAATGTTGTTAAAAGAAAACTCTCCCAAAAAGCGTACTATAAAATTCTACAACGATCACTGTCCTCGAAATCCATGGTTTTCGTCAAAAAGCCGACAAAAGTCGGAACGCAGCCGAGCACGAACGAAATGCTCGCAGCGCGCTCGTTCGAGGCTTGTAAGTCGGTCCACACTACTACACGTTTGCTATAAGTTGAGACCTGTGCCCGTAGCCAAGTGGAAAAAGTCTAAATCACTATCGTATCGTATCGAATAGAATAGTTTAGGTCGACCAATCACACTCCAACTCGTGATTCCGCCGCGGCGCGCGCATCGTACGCCGGCGACGAGCTTGGATGTGATTGGTCGACCTAACCGTTTCTATTCGATTGCGATTTACGCTACGGAATACACTAACATTTGTCTACGGGACCTGACCGCTATGACGCGTCATAGCGGTCAGGTCGCAACTTATAGCGCACGTGTAGTAGACGAATTGTGTTCGGCTCGTGCTCCGCTCGTGAACGCACCTAGACTGTTTAATAATTTCATAAACGATTATAAATCACCACATTATCAGTCGGTAGATAACTCGCAATTCGGCTCTTACCGGTTCGCCCGGTAATGCCCCGAGTAAGGGCTAATTACTTTACTTTTTATCTTGCCCATAAATTTGTTCAGATAAATTAGTTTTTCGTGATGAAAATTTGTTACTTTGGCTATTGAAATGTAATTTTGGCGGTGAATTGTTATCTAGAATGTTCGATGGCTTGATTTATTATTTACTAACTGCGCGCCTTGGTTTCGCATCGATGCATTAAAGTACTATTTTGGAAAGCTCTCGAGGGACGTCCTAAAATAGGTATTATCTGACAGCTTGTGTGGCGTAGCGGTAGTGCATTGAACTTCTACATCGGGAGGCGCGGGTTCGATTACCGCTCATCAAATATGTCTTTTTGTATTGGTCAGGGTGTTTATATGTGTAATATCTTTACAAAAAAATATATAGTTAAGTATGTTTATCCGCATTCTATAACCCATAACACAAGCTAGTTAAACTATCTTTACTTTGGGTCTAGAGAGCGCTGTGTAGAATGGGTGCGCCAAAGTTCACCTAAATTTTCATTGATGATGGCATGATGGCATGATTATATCCGAATTCCATACAAAAAAAATCATACAAAAATTCGAAACAAAAAATTATTTTTAGGGATAAAAGCGTTATGATAGAAAACAGTATAAGTTTAATATCTTACATAAATAATGTTATTAATTACAATTTTCGGAAACATTAGTGTTATAAACATCGCCGGTAGCACTTATGAAGGAAAACTTTTGGAAGAAAAATTTTATTCGTATCAGAAATCGTTAGGAAGAACAATTTCGGGTAAAAAAGTTTAGGTGCGCCAATACGGACCCTGTAGAATATCGTAGAATACCAAGTATTGTTTAGTATACTCAGTAGTCTGTAGTAGTAGTACTTAGTAGTACTTCTTACGTACGTGTTTCGTCCGGGCAATTATGTATATACGTTCCACGTTAGGCCTACAGACTCAAAACAAACATCAAACCGTTAACACTTCACGTACACACTTCATTACCCCTTCACCGTTCGCAACAGCGGCGGTCTTTATACCGTTAACTTTTTAAATTAACTTTTTGCTTAAATTAACTGTGTACAACGCAATGGTGGCTTTTTGTACCGATGCTGGGCTTAAACGGTTTGTTCTTGTTTATATTTTGTTTCTGTAGTTGCATGGATGGAAATTGTGAAAACTTTCAATGAATATGGACAGAAAATTTGTCATTTTAATAAAAAGTTTAAATAAAGGGTTTACTGGTTGAAAATATATAGTTATGGGGCTATTGT
Source organism: Lithosia quadra (assembly GCA_963576445.1). Classification (NCBI taxonomy): domain Eukaryota; kingdom Metazoa; phylum Arthropoda; class Insecta; order Lepidoptera; family Erebidae; genus Lithosia; species Lithosia quadra. Next base: position 1,103,451 of record OY754899.1, on the reverse strand, counting down.
CTCCTTACAATTTCTATATTGCATCTAAAATTTCTATTTTGTTGTGTCGTGCCTCGGAGAGCACGTTAAGCCGTCGATCCCAGTTTCTACACAAACATCTATGGCAGTTATTACGGGTAGTTAGAGCCCTAAAAAGTTCAACAATAACGGTCTAGCTGCAATGCTTCGATATCGCCTAATGTCACCATTGGGTTGCGAAGGTCAGATGGCAGTGGCTTCACGGAAAATATCGAGGTCCAGCCAAATCCGCAGTTAAGACTGGTAAAGCGGCCTCCGAGGTGAAAGCTATGGATACGACTGGGATTAACGCTAGGTTGAAGAAGATCTAAAATTTGTATTTTTGGTGTTTTTAGAGGCACCTACAATAATACAACCATTAACAAATTTCCGCGGTAGCCTATTGGTCTGGGTAATAGACTGTTGAGAAGAGGTCTCGGGTTTGATCCCAGGTTCACCATGGCATGTGTGCCAATTTATTTATTTTTTATTTAAAGTCATTGGTGTGCCAATGACTTTTCGATGCCTTTCGTAGTTATATGTTATAATATTAATGGCTAGCCTAGTGGTTTGGGTAATGGACTGCTGAGACGAGGTCTCGGGTTCGATCCCAGGTTCACTATGGCACACACCAATGACTTTTCGATGCTTTTCGAAGTTATGTGTGTATTTATCGCAGGTTTATTAGTGCCTCGGAGAGCACGTTAAGCCGTCGGTCCCGGTTGCCATACAAACATCTATGGCAGTCGTTACGGGTAGTTGGAGCCCTCAAAAGTCCAACCAGTCTAACTTGGAACTTCGATATCGCCATTGGTTGTGGAGGTCAGATGGCAGTCGCTCCACGTAAAATATCGAAGTTCAGCCGCATCACAGTTGGACTGGAAAGCCGACCCCAACTGAGTTGGGAAAAGGTTCAGAGAATGATGATTAATGGCAAAAGGCTCGCCACCTATTACATTGGGACCTAAACATAAACTGGCGAAATGTGGGTGCTAGCACCTCTGCCTACCCCTTCGGGGATTTAGGCGTGAGTTTATGTTTATGTTTATATGTAACAAATTTCCCAACGAACCATCATTGCTAATGATCCTACTTTATTATACCAAAGAGGAGATCTTACACATTTAACTATTAGGTATAGTCCACACTATACATCTTGTGTCAACCGCTGTCCAAAATTATTGCGGTAATCTAAAAAAGCTGGCTTAAGCGAGCGTTGCTATAAATAAAATGTCAACTCGGTTGGGATGGTGCGGAATTTAGTCAGCGGAAATATATGGGGCTAAGACCGAAGCGGCGACACCTAAGTGATTGTATATAGCTGACATTTGCGGGTAAATTCCTCTAATAATTTATATCAGAATGAAGTGGAGGTAGGACACGATAGTATCTCCTGTCCAAATGGAGCAGTCCGACTGGGGTAGTACCTCCGCCCTACAGAAGATCGCGACCATAATAACCGTCGTGTTGTGTTCCCAGCGGTAAGTAGGGTAGCCAGAGCTCTCTGGAGGGATTCTGTGCTGTCAGAGAGGAGACCAAAGTCAGACCAGAAAATCGCCATCATTAGAAAATCACCTGCGTTGATAGACCAGATAATCTCTCAACTCCCTCAACCCTCCCAGTTTGACCCCCTTCCCACCAATCCCCGCGCTCCAGGATTCGCAACGCGAGTATGACTCCTCTGATGTTGCACACATCCATATGCAACAGTGACCGCTTCCCATCAGGATGGCCGTGTGCTTATCTGTCACCTAAGTGGTATGTAAAAAAATGAAGATTTAAATTAATGCGTATTCTCTACCGTAATTCTTGCGCTCTACCCTCCCCTGAGTAGTAGCGTGATGTTATATTATAGCCTTCTTTGATAAATGGACTATCCAACTCAAAAATAATTTTTCAATTCGAACCTGTAGCTGCTGAGATTAAGGCGTACAGAAAACTCTTCAGCTTTCTTATATTAAGTATAAAGCTTGGAAATGAACTGTTCACTCAACTATGTTACTCGAACTAATACTGTATCTAGACTAAGGCATTTGTTGTAAATAGACCAAAAAAAACAGCCCGCTGAGTTTCTTGCCGGAGTCTTCTCAGGTCTGGGCCGCGTTTCGTACCGGTGTTCCATTTGCTTCTAGTCTTAATATATATAAATCTCGTGTCACAATGTTTGTCCTCAATGGACTCCTAAACCACTTAACCGATTATAATAAAATTCGCACACCATGTGCAGTTCGATCCAACTTGAGAGATAGGATAGTTTTTGAAACGGATTTCGACATCCACGCGGGCGGAGCCGCGGGCAACAGCTAGTTTTAAATAATTTTGATTTTGACGTCTTGTAAGTGGCACTTAAAATGGTCTATACAGAATAAATGATTTTTGACTTTGACTTTGACTATGGATTAGGTAATAAAATTCCGTTAACGGCCACAATTCTATTCCGTATGTCACCCACAACTTCATGGACATTAATTTGAGCAGCAATTAAAACTTTTAGCCGTCATCGGCCGGTTTTTAACGCCGAAAAATATTAAATCCTCAGCGTGAAGTGAAAACTCTAGTGACAAGGGAGTTTGTTAAAATTTAGATATTACATGTTCATTTTTGTATGCACGTGCCATAGAATATGAGTTGTCAGAGTTAGGTTAGTGTGGATACGCCTACGGGATTTCGGAATTGTTGGGTTATTTATGGGTTATTTTGTACCAAACTTGTTTGTACTATGTATAATGAGTATTTGACGGCCTCTGTGGCGTAGCGGTAGTGCATGCGACTGCTACGCAGGGGGCGCGGGTTCGATTCCCGCTCAGTGCAAATATTTGTATGGATGAATATGTCTATTTGCATTTTGGTCTGGGTGTCTCTATGTATAATAAGTGTGTATTTACAAAAAAAAAGTATATAAGTATGTTTATCAGCATTCTAGAACCCATAACACAAGCTAGTTATACTAAGCTTACTTTGGGTCTAAAGAGCGTGTGTAGAATGTTGTTGAATATTTATTTATTTATTTATTTATAATGTTGTCATTACACTGACGGATGGACGGCGATTAGTAAATTCCGTACCATTTGGTACGGAATATTGGTATATTTACGGTCCAGCTATTCCATAAAAAAATACATTATGAGTGTATTTTTATACATTACATCGATTTTATTTATTTTTAGACTTGTAGCAATAGAAATCAAACTCCCCACAGTATAAGTACCTAATCAAAATGTACATTGCTAATGAAAGGTATTTTTAACCTTCAAACGGAGGTTTAGTTTTCGACCTGAAAAATGAAATATTTTTTTTAAATGAAATAAAATTTATTCACGAAACAAGCATAGTTACAATTTTTTTTGTATGTACCTGTATGTATGTTTGTCCACCATAATCTTACGTTTAGTGTGAAACGATTTTGATGCGATTTTTTATCCTATAATGGTATGGTACCTTTCATACGAGTAAGACTCACATTTGACCTGTTTTTCTAACCCTTAAATAGCGTTAATACGCAATCACATAAACAGATTAGGCACATAAACAAACATAAACAATTCAACACCGAATAGTTTAACAGATTAGGGTGTGAACTCTTGACCTTAGGGTCGAATATACCCAAACTCATTAAAGAATCGAGTTAACCCTCTAATTCAAACATATTTAGCTTTTAGGGTTAATACGATTAAAGAAATCGTTCAACAGGCTTACAGGGAATACGCTAGTTGATTAATATACTACTAGATGTGCCTGTGACTTTGTCTGCGTGGACTTTTATCTGACTTTTAAGACTTTTAGCGCGGAACCTAAATTCTAAAATAAAAGTACTTAAGCTATGTTACGCCTTATATTATTTTAATAATAAAATGCCTCTGGTATCAATCAACTCCATCAAATAAAGTAATTTAATGTGTTGGTGTCAATAACCCCATCCCAAAAACTTTATTGGGCAATTGACTCTCAATCACTCAATAATTTTTGGTATCAAGCGCCTCTGGTGTTGCACACGTTCATAGGTCACAGTGACTGCTTTCGATCAGGTGGGCTGTGCGCTTATCTGCCATCTAAGTTGTATAAAAAACCGGCCTCAGAGCAGGTGAAGCCGCGGGCATCAGCTAGTTGCAAAATAAAATTCACCCATGTTCAAAAAACGAATACCAAAAGTTTCGGTCAAGCAAAAATCCATTAAGAATACCCTCATTTGACCCTTGCAATGTGGGGGAGATAAAGCGCAGATAACATTCATCTTGTGAGATCCGGAGGCTGTAGACAGTTTGTACTTAGCCTGCACTTTTGGCAATGCTGGGAGAGTAGCTGTTTTCTTTTATTTTTATTCAAAGCTTATACTTATGTCAAAAAGTATGGTCAACGACAGAAGTAGGTTAACCTTATGCAAGTGTTATTGATTTTAATTTGATACCTATAAATTGTATAGTAAGTATTCTTAATTCTTAACTCTTTGTTGTACACTCAGAAAAACAACTATCAAACATCTATACATATTCTATACATCTATACTAATATTATAAAGAGGTAAAGTTTGTGTGTTTGTTAAATTGTAAGGGGTAATCTCGGGATCTACTGAACCGATTTTAAAAATTCTTTCACCAATAGAAAGCCACGTCATTCGTGAGTGTCATAGGCTATAATATATTTTATTGGAAAACTGGAATTTACACCCGGGCGAAGCCGGCTCCCGGGTCGCTAGTAGTATAATATATGACAGGAAAGTCAAAACTGTACATTGAATATTTATTGAAAAGAATACTTGGGGTGTGATCTATAACCGATACTGAAGCCAATAATATAGTTTTTAGTATTTTTGTCTGTTTGTCTGTATGTATGTCCGGGATAAACTCAAAAAGTACTGCATGGATTTACTTCAAATTTGGCACGAATATTATTAAGAAGTCGGGTCAACACATAGGCTACATATTATCACGCTATCACCTACGGGGAACGAGCAGTGAACCTTCATAGCCCATACAGGGCCACTCCCACCTCGGCCATAATTAGCCACAGGCGAGAGCGTTCTCGCTGACGTTCTTGTTACCAGGGGTGCATCGCGTGGAGGTGCCGACTCCCGACCCCCTCTCCCGGGTATACCCAAGAAACGGAATTCCCAGGAACCTCTGCAGTCATTATTTGATCTAACCAATCGTAATGTCATTACAATATTCCATTTATAACCTTATCTCCTTGTAATAAAGGTCATAATCATCTGTGTGACTCACAATTTCTTTATTATCTTCTATCTACCAGTATTAATTCACTAATTCCGTGCTCACATTTTAAGCTACCATAAAAATTACCGTAAAATGGAACGACAATTTTTATTTATGATCTCCGTAACGAAACAAAATGGCGTCGTTAATTATTATATTAGTATCTTAGTTAATGATTATTTGCATAAGATAGGAATGTCATGATCATTGTCTGAGTAAAATGGAACGACAATTGAAGCGGTCATTGCACTCTAGATGCGTAGTTACGAGTTTTGTTTTTTTTATATTACTTAGGTGATCAACAACCACACGGCCCAACTGATGGGAAGCGGTCACCGTGGCCTATTGACGTGTGCAACAACAGGGGTATCACACTTGCACTACCGACCCTGGTGGGAGGGGAGGGAGGGGGTTGAGGAGTTTGGAGAGAGTTGGAGGTGGGGTTTCTTTAACGATAAATTCGACAAATAATCGATCATCTATGCCATTATAAAATTGTAAATTGGGTGTGTCTCTACATTGGTAATATTTAAAAAAATAAACTTGGGTATTCTAAACAATATTTATTTGAAATTCTCATCTGTTGTTGGTTTATTTGCGATGAACGCAATCACGAATAGATAAGCTGGTTATGGTTTTTTGGTCATATCTCCGGTTCTTCTTAAGCAATTACAATCAAACAGATTTTAAGTCTGACCAAAACCTTCTATATATACAAAAAAGAACTGCTTTATAATCTGTTCTGTAGTTTTTGCGTCCATCCCGAAAAAATAGATAAACAGAAAAGAGATGAAAAAGAAAATTGTCTTCAGAATCGTTTATTTAAAGAACTCAAGTATTTTTTTAAATACCTCCAATGTACAGACCCTGCTTTTTTACAATTTTATAATAGTAGAATGAATTTTGTATTCAGAAATATTTCTCTTGTGTTTACTGACACATTATTATTTTTAAATCATGCGTATAATTTACTCGTTATTCAACAATCTTGAGAATAAAATTATTGTTGCCAGAAAAAAATGGTCGCGAACATTTTTTGAGTGTGGCAACTTTACACTGAAAAGTCCAATTAAATATAATTGGCATTAAGACGAATACTTTGTTCTCCATGGTATTTTACTTTTGAATAAAAATATTGTAACTGTTTTATTACTGTGCTACTTACCCTGGTGTATTTTTGAAAAAGTAAGTACTTATTATGTTCAGTTCAGCTTTGATATTATCTAATGTCACCATTGGGTTGTGAAGGTCAGATGGCAGTCGCTTCACGGAAAATATCGAGGTCTAGCCAAATCCGCAGTTAAGACTGGTAAAGCGGACCCCAGAATCCGAGGCGAAAGCTTTGGATACGATTGGGATTAACGCTAGGTTGAAGAAGAAGAAGTATGGTCAGTTCATACAACTATTTATTGCCTAGTTTTTTAGATATTTCAAAACTTTGTTTAAACTGATATGAAATCTGTGTCGCTTCTGTACAATTATAAAACTGTAAATCAGCCATGTTTATAAATTTCAGCCAAATACGTTCAGGCGTTTCTACGTGAAATAGTAACAAACATATATCCAGGATGAATTTTCAACTGGGTGTAGATGGCTAAATTTGAAACAATAAGGAATAGCGAAAAATGCTCAATTTTGATGATAACCAAAACTGCATCATTTGATTTAAAAAAAATCAATTGCACTTATTGATTAAAAAACACATCCTGTATTATTTAATCAATGAGTGCAATTGATTTTTTAAAATCCAGTGATGCAGTTTTGGTTTTCATCAGAAATGAGCATTTTTCGCGATTCCGACGAATCAAATTATACCTCGCATGTCAAAATCCGTCAAGCCGTTTAGGCTGTAGGCCATGCCAAAGAAATGGACATACATACATACATACATAGTCTCGAAAAACATTACCCTCCTTTCTTCGGCAGTCGGGTAAAAACACATCCTGTATTATTACACCATTCGATAATTCCGCTAATAAGGAATGAATTCTAGGTAACATAAGCAAAGATCTCATTTTCAGGTCTGGAATAACACATAGGCTACTTTTCTCCCCGGAATAGTTTCCCATGAACCCGGGATACCAGAAATTCACGCGGGCTAAGCCCAAGCAACAGTGAGAAAAATAAAACGAATACCAACTTTCTGCATCGCTTACCCAGTAAAATATGTACGTGACATTCCCTCAATTGCCAGCGTAAAAACTTTACCCCTAAAATAGGCAGTACACTGAATTGGCAACATCGTAAATCACAAAGAAATAAATTCCTGAACGAACGAACTTTTATGCTCGTGTGATATTATTAGATTTACAGATTCCCTATACGGCGCTTTCAACGAAAAAGTTTATACTACTTAGGTGGCAGACAAGCACACGGCCCACCTGATGGGAAGCGGTCACCGTGGCCTATGGACGTGTGTAACACCAGAGGCGTCACACTCGCGCTGCCGACCCTGGAGGGGGAGGGTTAGGAACTTCTTAGGTACTTCTCGAAGTGGAGTGCCTTTTTTATAGAAATCCCCACGAATACCACCCGCGTTGGCCATCGGGGGTAGTTATATCGGAATCGAACCGACTAAAACGGCACACCATCTCGAGTCTCAATTACCGGGTTGTAAGGTTACTCAATAGGCATATCCCTCGCACCCCAGCTGACCCCGGGCCAACTATGGTTTTAAGATGGCCTTCCGTGCCCCAAAACACATTAAGCTATCGTTCCGGTTGCCATATGAACATCTATGACTATGGGTAGTTAGACCCCCAAAATTAGTCTAGATTCGAATTTAGGATAAAATAAAATAAATAAATAAATATTCAACGACATTCTTACACATCGCCCCCTACACCCAAAGTAAGCTTAGTTTACCTAGCTTGTGTTATGGGTTCTAGAATGCTGAAAAATATACTTATATGCTTTTTTTTTGTAAATACATTCTTATTATACAAGGATGTCTCAATTGTATAGCCAACTTCTTAACCACCAAGCTATCGACGCTTCTTATATTACCAAAGATGCTTTTACTAAAAAGAATAGCTGTCTTAATCGTTTTTTCCAACACGCCTTAACCCGTATTATCCATACTTTCGTACAGGGACTAATCGGCTGATCCAGGGTCAGAATGCGTAACAGCAGAACCGTAAAGATAAGGTCCTCATCATGAACATAATAAACCTAACGGACAGCACGCGTCGAAGAATACAACTACCGGCTTTAGAGTCAGCCAGATTGCTTATTGTAAAAGTCAACTTGCACGGTGACTGCTTCCCATCAGGTGGGCCGTGTGCTAGTTTATCTCCTAAGTGGTATAAAAAAATACACACACTCACATATTAGTCAGCTATTACGCGACAAATATCATTCGATTCAGTCGGTTTATGCTGCGAAAAAAAAATACATTATGTCTTGCGTAAGGAAATGGTATGAAACCCGTCGTGAAAGCAAGAAAATAAATCTAGGAATCACATTTCAGTAAAATTTTGCGTTGGAACCCGAAATTCACTCACACATGGATAACCATCGCCATAATTGTGACGCAGTCTCGTCTTCGGCGTACTCAGTCCGTTAGTTTTATATATCCTTGGTTCTCATTCGACTTATTCTACCGTCAATATTATCTGTACCTACTATCGGCACCGTACGGTTTTCCTGTTTAGGCCGTGTTCCAAGTTATAGTCAGCACTCTGCCGTAATTTAGGTGTTAAATGCGACACTGTGTGTACGATTTATAGTTGTGTTAACCGTGATTTAAGCTTCCTGCTGTGTTAGGTTGATGAGTTTATTGCAAACACGTACTTGCTTTTAGTATAATATGGTGATACTAAATTATGAGTGGTAATATTTTCTTTCTTTTCTTACTTTTTCCTTTTATTCAAAAGAATCCTTTCTTTTTGTCTTTATACATAGGTGTTTGTGGTAATAAGAAGAACAGTTTTTTTGTTTACTACGTAAGTGGCAGACAAGCACACGGCCCACCTGATGGGAAGCGGTCACTGCACACGCGCTGCCTACCCTGAAGGGAAGGAGGGAGAGCTAGGAAGGTGACGGGAGGCTAGGATGGAGTGGGGGGAAGGGGTACAGTGACCTCTGGCTACTCTACTGGTCGGCGGTACCACAACACGATGGTTATTATGACTGCGGTGTTCTGTAGGGCGGAGGTACTACCCCTTTCAGACAGCTCATTTCGGACGGGAGATACCGTCGATCAATTAAAATAGGACCACACGGGAAGTAGGTACCAGCAACCAAATAAAAAAAGAATCATCAAAAACATAAAAAATCCTCCTTTTTTGAAGTCGGTTAAAAATCAATTTCAGAGATATATTTTGTCACAAAAATATGTATTATATTCTCTACGTGTAGGTACAAAGCAAACTAAATGATGTGCGATATTTGCCTCCGCTATATCAATAATAGGGTTATATTTGCTTTCGATTATTGTCATAGAATCACACAGAAACGACATTTCAATATGGGTGCTCCAATATTTTGATAACATCACAACTTTTTGCTTGTATGCCTACGAAAGAATTGACATACGCTATATCGTGTTGACTTTTATTTCACTTTTTTTTATATAGGACACGTCAAAATGACTCCACCTCGCCTGATGGTAAGCGAAAGGCAAAGTCTCAGGACTGGGGTCACCATCACATACACCGGTAGTGCTACAGTGGCGGCCCTCAGCTTGACGGCCTCATCAAATGCTTTTTCACGCCCCGCTTAAAGGCCACACACTAAATACACCAACAATAATAATTCAATCTTGTTTTTTTTTTTTAAACTATATTGAATTATTGAATTATCTAGTTTTTGATTAGTTTCATATAACTAAGGTGGTAGATAAGCATACGGCCAGTCTGATGGGAAGCGGTCACCGTGGCCTATGGACGTGTGTAACACCAGAGACATCACACTCGTGCTGTCGACTCTGGAAGAGGGGTTGTGGGAGATTGGAGGAGGGTTAAGAGAGATTCTGTGCTGATAGAAGAGACTTTGGTCTCCCTGCTGCCAGCATAGAATCCCTCCGGTGATCTCTGGTTACCTTACTTACCGGCGCGGCGGGAACACAACACGATGGCTATTATTATGGCTGCGGTCTTCTACAAAGTCAAAGTCAAAGTCAAAGTCAAAGTCAAAGTCAAAGTCAAAGTCAAAGTCAAAAATCATTTATTCTGTATAGACCATTTCAAGCGGCACTTACAAAACATCAAAATCCAAAATTATTTAAAACTAGAAACATGGACTACCGGTTCGAAACGCAGCCCAGACCTGAGAAGACTCCGGCAAAAAACTCAGCGGGCTGTTTTTTTTTTGGTCTATTTACAACAATTGCCTTAGTCTAGATACAGTATTAGTTCGAGTAACATAGTTGTAAGTTCGAGTAACACTTAGTTGCAAACTACTGAACTTTTAATGCTTTTTTTGTTTGTCTTGATCAGACTTAACCATACTCATGTTTGATCAAAATCGGTTGAGTAGAACCGCAGATATAGTCCAAAATATGAAAATTGACGTCTACGCAGGCGGAGCCATGAGCATAGGCTAGTAAAGCAAACAAATATTTAAAAAAAGTCGTTTATATAATGAGCGGCCTAACTTTTGTGACGTAACATTTGTTTCGACAGTTTTCGGGCAGAACGGCAGTAAGTAATTATATTTATTTATGAAGCACTTAAAAGTTGCAACCTCTTGAGACCCTGAAGGAAACTTCAAAATCTTACTTCAGTAAAAATATTCGTTTGTGACCGATGTTCTTTAAACTATTATAAAATTGTAAAGTAACTTAGTTAGATTTTTTTAATTTGTGAAACAATTTCTGAACACATAAATCCTTTTTTGGATATTTTTTTAATATTAATCGTTTATTTCTCAAACCAAGATATTATTATAAACATTTGCAAAAAAAAAGAAAACTTAATACTGTTTCCCTCACAGATACTGTATTGTGAATATCTGGTGTAAGGTTTTTTTTCTTTTTTTATACCACTTAGCTTAGGCAGACAAGCACACGGGCCACGGCGGCACGGTAAAAGAAACCTGAATTACAGGTCACCAGGATACCAAGTACCAAAACAATTTCCTTTGAAGGGTAGACACTGGTAGACACATTCTGTCTATTTGTACGTGATGGACGCAAGAACTACTGAACGCAAATGCAATCAAACATAATGAATCTTAAAATGACCAAGACCAACAGAAAAACAGACAAGAGCTCCAAAAAATTCTTTTTTTTTTCAGAATCGATCTCAAAATAACCAATTTTTTTTATATCTCCAATGTATAAACATAGCTACTTTACAATTTTCTAATAGCATAAATTCAGTCCAAAAAAAACCCCTATTTCACCATGATACGTAATTTTAAAATGAGGTCAGTACCCCGACATACTTCTTAATACGGTCCTCTGTGTACCTCCGAAAAGGTTTCCGGACCCCTTCTGTACAACAAACTGAGATGCGGAAATCTATTATAGGGAACCCTAAGGCCTTCTGTAGGCCGCCGGTATTAATGCAGATGAAATGACTGCTTGCCACGGACGTAGAAGTTTGGACTGGATGGTGCATTAATCATTAAGTCCACTACGAAACGTAGATGTTATCTAGATATCAGATTATTTTTAATTTTAATTTTAAATATTATTAGTCCTACAGGGGTAGTACCTCCGCCCTACAGAACACCGCGGCCATAATAAACAACGTGTGGTGTGACCGGCGGTAAGTAGGGTAGCCAGAGCTCACAACCCCCTACCCCATCGTTTTATTGACCCCGTCAACTCATTATCATATCCCGTCAACTATTATAATAGTAATTCGAAAGACCATGTCAATCGAAAATCCAAAAAAATCAGCTTTTATAAAATTAGTAAGTAAACTTATTTTATTTTTGTAAATAAAATATTACGACTATAAAATATCTATATATTTTTTTTAATAAAGACCAATTTTTGCAAAACATAAAAGCCCAAACAAAGACTATTCTAAATTCAAATTGAATTTAAAAATGGCCGCGACGGGAAACGGAAATCCTAAATATAATACATCCATGGCATTGCCTTCCGACAAACGTCTTATTTCCTTTATAGCGTATAAAAAACCTGACGTTCTCATTTTCAGTCAGAAATTGAAGCCTGTAGGCTTTTTTTAATGTTGTTAATTTGTACTTTTTGAAGCTTAAATAATATTGGTATTGTGTGAGACGTAATTAAATTTGATCGTTTGATGTTGTGGAGAGAGAGTTTTTGTGGTGAAATGTTTTGGTACGATTTTATTGGCTCGACTTTTTTTTGAAATTATTATTTTGTTATCCGTGGTTTCACTCGCGTGGTGTTTTGATCCTGTTCCCGCAACGCTTGGGAACCTATTCCTGTGATAAAAATAACCTATGTGTTATCCCAGACTATAAATTAATCCCTGTACCAAATTTCAGTAAGATCTATTCAGTCATCACAGTGGATTTTTTGTCTGTTTATTCGCGATGGACTCAAAAATTACATTACATTATTAAAAATCTTTTTAGTTGACTGTCAAGAAAGGTTAGGTTTTTCGCGCGTATCTTGTATGTGTGTATGTATGTAAGTATGTTTGTAAGATTCTTTATTACCTCATATCTTCCAAACCAATTGACGGATTTCTTTATATACATATCGTTAGATTCGTCTCGGTAACCCACAACAACTGTTCAGTCGGGATCCATTAGGTATTCGACAGCTAAATCTAATTTTTCAATGGATCCCGACTGCTAAGATGTTATGTTTCTATACCACAGGACATCTAAGTGCTTGTTTTTTTTTTTCTTTTTAGTTTTTTACGCAGTTGGTTCTTTTTCTTTCTTTCTTTCAAGTAGGTATTAGGATAGAACCTGACATTGTCTAGACCCTACATAGAGTAAATTAGTCTGTCTTAAGACTATTTTATCTTTAACAAACGCTCAGCCTTAAACAGATGTGTATATTCCGACCAACCAAATAAACTGTTTGAATCAGTAAAAAATGTTTTAACAAACAGTCCGCCATTAATCATTGTGGGAAGTGAGGCGTTGATACGTGAAAATAACTTGGGTTTTCTTTCTTAGGCTTCATTCAAACGATTGAGATTAAGTGGGGCCAGATAATTATACGATTTAGGGGCAGATAATGAAATGTAAAGAGAAATGTACGCTTCTTTGAACACAAAAGAAAAATGGAACACAATCGGTTTTTGTCTCTTTGGTCCAACTATGATACGTGGTTTAGAGAACAGCCTTTTTTATCGTGTGGAAATCCCCATGGATATCACCCCCGTCGGCCAACGGGGGTGGTTATGTCGGAATTGAACCGACTTAAACCGCACGCCGTCTCGGGTCTTAATTACCGGGGTGTAAGGTTACCCAATATAATATCCCCCTCGTTTTATTAGAGCCCCTCGACCTCCCGACAGAGGACGTGGGGCGAGCATCGCGCCACTTCACCGACGGTGCGGTGTAGGATGACAGGCGGCCGTCCTGTCACCCAACCGTCGGCGCGCGGATACTCAGCTCGCCCCCCGCTCGATCCCCACTATGCCCTCTGCTAGTCAAGGGGACTCGTGGAGAACCTCGGAGCAGCCCTCTAGAGGGCCACTTCCCTCGGCCGGATTGGTGAGGGGTATCTGGGGGATATCCAAGAAAAATATTACAAATGCCGTATTATTTATTGATATGGATCAATGAGGACAACATTTGCAAGTTTTTAAACAGTTTTATTTAACTCGACCTGTTTGTTTGGGTCAAATCTAGTAATTGAAATTTGAACCGCAGTCAGTTGTCTGATTGGTCTGATATTTTGCAGAAGTCTTTAGTTCTGATGACAATACAATTTCAAACTGTTTTTTTATAGTTATTTTTTACTTTAACTTAAAAATGTAAAAAAAATTAAAAAACAAAAAAAAAATTAAAAAATATTTTTTCATAATTTATATTTAATTTACCCGCAACCGGCGTGCGTGTATGAAAACAATTATGAAAGTTGAAGAAGCATAAGGAGTATGCCAAGATCATAGCAAGTGTAAAGATGTTGTCTCTGCCTACCCCAATGGGAAAAAGGCGTGATTTGTTTGTATGTATGTACTTAATTTCATTTTCGTTTACAAATAATATTACTAATATTACGTAAAGTGTGTTACGATATTTGTACTCTAAACGTAATATATTTCATCAGTGTTATGCCGAGCTAAATTCTCATTTATCCGAGTTCTTTGTCCCGTAACCGTGTCTCTCTGTAGCGTCTTTAGCAATAAATCATTCTTCGTTATCTCGAAGTAAACATATCTGTTTGTCTACATTTACATATTTTATTCACAAGAATACTTCATTTAAGGTTATTCGCACGAGTGTCTTTTGGTTTAGGGTAAGCGCACATTATAGACCAGACAGTCTGCAGTCATAAACGGGTAGTTGAAAAAAAAGTCTGAAAACTGGTTTTCGCTAATGAGTTTTGCGGGTCAGATGGCAAGATGGCAGTCGCTTTATGGAAAAAGCTTCTTCTACATAGGCTACGGTGACCGCTTCCCATCAGTTGGACCGTGCGCTTGTCTGTCACCTAAGTGGTATAAAAAGAAAAAGAAAGTCATATTTCTCAATACTTAGCTAGGTTTCTTTTTCTAATAGGTACCTGGGCCCGTAGACAAGTGGTACAAGTCTAAATCGCCAAGGAATAGAATAGATTAGATCGACCAATCACAACCCAGCTCGTGATCCCGCCGCGGCGCGCGCATCGTACGCCGGTGACGACCTTGGATGTGATCGGTCGACCTAATCTATTCAATTCCTTAGCGATTTACGCTGTGACACTTGTCTACAGGGGCTGGAATATGGAGCAACTTTATTATTTAAGGTAAATATATTCCGAAATTTTCGTTAAACTGAGTCAGTGCACTTATTACATACCTAAGGTTGCTTTTTATTCCAAAATACGTATTCATAGTCATGTCGCAGATAGCAAAATATTTCTACTGACATCGTAACTAAGTTTCTTAACCAGTTATGGACTTTTGAGTTACAAATTATTTGGAATATATCTGTTATTAGTTTGAAAACGAAACATATACAATATTGACTGAAAATTATGGCTGATTTCTTCAACTAAAATTCTACGATATTCAACATAGCGCTCTCTAGACTCAATGTAAGCATAGCTTAACTAGCTTGAGTTAAGGGTTCTAGAATACAGATAAACATACTTATACACTTTTTTTGTAAATACATACATTATTAAACATAGAAACACCCAAACCAATACAAATAGACATATTCATGCATTATTTGCACTGAACGTGAATCAAACCTGCATCCGCTATCGTAGCAAAAATATATTATTTATTTTATAATTTATAGTTTCAGTTCAAGAATCGATTGATCAAGAGAGAGGATCGGTACAATATAATTTGACATTTATGCGATCATCATTTCATTAAGAGAATTACGGTTTTGAGTAATGACGGAAACGACAGCTGAAAAGGTTCTCAAGTCAGAGGGGAGTGGTAAAGTAAAGTTCAGTTTCTCGTTACGAATACTATACGTTTACTATTCGAATATAATTTCATGCTCGTTCTACAGTTATCATTATAATAAATTGAGAATATTTCGATGCAAGGATGTTTTTTTTTTCTTTATATTCAGTCCTTCAATTGACTTAACCCTGCTGGATGGTAAGAAGCTAGGGTATAACAACTACACGCCATAACAGTTAAATATACTGATTCTCATAAAATTTACAACTTTTACAACTGCAACTATTAAAGTCTCAAATAGCACATAGGTTACATTTGTACTAGGAATAGGTTCCTGTGGGTAGGAACATCGTCAGTATTGTACGCAACAACGCTACGTGCAACAAAGCTATAGTATTGTCAGCAAACTTCATTGTTCGAATGACCCCATTACCAGTCTATAACATTCAGCTTCTAAAACCGTCCCACCTTATCTTAGTTACCCCCAAATATTGTGTAGGAGCTCACAGGATGTTGTCGTAACTAAATATCCTTATAATATCCCGTAGGCTCAGTGAGGAAATGGGCCATTGTGGTTTGTCTAGCGCCATTAGTCATGTGTAATTTCATTGTAAATTGTGTTATATAACTTTCGTTCGAGGTCATGTTAACTTATAATGGTATTTTGTGATGTTTAATGTTAGCTGTTACCCCATGATACACTTCGGTTTAGTTTCTGGGATTATGTGAATATATTTTTAATGTGTAGTAATGTTTGTATGTGAAAAAGTGACGTTATTCCAATATTTTTTTGCAATCATAATTTTTTTTTCTTTAATGTGTTTAAATGTAGTTTGATGATAATTCGTGATACCGATATAAAAAATGGACGTACAAAAGAATTTAAATGCAAATATTTTTTTATGAAATGATTTACTAATAGATTAAACATAATAATAATTAATTTAATAAGCCTGCTATAGTCTATCTCTATAATAAATTTCATCAGAGTCGGTTCATTGATTTAGGCATGAAAACGAAATTAGATAGATAGACAGAAAGAGTAACTTTTGCATTTATAATATTAATATGCATTAAACTAATTCAACGACAACACTATGAATACAGCGCTCATAGTAATGCAGGAATGTCAGCAAGTGGGACAAAGCATTTTCCATTGCCAGATACGCTCACAAATTAAATTTTCTATATCTTACTGTTTATATACTTTATTTATATTAATTTTAATGTAGGTCAACTTCAGTTTACTTATATATATATATATATATATATATATATCTATACTATAATTTATTTAAAAAAGAATCAAAGGAGGTATATTTTTCCACATTACACAAGCTTTGGGTCTAGATAGCGCTATGTAGAATGTAGCAGAATTTTTATTTATTTTGTTTTTATTTCAAACTATATTATTTCAAAGATTTAGGCCCCCTAGAAAAATGCAAACCCCGAACTTTTCTGAGGTCAAGACAGAGACAACGTGGATTACCGAAACCTAAGAGGGCCCTCTCGAAGTTGAAGATGGTCCTGAGTTTGTCAAGGTACGACGGATAAACGTTTTAGGAAAAACCTTTCACCTCAGCGTTTGAAGATCCAGGACAGCATGCGGTTTTAGTCGGCTCAAGTGAAACATAATCATCCCCGATTAACTATGGGGATGGTGTCCGTGAATATTACCGCATGATAAAAAAGTCCCATACATTTAAGTATGGAAGAATTGAATATTTGTATATATTGCTAATATTAAAACCCCGAAAATTGCAAGACTATAGATATATCCCATGAAAAAAAAAGAAAATATTCTCTTTATTGGTTTCTTATATTATCTACTCTATTCCATTCTAGTCGATAAACTTTTAGCCCCACAATAAACAATAACCTAACTGAAGGATTTACTAACAAAATAGCTTTTCCGACTTACGTAGCATTCGTAGCAATACATCTACGGCGTAGACCCGTAGATCGATCTGGCTCGTAAAGCTACGAAAACGCTACGCTTTCAGTTCGCGTTCACGAGTGGCTGGTATTACAAATAGTAGTGCTTCCGTACCGACGACGTCAAATCACCGGTTCTTGTACTAAACTAGCAGTTATAGAATTCTAGAATATTCTGTATAATATTCCGATTATATTATGAATCCATCTATTTAGGGGTGACCTCTGATAATAGTGACCATTAGTTTCTGGACTTCTGATCAGCTTACCATTAGGTGGGATGCAGTCAATTTGATGGACTACACAAATATATATATACATATACTCACGCCTTTTCCATTCGGGGTAGGTAGAGACAACATCCTGCCATCTGCTTCTGTCCTTACATCGAGCTTTATCTACTGTCATTATACCTTTCGTGCAAGCTCGCCAGGCAGATTCAGTATATAAAAGAGGGTTTTCTATCTGTCTGTGGTCTGTATTAATACCAAGCACATGTTGCACATCCCAATGTATAATAAAAAAATCACAAATCATAACCCTATCGAAACAACTTATATTATTTAATACACACATAATACGAGTGCCCACATACATGCACACACAGGCTATGTACGGCTTTACTTCTCTAGAAACCACTTAACCTTCCCTAGATATGGCACAAAAACTTTTGCCTGTATAATTCAAAAAAAATAATCCATCAAACAAATGAAACTTTACACAAAATATACCAAATTGAATTGGAAAACTGATTTTCTTGAACGAAAACCGACAATGGAAGTGGTTTCATCATATTTAAAGTTAATATTCCAAGTGAACGGCAGACAGTCTGCCCTCTGATTGGCATTCTGTTCAGAATAAGAAATTTTATTTATTAGACATTGATTAAGTAAGGAATAAATTGCCTAGGCCAGCCGAGGTGCGAAGGAAATACCTTATTGGCCACTTTATACCCTGGTGTCTGAAAAACCGAGATGGTGTGTGGTTTTAGTCGGTTCGAGTCTGACATAACCACCCTCGCTGACCTTCGTGGGAATAATCCAAGGGATTTCCGCACAATAAAAAACATATTCTGAGTCACTTTACACCTCGGCTTTTGAAAACCAAATCTGACATAACTGCTCTCGCTGTCCGTAGGATATCAGGGGGGATTTGCACACCATAAAAAAGAGGTATTCATTTTATTATTATCTTGTTTTTTTTTGTTTCAACTTTACCCCGCTCTGGATGGTAAGACGCTTGGGTAAAGTCCAGAAGTAATAGCCCACCATTCCAGACACGATCCATTCCAAAATAGCGCCTAGAAAGATACTTTTTCACACCCGCTTAAAGAACCCGGGATTGTAGGAAATATCAGTCTATTTTTTCAAAGATTTTGCAGCTAACATGGTTTTCTAAATTGAAATATGCTAACCTACTTTTATTACTGACTATACATCTCGTTCACGTAGATCTTTTTTTAGGAAAATAAAAGGCTAAGCCCTCTGGACACTTTCCCTTACAAATGAGAAAAGGTCAAGTCAATGGTGCTTAAAAAGGTACACGATCTGTCACCACCGGTGAGGGGAGCGATCTTAAACTTGATAGAGGGTAAACAAACTGTAGGCCTACTATTGAAACATCCGTAATATAAGACCGAAGTATCAGGCAAACGGTTCCATGGAAAGTCAAGATTCATTTATTCATCAAATAGCACCACCTATAATATAATCACCTATAATAGCAACCCATTTATGTCCCACTGCTCGGCACGGGTCTTCTTTCCTCTAACGAGAGAGCTGAGAGGATAATAGGCCTTAATCCACACACGCTGACCTAATGCGGGTTGGTGGATCGGACATGTCCTTAGAATTTCTTCTAGGACATGTGGGTTTCCTCACGATGTTTTCCTTTACCGTCAGCAGATGATAAATCATAAGCATATAAATTCCACAAAGTGAAATTCACATTGGTGCTGTCCGGCCGGATCCGAACTCGATACCTCTGAGTAGAGGCCGCGTCATTATCCATTGAGCTACCATCGCTTTAAGACCAAAGGAAAGGAAAAAGGCTTCCAAAACAGCACCTACATAACGTCAAAAATAACTTATGTGTAGCAAATGACAAATGTCCTGTCCTGAAAAAAAATCCACCAAGACACTCAGCGGACAAATTCTAATGAAGGGTTACAAGATGGCCAAAAAAGCACTTCTCTTGCACTCCGGTTGAGCCTGGACCATCTTTGGCTTCGGCTCACTTGGGTATGGAAACTACAATATACTCATCTTGCCCAGAAGAGGAGGCCGCGCATCGTACCGCTGCTGTGGGCTTCAGACAGCTTCACCTGTCACTCCCAGACCTGCGTTAATAAAGGACGGAGGCCGTTGAGCGACCTTGAGCATCTGTGTCACCTATGCCGTTAACTACAATTCAAAATACCACCTCTTTCGTTCGTATGTCGTGCGAGTCTGAAGTTTCGAATGTTTCATAGTAGCCCCCCATATGCCAGCGATTTGTTCAGCTTAGCCGTTTTTCTTACAATTTGTTTTGCTGTGATTTAAAACGTGTAAAACATTTTTTATACAAGTTGGGTAACAATCGGGATTTACGCGTAAATTTCGTGGAAGGAACTTTTGAGAAGTAGCTATGCCCATAACATCGCAGATAAAATTCAGGAGTGTCGACTTAACTGGTACGGACACATTATATTGCGACTGCCTGACCGGTTTACTTGAATCACAAATTCTAATATCCTATCCTACTACCTATAGGATAGTGGGACTGTACCTACTATCCTATCCTACTACCTTTATGATGGTAGGACTGTACCTATTATCGCATGTATGTAGGATTCGTATCGTATCGTATGTAGGAAGTAGGGTACTTCCTACTTCCTACTTCCTAAAATATTCTACTAATGATAGTAGAATATTGTAGGAAGTAGGCAGTACCCTACTATCTTATCCTACTATACTACTATCCTGCTCTCCTACTATCCTATTATATAACATTTTTAATGTGAAAGTTTGTGATGTTTGGATGTTTGTTAACAATCACGCCTTAACTTCTGAACGGATCTAGCTGAAAATCGGTTCAGAGATAGATTATAGCTTGGAATAAAAAATAGGCTACTTTAATCCCTGAAATAGTTTCCAATAGGCAACATGAATACATCAGAATTCCACGCGGCTAAAGCATCGGGCGAAAGCCAGTCAGACATAAACAGCGTTTTAAACACAGTGTAACAAATGGATAATGAGCAATTTACAAGCAACGAGACGACGGCGACACGGGTCAGCTGCCCGGTGACGATGTGCAACCTAATCGCTTTACGTCTCGTTGCGTTTTATCGCAACTAAAAGAGATTTGCACATGTGGCCTGTAGTGATGTTAGTTGTATAGTATGTTTAACATTTACTCAGACCAATAAAAAAGTATAGACGGAGCCATTTTGATCAATATCGACGAAATAAGTGAAGCTTCATGTGCGTGAGTCAAAACACGTCACACGCTGACAATAGCTCTTCGGCCGACTACCCAAAGACTACCGAACCGAGCGTCCGTCACAATTCCGTCATAAGATTATCAAATTGTCTTTTATGTTGGTGGGCTTCAAAAAAAATACGCAATACTCCGTCTATACTCTTTTATTGGTTTGAGGTTTTTATTAGTTTTTTTTTGTATGGGTAAAAATTTGAAGGCCCAATTAGAACAACTTTTTGAAGTCAGATTTAAAGACACCTAGTTTGGGAGTCAAGGTTCAACTATTGATGTACCACCTACCAGTCTAGACTGTATTGCTAATAGGTTATTGTTAATAGATTGAATTTAAATTTGGTATACTTACGTATCTTTGGTGACAATTCGATGATGAGGTACTATGAAGATGGTCAGCAGTGCTATTCTCTATAGACACAGCGTTGCGTTCGTCGCTGCGACAGCGATGAACTACTTAGGTGATAATGTTCCTGGCCTTAATAATCGGGCAACGTGTCGTGATAAAGCAACCTATCACGACGCGATACCCGATTATTAAGGACAGGAGTATCTGCTCCGTTTGATTTCACTTCTAATCTTTATCATATAAGCAGTTCGTCGCTGCATCAGCGACGAACGTAACGCTGTGTCCTTAGAGAATAGCACTGCTGATGATGGAGTTGTAAGTTGGAAACTCTTAAACTAAACAATATAAACCAATCTAGTCTGATTAAATTATCTTGGTCAAATACTATGAGTTATAATACTCATAGTATTTGACCAAGATGGTTGAATGGTTTTTCAGGCCATATTAACGCTATTAATTTTCTATTATTCATACAAATTTTATCTTACGTTACTTGCTCTCGATTTGTCTTATTCTGGGTTTTGCTGGAGCAACTGTCAACCTCTCAAACCCGAGAAAAAAGTGTACGCGAGAATACAGCGCTCAGATTACAATAAATTAGTAGGATGTAAGCAAGAGGAGTAAGTTAGTAAGTAACGAAAATAAAATAAATAGTAAAACATTATCGATATTGATGTGCTTACCATGTCACATCCCTAAACACACGGTCTGTGCATACAAATTCGTTCAAGCATATGATCAGCAGTAATCCTCCCCCAGCGTAGTCCTAATTCGTAATTATTTCACTTGGTCATTAAATTATTGAGTGCTAATTTTATTTGGTCATTAGATTTGGGTGCTAATTTTATTTAGTCATTAAATTATTAAGTGTTTATTTTATTTGGTCATCAGATAATTTGAGTGTTAATTTTGTGCTAATTTAAATTGAATATTATTCATCTGTAATATCCAACTGAAGCTAGCATTATTACATACGAGGTAAAATTGTAATTTTAATAAAAAATATTTTTTATTACCATACTAGCAACCACTTTTGGTTTACATCGATTCATGCGAGTATTTTTACAATAACATTTAGCCTGTATCCATCAGGGATAATTTTTTTTCCAATAAATTCAGCCATTTTTATATTAAATAAAGAACATCCAGAAATCTGCACAAACTTTTACTACTTATTATACCTACTATTAGCAGGAAGTGAGATAGTAGAAAATGGTATAGTAGGAAGTAGGACAGTGGAAAGTGGTATAGCATTGAAATTCATTTATTTATTAGTAGGAAGTCGTGTAGTAGTACAAACTTTTACTGCCTATTATACCTAATATTAGTGGGAAGTGAGGTAGTAGAAAATAGTATAGTAGGAAGTGAGACAGTTGTAGAAAGTGGTATATTATTCATATTCATTTATGTATTAGTATAGTAGGAGAAATGATAAAACAGAAAAAATTAAAGAATTGTTATATCTACCCTACCTACAATAAAAAATGAAAGTTATGATATATTTATGTACAGTATTGCGTTAAAGCCTTAGTATTTACGGCCATGGCTTAACAGTTAATATTGTCAGCCTGTCATTTCATTACCTAGACTCGGCGTTAATCTATCTACGACTGGAATTCATAATCAAACGTCAAATATCACGAGATTTAATTAAATTACTTTGAACCGGAGGTAGTGCTTATATTGTAACATGGCTGTCTATTTTGGTTCAAATTAGGAACGTTATGAAATCATTTGACTTTACTGTGTTGAAATATTTGGATACTAGCTATACTCCCGACTTCACCCGCGTGAGTTTAGATTTTTAAGATATTGTTTTCTTTTGCGTGAATCCCTAATTCTTTCCCAAAATTAAGGTTGCTTATGTAACGCCTTATAATATTACCTGTCTGTTAGTGTAAATATCAGGCCAGGCAATTCAGAGATTCTGACAAAATGAAAGACAGACATACATACAAAAAAAAATGTTATATTTACCTCTTTTAAACAGACAGCCAAAAATTTTTAAATTGTTTTTTTAAAACGAATCATACATACATACACACTAAACCGTTATTTTAATATACAGACATTTTAATTTTATTATTTGTATGTATAAAAGATACAATTGTTTTAATTTACTAAAAGGCAAATGCCGTAGGGTAGTTGAAGCCCTAGAAATTTCGACAAACTGTCAACTATACAAATCCATATCCAGCTAGTAGATTATAGGGCTGTCGCTAGTGGAAAATATTGAATTTAGTCGCTTCGTATTTAGACTAGACTAAGTAGTAGTAGTAGTAGTATGGAGAGGGCTATGCTCGGCATCTCTCTACGTGATCGAATCAGAAATGAGGAAATCCGTAGAAGAACTAAAGTTGCTGACATAGCCCGTAGGATTAGTAAGCTGAAGTGGCAATGGGCCGGCCACATTATACGAAGATCGGACGGTCGATGGGGCAAAAAGCTTCTCGAATGGAGACCACGTACCAGCAAGCGCAGTGTGGGACGGCCACCTGCCAGATGGACCGACGACTTGGTAAAGATTGCTGGGTCTCGTTGGATGCAGGTGGCAATGGACCGGTCGCGCTGGAGATCAATTGGAGAGGCCTATGTTCAGCAGTGGACAGCGATAGGCTGAGATGATGATGATGATGAAGTAGTAGTAGGTAGGTTGGAGGCGATAGCGTTTGTTCAACTATTAGACTTTTGTTCTTTTTTACTATATCCGTGTACTATAAATACAATCCACATTTTGAAATAAGTTATAGGTGTAACTACAGTTGCAAAAAGCAATAAAGAATAATTTTTATTTGCCGTGATAAGTTTCCAAGGAAAACAGATTATGTGGTATTGAGAGTATATCATTCTGGCTTACACGGTTCTACCCTGAGCGGCTTGAGGATAATAGGCTTTAGAACAGATTACTTTATGAATCAGATTTCCTTGAAGGTTTAGACTGAAACATATTACGATCAACGTTGTGTCATTGTCATGTTGGATCCTTTGTATCGTAAGCGCCGTGTATTTTGAGCAAAATTTTCATTAAATTGTAATAAATTCTTATAATAATAATAAATAAATACTCTACGACATTCTACACAGCGTTATCTAGAGAAGCCGCGGTAGCCTAGTGGTTTGGGTAATGGACTGCTGAGACGAGGTCTCGGGTTCGATCCCAGGTTCACCATGGCACACACCAATGACTTTTCGATGCTTTTCAAAGTTATGTGTGTATTTATCGCAGGTTTATTAGTGCCTCGGAGAGCACGTTAAGCCGTCGGTCCCGGTTGCCATACAAACATCTATGGCAGTCGTTACGGGTAGTTGGAGCCCACAAAAGTCCAACCAGTCTAACTTGGAACTTCGATATCGCCATTGGTCATTGGACCATTGGTTGTGGAGGTCAGATGGCAGTCGCTCCACGGAAAATATCGAAGTTCAGCCGCATCACAGTTAGACTGGAAAGCCGACCCCAACTGAGTTGGGAAAAGGTTCAGAGAATGATGATGACAAAAATATTAACACTGAGCGGGTATCAAACCCGCGACCCTGTTGTAGTAGTCGAATGCACTACCCCTACGCCACAAAAGCCGTCAAAACCCAAAAGACCGTCAAAATTCTTATGAAGTTAGGATGTATTCGGGTATACGGAGACCTCAACCAGTGTGTTTTATCTGAGGTAGGACACGACGGGATCATCCATCCGGATTGAGCAGTCCGACTAGTAGGGTAGTCAGAAATCACTAGACCCCTCCTCCCTCTACCACTTTCTAAGCAGTCCTAATCCCCAGCTAGGCCTAGTCCATAGGCCATAGCGACCGCTTCCCATCAAGTGGGTTATGTACCTACTTGTCTGCCACCTAAGTGGCATAATTTTTTTTTTAATTTTCGATGTATTTCTTTCCATCAGTGTGGACCGCGTGCTTGGCCTCGATTCTGCTAAAGACAAACCACTGTAATACCACTGACACTCTCAAAATGCTATTAAATTGTAGACTTTACCGTTATACAGTTAAAGTCTAAAATCAAATGAAAAGAATTCATTTAACTTTTTCATTCGCTCTACAAAATATCATTCGACTTTCGACTTTTATCTGATAACAATAAAGTCTACAATTAAATGGCAGTTTTTGGAGTGTCAGTGGTAAATCAGTGGTTTGTCTTTAGCAGAATCGAGGCCCTGGTCTGTTACCTAAGTGGTATAAAAAAAAATGTAATAAAGTTTGTGGAGATTACCATAATGTTGTGACCCTTACCTAACTAAACATTTGGCCTAGGCAACACAGTACATCTGCTAGGCAACGGACTAGGCTATGGTGTAGGCTTTCCTCTCCGCATTGGACGGTCATACAGCAGTCGATATGGCAAAAGTCAAGGGCAAGTTTGCTTAAACATATTATTATTAAACTAAGAGTTGTTCAATACACAATATTGTATTACAACCTATATAAGCGTGGCCCTTGAAACTGCTAACTACGATAAGTAAACTGATCCCAATCCTGCTGTTTTTTTTTTGGTGGCTGGTTCCGTATGTATTTTTTATAATTCTATCTTCTTCTAATGATAGCAACCCATTTATGTCCCACTGCTGGGCACGGGTCTTCTCTCCTCTAACGAGAGAGCTGAGAGGGTTTAGACCTTAATCCACACACGCTGGCCTAAATGCGGGTTGGTGGATCGGACATATCCTTATAAATTCTTCTAGGACATGTGAGTTTCCTCACGATGTTTTTCCTTCACCGTCAGCAGATGGTAAATCATGTGATTAGCACATATGAATTCCACAAAGTGCTTTTGAGCTCTGGCTACCCTGCTTACCGCCAGGAACACAACACGATGGTTATTATGTGCGCGGTGTTCTGTAGGACGGAGGTACTATCCCAGTCGGACTGCTACGAACGGGACTTACCGTCGTATCCTACCTCCGTAAAACGATGCAATGTTAAAGTCAAAGTCAAAAATCATTTATTCTGTATAGACCATTTTAAGCGGCACTTACAAAACGTCAAAGTCAAAGTTATAAACTAGAAGCAATCTATTATGATTTCTTCAATAAAACTAACGCACACAGATAAATATAATTCATTCTATGGCAAGACACCGCGGACCCCTAAACAAGAGACATGAGAAGGAGAAAATACAAAGATTCTACGTGACCAAAATTCAATACGTTTTCTCTAGGAGTTCTACGTGATGTGTGTGCGAGATCATCCTGTATATCATAGTTTAGGAGCTAGGACACGCGTGCAATACCGCATTTATGTTGATCTGCATACACGCTGTATTAAATAGATGTTTGCGATTTTTTGTTCGTGCTGTTTTTTCTACACTGACGCGCGTTTTAACATCCAAAATGGGTGTTTTTACTATTTTCATCCTTGTGGGGTGTAAAACGTGAAAAAATGTACCCCTGTACATATATTTATACTAAAATTATAAAAATTCTGAGTTTTTTTATATGTTGAGGGGAATATAAATGAAACCACTAAATTATTTTAAAAAATCTTCCACAATTTAAAGGAAAAAATTCCATTATCCAACCAGCCCTCACTTTGCTTCGATGTATAAGATTTTTTAATTCAAGCCGTTGTGTTAGTAATTCTTTTTAAATTTGAATTCGATTCGATTTAAAAATAATTATAGGCAAGAGACCTATATAGTCGCATAGCAGTATGTTACAAAACTAATTTCTAAAAAATATTTCGGTGCCAGTTGCTAAAGGATTACCAGGTTTCTATAATCAAAATTTACTTAAGTACCTATCTTCAGAGACACCAAATTAAAATATATTATTTGATGTCTAATAACTACTAGCTCCTCACCTAAACCAATAGCTTTCATTTTAGTAATATTGTGAAACTTAAATCGAAGTTTTAAAATGACATTAATTTGTTTGTCACATACATAAAATAACTCATACAAAACTCATGCTCCGCGCCTTTGCCAAACTAGTTGGGGTTGGATTTACAGTCCGACAACAAAGCGACTGTACTTCGATATTTTCCGTGAAGCGACTGCCATCACTGACCTCCACAACCCATTAGTGATATCGAAATTCTGTCGTAGCAGGTTATAAATAACTTCGACACTCCATCGAGTTGCATTTTATTACATTAATATGGAATGTAGATTAGCGCCATCTTGTGGCAACCAATGCGAAGCCTCACCTGTGTGAGTATTGAATGCAGCGTTGTCGAATTAGCACACATATTTATGGCGCCACTGTAAATAAAATGACCAATTGTCAGAATTTTTAGAGCTCCAACTACCCGTAACGACCGCCATAGATGTTCATATTCGACCGAAGGTTTAACAAACTCGCTGAGGAACGGAGGGTGTTAAGAATATGTTCAGAATGGTCACCCATCCTAAGACTGCCTTGGCTAGTGTTGCTTAACTTTGCAATATGTTAACCAACTCGGTTACCATTTTAGTCACGAGCCCCTTAACAATATTGTATCTATGTATTATAAAATTGTAAATGAGCTGTTATATTTGTAGAAATTTAAAAAAATATTCTTGGGTTATTACCTATTTGTTCTTAAATATTCTGAATAAAAAAATATTCTTATTGAATTCTTGTCTGTTTGTTTGTTTGTTCGCGAAAGACGCAAAAAATACTGAAGGGATTTTGATGTAGCTTTTTTTTAATTCTTGGTAAGTCTTAAAACTTACGCATATTTTGATCACAATCGGTTGAGTAAAACCGGATATATTAAAACGCGAAAACCGACATCTGCGCATATGGAGCCGCGGGCATAGTTACCTACTCTATATTTTCAAACATAAAATGTGGTTAACAATTTCAATTACATACATGTCATGACCACTGATAGTTTTGCTGCACTGCCATAGATTACTTCCAATGAAACGTCAACAAACTTAATTAATTAATGCATAGCAACGTTAATTTCTGTGACGTCTGACGTCCATCAAAACGTTGGTTAAATTACGATGTATTTATACATCATGATTATTTAAATGAGGAAATAAGCTTGCTAACTAAAAATAATGTGTTTATTGTAATAAGTTTGAAGTAGGTTTTTCAAAAAAAGAAGGTTTTTACAGAGTTGACAGCACGAGTGTGACGCCCCTAGCCCATGAGTATCTATGGTACTTATCTTTACTCATGTGCCCCTAGTGTTACACAGTACAAGGAAATTTCTAATGTTCTTGGTTGCACACGTCCATAGGCCACGGTGATAGCTTCCCATCAAGTGGGTTGTGTGCTTTTCTGCCACCTAAGTTGTATATAAAAAAAATAAGTTTTTTTAAATTAATATTTTTTTTATATATTCACTCCGTCAATCTACTTAACCCCGCTGGATGGTAAGAAGTAAGGGTAAAGTCCAGAGGGTACGGGCCCTCCCAACGGGCAACGGCCAACGGGGTGAAATATCTCCATAAGACCTTAGAATTGCAGATCATCACCTCAAACGCCATTTAGTAAACACGTAATCTGAAATGCGGATCAACTGTTTATTGAATTCGATCTTTCCATTGGATCAACAATGCCTTGCGTCTCAATAAAAAATATCTGCAACCACAATACGCATTGTATTCCATCTTCCCTTACATTCCTTTCTAGCTTGAAGTAAGAATACGTATTAGAACTCAATTTAGAAAGAAAATACTTAATTTTAAAATTTGATTTTGGAGAAAAAGGAAGAGGGTGGGTTGGATGGTGATCGAGAGAGTTTCTGTGTTGATAACGTAGGAGATATTGGTCTTTTCGTTGACAGCACAGAATCCCTTCAATGAGCTCTGGCTTCCCTACTTACCGCCGGGAACACAACAAGATGGTTATTATGGACGCGGTGTTCTGTAGGGCGGAGGTACTACCCCAGTCGGACTGCTCATTCGGACGGGAGATACCGTCGTGTCCTACCTCCTAGAGACAGACGATGTTTGACTGAAATGCAGTCAAACATCGTCTGTCTTTAACATCGTTTGTCGGTTAAATAGATCCGGAGATATGACCACAAACGATAACTGACCTCCACGCGGGGGAAATCACGGAATTTCTCCCGACTACACACACACGATACCATATTAAAACCTTAAAATATTTTTTTTATATTCGATAGCCTCGGATTTTACCACAATCTCACCTCATAGTAAGTGATGATGTGGTCAACAATTGAGCACGCTTGCCTAGAAGCAACCTGTTTACTCTTGACTTAAAGACTCGCAGGAATAGCTTTCCGGAAACACAGACTCAGGCAGGGCATTCCACTCCTTAGCAGTACGCATAATGAACGTATTGCAGCTAATTTTCTGTACGAAAGGAGCAAAATATAAGGCGGTAGTTAAAGCTGATTGTGTAACTGGACATAATATGAATCGCATATACTCCACCGCTTGCAGGTCCTGTTAGGGCTGTTAGCTGTGTGCGTTTGGACTTACTGAGTTCTACTTTCCGTACACTAGCCAGAAATGATACAGAAGTTCAATTTTGAGTTAGCTTATATATTTTGGGATGTTGGATGTATGGAAGTCTCCAATACTGTGGATGTAATTTTGGATGAGCTATAATTTTTTATACCACTAAGGTGGCAGACAAGCACATAACTCACCTGATCAGAAGCGGTTACCGTGACCTATAGCCGTATGCCGTGTTACTAACACTAGGTTAAAAGATTATTGGTACTATCAAAATACAGGCTTGCCTGACATAAGTTTTATAATTTTGTTTTACAACTTATTATCTATCTGTCTGTCTCTTTGTTACAGCTAATATCTGAAACGGCTGGACCTATTTTGACGGTATTTTCACTGGCAGATAGCTGATATAACAAGGAGTGACATAGGCTACTTTAATTTTGGAAAAAAAAATTTAGGGTCCCGCGTAAAAAATTGAAACCTTAAAAATCTAAGACCACGCGGGCACAGCAAGTCAACAATAAAAAAAAATCATCACTGCTATATAATAGTCAATTTGAACCATGGCACACACCAATGACTTTTCGATGCTTTTCGAAGTTATGTGTGTATTTATCGCAGGTTTATTAGTGCCTTGGAGAGCACGTTAAGCCGTCAGTCCCGGTTGCCATACAAACATCTATGTCAGTCGTTACTGGTAGTTGGAGCCTACAAAAGTCCAACCTGTCTAACTTGGAACTTCGATATCGCCATTGGTCATAATGACCATTGGTTGTGGAGGTCAGATGGCAGTCACTCCACGGAAAATATCGAAGTTCAGCCGCATCACAGTTAGGCTGGAAAGCCGACCCCAACTGAGTTGGGAAAAAGGTTCAGAGAATGATGATTTTATAGTCAATTTGAACTTCTGCATTCCACTATTATACCGCTTAAAACTCTGTAAAGCTTCAATGTTGCCAGTCCGGTATCTGTTTAACAGACAGCTTACAAACCCATAAGTTAAGTTTACGAGTATTAGGAAGAATAAAGAAAAATATGCTTTAGGATAAACTCAAGGACATTGGACCTGGCTTGGGGAGTTTCATTATTAGAGCTTACGTTTAAGTCGATACTCCAATACATAGGATATTGCTTTTAGTTCCAGAATTCTTTATTACGGTACAAAAGTAGGCAGTTGAAGCTTCTGTGCTATAATTTCGGGGTGGACGGAAAAGTTTTTGGTTGGGTAACATTGAAACAGTACTTTGGGTGAACGAAAAATTCTGTTATAAATAGATTTATATTTGAGAAGGGCAAATCAAGGACGGGACTTGAACTGTCAAGGTGCGAGGAATATGCCTTTTGATACCTTACACCCCGGTGGTTGAAGACTCGAGACGACGACATTGTGGTTTTAGAGTGAAACATAACTGTGAATATTAAGCGATGGTTGAATGGATAACGGCGCGGCCTCTTCTCAGAGGTATCGACTTCAAATCTGGCCGGACAGTACCAATGTAAATTCCACTTTGTGGAATTTTGTGCTAATCACATGATTTACCATCTGCTGACGGTAAAGGAAAAACAACGTGAGGAAACCCACATAAACTAGAAGAAATTCTAAGGACATTTCCGTTCCACCAACCCGCATTAGGCCAGCGTGTGTGGATTAAGGTCTAAACCCTCTCAGCTCTCTCGTTATAGGAGAAGAGACCCGTGCCCAGCAGTGGGACATAAATGGGTTACTATTAAGTGAAATTCCGCTGGTCGCGTGGGTGTTAGATTTAAAAAGACGGGTCTCTAAACCTGCGATCAGCCCTTTTCAGGAGTACCTAATACTCTGACCAACTGAGCAATTAGCTCAGTTAGCCAGCCCAACTCTAGCCTCGTCTTAGATTTTTTAAACACCAGTTTTAAAACAAAAAAACTACATCAAAATCGGTTCTCCCAGTCGAAAGTTCTGAGGTAACAAACATAAAAAATACAGGGTCATATAGCGAATTTTCTCCTTTTTAAAGTCGGTTAAAATAGTTTCACCTAAAAAATAACAAAAAAATCTCTTACAGAAATTAGTTCACGGACTGTACTCTTAATTGAAAGAGACCCAACAGATACTTTGAAGTGTTATACAGGGGGTTACAAAAAGTCTTTTGAGAGCCGGCATTAGTGTGACAAGTCAGACAAACAAGTGCAACTGTTGCACTCAAGTTTCACACAAAGCGGAGTGATCGTTAGCCCCTGCGGTGAGGGGCTTCTTCAGACAATGAGGTCACTACCATCGGTGCATTACTCACTTTCGACAAATATAGTTTTTTTTTTTTTTTTATACCCCTTAGGTGGCATATAGGGAGGTTATAGTTCGACGGCCTCTGTGGCGTAGCGGTAGTGCATACTTGCGCGGGTTCGATTCCCGCTCAGTGCAAATATTTGTATGCATGAATATGTCTAGGTATTTGCATTGGTCTGGGTGTTTCTATGTATAATAAGTATGTATTTACAAAAAAAAAGTATATAAGTATGTTTATCAGCTTTCTAGAACCCATAAAACAAGCTAGTTAAACTATGCTTACTTTGGGTCTAGAGGGCGCTGTGTAGAATGTCGTAGAATATTTATTTATTTATTTATTTAATTATACGGCGGCGGTGAAAAGTTTTTTTTTTTGTTTTTTTTTTATTCATGATACGTTTGACCTCAATCTCACCTGATGCTTCTTTTTTTATTATATATGGCTTTTCGGAAACACAGACTCAGGCAAGGAATTCCACTCCTTAGCTGTACGCACGATGAACGTGTCAGCAATTCTCTAAAATATTCTCTAAACATTGCGGTATGATTGAAGATGTAGTGACCAAGATAGAGAAAGGGATGCTTAGATGGTTCGGACATGTAGAGAGGATGATGAAGGAATATTGACGAAACAGATATAATGAGGCGAGGGTGAATGGGCAACCCGGTAAAGGCCGACCTAGGCGTACATATTCTAATCAGATCCAGGACGTTTTGGAGAAAGGCCAGGTCAAGATTACCCGGAACCGGCAGAAAAGAAAAGGAAAAGGACTATTTATATAAAAAAATTATGCCATTAAATCAGAATTAGCAATTTTTAATACACCAATTATTGATGAATATAATGAAAATGTGAACCTTAGTAGTAGATTTTACCGCTAACTATCTTATTGCAGTTACAAGAAAAGAAAGACCAAAGCATTGTATTCTTATTTTAAGCCTCTATTGCCACAGTAGTAGCATTATTAATTTATTTCCTGAATACAAAAATAAAAGAAATAATTGGTAAGTATTTTCTTTCCATTTGTATCTTTTACTAAAGTATACCAAGTTAAAGAAAAATACAAAAACTCTGTGGCCTTGTGGTGGTGCATTCGACTGTTATGACAAGAGTTGTGGGTTCGATTTTCTCTCATTGGTAATATTTGTATGCATGAATATAATTGCATTGGTTTGAGTGTTACCATGTAATACTCGTATGTAGATACAATAATTATACCTAATTAAAAAAAATACAAAAATATGTTTATCCTTATTCTAGAACCCATAACACAAGATAGTTAAACTATGCTTACTTTGGGCTTTGGGTCAAGAGAGCGCTGTGTAGAATGTCGTAGAATATTTATTCACATGAAAGGCTTAATTACAGTAGAGGAAGCGCGTGAAGTATTTAAGGACAGAAGCAGATGGCGGTCTGTTGTCTCTGCCTACCCCGGCGGGAAAAGGCGTGAGCATATATATGTATATATGTAAAAACTTTGCTTTTTTGTTAATTTTCGTTGTAAATCAACCATTGCAGTTTATGTGATGCAACTCACTGACAGACTTTGCCTTGTTCCGTTTATTCGTTAAAAAAGTCGTTTGACAAAATAGTTTGTCCACCTGGAAGAACCCAAGTATCCATTATTTTATCAGTAATCCTTTGATAGTACAGGGGAACCAGCAAACAAAAGCGAGTATTCAAATTTATATCAGTACAATACATGTCAGTCGGTATCGCCGAACCAAAGCATTCCGAACAATGATGGCATTTTACATGCAGCCAAATATTCAGCTTTACTGCAAAAATGATATCCTTTGGTTCGAAGGATTGCATATTTGGAAAATTTATATACCATACTATAATTGGAATCAAATATAGCTCACTTAGACCTTTTTATTACCCGACTGCGACTGCCGAAGAAAGGAGGGTAATGTTTTTGAGACTATGTATGTATGTATGTATATATTATGTCCATTTCTTTGTCACGGCCTACAGCATAAACGGCTTGACGGATTTTGACATGCGAGGTATCATTTTATTCGTCATGATTGTGTGAGTGACACTGGGTATATTAAAATTTCTAGAAAATCAAAATGGCGGATTTTTGGCGGCAAAATGAAAATCTGGAAAATTTGTCTTGCACGCTCTACAGCTTGAACTGCTTGACGGATTTTGACAAACAAGGTGTTGTTTGATTTGTCATGATTGTGTGAGTGACACCAGGTATATTAAAATTTCTAGAAAATCAAAATGGCGGATTTTAAAATTAAATTGGATCGGAAAAATTAGATTGGCTGTTGAATAAATATGGATCCCGACTGTTCAGTTGTTATGTTTCTAGACCACCGGACATTCAATCTAAGTGCTTTTTCCATTGATCCCGACTGTTCAGTTGTTATGTTTCTAGACCACCGGACATTCAATCTATATTCAACACAAAATAAAAGGCCCATTTTGACGTTTGTCCTCTTGGCGTAACTAGTTATGTACCTATACGATTCGGTATTCGATACTAAGGATGAATCGAATCCAGTTTGCATGGGGATTTAATCGATTTGAATATGTATGTAAACTGCATTGGATTAAAGTTCTGATTAGAAAAATTAGCTTAACCTTTGATTTTGTAGGTATTTTAAAACAATACAATGTTATTAAAGGTCAATTTACTTATATTTAATATTTTTTTTACAATAACGTTCACTCAATCACAAAAACAACAAGAATAATTAAATGAGTCTTCAGAATCTAAACACAAGTAAAAGTGCGCGTCGGGCTTGAAAAAAAATATCTGACTCGATATTTTCTTTCCTTAACTGATTATTAATAGTCTGTGGACAACATGAAAAAATCGTTATGCACAGCACTTAGCCGAGTGGGCGGTACCTGTCAATGAAAAATGTAATTATCTGTAGAACATTTCAATTGATAAAAAATTAAGAACTTCATGGGCACGAACTGTCAAAGTGGGCCTTTTATTTTGTGACAACTATAAGTGCTTGTTTTTTTCTTTTCAGTTTTTAGCCAGTCGGGTTTTTGAATTTTTTAATTTTTTTTTTCATACCTGACTTGCATAGGGCGGCAAGCTGATTGTCCGCGCGCCGACGTTAGGTGACAGCACGGCCGCCTGTCACCCTACACTCCACCGTCGACGAAGTGGCGTGATTCTCGCCCCACCCCCCATTCGGGGGGTCGAAGGAGCCATCTGTATGCCATTGAGGTGATGGTTGTCGCAGCACTTGTGGGACCAAGGGGTTTTGGGGTAGTCTTCTTTTTTCATGAGGCCGTCAAGTTGAGAGAGCCACCATTATGTCACTGTCGGTGTATGTAATGGGGACCCCCTTCCTGAGACTTTTTCTTCAGCTTACCATCAGGCGAGGTGAAGTTATATTCACTCCCGACCCGTGGTACAACTGCGATGTTCAACTTGTACTAAGGAGAGAAGTAAAGTTAACCAGGGTTCAACTGGTTGTTCTATAGGGAAAATGACGTGACCATTTATAAAAAAATATTGGTTATATTTTAAAACTAGTTGTAACTAGTTTCAAAATATAACTAATATTTTATTATTATAGTTCTAGAACTCCAATAGGTATTGTGAAATTCAGAAGTTTATAAACAGAAAATACTAGTTTTTGGCAACTTTACTCTTAGCACCAACCACCCAAAGTTTTCTAAGAAAAATTGTATTGACAATATAAGTTTCACTTTGAATCGAATGGTGAAATAAAACTAAAATGCAAGATAGCATTTCTTCTCGAAACAATAAAGTGTAAAAGAATGTCTCTTCAGTAATAAAAGTGGAATAGGAATATGATAAAACACAGATTTCGATGGAATTCGTGGAGAAAGTAAGATTATATGCGTGTCAATGACGGAGAAGAAGTGGAAAAAAGAGAAGAAAAATCAAAAAGCGGACCCTGGCCTCTGAGGTGATCGAGACTGATCACTAATGATTTTAGTAAGATTATTAATATTTAGTTATTTAATGAGTACGAAAATGTCCTTTTTTGAACTGTCACGATTTGAATTTCGAATGCTCAACAGATTTTTTGTTTATAAGACGTTTTATCTCATCTAAAACCTCTATAATACTGGCCATAAGCCGTCATTTTTCAAAAAAAGAACGTCGAGGTAAAATAAAATATTATCAGTGGTAACACCTAGCGAACAGGTGGCAACACTTATTATAGTGAGGTGGGACGTGTTCTTATGGATAGGGTTGGGATGAGTACGAGATTTTATGATTCCAGAATTAATTGTAGTGAGAAATGAATCTACTGGGAATAATGTAGAATAGTTTTTTTTAGCTACTTCTAAGAAGTTGATTTTTTGCATAACAATTTTATATGCAATTTCAAGTGATATCAGCCAGTGCAAATATTAGTATGCTTGAATATTATCTATTAGTATTACTTGCACAGAGGAAATTGTATCTTAGTACGTTTATCTGCATTCTAGAATCCATATCGTAAGTTATATACTTACTTTGTATCATAATCTTGTTTCTGCATTACCGTCAGATTGTAACAGAACTATTTTTTAATTTCATCTAAGATCGAACTCCCATACAATATCATTTTATAATATTGAAACAAAACAAAAGCCCCAAAAAATTAATGTCCCGTGAACACACGACGTTCCGGGATCGTATCTGTGTCCCATCACTAAGCCCGTTGTAGTAAATAGACGTTTTTGCACACATCAAGTTTCATTAAGTCTATGAGGGTATCAGATTTGGGGCCATTATTTCTCGTTTTTGACGCCGACATGACCGTGTGCTTTACCGTGAACTTGGTCATTCTCCTGTACATTACTTTGATGGGTAGGACGATGGGGAAATGTTTAGGTAATGGGTGTTTTGGAATCCTTATAGCATTTATGGTGTGTTGTTGTAAAGTACCTTTTTTTTCGTGCGAAAATCCATACGGATACCACCGGCTATATCGGAGTCTAACTGACTAAAACCGCATGGCATCTCGGGTTTTCTAACCCGGCGCGACAGCGCATGACATGCAGTTTTAGTCGGCGTATGGAGGCCTAAAATTCATTGAATTCGCAACGCAACTCACCCGGGCCATCTCCAGTTTTGAGATGACCCCTCTGATTTTGGAAACCACGGTGTCCTATTCATGCTTCTGCTAGAGTGACAAGCAGCTCCATCCGTCACCCCCAGGCCTGCAATTTGGTCATTCTCCTGTACATTACTTTGATGGGTAGGACGATGGGGAAAGGTTAAGTAATTATTGTTTCCTTCTCCTTGTCCTTGACCAGACACAGACAGATAAAAAAATGCTTTCTTGAAATGTACAGTCAGCGCCAAAGGTTGGTCAACAAATTCTAATTTATTGATCACCTTAGCTCTAAGACCTTTAATATAACAATAAACAAGACATATAAAACATGAGCATTGTCCTCTGGAGATTATAAAACTACATATATAAATTAATGACTGACCTATGTATTCCAATATAAAAAGGATTTGTAAATATTTTAGTGTTAATCGACTTTTGACGCTGACTGTACATTCATTTATGCATTGATTTAAAACCTGTTATTTTGATATTAGAAACAGACACTTCAATTTTATGTATTTGTATAGATTAACCATAATTTGGTGATTGAAATTTAAGTCAGTCATAATCTTGTGCGTGTACAGTGTAAGACCTTACGTACCCTTTAATTTTGCATACCCATCAATTTCACGTATAATCGCATTTGGCTGTTGTCACGTTTAGCAGAAATTTTGTGGCAGATTTTTTGCCCAGCAAAATATTATATGATATATTAGGGCCACACTATAAAATTAAATAAATATTTTATAATATTTATGTGTGTGATACCCTTAGTGTTGCACACGTCCATAGGCCACGGTGACCGCTTTTCATCAGGTGGGCCGTGTGCTTGTCGGCCACCTACATATAGCATAAAAAAAAACAAATTCTACTTAGCGCTATCTAAGCCCAATAAGTATAATAAGTAGCTCGACTATCTTGTGTTATGAGTTCTAGGATGCGGATAAACACATTTAGATCTTTTTTTTTTTTGTTAATTTCTGAAAAAATAATTTTATTCAACTACATAATTATATTTTAGTACAGTGTTACTACAATTAGGTACTACATGCATTTACAGATGTATATTAATAATATACCATAATTTTTGTTTATATACTAACGGCATTGGTCACACTAATATAGTCGAATCTATATACTAGTATGTATTATAAAATAGTAAAATAGCTTTTTCTATACATTGAAGATATAAAAAAAATACTTGGGTACACAAAAATATTTTTTTTTTGGAATTCTTGTCTGTTTGTCTGTTTGATTGATTTTAATGCCGTTTTTTTGTTTGAAAGGTCTGGGTCAGACTTGGAATTTTAGGCATGTTAGATCAAAATCCGGAAAAATAGTCAAAAATGTGAAAGCCAACATCCACACGGGGAGCATTTTATAATAGATGGATTCAGTCTGTGAGTCAGCTGCAAATTATTTGCCTCGTCTGGCCGCAGACTAACATCAAGTATCGCTCTCATCACGTAATATGGATATTAATTAGAACTCAGATACTTACCTTGTGGAGTCGACAGGCTTCACTGCTTGTCTTATGCATGACGTAGTTTATGAAATCAAGAGCATCATATTACAACTCACTGTTTCTTGCGGCTCCATTCGCGTAAAATTCTGATCCCGTCTCTATTTTCCACTGAAACCTATTTCTGAGATAAAAAGTAATAGCTTATGTATTATAAATTCTAGACTGTAATCTATCTCTGTACTAAGTTTTTTTTTATATAGGACACGTCAAAATGACTCCACCTCGCCTGATGGTAAGCTAAAGGCAAAGTCTCAGGACTGGGGTCACCACCACATACACCGATAGTGCTACAGTGGCGGCCCTCAGCTTGACGGCCTCAGTTTTAGCCCAATCCGTTCGGCGTTCAGCCGTTTTAGCGTGGAAGAGTGACAAACATCTATACATCCATCCGTACAAACTTTCACGTCTATCTCCTAGACTAGACTATTATATTGTAAAGTAGTTGTCTGTATATTGGAGATATTTAAAAAATACTTCGGTCAAGTTATTTTTTTTAAATTCTTGTATGTTTGTATGTGCGCGATAGACGCAAAAACTACTGAATGAATTATGATGCGTATTTTTATTAGAAAGATCTTGGTCAGACTAAAAATGTTCGAAACTTTGAGCACAATCGGTTAACTAGAACAAGAGATATGACCAAAAACCGATAACCGAACTCCACGCGGACGGAGCCACGGGCATCAACTAGTATATACATAGAACAGTACAATAAACCTCCAGCAAACACTCTTAAACATTTTCAATAAAATAATAACTTAGGTACACAATATGGCATCCCAAAGAAGCCTATAGAAACAGCCCTAAACGCCCTCGGTCCTTAAAAACCCTCATTGTTAGCAGTGATTATATTGTAACCAACTTATTCAGGTACCAAGTCTCCTGAAGGCCCTTATCTACCTTCGCGTTCCCTTCAATAAGCCTAGCAGTTTTGTCCAGTGAGATACCTTTTGTCTACATTGTGTAGGGACACAAAGGGACCAGCTTACACCATGCTGTATCAATGAAAAGGAAAAGTTATGAAAGAATTGACAGTAAATAATTATGGAATTTAAATTTAATCTATATTTAATATTACTAAGCAAGTTTGTTTGTTTAAACGCACTTTTATTGGAAACTACTGGTTCGAATTGAAAAATTCGGAATGTATTTGATAGCCCATTTATTAAGGAAGATTATAGGTTACAACATAACGCTTTTATTTGTAAGGAGGTAGGACACGACGGTATCTCCTGTCCGAACTGAGCAGTCCGACTGGGGTAGTACCTCCGCCCTACAGAAAACCGCGGCTATAATAACTATCGCGTTGTTCCCAGCGGCGGTAAGTAGGGTAGCCAGACCTCGTAACCCCCCCAACCCATCTTCCCAATCCCCTCCCCCTCCCCCAACCTCCCTCCCTAGTGTGCTAGTATGACAAACAAAAAAAAACTAAAATATCAAAATTTATACCGATTTATATTTTATATACAGTATTTATTATTTTATATAATATAGTGTTCTACGATTGAGACCGATAGCGCAAGAAAAAACTACAAACATCCACGCATAGAAAATTACTCTCGCTATCACAGTCGGGTGAAAACATCAGCTGCCAGTTAGTTATTATAATTAATAATTTTCATTTTATTACTACGGTAAACCCTTTCATTCCTTTCATATTTTTATCCGATAAAACAAAGATACTGATTTTGTTTTTATTACCCCCAATTTGGTTCCCAATAACATGCTATTATTTAACACCTTGCCCGCGTTAGATCGTGTTTTGTTATGATTGAGCAGTAAATAAAGACTGGGCACTGGTTTACCATAATATAAGGGTTAGAGGTGCAATTCCCGTGATATAAATATGTTCACAGTTTCGATCCCATGTCGTCAATCGTTCAGTTGACAATAAGTCAAAAATCAATGTCATAAAATATGACAAACACATTTCAATGTACTCGTGAACACACAAAAAAATATGCAAAAAAAAAGAGAGAGTGGAGTGGAGAGTGGAGCGGAGAGTGGAGTGGAGAGTCGTTTTATTAAAATCGACTTGGTGGCGATACAGACTTACACGCGGGCGAAGCCGTGGGTGGAAGTTGGTATTAAAGTAACAGGTTAAAAATCAGTGTACGTAGGATGGTACATAATCTAACAAAAAGGCAATTTTTCTGTATGTCTGTCTGACTTAAGAGGTAAGCTCTGGAACGACTGTGCCAATTTAGAAGGATCTGTCACTGGTAGATAGTTAATATTACAAGGTATAACATAGGATATTTTAATTTAAAAACTAAATCTACACGGACGAAGACACAGCATAAACATTATTCTCAAAAAGAATTTCATACCCAAATTGTTTTATTGCCACACTTTTCTCACTAACCAGTACTTAAGGGCTATAAAAATTAAGCTGCATTGCAGGACGGTCGAAGCAGCCCTTTGTAGTACTTCATTTACATTTGAATGTAGCCCTCACCATTGTTTATATACAACCTTACTTGCTCAAGCCCTTCTGAAGGTTTGATGTATGTAGGTTAGAAATTTTGGGTGTATTTGCATATTTTGAGAGTATAGGCCTACCATGTAACGTATATCCGCAATTGCGAAATCGCAATCGGTAACACATAAAACACTTTAAAATTCATAACTTTTTAGATTCCTTGCTAAATTTTTAATTAACTTTATTATGACTATATAGGTACCTACTTGTGGAAATGCAACGTGAACTGAGATAAAAATGATGGTCTCGAGCACTACATTATTTTTATATTTGCAGTACACGTCACTAGATATGACGTCACTGGTCATGATTTGCATGGAGCGTTTTTGGGTTAGGTACTCGAGAAACCGAACTTTCAAAACGTATATTTAAAACTATTATGTTACAAGAATATATCAATTTAGCTGCAGTTCATTATTACCTTCTATTATAAAATTTTAATTTTCCAACAATTTTTTTTTATTTGGTTCATAGGCCGAATGAAATGTAACCATAATGTATTTGAGTCTGATTGCGGAATTACGGTATTATGTTACTGATTGCCCGAAATTTCGGTCCGCAATTGCGGATGTAGGTTTCATGGTAGGTCTACTGATTCTAGAGTAGTGTTGAAATTAACCGGTGTTTGGGTGAAGGGTGGACTTAGGTGCGCTGATCTTCATAAAGCTTTTAGTGGATGAGACCTTTCTTATCACTAAGTGTATTAAGGTATGCCCTTGTCGGTTCACACATGGTTGGATGAAATAGCGGCTAGCCGACATTTAGGAACACTTGTCCGGATTGACACTTTTAATTTTAGTTATTTTTACTCATAAATTCGAGCAATATTCAAAGCTATTTTCAAAATATTTTCTCTGACCGTACAAAACAAAATTTTTGGGTAGTTCGAAAAATTGTACAAAGATAAAAAAAATTAAGCTGTGAACGTAATGTTATGTTTTTATTACTTGTATTATGTAATTTAATAAAAAAGAAAATAGAACCGACTTTAAACCTTTTTTGAAGTCTTTAAGAACACTTTCTCCGGAATGTAACAAATACTTTCCTGAAACCGCATCAAAATCGGTTCAATCAAACGTGAGTTAATCACGGTCAAAAATCATACCAATTCTTGATTGTTCAAAGAAAAAATAAATGGGATAAATATTATTACAGGGTAAAAACCTCCTTTTGAAATCGGTAAAAAATTAACAAAAACTAGACACATAGCGTAACCACCCTATATCTACATATATTATAAAGAAGTAAAGTTTGTATGTTTGTATATTATTTGTTAAATTTTAAGGGGTAATCTCGGGATCTACTGAACCGATTTTAAAAATTCTTTCACCAATAGAAAGCCACATTATCCGTGAATGTCATAGGCTGAATATCATCACGCTACTGCCCAAGGGAGTGGAGCAATAATCATAAATGTGAACAATTCCGGTGGCTTCCCATACATTTTAGGAAAACTGATAAATTATGAGCATATTATGTGAGTTAAAAAGGGTGCATCGGGGTTCGAAATACGCCACGGGCGAAGCCGGAGTGGGTCAGCTAGTATACATATAACATTACATAACAT
This sequence comes from Lithosia quadra, assembly GCA_963576445.1. Taxonomy (NCBI): domain Eukaryota; kingdom Metazoa; phylum Arthropoda; class Insecta; order Lepidoptera; family Erebidae; genus Lithosia; species Lithosia quadra. The sequence continues at coordinate 1,060,764 of OY754899.1, read as the reverse complement.
AAACTCACGCCTATATCCCCGAAGGGGTAGGCAGAGGTGGTAGCACCTACATTTCGCCAGTTTAGATCCCAATGTAATAGGTGGCGAGCCTATTGCCATTAACTGGGCACTTATAAACCTGCGATAAATACACACATAACTTCGAAAAGCATCGAAAAGTCATTGGTGTGTACCATGGTGAACCTGGGATCGAACCCGAGACCTCGTCTCAGCAGTCCATTACCCAGACCACTAGGCTACGGCGGTATACATATAAACCCACACCTTTTCCCCTTGAGATTACATAACCAAAGGAACTCAAACACGGTGATGACAAATTGATTCGATTTAGTTCCTGATTAGAGCCCGATGTCAAAATTCGGACTTTTGAGTCGGGTCTAATTGAAGATCAAATTGAATTACGCTCGGGGCGTTAGTGTTAGATAAACATTTGATTATTTCGCTAGTGTTCGTAACTTTATTCTGGACATTCATTTGGGATTAAAATAGATTATTTCATTCAATGGAATTCCGAAGCAATTGGAATGGTAACTTTTCGTAATGAGGCGGAAAAAGTGAACATTTAAGACAAGACCAGATCAAAACAAATTAAAATCCGTACGGGATTTTGGGGAGTTGTTGAAAAAAGGGCAGGTAAAAGGCACTCGAAACCGGCGGGCTTGCATGGATGGTGGTCTGTTGTATCTGCCTACCCCGGAGGGAAAAGGCGTGAGCGTTATGTACCTATGTATGTTTACATCGCTTAGGTACGATAGCGAAATATTTACAAAACGAAAATATTTTTTGTGAATACTTTTTTTTTTCTCTTTAAGCGGTTCCGTGATATATGGGTGTGTGCAATACCCAGTGTCACACTCGGGTTAATTCAGTACATTTCAAATTAAATTTGATTACATTGACATATAATAATACCACCCTCGAACCCTCTGAGTCTTTTCTCAGGTATCGAACTTCGATATTTTCCGTGGAGCGACTGTCAATCCGACTTCCACAACCTATTAACGATATCAAAGCGAAATTGGCGCCCTAAAAAATCCAACATGTTTTAGGGCTCCAACTATCCGTAACGACTACCAGACTTTCCCGGACCGAAGGCTTAACGTGCTCTCCAAGGCACGGAGGGGTCTCAATGTGACAGAGGAATGGTGCCTCATCGTAAGACCGCATTGACAGTGTTATACAATTTTGTTTTTTTTTACATACGACACGTCAATTTGACTTCACCTCGCCTGATGGTAAGCTGAAGGTAAAGGAAAGAGGGCCACCATTACATACACGTACCATGTTGTAATGTGTTAAACCCCCCCCCCCCCCTCCCACCTTCCATCTCCTCAGTCACAAGCCCCTTCGCCCTCTACTTTCGTTAATCTTAAAAGAAAAATGGGCGACTTTGACCCGTACTAGAAACAAACAAAGCCGTTCTCAATAAATATCTAGAGCAACTTTTCACTTTCCCTGCACCAAGGTTCGGTATACGTGTACAGGGGGATTTAGCCAAATGGCATATTAATGAGGCGGAGTTAAGCTCGCAGTATATTTAGGTTACGCGACGCCGATGACGTAACGTTTAGTTCCAGTCATTATTTACATAGTTCATACATAGAAGATGTATGTTATATATTGATTACAGTAGGTATTAATAGGTACATACATAAGGTCACATTTCTTTCTGGCAGCAATTCAAACTCAAAGACAAAAATCATTTATTCTGTATAGACCATTAAACGGCACTTACAAGAGTCAAAATTAAAGATATTATTTAAAACTAGATAAGCAAATAAACTACCGCACTGGTTCGAAACGCAGCCCAGACCTGAAGGGACTCCGGCAAGAAACTCAGCAGACTGTTTTTTTTGGTCTATTTTCAATCATTTCCTTAACGTAATATAGTTGTTGGTTTGTACCTACGAAGGTACCTGCCTTACAAAACCTTAAAGTAGTTAATAGCGTGTTTGTATGTATGTTTGTCTGCAATTATATCGCATTTGGTCGATAAACCGATTTTGATTCGATTTTCAGAAAGTTTTTGTTACGTTTTGGAGAATTCTAGAAGAAAATTCTATTTTATTTTCTATTTTATTTTTTATTTTATATATACTTAAAAGAACATTTCCGAGCGTCCGTACATGATTCTCTATTTATTAAAATTAATCCTTTAAATTTTTCTATAAATATACTCATCATAAACTGCAAGTATATTAACAGATTTTAGCGAGGTTTATTTATTTTGATCTTACGAAGACGTGACGTAAGCTAAGTATGTCAACAGTATTAAGCTAAGTCGTGGCGGTATCTTAACGAGTACTAATTTAGACATAAACACTTGTACATGCTACTTATCTTCAAACTAAGATACGATGGGGTAAGCAGGGATGCTGATGTTAATCCATATTTAACTGATCAACTTGGAATCTTGAGCGAAGTTGTAAATACATACATATACCTACACTCAAATCAACAAAATATTCATGCATACCAAATATATGCACTGAGCGGGTATCGAACCCGCACTCACTGTCGTAGCAGTCGAATGCACTACCGCTAAGTCACAGAGGTAAATTTAAAAATTAAATAAAAATAAAATAAATAAAAAAAAAGAAAACTTTTTTCAAAGTCTTATTTTTCAAAATATATTCAGTAAGTCAATATAAAAACAAACAAAACAACAGTTATTTACGTGATACATTAGTCAAACTTCAAAATGTATCTCATTGGAGATGGCCCTTAGATTAATATCATTATATCTCCGAGGAGATGGCCCTTAAATCCATATTAAAACTTGGATTAACTGCCCTAATTTATAAAGGTGGACGTGTACATAAATCACTGCGATATGGGGCCCATTCTTTATAAAAATTAGGACTGTTGTAGTAGTAAGTAAGTAAGTATTTAAATAAAAGAATCGAATTCACATAAACATAACGTAACATAAACTCACACCTATATCCCCGAAGGGGTAGGCAGAGGTGCTAGCACCCACATTTCGCCAGTTTATGTTTAGGTCCCAATGTAATAGGTGGCGAGCCTATTACCATTAATCGGGCACGTAAAAACCTGCGATAAATACACACATAACTTCGAAAAGCATCGATAAGTCATTGGTGTGTGCCATTGTGAACCTTGGATCGAACCCGAGACCTCGTCTCAGCAGTCCATTACCCAGACCACTAGGCTACCGCGGCACATATAAACCAAGGCGAATATAGGGTGGGTTGCTTTGCTAGTTCCATAAATACATCATTAGAAGCACAGATGGTCTAAATGATGCAAAATACTGAGCCCGTATGAAAATCTACCTCAACAAGGCTTAACTGGCCCATTTGTAAAACCACAATTGGGCGAATTGGGTCCAACATTTGATCAAAGGTCAGAACTCGCCTGCGGCCAAAATTGTGATTTAACCTAAGCCTAAATTAGTTAGTTTAAGATTAGTCGCTGAGCTAAACTTGAACATCTATATAAATAAATTAAATTGGATTGTCTGTTTGTAACAATAAAATAACTGTTTTTTTTAACCAGCTTTAAAAAAGGAGGTTCTCAACTCGACTGAATTTTTTTATGTTTGTTATCTCAGAACTTTCGATAGAGTGAACCGATTTTGATGATTCTTTTTTATCGGATAGCTGGCGCTTCCCGTTTTTTGGTAAGAATTATACTAAATGCATTTAAATATACACACGGTAAATAAACTAAAACAACATCTTTTACAATTTTTTATTTGTCTGTCTGTTTGTTCCGGCTAATCTCTGGATCTTAACTTTTAAACTTTCGCGTTCCATGACTATTATATACCTTTTATTTTTTATTTTATTTATTTTATTTATTTATTATTATTATATATTTATATATATATTATTATATATTTATTTATTATAAAGGTATGTATATACCTTTAACGTGATCGCGTTAATTCCCGTTTACGTATAATAATCTCTGGATCTGTTTGACCTATGACTCTGGTTTGACCGACTTTTATGAACTTGGCAGATAGCTGATGTAACAATGTAACTGTGGGCTAGTTTAATTTTGGAAAAAGAATTAGGGTTCCGCGTAAAAAAACCTTAAAAATCTAAAACCACGTGGACGAATTTGCAGGCACAACTAGTACTGTATATTTTTTTTTATATAGACCGTAGATCAATCAATCAATGCTGCACTGCTGGACATAGGCCTCCCCAAATGTGACCCATACCACCCGATTCTCCGCCTTCCACATCCAGTCCATCCCAGCTACCTCATACCTAATATTTAATTCATAACTATTTTATTAACCTGCATTCCTTCAGTGTCGACGTTTTAAACATCCCTAATAAGGCTACACGATGTCACATTTAGTGTCTGTATGTTTGAAAAGAATTTGTCCCACTGCTCAACGAAAAGCGAATTGTATTAAAGCTTCTTTTTTTGAAATAAAGAAAAAGGATTTCATATTTCTATTATTAAGTTATAATATCTATACTACTTACTATAAAATTGTAAACTGTGTATGTGTACATTGAAGATATTAAAAGAAATGATTAATTAACGATAAATAAATGATTGTGAACACAATATTTTTTGGAATTCTTGTCTGTTTGTTCCTGACCCCTTCCGAGCCCTCCTCCGTTCCCAACAGGGTAGGCAGCGCGGGTGTGACACCCTTAGTGTTGCACACGTCCATAGACCACGGTGACCGCTTCCCATCAGGTGGGCCGTGTGCTTGTCTGCTACCTAAGCAGTATAAAAAAATCTCTAATGTACAGACATAGCTACTTTACAATTTTTTAATAGTACAGTCTCAGACCACCTTTACTCATCCGCTAGCAGTCGCACCAATACCTAACGTTAGTGTTATAAACACTCGTAGGTAAATGTAAATAATGTTATGTAGGATTAAGTTGCTTGTTTCATAGCTACAATGATATTAGACAATCCTATATTACAGGAGTTGGATACATAAACAGATCTGGTATGCGGTCGACCTGGTGCGTATAAGCTTATATATAATTTCACTAAATACACTTTGGGTGAATAACTGAGTCAAGTTCCATTCCAGTACTTGGGATGCTTTGATCTTTATCTATAGTATAAAAATCATAGTTTAAAAAGAGCTCTGTAGTTGAGTTCAATTACAGACTATTTGAACTATGATTTATAATGGGTATTTGGAGCCATAAATACCCATGACGACTCTCATAGATCTATGAGGACGGGAACGACAGCTAAGCGTGCTCTCCGAGTCACGGGGTTTTTTAAGGAAACGGTAGAAGCGCGTTCGCATCGGCCTACTATCTAGCTAAAAGGAGATGTTTCACAAATATATGGACCTTGGGCCCGATAATTGTACACTACTTAGAAAAATAGCTACGCAATGTAGTTTTCATTTTTCACTATTCAATTCTTATAATATTGCTTCGTATTATGGGTGCAATCTAACTAAATAAACACTTTCTTGCAACAAAACAAACATAACGGACTAAAACTATAAAAATGTGAGTACTCTTATTTTTTATTAACTTATGCCCTTGAATTGAATGAAATTTTAAGCAATTGCATGCTAACTATTTACAATGATTTTCTGATCGGAAAAATGATCATCCAGGACGGGACGTCAAGTCCCGTCCTGGATGATCATTTTTCCGATCAGAAAATCATTATGCCCTTGAATTTTGGAGGTGAATTATTTCTTTTTATTTCTGTATTGTGTACAATTAGGGGGCCCAAAATGAAACATCTCGTTTGGTGCAAGTACTGATTAACATAAATAGGCTACTTTTTATTCCAGGAATTGGTCCCTATAGATCACGGGAACGGTATCAGAATTTCACTACAACGAAGCGGCGGGTAAAATTTAAAATCTTAATTTCAAAGAAACTATACTTTGTCTAATGTAGGATGATAATAATGACAGCTCTAAGTAGGGTAGCCCATATAGTATAATCGGAAATGAATCTTTCGATTTTCGATTATTGTTTCTGTAGAATATGGAATCGATATTTACAAAAACACAAAAACTTTATATTTTTTATTATTTTAGGTAACTTACTTCAATACGACAAAAGAGAAGTTTTATGGTATAGTAATTATGTTTCGTATCGTAATATTAGGTAATTATATCACAAAAATTTTAGTAGTATAAGTACTTAATAATTTCAATAAATTATTTTAAATTCAATTCATTCGATTCATTTGTGTATAGTCAACTGTGCTATATTCTTGCGAAATGCTTCACTATGAGAAGTGGGCGGGGCTTGTCTATGTATTACAATAATTTTTGAGGTATAATTTTGATAATTTTGTATAAAAAATACGACACTTCATAGACATGAACTGTCATTATTATCATCCTAAATTAGACAAAGTATAATAGTCCAAACTCATCATGGTATCAAAATTATTTGAAACTCGAACATCATAAAACATGGGCCCAGAATACCGCAGTTCATAAAACTCATACATATTTATCCCAGCACGTAAAGGGTTAGTCATTAATCTCCTTTTGTTCCTGTGATTAATACAGTTTTGTTTCTTCAAGGCCGCGGTTTAGGCTCGAAAGCGAAATTGTGAGTTATTTCAGGGTTGAAATGATACTTTTGCTCTGTTTGATGTAAATATTGTGAAAGTAGGTTAGTTAATTACATAAAAGTGAAATAGAATCATTAATAATGTATAAAATCTATGGATAGAACGCACTGAGAACGAGACTGTCGCTATAAGCAAGGAATTAATAAAGGAGGCAAGGAATTAATAAAGGAGGTGAGGAATCAAGGAAGGAAGCAATGAAGAAGGTAGGACATGACGATATCTCCGGTCTTATTACCTCTGCCCTACCGAAGACCACGGCCATAATAACCATCGTGTTGTGTTCCCACCGGTAAGTAGGGAATCCAGAGCTCACAACCCCCCATCTCCAATCCTCTCCTCCATCCCCACCCTCGAAGATAGGCTGCAAGTGTGACATCTCTGATTTTGCACACGTCAATAGACCACGGTGACCGCTTCCCATCAGGTGGGCCGTGTCGATAAAAAAATATGTTTCTTTTATTTACGTTGTTGTTATTTGTTGTTATTTTATAACCATTTTTGACCGACTTCCAAAAAAGAGGAAGGTTCTTAATTCGTCGGAGACTTTCTTGTTCTTTTTTTTCTATCGATAGGTACACCTCCTATTACAACTTAGTTATCAAAGCAGGTTCAAAACCCTAAGGTTACACTTGAGTGCAGTCACCTCCATTTTATTTATATCAACGTCATAACATCTTCAAATCAAAATGGCCGCGTGAGCATGAAGCGTAAAATACATTTTTAAATGACAAAATGAAAATTTTTGTCTTTTGTTTGTGGTTTTTGACCTTCGTCAAAAGAAATATGATTACTTTTTATGTTCATGTGAAATATTATGATAAATGAGTGGCTTTACGAAGTAAGCTTTGAAAAGCTAACAGCTATGTATAGTTGTCACAAAATAAAAGGCCCACTTTGACAGTTCGTACCCATGAAGTTCTTAATTTTTTATCAATTGAAATGTTCTAGAGATAATTACATTTTTCATTGACAGGTACCGCCCACTCGGCTAAGTGCTGTGCATAACGATTTTTTCATGTAGTCCACAGACTATTAATAATCAGTTAAAGAAAGAAAATATCGAGTGAAATTTTTTTTCAAGCCCGACGCGCACTTTTATTTTTATTTATTTTAATACTTGTGTTTAGATTCTGAAGACTGAATTAATTATTCTTGTTGTTTTTGTGATTGAGTGAATGTTATTGTAAAAAAAATATTAAATATAAGTAAATTGACCTTTAATAACATTGTATTGTTTTAAAATACCTAAAAAATCAAAGGTTAAGCAAATTTTTCTAATCAGAACTTTAATCCAATGCAGTTTACATACATATTCATATCGATTATATCCCCATGCAAACTGGATTCGATTCATCCTGAGTATCGAATACCGAATCGTATAGGTACATAACTAGTTACGCCACGATAACAAACGTCAAAACGGGCCTTTTATTTTGTGTTGAGTATAATGGTACTATTTTCAGTCAAAAAATAATTCTAATAAAAATGGTTAATATTTAAACAAAGGAGATGTTTCATTTTGGACCCCCTAATTGTACACAATACAGAAAAAAGAGAAATAATACCGGTAATTGGCAAAAATACAATTATATTTATTGGCCTTCGAAATTCAAGGGCATAAATTAATAAAATATGAATACATTTTTATAGTTTAAGTCCGCCATGTTTGTTGTGTTGCAAGAAAGTGTTTATGTAGTTAGATTCCGCCCATATACGAGGCAATATTATAAGAATTGAATAGTGAAAAATGAAAATACAATTATCGGGCCCAAAGTCCATACAATTAATTTTATAATAGTAATACATTATGAAAGTATGTAAAGGAGATGTTTCACAATTATTGTGAAACATCTCCTTTACATACTTTCATATGTACTTATTAGGTACTATTATAAAATTGTAAATTAATTAGGTACATTGTCAAAAAAGTCATAACTGTTTGTATTTAGGTAGAGCAGTGGTTCCCAAACTTATTTTGTCTACTGCCCACTTTGAGAATAAATATTTTTTTAGCGCCCCCATTATTTCACCTATTTAAAAACCACTATAACTTCAAATTAAAATAATTAATTATTGTGACCTATATATGTATATTATGTATATTAACAGAGAATTCTAAACGAAACTTTTACTATAACCCGCAACTTGAAACCTGAGCGCAATAGGTAACATACAACGGCGCTTAGGTCTCAAGTTTACTCTTACGGGCTCCACCTGCCAATAAGAATGATTATTGAAACGCAACTTTATAGTATTAAAACAGAGTATCTTTTATTAAAAATATAACTAAAATAATCAATCCTTATATAAAAACTAATGTGAAGGATGAATCTGATGCTGTTTAATAAGTTTGATGATATCAGGTTCCAATTTACTCAAGAACAGTCGCAAGTCGCCACGTTCGGTAACAAGCAAACGAAATTCAATAAAATAGGACAGATATATGAACTACGCGAAGAGAAATATAGAACCGAGTTTGAGCAATCTTTTAATTCATATTAGTTGATGTTCACAAGTTGTTGTTGAGAGTCGAGAGCTCTTGCAGTTGTTGTTTAAGAGGCCTCTTAGCTAAATAAAGTTACAAATCACCCCCCGCCCGCCCGCCTCTACACAACGCCCCCATTTTCTTCTGGGTCTCTTACCGCCCCCCTTGAGACCTGCAGCGCCCACAAGGGGGCGTTATCGCCCACTTTGGGAAAGACTGAGGTAGAGGCAGAGAGCAGTGTTTGCTTCCTCCTATAGTCCCGGGGCCTTTAAGCGAGGCGTGAAAAAGTATTTGATGAGGCCGTCAAGCTGAGGGCCGCCACTGTAGTAGCACTACCGGTGTATGTAGTGGTGACCCCAGTCCTGACACTTTACCTTTAGCTTACCATCAGGCGAGGTGAAGTCATCGTGTCCTATATATATAAAAAGGTAGTACATATATAGATAACTTACTCAACAGATTTATAAGATACTAGCGACCCGGGACCCGGCTTCGCCCGGGTGTAAATTCCAGTTTTCCAATAAAATATATAGCCTATGACACTCACGAATGACGTGGCTTTCTATTGGTGAAAGAATTTTTAAAATCGGTTCAGTAGATCCTGAGATTATCCCTTACAATTTAACAAATATACAAACACACAAACTTTACCTCTCTATAATATTCGTATAGAAGTACGAGCCGTGAAAAAAACAAACTTTTCTTTTTTAATTTATCTGTATTCGTTTACGCTAGGTTTAACATTAATCAGTTGTAATTTCACGGGATGTACACACTGATTGTGATTGCGTCGGGTAAGAGTATTGCACTGTTGATTTAAATAAAATTTATGCTGCACCTATAAAGAGAATACCCTACATGAACGTTGAAGAAGCAGGCGTGTAAATAGCCGTGCTCTCCTGCGGGTTGAGAACAAATACGATTGATACCGTGGAGGGCGGATCATTCCAATACATCTTTACCAACAAATTTCAATTTCAATTTCAATTTCTCTACTTCTCAAAATAGTGCAACGTAATTACATCTTTTTGACGTCAAAAACTACTTAATGTTAAGTTTACCACCGCTTCCTAGGCGCTAGTGGAGAAGAAACGCCGCAACAAACTCCACTGCTGCATTTTCAGACGTCAGCTTATACATAGATATCTTAAGACTAAATATGGACGAATGTATCTACATTTTTGTCTCTGAGTAACAGGTAAAGCACTCACCCAGCGCTGATGCTCGGCTGCTTCTACCGTCGCTGTTGGTGGCCACCAATCCTCTCCACATTCGCCACGGATGCGGTGTCCCGGAGATCTCCAGTAGACCCGGGACGAAACACTCAATTGTGTTTCGTCCCGGTGAGCAGCTAAGAGACTTCTAGCGCGTATGAAGCTCCAAGCGTGACTGGCTATACGCCGCTCGCAAACTCACAGTCATATTTCCAGTGATTTTCGATCTACCCGCATACCAGTTGCTACAAGTACCCCCAAGTTCGCCAAGATCTACCCAGCTAAACAATTGGACCGATACCCGCCACAACAGGCGTATAATACCTAAAACGGAACTCGTGAGTCGTATATGTATACATAATGGAGAAATTCCATTATTTGCTTAAATTTGCGGATAGTATAACGAAATAGCAAACAATACGAATTACGACGAACCACAAACTCGTTAAACAGGAGTGAACCATTCAATAAAGTAATGTGGGGCCACAAAACACGCGTTTCAAACTGAAATGTCACCAGTCTCTTAATTATGGCGTTCGTTTTTCGTGTTTGGCACTCTAAAGAGATATAAGTGAGGACCGGTAGCGATTAGCGATTTGCGCGAATGTTTTGAATAGTTATTGAATTTGAAATTTACTATGTGATTCATATAATGTGCGGTAAAACACTTTCTATGTTTCAGTTCACATAAATACTGTTATACTTTTAGCACGATGCCTACTATCTCACTATGCAGTGTTAAGTCAGATAATAGGCGAATTGCACAACTTGCATTTGCATGCAAAATACTAATATCTGTTATAGAAGTGTTTGTGTGTCTGTTTCCTAACAAAACTTTGCTCAATCCTAGTAGTGGCAAACGGACTTTTTGTCCTTGTGTAGGTTTTGAATAAAAACGTTTTCTTTCTTTAAATATTATTATTTATAAACATTTTTCTCACTAGCTAGCAATAAACCTAATATTATCTTCTTCTTCAACGTAGCGTTATCCCAGTCGCATCCAAAGCTTTCAACTCGGCATCTGGGGTCCACTTTACCAGTCATAACTGCGGATTTGGCTGGACCTTGATATTTTCCGTGAAGCGACTGTCATCTGACCTTCACAACCAAATAGTGATATTATAATGTTTTCAATTTTTTTTTTATTTAATTATTATTTTTCACTTGTCGTTTATACCTTGGACCACCACCTTACCTATTAATATTCATAGAGTAATTAATTCCAGTACACCGCCACAGATACTACCATATATTTATTTTGCCTTCATGATTTCAAAATGGCGGAAGATCGGCATGAATTAAGTTCACACTTATTTTAAATAGCTGATGCCCTCACCTCATCATTATCATTCTTCAGCAATTCTTCAATATTTCGGCCTCTGTGGCGTAGCGGTATTGCATTTGACTGCTATGACATGGGGCGCGGTTTCGATTCCCGATCAGTGCAAATATTTATATGCATGAATATGTCTATTTGCATTGGTCTGAGTGTTTATGTATAATATTTATGTATCTATGTATTTACAAAAAAAAACAGTATGTAAGTATGTTTATCCGGATTCTAGAACCCTCAACACAAGCTAGTTAAACTAAGCTTACTTTGCGTTAGTACTATTATTATATTCTGTGCTTTGGGTCTAGAGAGCGCTGTGTAGAGTGTTGTAGAATATTTATGTTTATGATTATTATGGCCGCGGTCTTCTGTAGGTACTACCCCAGTCGTACTGCTCAATTCGGACGGAAGATACCGTCGTGTCCTACCTCCACCGTAAACTTGTTCGTAATTCTATGGTATCTACGATCAGTATGCACAATGGCGGTAAAACACTCGAATAAATTGAACATTACGATATCAGAAACAATGAAATGAAATGCAATTATTTGGCAACGTTTCGTTATTGCTGTTATGAAACTACGTTAAGTACGTTTAATTGTGCGGAATAAAACAGTCACAGAGTTTACATTGCTTTATGTGTTGAAAGTTGCATCCAGTTGCACCAGTAAATAAAAAATTGAGAAGCGAGCGACTGTCGTGGTATGGACATGTTATGAGAAGAGGTGAAAATAATGTTGTTAAAAAGGTTCAAAGTATGAATGTAAAGGGCGAGATGACATCGGACAGGAATGTATGGAGGAAAAGGACGTGTTGCGCTGACCTTGACCACAAATAATTGGGACAAGGGCAGGAAAATGATGATGATGTTTTGTGTAGTGAAATTACACTGACAGTAAGAAAAAATATTCAGCAATCAAATTTCAATAAAATCTGGGTAGCATGTTTGCAATCCAAAATTTACTCATACATAGTTAGCCGCCGCCATTTTTATGACGTCACAGTCTCGTCTTCAACGCGTTCTGTCCTCAGGTTTTATAACGTTCATGTAAAAAAATTATTCCTCAGTTTTGTGGAATAATCTCATTAGAAAAATCGAAAAACCTTGCAAGTTTATGCTTTCTACGGATTGTTAGAAAAATGTGTAAATTTAGGCATATAATAATAATGTCAAATGTCATTTATTAGTGAATAATTATAAAGTTTTTAAATTTTAAATAAATAATTGTGTTTAAATTCTAAAAAAAATGTTCTAAATCATAAAATAAATAATTTGTGTATTGTTTTCAGATTTATTTCAAACTAAAGTATTTCGATTTTTCTGATGAGAAGCTTAATAAAAAAATAATTTTTACATTGTTTTCTTTTAGCATAAGTGTACACTGTGTACATCCGTGCTCGAATCGAAGAATATTTCAATCAGAAATGTGCCAAGTGTTTCTACGCTATCTCTGAAGGAAGCGAAACGGCTGTCGACGGAAATCGACTGATAACGGATGTCCCTAATTGAGAAAATAAGACAGCGAGGATTGCTCATTGCATTAGCTAGAATAAAGGTCTATACACACATCAGGGCCGTACCCGGACCGTGGCCGTGCTTTGGCAAGGCAAGGAAGGGCTGTAGGAGAAAAATTTTACTGTCGGCCACTGTCTAGAGATAGTTACCCCCTTTGCTTAATAATGCCAGAAATCCAGAAATAGATACTTAAAATTTTTTTGGATATAGTAAATGGTGCATCACTTTATTTATTGATTTATTTAAATGTAAAGCTCATTTATAATAATGTGATCGCGTTCAGCAGCTTCTGAAGTACCTACTAATCGCTTAAATCCCCAGCCGCCTTATAATGTGATAAAACAAATAAGAAGAGACAATCACCTCATCAATCGAAATCAAATAGAATTAGGTTTGAACAGAAAGCACTTGTAGTGGAAGCATTCGTTCAAAACACATTATTCTTTAAACACAAATTACTAGGTGGTGAGAGGCAAGTCGAAATCGAGACGATATCCCCAGACAGAGGAATCTAATAAAGCTTTACACTTAGATCGTTAGTAACTGGAAGGGAATTCATATTAAATAACAGGGGCCTTACCACAAACTCTTAAAGCAGTATTATTTCAATATTACTTAACTTCCATAGTGTGAATCGGACTCGGTCGAACGTCGTCCGTTATTATTACGTGTTTTTAGTCTTGTAAATCTTCTAAAATTTATTGAAATAAATATATCCACAACATAACATAAAAGTAAGAGAATGCTAGACCACATAACTCTAGTATCCGTTGACGTCGATGGTCCGATTCACACTATGAAAGTTAAGTAATATTAAAATAAGTCTGCTTTCAGAGTTTGTGGCCCCCAAGTCAGATTATATTAGAGGAAGTTTGAAAGTTGCATCAATGAATGAAAAATTGAGAAGTGAGTGACTGTCGTGATAATGTTGTTAAAAATGTACAAAGTATGAATATAGAGGGCTTTAGATGCAGAGGTGGACCCAAGAAAAGGAGGATAAAATGTGTTAAAGAGGATATGGCAAGGAACGGAATTACTGAGTACTATGACATCTGTCAGGAATGAAACAAGTAGAGCAATTTATTGCGCTGACTCCAAAATAAATATAATTAGAGGATTGCCCTTACTACCAAACGCTATCGTGAGGTCACACTGCAGGTCCTGCTTTATACTTATGCTTGAGATATACGAGGGTGACAGAGTCGTCTCGGAATCTCACACATAATGAGAAAGCCAGTGCTCTTTATAATTCGTTCTACTTCTTTCTAACATAAATTCATTGCCCTATCCAGTCACAACGAATCCTTGACATTTTCACTCAACTCGTTGACTATTTGCCTTCGGTACACACTACTGCTGATGTATAGTGTGTACTGCCTGTGTAGGTGCTGAGTTAATGACGTCATTTTCCGACTTCAAAAGAGTTGTATTTACTGCGTGTGAGTACGGTTTGATTTATTGGGAACGGACAGAGAGACCTCCTGGAGGAGGTAGGACACGACGGTATCTCCCGTCTGAAATGAGCAGTCCGACTGGGGAAGTACCTCCACCCTACAGAACACCGCGGCCATAATAACCATCGTGTTGTGTTCCTGCTGGTAAGTAGGGTAGCCAGATCTCATTGTACCCCTCCTCCCCCCACCCCTTCCCTGCTCTCCCCCTTTCCCTTCAGGGTAGGCAGCGCGTGTGTGACACCCTTAGTGTTGCACATGTCCATAGGCCACGGTGACTGCTTCCCATCAGGTGGGCCGTATGCTTGTCTGCCACCTATGTAGTATAAAAAAACCTTCTTAGTTAGTTCGACCAACTGGTAATACACGTTCATAAAACTACTACTCTTGATTTGACATCAAGAGTAGTAGATGACACAGGCCCCACCTAATGGGAAGCGGTTACCGTAGCTAATGGACGTGTGTATACCAGGGCGTCATACTCGCTCTGCTGACCCTGTAAAAACCTCCTAATGGCTTTCTTGAAGAACCCCATATTATAGTCGCTTGGAAAAACCACAGCAGAGATAGAGAAACTTGCATAATCATTTTATTGTATGTTGTGTTTTTATCTGCATTCTAGAACCCATATTACAAATTAGTGAAGCTATGCTTAACTTGAGTCGGATAGACCTTCATCAGAGTTAAAACTGCCGATTATTTGATTGCAATTATTAGAGTAGAACCAGATACAAACATTTTTTATACTACTTAGTTGGCAGACCAGCACACGGCCCACCTGATGGGAAGCGGTCACCTTCCATGTCCATGTCCAACAAGTCTTAAAATAATAACTGACTTCCACTCAGCCGCGAGCATCAACTTATATCTATATTATACTAGCTGTTGCCCGCGGCTCCGCCCGCGTGGATGTCGAAATCCGTTTCAAAAACTATCCTATCTCTCAAGTTGGATCGAACTGCACATGGTGTGCGAATTTTATTATAATCGGTTAAGTGGTTTAGGAGTCCATTGAGGACAAACATTGTGACACGAGATTTATATATATTAAGATAGCTGTTGCCCGCGGCTCCGCCCGCGTGGATGTCGAAATCCGTTTCAAAAACTATCCTATCTCTCAAGTTGGATCGAACTGCACATGGTGTGCGAATTTTATTATAATCGGTTAAGTGGTTTAGGAGTCCATTGAGGACAAACATTGTGACACGAGATTTATATATATTAAGATTATATATATTAAGATTTACAGCTACAATCTTAAGAGGTCTAGAATAAATTTAATCTGCTTTGATATATTTTAAGGTAATTTGCTTAAACATTTTAGTCAATTAAACCATTTGGTATTAACGGCACGCTCTACTGGCGCCCTCTACAGCTCACTGGGCGCCAAATGATTCGCTCAACAACCCTCAGTGTGTCTGCTAGGGAAACTATATATATACTGTCTGGGTGAATATATTGGTTTGAGCAGTTTGGGAGGGTATTTTTATATTTCATACAAACTATACAGGACTTTATAGGTTAATTTGATAGGAGGTAGGACACGTCGGTATCGCCCATCCGAAATGAGCAGTCCATCTTGGGTAGTACCTACGCCCTACAGAACACCGCGGCCATAATAACCATTGTGTTGTGTTCCCGCCGGTAAATAGGGTAGCCAGAGCTCGCTGTACCCCTCCTCACCCACCCCTTTCTAGCTTCCCCACTCATCCTAGCCCTCCTCCCTTCCCTTCAGGGTAGGCAGCGCGTGAGTGACACCCTTAATGTTGCACACGTCTATAGGCCACGGCCACGGTAACCGCTTCCCATCAAGTGGGCCGTGCGCTTGTCTCCCACTTACGTTGTATAAAAAAATTGTAGCGTAAATGCATTTTAGAGTGTTTTCTCTGGATAATAATAAATGTTATTAAAATTAAATGCTTTGTGTTTTTTTTATATTGGACACGTCAACGTCGTTGCCAACGTCACCTCGCTTGGTGGTGAGCTTATTGTAAATTTACTGTAAACTTCGTCCGCGTTTCCTAAGATTGAGTTTTTCAGGGAGCAGATACAACTTTTATTCCGGGGGTGACTGGTGGACCCGCCTGTCACCCTGGCAGAAGTAGCCTCAGAATTTCTGCCCACAATTACCTAACCCCTCAACCACCTCCCAATTCCCCTAACCCACGCCCTCCAGAGTTAGCAGCGCGAATGTGATGCCCCTGATATTTCACACGTTCATAGGTCACAGGGACCACTTCTCATCATAAAAAATGCTAAACTACAAATTCCAAAATTTTTCAATCTCTCAAAATAATCTCATAAAATAACAGACTCCTTATAAATACATTTTATCCTGTAGGAAGCTCTCATATCTCCTGAGGGAGTTCACCAATCTTTCACGAACCTCGTTAAGTCTGTGGTAAAATTGATTTGTACGTAATTTCGTACTCCATCCACGTGGCTTAAATATTCGAGAGATTTGGGATAGAGATTTACCTACATTAAATTGGACTGAAATATCATATATCGTTAAGTATAAAAACTTTTGAAAACAACGATTTTTGATCGAAAAAGTGAACATGACGGGATTTGAACCCGCGAGCTTTAAAAATTTAGGTACACTACTTGACATCTTTAAAAAACCAATTTCAACGGACCAAAGCAGAAAAAAAGGAACACCAGCTATCAAATAAAAAAAGAATCATCAAAATCGGTTCACCCAGTCGGAAGTTATGGGGTAACAAACATAAAAAATACAGTCGATTTGAGAGCCCATATTGTGGTAAGTACCTAGAGATTGTGGTACACCCCAGTAAGCAAATAATCTTATAGTGCACGGCATCTAATGTGGCAAAATTTTGGAGTAGTGTGGGCCCCGCTACTTCAAAAGCTTGCCAAGTTAGATGCTGTACACTATATTTGTTTCTATGCGACGCATTTTGCCACAAACAAGTGTATATACGGCATCTAACTTGGCAAGGTTATGGAGAAGTAGGGCCCACACTACTCCAAAATCTTGCCAAGTTAGATACCGTGCACTATACTTAATTTTTATTTTGTCTATCCGTCTACCATAAGCAACTAATATCTTCGACACGTAATTGAACTTAAGCTACTTTCATCTCGCACTTAAAAAAATCCAGCAAGCAACTGATAAAGCAAAGCGCTAATTACTGGGCACTCGTAAATCACTTCTCTGTGAAGCTGCTGTTCGTTCTATCTCGGTTCCGAACTATTTAAAACACTTGAGAAAACTTATTACTCAGCTCAAAAGTACTACAATTGAATTAATGAATTAATGGTGCTGATGGACTTGACTTGAGAATTCATTTGTAATAGATAGACGTACATACACAGACGGACGGACAGACAGGCAGACAGGGACCGGGACTAACGCTTTGATGATCATTTGAGGTGTAACTTGGGTTACTTTTATTTTAAAAAAAGTATAAAGTTTCCATGCGAAAAAAATTAAAATCAATAACGACGACGTTTACAGTTAATTTGCAAGAAGCTTACCACCAAGCGAGGTGACGTTGGCAACGATGTTGACGTGTCTAATATACCTAAAAAAAAACAAATCATTTCATTTTAATAACATTTATTATTATCCAGAGAAAACAATCCAAAATGCATTTACGCTACAATTAACCTACGTCCACGCCAAAAAATAATCCTAAAGCAAAATATAGTTTCGGAGAAAAGTGGCTGTGACATACGGATGGACAGGCGGACAGACAGACAGATAGACAGACAGGCATACATACAAACAGACAGACATGACGAATCTATAAGGGTTCCGTTTTTGCCATTTGGCTACGGAACCCTAAAAAAACAATATGGGGTTCTGCAAGAAGGGCATTAGAAGGTTTCTGCGGGTTCGGCAGCGCGAGTGTGACGCCCCTGGTATTGCACACGTCCATAGGCCACGGTGACCGCTTCCCATCAGGTGGGCCGTTTGCTTGTCTGCCACCTAAGTGGTATAAAAAAATCCTTAAAAATTAAAAACCACGCGGCAAAATCGCAAGTCCAACTAGTTGAATAATAGTAGCGCAGCCACTACCACTTCTCACCCTCTAAGTCATATTTTCTAGAAAAAAAACTCATTAGAGCCCCACATCTGAGCCCCAGAGATCCATTTAGCTCTCTAAAAGACTCTCGCTGAACAAAAGCACACTGAAACTAGACCATTTTAGCGTACCGCCGTGCAATTGTGCAATCGCTTCGTAAGCTTGATTTATTATGGGATAAGGGTAGGCTTGGAACTGGTTCTAAATATGGACCAATGGACCGGGATTAAGCTTGTGACGTCATTGTATTAACACTCAAATAATTGGTACTGTTTTTTTCTGTTTGAGCGAGTGTGGTGAATAGGATCCCATTAAGCATGGTGTATCATCCATCCATCTACCCCGGTTACTTGGCCCAGTGCCGGGCCACATGGGAAAAAAGTTTTAACTGGCCCATTGATATGTTTACCAGGCCAGATGACACAAACAAAGTGCCATCGCAAGCGTGCTCCATCGTCGAACACAACATCTTCACTTACCATCAGGTGAGATAGTGGTCAAACGCGGGCCTATATAAAAAACTATTATAAAAAAAATATTTTTTATTTTTATTTTGTCTGTTTGTTCGAATTTTCTATATAAGTATATGTAAATGTTGTGTGATCCGTAATAAAAATCATTTCACTTTATTTCTTTCTTTTTTCAATTCTGTTCCTGCTTAAGTCGCTCTAGCATAGGCCACGCTTCGCAATCACGTAAAGGAACAGATTTGATAATGGTTTTATCAACATGCCCCTTCAACCTTACCAGCATTTCAAGGTCAAAAGTGACACCATGAAGTAGTCTACTTAGAGCACTTTTCCGAATAGCACCTAGCCTGAAGAGCACCTGACAAAAATGTTAATAGATGCTCCTCATGAACTATGCTAAGTGCTATACGAGCAGGTGCTATTCAAGCAGGTGCTCTAAGTAGACTTCTTCATGTTGTCGTATGTGTGTCTAAAGTCAGTATTCGTGTATTTTCGCAAGTCAGTAAATTTCATAAATAACACAAAATAAAGCATAATATTCGCGGGCGGTCATTTGTCTCAATTTATGTGGAACCCGCTTCTATTTACAATCATGCTTACCCAGTTTTTGCATGTCAATGCTAAGGCGGGATGGTTTTAGCATTTAGATTAAAAATAGCGGCGTCTCAGCGCGCTCCCGGAATCCTAATGCGCTTCTCGCCAATGTGTCATTCATATGCAAATTGTGGTTAAGAAAATTGATGAATTGGTCTTAATACGCGGGAATATTTTGTTGATATGAACGTCGTCATTGCTACTGGCGCCTCTTAGCAATAAAATTGAATTGTATGCTTGCATTACTTTTCACGTCACGTTATTTATCGGGTGAGTTTCTTTTAAGGGTTCCGTATATCTAAAGGGTAAAAATGGAACCCTATTACTCCGTTGTCAGTCTGTATGTTTGTCTGTCAAGAGGCTGTATATCATTAACTGTGATAGCAAAAACAGTTGAAATTTTCACAGATGCCTCTATAACATCAAATACCTGCAAAAAATAGAATAAACTATCGCTATCGGTATTTGCAATGGTGAATCCCATTCCAGAGACTTTGCCTTTAGCTTACCATCAGGCGAGGTGAAGTCATGTTGACGTGACGGACATAAAAAAAATTTGAAGAGAATTCCCACACAATAACGTTATTGCGGTTTATTTTGATGTTACGATCAGATTTAGTTCCAGTTTTATTTATTTTGTATAGTATAGATAGATATTGATTATAATTTTTTGGTATAATATGTAATACTTACTATAATTTATGGTGCTCGCGGTTAAGAAGTGAATAGGGCGAGCGTAAAATTACGCCTTGTACGAAATATGCCAACCTCATGTGAAGGCCTCACTACGCTAAGACGATGATAATAACCGTTGTATTAACGTTAAGTAACTGACGTTAATCAATAATTAAAACTACGCTTAAAAAACTTATTTATGAGTTTATTATGTAAGTACTTACTAAATTTAAAAAAATAAAATTAAAGGCATCGAAAACAGAATTTTTGCCTTAAATTTGATGATTACCCCTCGATTTTCCCAAGATCCCAGCATCAGAACCTGATACCCTGGATATGGGACCACCTCAGAAGTAGCCTCTATCAAACAAAAAAAATTCAAAATCCATCCATAATTGGCGCCGCTATCGCGTAACATACATACAAAAAAAATAGCGTAGGAATTGAGCACCTCCTCCTTTTCTGAAGTCGGTTAAAAATAGAATAAAGTACAAATATCGGATTACAGCTACAAACGACTCTTAATCAATTACTTAGAGAGCAGGAAAGGCAGTCGGAATACCCATTCTGTCCTCAAATTGATTAGCTAGAAATGTTCGAGGAAGGACTGTGTTTAACTCATTTCCTTTTACCAAGTAAGTCTCTAAAGGCTTGTGCACTTGCAACGTTTCGATTGTGGTAATATCATTTAATTTTTAATGCCTAGTAGAGTTCTCGACTGATCGCGATCAAAGATGGAAAAGATTTCATGCCTGCTCAAGACCTGTCAAACAAAAAAAAACATTAAAAATTTTTCAGTTATTTAGCCTCCATTGCGAACAAAAAAAACAGATAAATAGTAATATCTTCAATGTACAGAAACAGCTTATTGTCTATAGAAATATATTTCTATTTTTTATATATTGGACACGTCAATTTGACTTCACCTCGCCTGATGGTAAGGATTGTCGTCGCAGCACCGCGTGACACCCACTGGTCCCACTTGTGCTGCGACCACAATCCCCCTTGCCCGACTATGCACTTGCTGACCCCTGAACCCAATCCAACTGAGATTGAATTACTATGGAGGGTTTTTCGCAATCGTGCACGGTGGTACCTACCCGGCCGAATTTTGTGACAAATTTGTGCCATCAAATTTCTACCACCAGTAAATATGAAGTTCTTCTATCTTTTCTTTATATAGGTAGCAAGCTTGGGCTATGCACGTATGTTCTTTTTAGTATTTACCTAAGGAAACCCCCAAGGACTTCACCCCATCAGACCTAATGTGCTAATGTCGAGAATACGTTGGACTCGAACTGACTGTAATAAGTAAAATCAAGAAAAAAAACCTTAGTGAATCGCCCCTTACTTTTTCGTAAATCTCGAGATACAGATTATACCTATTTGGTTTCAGTAATTGAATATATCTAATTTCGGTTAGGTACTTTTATTTGGAATTATTTTACCTTTGCAATGGTATATTATTAAAAATAATATTATGATTATGACAGCATTTCCATATATTCCGTGTTGAAAAAAAAGAACGAAAGATATCATGTTTTTTGATTATGTAAGATTATAACAAGGAGGTAGGTAGCTGATTGCGATGCTCGCACCCCCCTTTGGGGGGTCGAGGGGGCAATCTTAAAACCGTTGATGGCCCGGGGTCAGCTGGGGTGCGAGGGATATGCCTATTGGGGAACCTTACACCCCAGTAATTAACGAGGGGGGTGGTATCCATGGGGATTTCCGCATGATAAAAAAAGGTATACTTATTAGAATAGTAAGCGTAACACAATGGCTATTATGGCTTATGGCCCCGGTCTTCTGTAGGGCGGATGGCTCCTACTAGGGCCTATTTTGGCCATGTATATTATTAAAAAAAGTATCTGTATCAAGCGCAATCGGAAATGAAGCAATAAAGCCTGAAAGTTTATCGTTCCGCCCCATTTGTGAGGATTATAGCCATAATATTTTATTGAGGAACATTTTGCTAATAAATTTGATCAGGCGCTCGATAAATATGCGAGTCCAAAATATAAATCGTATTTACTTTCTTGCTTCTTATTTATTTACAATAGGCATTGGTGAATTTCCTTTTTTATTTATAAAAAAGCGTATATAATACATACATTGGGGTAGGTAGACATGCAGTGGTTTTCCCTAGCGGCCACAATATGGAGTTCTTCAAGAAGGGCATTAGAAGGTTTTTGCGGGGTCGGCAGCGCGAGTGTGATGCCCCTGGTGTTGCACGCGTCCCTAAGCCACGGTGACCACTTCCCATCAGGTGGCCGTGTGCTTATCTGCCACCTAAGTGGTATAAAATAAAAAACATTTTCGTTAGGCACGATCTTTACAGGTAGGTATATTATTCTCCTATTTTTCTTAACATACCTATCTCGAAAAACCCCAAGTAAGCATAGTTTAACAAGTCTGAGTTATGGCTTCTAGAATGCGGATAAACATACTTGTATACTTTTTTGTTATAAATGCATACATATTATACATAGAAACACCGTGCAATGAGCGGGATTCGAATCCGCACCCCCATCGCACCAGTCGAATGCACTACCACTACGCCACAGAAGCTGTCAGATTTAAAGAACCCGTGATTGTAAGAAGAAAGGAACAGGTGTATAGGTACAGCATTCCAATTCTCCATCCATCCTTTCTACGTGTATTGACACGAGACAAAAATGTACATTCGTCCATATTTAGTCTTAAGATATCTATGTAAGCTGACGTCTGATAATGCAGCAGTGGAGTTTGTTGCGCCGTTTCTTCTCCACTAGCGCCTAGGAAGCGGTGGTAAACTTAGTATTAAGTAGTTTTTGACGTCAAAAAGATGTAATTACGTCACACTATTTTGAAAAATAAAGAAATTGAAATTGAAATTGAAATTGAAATTGAAATTGAAATTGAAATTGAAATTGAAATTGAAATTGAAATTGAAATTGAAATTGAAATTGAAATTGAAATTGAAATTGAAATTGAAATTGAAATTGAAATTGAAATTGAAATTGAAATTGAAATTGAAATTGAAATTGAAATTGAAATTGAAATTGAAATTGAAATTGAAATTGTACTGTACCTTTCTGAACACTAGCAATAATATATTATGTTGTAATATTGGAATCTACACATAATATTACAATAAAACGCAAGTAAGGTTGGATAACGGCTAGTAATAAATATGATCTCGATAATACCAAACGCAGCATGAAGATGGCGTTACCGCCCCCTAACCTTCGCATACTCGTGCATTGGTCTATCAGACCGAAGGTATATTTTTGCTCCATTTACCCTAGGTGCACACTTAGCGACACATTAAAAAATTGCTTAAACAGTTCTGTTGGTCACCAACTATGCAGTTAGCTAAAAACACTAAACGCTAGGCGTTTTCCATTTAAGAATAACCCTAGGCGCACATTTGGCGACAAGCGACAGTGACAGCTCGGCGAGTAGTCGCGACGACAGACTGTGGCCGAGAATTTCATATTTATGTTGTTCAAAGCTCAAAGACGCGGAGTCGCGACGACAAGCCACGGAAGTCACCGCGTCTAGTGGCACTATGAAATTGTAGGCCGCAGCCTGTCGTCGCGTCTAGACGCCGCCGAGCTGTCGCTTTCGTCGCCGTCAGCCTAGGATTAATGTTAAATGGAAAACGCCTAGCGTTTAGTGTTTCTAGCTAACTGCATAGTTCATGACCAACAGAACTGTATAATGATTTTTTAATACTATTCATCATCATCATCTTAGCGTTCACCCTGTTTGCGTTGGAGGTTTTCGCCTTGGAGCGCGGGATATTTTAAGATTTTTTTTATTGGTAATAGGCTCGCGTTTGACCACAATCTCACGTGTTGGTAAGTGATGATGTGGCCAACGGTGGAGCACGCTTGCCTAGAATAAACCTATTCACTCTAGACTTGAAGACTCCCAGTGTGTAGCTTTCCGGAAATACAGACTCAGGCAGGGCATTCCATTCTTTAGCAGTACGCACTCTTTAGCAGTTTAACTAATTTGATCAATGATTTCCTATTTCAGATTGCATTCAAGCTTCCATTTTGGGGCTCGGAGTCCAATCTCCTATGTCTCCTTTTCTTGCAAGTGCATTTAGCATGTTTTTTTCAGGTGTCGACTGCCATCTGATCTCCTAAATCCGAGTGGAAAGCGCACAAATTTTGCCGTCAATTAGCAGGTGTTCCAGCTTGCAGGTGAAGTCAAAATGGGCCTGAAAGTAACTAGTAGGGCTCGTCATACCGGTCTCGCAGACCGCGGTATATTATATACGACACTATTCGACTCGAGTATTAAAGGGTTATACTGGAAAACTAGTCTTTATTTACAGCAAAAGTAAATTATAGGCCCATAAATCGTAAAACCTCGTATAACCGCGCGGGAGTAGATCTATTGCCCATTAATGGTCTTAGATGGTTTAAAAATAAAAACAATAAGGGGACATGGGGCGAATGGGGCTAAATCTTTATTGTTTATTCGATTATGACTATTTTTAACTGACTTCTAAAAAAGGAGGAGCTCGATTCGACTGCATTTTTTTATGTTTGTTTTTGAAACGATTTTGATGACTCTTTTTTTAATGATAACTAGTGATTGGTCCTATTTGAAATTAATCTAGTTGAAGTTTTTTTCGTAATAATTTGCGTGCAACCGTTATTAGGTTCGATTCTCGGGTTGAGTAATTTATCACAGAGTTATTCTATTTGTTAATTTGTTTTGAAGTTTATTCACATTTATACTATAATTTCACAGTTTGAATTACATAACATAACATAAACTCACGCCTATATCGCCGAAGGGGTAGGCAGAGGTGCTAGCACTCACATGAATTGCGTTACCATATCTATTTTACTTAACAATTTTAGGCGAAACTTCAATTTAGTCAAACGGTCTCCATAATTATGAGGGTTTTAAAGAATTAGAATTAGAAGGTTTTGGCAGGGTCGGCAGCGCGAGTGTGACGCTTGTCTGCCACCTAAGTGGTACAAAAAAAACAGATTTAAACAATTTAAAAATTAACATAATGCTCTTTAAATTGTATCTATGTATTAAACTATTTTTGTTGCTCACGGTACATGACGCTTTTTACGCTGAAATATTTTACTTTGTGACGTATATAAATGAACAATTGTTTAGTTTTTCATTTGAATGCAGCCACGGATACAAATGTTCCCCATCGCTCAACCGTTATAAATTGAACTGTGAATTTCACTTGCAAACACTTGGAAAATATGCGACTTTTTTTTGCTAAAATTAACAATGAAAACGTCAACTTTGGCTTTGTATGTAAGTCTTTTTTGTTTATGACAATGACAAATAATGTGAGGGTAACGATATTTTGTTGAAAGCATGAAAAGTTGAATGCCGCTCGCCCCCCACCCCCCACCCCACTTTCGAGGGATCGAGGGGGCCATATTAAAACCGTAGATGGCCCAGGGTCTGCTGGGGTGCGAGGGATATGCCTGTTGGGTAACCTTACACCCCAGTAATTAAGACTCGAGACGACGTGCGGTTTTAGTCGGTTCGATCCCGACATAACCACCCCTGATGGCCGACGGGGGTGGTATACATCCATCCCGACGGTGAGTAGGGTAGCCACAGCGCACAAAACTCCCCTCCCCAACTTTCATTATTTTGCTATCCTTTAGGTTTCGCTTCTATGGCTTTTATGGGAGTGACTAAGGATGTCATGGCCCCAATTTTTTTGTGAGTCTTGCCCGTTAATCATGTAACTGTTACTTTGGCTCCAAAGTTTTTGTTGAGCTATCTACTAAGCTATAACCACTAAAAATATTATATCCGGTCTTTATCATAACTCGATGAACAAGTAAATTAATGTTACCATCTGCAACCGGAACCCAGTCAAGTGATACGCCGGAAACACGCATTTAAATCATGGCCGCCGCCAGGAAACGGATGTGGTTCGCTAATAAATATGGCCGCCATTCACCCGCGAATTTCTCTGCAAATATTACTATTATCTGTGGGTAGTGTGCTCCACTTGGCTCCAGCAGCTGGTATATAATTTAAGGATGATAATGAGGTCACTGCAGTCAGCCTCTGTGGTGTAGCGGTAGTGAACGCGGCCGCTGCGCAGGAGACGAGGGTTCGATCCCCGCTCAGTGCAAATATTTGTATACTTGAATATGGGTATTTGCATTGGTCTGGTCGTGCCTCGGAGAGCACGTTAAGCCGTCGGTCCCGGTTGCACTACAAACATCTATGGCAGTCGTTACGGGTACTTGGAGCCCTAAAAAGTCCAACAACAACGGTCTAGCTGCAATGCTTCGATATCGCCTAATGTCACCATTGGGTTGTGAAGGTCAGATGGCAGTCGCTTCACGGAAAATATCGAGGTCCAGCCAAATCCGCAGTTAAGACTGGTAAAGCGGACCCCAGACTCCGAGGTGAAAGCTTTGGATGCGATTGGGATTAACGCTAGGATGAAGAAGAATGAGGACACTGCAGAATGCGTACAGTTAAATTAGTAGGGAGAGAAATTATAATGGGGGTAGTTTCGTTTGAAACACTAAACTTAACCTAACAGTACCTCCGCCCTACAGAAGACCGCGGCCATAATAACCATCGTGTTGCGTTCCCGCCGGTAAGTAGGGTAGCCAGAGCTCACTGTACCCCTCCTCTCCCTTCCCCTTCCTAACCTCCCCACCCCTTCCTAACCTCCCCACCCCTTCCCAGCTCTCTCCCTTTCCCTTCAGGGTAGGCAGCGCGTGTGTGACACCCTTAGTGTTGCACACATTCATAGGCCACGGTGACCGCTTGTCATCAGGTTGGCCGTGTGCTTGTCTGCCACCTGCGTAGTATAAAAAAAACAGTGTTTATTAAAACTTATAGGCTTGAATTACTTATATAGAAGACACTACGCGAACTTAAAGCATGGCACAAACTCTTCCTGTCTGTCCACCTGTACTATCAACCTAGCATTGACAGCGTGACTGGCTATATTTTTCCAAAGAGTACCAGCTTGCAGGAAAGGTTGACTTGGTCCCTGAAGGTTTTAATGCGGTTCCGTACACCCTGTTGCCCCATACTGCATAAATGGTCGCCTTGTAACACGTTACGCTATATTACTATATGGCTGGTCAGTACGCACTTTAATATACACCGATCTTAAAGCTTAGGTTACATTAGTGTGCATAGCGATTTGGTATAGTTATTCTATCTCACGAAGGCGGGTGAACAATTTATATACCTGTGTCTTGTAAATACGGGTACATGTGTGTACGAAAGTTCATGTCACGTTAAAAGAAATTCATTTAGCAGTCAGTAGAACAATAATTGCATTGCAAGTAATTCATTTTTAAAAGCAATGTGTTTAAAATGTTTTACTACAATGTCAGCTAAACCGCCTTCGTGAAATAGAAAATCCAAATAAAACAAATAGTTAATACTAGTTGTTGGTTGCAGTTTCATCCTTATGGATCCCGTGCCTACTATTGCAGACTATCAATGTTGACATTTATATTTAGGTTAGTTATTATTGCTTCGTCATCATTACCTACCTTAAGGGCTTGCATGAAAGGCTTAATGACAGTAGAGCCTAGCCTCCCCACCCCTTCCCAGCTCTCCTCCTTTCCCTTCAGGGTAGGCAGCGGGTGTGTGACACTTTAGTGTTACACACGTTCATAGGCCACGGTGACCGCTTTCCATCAGGTGGGCCGTGTGCTTGTCTGCCACCTACGTAGTATAAAAAAAAAAAAAAAAAAAAAAGAGGAAGCGTGTAAATGGCGGGCTGTTGTCTCTGCCTACCCCGGAGGGAAAAAAACGGGAGCATATGTACCTATGTATGCATTACCCACCGAGATTTTCCTCAACTCAGTTGGGTCGGTTTTTTATCATTATCAGTCAGTTCAACTACGAAACGGCTGAACATTGATATTTCCCGTGAAGCGACTGCGATCTGACCTCCTCAATCCACTGTCGTTATCCAAATTCTGTGGTTATATCAATTTGTCGGCCTTTTTAGGGCTCAAACTACCCGGGACCGATGGTTTACAATGCTCTCCGAGGTACGGAGAGTTCTATCCATCATTAGACCTGGCCAAAGTTTAAGCAACTTTGCAATTTGCCGTGTTTACCTAAATAACCACAAGCCCATAAGTGTAAGCTAAATAAAATATAGATTTTTGCCGTATTTTGATATCGCGTTTCGCTCTTCCTATGAAATCGCTATTGACAGTCTACTGTGTCCTAAGCCTTAGTCCAGTATACAGCTTTGCTTGAAGCAGGCAATAATAATAAATTACAACGCTCGTACGAAGCTCATGTTTAAAGTTATGGGTGAGGCAATAAAAATACGCTTCTTGTTATATTTCTGTCTCTTAAAGCGTTTATTTTTGGTTTCGTTGCTTCTGAAACGAATGGGCCGGAAGCGTAGTGGTATATTACAAACTAGCTGCTCCTCCTGACGCCACTTGTGTGGATTTTTGGTTCGGTTTCGTTTCCGCAACCCAACATCCTCCACCCAGCAGAAGACCGCGGCCATAATAACCATCGTTTTGTGTTCCCACCGGTAAGTAAGGTAGCCAGAGCTCACTGTACCCCTCTTTCCGCCCACCAATTCCTAGCCCCTCCACCCCTTCCTAGCCTCTATGAGCCAAGGGTCTCCTCTCCTCTAACGATAGAGCTGAAAGGGTTTAGACCTTAATCCACACACGCTGGCCTATATGGCTAGGTGGATCGGACATATCCTTAGAATTTCTTCTAGGACATTTGTGTTTCCTCATGATGTTTTTCCTTCACCGTCAGCAGATGGTAAATCATGTGATCAGCACATATAAATTCCACAAAGTAAAATTTGCTTTGGTACTGACCGGCCGGATTCGAACTCAATACCTCTGAGATGAGGCCGTGTCCTTATCCATTCAGCTACCATCGCTTGGTCTGGGTGTTCCTATGTATATGTGCATAATGTATTCAAAAAGAATGTATCTAAGTATGTTTATCCGTATTCTACAACCCCTAACACAAGCGAGATAAGGTAGGTATGCTTATTTTGAGTTTAGATAGTGTTGTGTTGAATCTCGTAGAATATTAAGATATGTTTGACCGCATTATAAAACCCATAACGCAAGCTAGATAAGCTATGCTTACTTTGGGTCTAGTAGCATGTCATAGAATATTTTATTTATCTATTTATTATCGTATCCTAGGCTCTCCCCGAAAAATGAGGTAAGTATTACAATTCCTAAGATATATAAAGAGCTAGGACATTCAAATAGAGGATTTGAGAGCGCCCCATCTGTGCTCTGGGCAGCGAAGTAAAACCGAAAAAGGGGACAGTAAAAGGGATGAACGGGTGCAGTCGCATTCACAGCGGGAATGAAAGGGATGTAAATAATAGAATAGGAATGTATTATTACTAGGTACGAACCCAGACCTACACGTGGAGGCGAGCAGCGCCTGCCACTCGCCACGGGAGAAGCTGCTGCCGGCAGTAAAGCCAGCTGGGGTGGGAGTGGCCCTCTAGAGGGTTGCTCCGAAGCTCTCCAGGTGTCCCTCTGACTAGCAGAGGGCACAGTGGGGAGCAGGTTGGGGACGGGCTGATTTTTTTTTTACAACGTATGTGGCAGACAAGCAAGCGGCCCACCTAATGGGAAGCGGTTACCGTGGCCTATGGATACATCATCATCATCATACACGCGCTGCCTACCCTAAAGGTTAGGGAGGAGGGCTAGTAAGGGGTAGGGAGGTTAGGAAGGGGAGGGGGAAGAAGGGGTACAGTGAGCTCTGGCTACCCTACTTACCAGCGGGAACACAACACGATGGTTTTTAAAGCCGCAGTCTTCTGTAGGGCGGAGGTACTTCCCCAGTCGGACAGCTCATTTCAGACGGGAGATCCAGTCGTGTCCTACCTCCTAGAAGGAGGAAACTAGATAGGAAACTTGATATAGGGGCCTACGAAACGGTTGAAATTTGATATTATCCGTGAAACCACTTCCATTTGGCATTATTTATAATAAAAAGTATAAAATTCAACAATTATACAGCCTCTTTTGCGTAGAAGTCAACAGTTAATACCATAAAAGATTATATTCGCTACGAGTGGGACCCCAACTGTGGGCAAAAGAGGAACAATTTCAGCTGCGTTCGTTACTCAGGACGGCGCAGTCACCTGATTACGCGCTCCGGTGAGTACTAGGGATGGAGGCAAGTCGATAAAATGATATCGACTAATAATTATAAATATGCGATTCAAATCCGATATACCACTCTTGATGGGGTACATTACTCCTCAACGTGTTACATTATGAAATGGCACAATTTTTAGCTAGAAAATAGTTTAATATTGTCGACCAAACTAGGCATCATACTCCTTTTTATAAAAGACAGTTACCGGCCGTTAGCTGAAAGATACAATTAGTTTTTCTTAAAGATAGTCATCATAGTTCCCTGCAACAGAGATGTACAGAGATAGAACATATGGCCTGCGCAGACGAGGAATTTTTGTCCGCGAACTTTTTGTCCTCTAAAATAGATCGCTTACAAGTAAACGTTTTGTAAGTCATCTATTTTCTCTAAAATATTATCCTCTGAAAAAAAAGTCCGCGGACAAAAATTCCTCGTCTGCGCAGGGTAAGAAAGTTACATTAAGTTAATAAGTAGTGTCTCTACATTCAGACAGCCCCATATCCTTGCTCTACTACCAAGCAGCTAAACTATATTTTATGTATATTTACCTTGTTAACGCAGAACTAGGTTAATAGGTAACAGAAGTTTTTCTAACAATAATAAAGTAGCTAATTTATATATTAATCTAACTACTGACGACGTTAGTAAATATTTTACATACGATTGGTTCAAACAAACTCACATAATTCTACCAATATACGAAAATTATGGCAAAACTTTCGCCTATGGAGGGTAAACTAATATAAATAGAAAGAAGTGAGCCCATGTCTGTCTGTCCTCAATATTTAGTGTCTATTGATAGCATTGTAGTAAAAATAAAAGTTTTCATAGCTTTGTGACAGACTTGGAATTTGATATGAAGTTTATGATGAAACTTACCTGATAAAGTAAATAGCTATAGGAATAAGTAGTTCACGCCAATCGTCGAGTAGCAAGAAGTTGAAATCCCACTATTTGTGATCTAGGGAAGGACTGAAATGTAACTATCGATATTTTTCTTTTTTTACTACTATGGCAGTATTCGACACTTGAGTTAGAAAGTGGTAAAAATCAATCATCGGTAACTTAATGGTTACGAAGTGAGCCTTACCACCGAGAGGTCCCAAGTTCGAATTCTCAAGACCTCATCTTTCACAACTCAGTAACCTCGTGCGTCAAGTTCATCAGCACGATATCAGGCGGTTTCGCTATTGTCCCGTATATTATTGTTTATTTTTCAATTGACGACTGATACATTTAGTTATATTTTATGACTACGTTTACTTATGAATTTTTTAGCGTACCGACCTAATATTTATTATTATAAAATGTGAATGAACCTTTTTAACACTTAGTAAAAGTATCGATATAATAACTTTAATCGTCACATCACTAGAAGCATTCTGGCAGCTTTAAGTGAACATTTGGTCCAGCCCAACCTCTCCACTTACATCTACAATTCGAAACGTATGAATAAACATTTGTAAAAAACGCCCCACTTTTAGCTTTAGGCTTTGAATGTAGCACACTTGTGATTCTGGAATGAGCTTTGACGCAATAAAGACTTGTGGGTACCGTTAGAAAATAAATTGATATTTTTGTAAGCTTGTTTCGTTTTAAGCTTTTGAAGAGACTTTTGAATAATTTTGTTACAAGATTCAGTAGAGCGAGCATGAAATTTCTTTTTTTATAAAATTAACATTTTAGCTACAAAAGCGATGGTAGCTGAATGGATAAGGACGCAGCCTTTTCTCAGAGGTATCGAGTTCGAATCCGGCCAGACAAGTACTAATGTGAATTACACTTTTTGAAATTTATATGTGCTTATCTCATGATTTACCATCTGCTGACGGTGAAGGAAAATATCGTAAGGAAACCCACTTGTCCTAGAAGAAATTCTAAGGACATGTCTGATCCACCAACCCGCATTAGGCCAGCGTGTGTGGATTAAGGTCTAAACCCTCTCAGCTCTCTCGTTAAAGGAGAGGAGATCCGTGCCCAGCAGTGGGACATAAATGGGTTGCTATCAGCATCAATGGAGCATGATAAAAAAGGAATGTTTTTAAAATATAATGGAGTAGATATTTTCTCTTTCTTTTCTCTATAAAAAAACTTACAATATTCAATCTATCTATATTGTTAGTACAAAGGAGATGTTTCACAAAATGTATGGACCTTGGGCCCGATAATTGTACACTACTTAGAAAATTAGCTAGGCAATGCAGTTTTCGTTTTTCACTATTCAATTCTTATAATATTGCCTCGTATTATGGGCGGAATCTAACTAAACAAACACTTTCTTGTAACACAACAAACATGGCGGACTAAAACTATAAAAATGTACTCATATTTTATTAATTTATGGCCTTGAATTTCGGAGGCGATTAAAATATAACTGTATTTTTCCCAATAACCGGTATTATTTCGCTTTTTTTCTGTCTTGTGTACAATTAGGGGGCCCAAAATGAAACATCTCCTTTCACTTAGAGTATTTTGTAAAGTACATTCTCTTAAATCAATATCACCTATCTGCCTCTATCTCTCGTTAGCTACAAGCTAACACATCGTAGTTAGCAAATCCCATTTATCTAGACCATACGGTATCCGTTGAATGCAATTTAAACCCAAATGGAAGTGGCGTGGATGTTATCCTATGCCGCAGCACAAGGCGAGAATTTCAAAGGCATTCGATAAAGTTTTAGATTAAATTTTCAGGCACCTGTGTGGCACGGCTGATGTACTAACACTATATGCGTATGCATGCTATGTTTAGAAATAAGTTATTTATATAAAAAATGCTTTTTAACCGACTTCAAAAAAGGAGGAGGTTCTCAATTCGTATGCTATTTTTTTGTATGTAATGTACCTATGTTACGCGGCGCCAATAATTTTATACTTAGGTATACCTATGGATTTTGAAAAAAAAATTTCTTTGAAATGGGTTACTTCTTGTGGTCCCATATCCAGGGTAACAGGATCTGATGCTGGGATCTTGGGAAAATCGAGAGGAAATCATCTAATTTTAATTCAAAATATAAATAATAAAAAAATTCTGATTCAAAATTCAATCTCGCAACTTAAGTACTTCGAACCGCAGACTCATTTCCACCGCACACGCCATCTAAACACTTAGTAGAACTGATAAGACGTTAGTATGTAAGTGTTATCCGCGTGTAACCAGCCTAAGTTTGGTACGTGAGCAGCTAACTAACGCTCATATTAAGTTGTTCATGTTGGAAACTTATTCGTAAGTCGTTAATCTTCGTCATACTGTTGTCAAGAAAGCAGTTTTGCTAGTCATGGGTAATCTTAATAGGCGAAACGCTAGCTGGTCTATTTTGAAACAAACATAATGCTGCATTTGCTTTTTGAGAAACTATGGCGGTAGAGCGAGATGATGGTAAGCTAAAGGCAACAACTACCCGTAACACCCTTTAGTCCATATTCTTAACTATGTTTCTTAACTATCTATGAAACAAGAATTTTTATTCGCTTTTTCTTAACTGGTTAAGGAATAAGAATAATTGTACCTGTTTTCCTAACTGGTTTTCTTAACCAGTTAAGAAAATGAATACAATATTCTTATTCCTTAACCAGTTAAGAAAAAGCGAATAAAAATTCTTATTCCTTAACCAGTTAAGAAAAAGCGAATAAAAATTCTTGTTTCATAGATAGTTAAGAAACATAGTTAAGAATATGGACTAAAGGGTAACAACTACTATAAGATGTGTCAAAGAAAAAACGGGATCAAGAGCTTAACGTGCTCTTCTAGGCACATTTCCCAATGGGCCCTCAACTCATTTACCGTATTGACATAAATGAAATAACAGGCAAATTGTTTCCTACACCAGCGGCATAAAAATACTAAGTAGGTATTATCTTTAGTAATGTAATTTTGAAACATAAACTCAAGCTGTTTATAAAATATCATGGCGTCGTACGAAGCGTTACATAGCTTTTAATATCGAGTAAATAAATAGGTTCTTTGTTAACTTATTATGAATCGCGCCTCCGTGGGGCGTCGGTGAAATATTGAGGGGAATAGGGTGACAACGCGATCCACAAAAGGCTCATAATTGTTTCCATTTTTACAAGCTTTTATTTAGTTTCACCTGTGCCGTTGTCTGTAATCAAATCTTGCAAGCCATTTTTGACCACTTCTGGTTATCCGATTGAGCTGAAATTTTACATACTTATTTAAATCCTATGAAAATACAATATTGTAAATAATAAAAGCTTGTTTTTAAAAAGGGTTTTTTTAAAACAGTAGCTTGTTTTCAACCATTTGTATGCATGAATATATATATTTGCATTGGTCTGGGTGTTTCTATGTATAATAAGTATGTATTTACAAAAAAAAGTATATAAGTATGTTCATCCGCATTCTATAACCCATAACACAAGCTAGTTAATCTAATCTTACTTTGGGTCTAGAGAGCGATGTGTAGAATGTCGTAGAATAGAATAGAATAGAATCCTTCCTGATTTTGTCTTTATTGTTTTCATTCAACGGTCATTTTTTGAGGTGGCAGACAAGCATACGGCCTACCTGATGGGAAACTCGCGCTGCCAACCCTGTAAAAACCTTCTAATGCCCTTCTTGAAAACCCTATTATTGTAGACGCTAGGGAAAACCACAGCAGGGGGGTCATTCCACAGTCTAAGCGTGCGCGGAATAAAATTCCTCTCATACCTACAGCTACTTTCTATCATCACACCGCTTGCCACAGGTAGGGAATCCATCCCCACACGTTGCATCCGCCTGCAGTGCGTACTGTAAGGTATGAAAGAAATTTCATTCCGCGCACGCTTAGACTGTAGAACGATCTCCCTGCAGTGGTTTTCCCTGGCGGCTGCAATATGAGGTTCTTCAAGAAGGGCATTAGAAGGTTTTTTCAGAGTCGGTAAGCGCGAGTGTGACGCCCCTGGTGTTGCGCACGTCCATAGGCCACGGTGACCGCTTCCCAATAGGTGGGCTGTGTGCTTGTCTGCCACCTAAGTGGTATAAAAAAAAAACCTCACAGTGCGCACTGGTTTCCCTTACGCTGGTAAATAACAAACCATTTTCCCCACTTTAAAAGAAAGGTAGTATAAACTAATATTTATCTCCCAACTTTGTCCGGTCAATTTGATGACAGTATGGTCCACCTATTCCGAAGCAACAGTCTCTAATAAAAACTCTCCGGCCGAAGTTTGGAGCCCCTGCGTGACCCTACGAGGCGATTAATGAAACTCGATATGGTCTTACCTGGTCTACTTAAACTTTCGTGAAGGTGGGTATCGTGCGGTAAGGTGGTTTGATTTATGATGGCTAATATTTTCGGTTAAGTCATGGTGATGTCAGAATGGTATTTTAGTTAAAACTTAATCATTATTTTCGTTTTTGGCCATATCTCCGGTATTGAAATCAAATATCGGTAGATTTTAACTCTGGCCAAGATCTTTCTAATAAATAGTTTACCTCCATCGCGAACAAACAGACTAGAATTCTAAAAAACAATGTTTTATTTGAAGGTTTATTTAACATTTAGTTACTTACTCAAGTTTTTTTTATATTGGACAGGTCACCATGGCTTCACCTCGCCTGATGGTAAGCTAAAGATAAAATCTCAAAAATATTAAAGTGAAGTACAAAAGCGATATTCTATTACGATAAGATTGTGATATAATACATTATTGGTACGACGTACGTCATATTCTGTAAAAGTTTCCGAATAATCTTGCAATAATCTCAAATTACTGTATAATTTTGTTAATGTTACGCGAGCTTATGACCGTGACTTTGATATTATATTTAGGTCAGACGGTCTATCGTAGGTCATGTGTAGGTCATAAGAATGTCAACCAATTTGTGAAGGAACGGGATGTAATATACATACATGACAGTACGATTTGTAAACAAAATGTACATAAGCGAATTTTTTATATCACTTAGGTGGCAGATAAGTACACGGCCCGCCTGATAGTAAGCGGTCACCGTGGCTTATGAACCTGTAAAAACCTTCTAACGCCCTTCTTGAAGACGCTAGGGAACACACAGCAGGGAGCCAACTAATGTACACACACAGCTAATTTACAATTTTATCATAGTACTAGCCTATCCCTTAGCGTTGTTTTTTTGTTTGTTTGTTTGTAACGAATAGGCTCCGAAACTACTGGACCGATTTCAATAATTCTTTCACCTATACAAAGCTACAATATCTGGGAGCAACATAGGCTATAATTTGTTTTCAAAAAATTAAGGAATTCGAAATACAGGCGGGCGGAACCGCGGGCAACAGCTTGTATTTAATAATTTATTTTTTTTAGTCTACAGTCGCTACAATTTTATAATATTACCTGTCTATAGATAGATGATTTATGTGTGTGTGCATTTTCATTTGTTGTACGAAACTTGCGTTCGGTTCATCATTATTTTGTTCCCGAAACTTGGACAAACGAACCTCTCGCAGTGTGCCAAGTAATCAAGACAAAGTTGGCTGAACATCTTCGGTCAAGTTTAGTAATTTAGTTACTAATGAAATCTGAAAGTTACGCCAGTTAGCGCTGGTTACTTAGCTAATTACAAATATTTACGTCGGTTTTCCTTTACGAAAAGTTACGTTAATACTGTTATTGTACACATAAATATTATTTTCTAGGCTGTTTTGGTCACGTTAGTAGGTGAGTATAACCTACGACGTTATATACAGCGCTCGCTAGACGCAAAGTAAGTATAGCTTAACTAGCTTGTATTATGGGCTGAGAAAATATTCAAAGGCACTTATAATATTACTAGCTGTGTCCCGCGGCTCCGCCCGCGTGGATGTCGAAATCCGTTTCAAAAACTATCCTATCTCTCAAGTTGGATCGAACTGCACATGGTGTGCGAATTTTATTATAATCGGTTAAGTGGTTTAGGAGTCCATTGAGGACAAACATTGTGACACGAGATTTATATATATTAAGATAAGATATGTTATAATTACAACCCGTTTTTCGTTAGAACTACTAGTTAATTAGTTTTCACTGAATGCCTTTGTTAAAATTAGAAATACCCAGTTAACCTTTATTTTCCGTGCGGAAATCCTTATGAATACCCACCCCGCAGCCAGCGGGGGGGATTATGTCGACCGACTAAAACCGCACGCCGTCTAGAGTCATCTAACGCATGTGTAAGATGACCCATAGAGCATTTCCCTCGCAACCCGACTTGAGCCAGACCATCTCCGGATTCGAGATGGCCCCCTCGGGTTTGGGAACCACGGTGTTCCCGTCATGCCGTAACACGTACTTCCACACATATACACTCCCTCGCATATACACACATGCACACACACAACCTCTTTCTCTCACACACACACACACACACACACACACACACACACACACACACACACACACACATACAGATACATCTTCTCCACATAGTAACACCGCAATTAGTTCCAAGTTATTATAAAAACTTCAACTCTGTGGTAGTCGAAGAAACGCCTTGAAACAGGAAGTCTTAATCTTATACTATATAATTCAAAGTCCTGACTGACCTAGAGACAACGCACAGCCCAAACCGCTGGTCTTAGAGACTTGAAATTTGCAGAATATGTGTGTTTTGATGCGTAGAGGTGTACTAAGAAAGGATTTTTTTAAATTCGAACCCTAAAGCCCTAAAAAGGGCTAAAAACGTGCTTTTGCCAGTACTCAAGAACGGCTGAACAGATTTTCATGATCTATGGTTTTTTGGATTTGTCTCCGCCTCGAATAGCATATAACATAATTAAAAATATATGATTCATTCAGGATATTTAGTAATAAAAAGAAAATTAGATGTTGCAATCGTTTTTATTGCCATCTATAATAGTTGTCATAGCAACAGGAACTAAAATTGACTTTGTCTAAATTTTCATAGAGTAATATCCTTTACTTCTTTTTCCTCAAAAGTAAATAGAATGTATTTATTTTTAGGGTTCTGTGCCTGATTAGGAAAAAAACCCTTATCTCTTCGTTATCCGTCTGTCTGTCTGTCAAGACCTCTTTCTTAAGAACACTTAGAGGCATCCAGTTGAATTAGATAAAAGGAATGTTGCGGATAATGCTGGGCATTACACGAAGCGTAATATCCAAACTGTGGTCTCACTATCGACTAATAGGTGGCTTGACCTACCATCTCCTGGCCTGCACTAATGGAGGACGGAGGTTGTTAAGTTACTTTCGGCGACGTTTGTGAGTCACCTGCACCGCAATCGGAGAGTTTTAGGAAGCCGTACCTTATTTTTCGTGCGGAAATCCCCACGAAGCTCTCCCCTCCTCTGGCCAGTAGGGACGTAATATCGGACTTGACCGACTAAAGTCGAACTCCATCTT
This sequence comes from Lithosia quadra, assembly GCA_963576445.1. Taxonomy (NCBI): domain Eukaryota; kingdom Metazoa; phylum Arthropoda; class Insecta; order Lepidoptera; family Erebidae; genus Lithosia; species Lithosia quadra. Next base: position 1,021,939 of record OY754899.1, on the reverse strand, counting down.
GGGTCTACAGACGCCGAAGTTTAAGGTAACCCTTGACCCTGAGCTATCCAAGGCTTACTGATGGGCATGGCTGTTTTGGTGAGTTCCTGCATTGCGTAGGCAGGGTGCTGATGTTTGAATGCCACCATTGCCGGGGCTGATCCGGAAAAGCTACGGGAGAGATCTAGCACTCCCCCGTGCCGATGAAGGCGCACCGGGCGGCGTAGTTCGCAGAACCATCTCCGTCCTCCATGAGTGCGGCCCTAGGGTGACGGTCGAGGCTAACCCTCACTCTAGCAGAAGCAGACCCAGGGAGGGAAGGGGGTTTTATATTTCCACGCGCGCTTTTTTATAGAGATGAGGAATTTAGATTCCTTATAACACATCGAGGTCGCCAGTGCTGGTGGCCGGAACCGGTTGGGATTTCTGAAATATCCTTTCTAGGACACACCAGCCATACCAACCTCTCCGTTGGCTCCGTTGAGGTGAAGCCTGACGGGGTTTTTGCGCACGAAAAAATGTTCCCTTTGGGCTAGAATCCAGATATTTTGCAGAAAGTAAAATCTTATAGCATAAGTACAGGGAAAAGTCCGGAAAGCGTAAATATTACCTACATCACCAAAAAAAAAATGTATGTCTGTCATTCAAGACAAGATGCACTGCAACAAAGTTAAGTTCGCCCCCTTTTTTGTCGTGCGGAAATCCCCCTCAACCCAATTTTGTACGGAACCCTGCTGACCGGTATTTATTAGTATATCCTCTTTCTTTACTTTCATGAACTTCTTGAATGTTAAATCAGGTTGTCAAATGTCAATGTCTGTAGCAAGATTTTAATAATGAAAAAAACAGATTTTCGGAAATAAATAATGTTCACTAATTTGAAATAGTGCATCGAATGTGAAAGTGCAATGCAACTATGATGAAAGGGTTTTTCAAAGGGCCTCTTCCGAGTCACACATACTTTGGCCAGAGCAGCTACCTATCTAATCCCCATAAAATCTAGAAGACAATGAAAAAGGATAATGATGGTAAATAAACGGGCTTTGGCCGCGATGCATGGCACTGTACTTTGAAGGGTTTGATAGAACTTAAGATGAAATGAATACGTTTAGCTGCAACCACTGATTGCGAAGGAATAGACATTGAAAGTTAGTACGGGCAGTCCCTCAGCTTAAAAAACACTTGGTGGCGATAGCCAACATTCACGCGGGCGGAGCCGCGCGCGGGTACGCTAGTTCAATAATAAAACGGTAGATGTCGCCATTCGCAAAGACTTAACACAGTAATTAGTACACCTTTCGTATCCTTAGAAGAAACAAACTTAATCTTACAGTCAAAAAAACGACTACGTCTTATATGAAGTAAGAAAAAATAATTTTCGGGACCGCAAAGAAAATTTTGTGAAAACGCTTCATCTTAGAGCTTGACAATTTTATTTCGTAACTCGTTCTAACGAAAATAGGTTTTATTTAGTAGGTGTTAAGGTAGTTTGAAAGTGTCTGATTAGTATGGTTTTTGTTGTAAAAGAACAGTGGTGCTTTGTAATGAAAGTTTCCATTCTTAAACAAAGGAAAAATATTCTTGGTGATGTATTAAGAGTGTTATTGTGAAACACGACTTGATGTGTGAGTTCGTCAACAAATAAACAAGTCTTAAATTGCTGTCCCCATTTTGACGTATTAACGTCTTATTGACTAGATGTGCTTGCGATTTCCTTTTTTTTGCGTGGAACCCTAATTCTTTTTCCAAAAGTAGTGTATGTTACGCCTTATAATATTACCTATCTACCAATGAAAGTCCTGTCAAAATTAACCTAGCAGTTCCTGAGATCACCTATTTCCAACCGATAGAAAGATTTGTGTTGTGTGATTCTTCTTCACACAATTTAACTGTCAGGACAGAGGCAGATGGATGGCGGTCTACTGTCTCTGCCTACCCCAGAGGGAAAAAGGCGTGAGCATGTATAATAATATGTATATATTATATTCTTACCTTGCCTGGTCGAAGGGTCCCTTTGTATCAGAGGAATATTTTCTCCCCTTCCTCATAATTACTAAAACTCGGCCGAAAAATTATGAAGCTTAAAATTACCCATCGCGAGGAAAATCCCCATTAACGGCCAACTCTTAAAACCAAAAGCTGTTAACGCCAGTCAGTCTATTAAACCTTTCGCTCCCCTAATTCAGTTTTTGCAGTAAACTATAATAGTTGCTCGGCTAATTGAATGGCTTCGTACATCCTTAGCGGGTTAATAAATCTGCCGGTAGTGAAATACCAACCGCGGATTAACGTGCACGCTAAAACCGGGATTAATACTCAGGGGGTTTTACCACCGAAGTGTAACTTTTGCCAATTCTATTACAGCCATAATTATAACCATCGTGTTGTGTTCCCGCCGGTAAGTAGGGTAGCCAGAGCTCACAACCAGTCATGGTCACCGTTATGACCAGTTTATCCCAGCTACCTACCATCTGGCTGAGCAATATCTCACCATCCATTACCTACTCGATTTAACACACACTGAAAGGAGATGTTTCATAAATATATGGACCTTGGGCCCGATAATTGTACACTACTTAGAAAAATAGCTAGGCAACGTAGTTTTCATTTTTCACTATTCAATCCTTATAATATTGCTTCGTAGGTATTATGGGCGGAATCGAACTAAATAAACACTTTCATCCAATACAACAAACATGGCGGACTAAAACTATAAAATTGTACTCATATTTTATTAATTTATGCCCTTGAATTTCGGAGGCGAATAAATATAATTGTATTTTTGCCAATTGCCGGTATTATTTCTCTTTTTTCTGTATTGTGTACAATTAGGGAGCCCAAAATGAAACATCTCCTTTGACCGACATTGAACTCACCTAATTAATTCTGTATAACGTCTATTCACGTACCTAAATTCAAACATACTCGTTTATACGGAGCAAAACAACTATATCGTCTTACTTTCAGTTCTCGAGGGACTAGTGTAGTAGGTACCTCTGAACATGTTACATACTTAGTGTCATTAAGTGTGAAATTACACTTTACGATATCATAAGGCACTAGCAAACTACCGTCGATTCGCTTGTTTGTAGGAGGTTTGTTTTATACCATGTAGGTGGCAGACAAGCACACGGCCCACCTGATGGAAAGTGGTCACCGTGGCCTATAGACGTGTGCAACACCCATACACCCAACACACGCGCTGCCGACCCTGAAGGGAAGGGGTGGGGTAGGAAAGGGTGGGGAGGCTAGGAAACGGTGGTAAGGAGGGGTACAGTGAGCTCTGGCTACCCTACTTTTTTTAGAAGGTTTTAACAAGCTTTTTTATAACTTAGCCAGAGCTCACTGTACCCCACCTACCCTTTCCTAGCCCTCCCCCTTCCCTTCAGGGTAGGCAGCGCGTGTGTGACACCTTTAGCGTTGCACACGTCCATAGGCCACGGTGATCGCTTCCCATCAGGTGGGCCGTGTGCTTGTCTGCCACATACGTAGTATAAAAAAAAGAATAAGATAGTGGGATACTTAATACCTCGTACCTTAAGAACTACGCCTATCGGTGTTATAAGATCGTGTAGTGTAATAAACACTTTCCTTGTCTTTGTGTTACTGTGTCCATTGGGACTAGGCTAGATTACACAATTACGTTCTGAAACTCTGAGACCACTTCTTACTTCTTATGTTGTTGAATATTAAGTTAGGTACTGTGGCAGTCCAGGGAATTGTGGTTCAAAATTCAAGTAAAAAATAATAATAAAAAGTAGTGTTGCGCTTCGAGGCGCTCCAGTGCAAGTTGGGCGTCTGTGCGCGTCTAGACGTGTTTGGATGTATCTGTGTGTGTCGGTGCACCTCTGAGCGCGTCGGAGCGCGGCTATGGGCGTCAAAGCGCGTCTATACACGTCGTAGTACGTCCGTTAGAATCTGACTGCGACGGTGCACTTAAGTGTCGTCTGTGCACGTCGAAACGCATCTGTGCGTATCGGGACGTATCCGTGCAATAACCCGAATATTTTTGCCCATTCTGTGGGCGTCTGAATGCAGACGCATCGGGGTACTTCTGAGCGCATAGGTGCGTGTGTGCGTCGGAGTACTTCTGAGCGCATAGGTGCGCACCTGTGGGCGTCAAAGTGACTCTGTGCGCGTCTGAATGCGTCTGACCGCGGCTCGATGCGTCTGGGCACTTCTGAGCGTGTCGGAGCAGCTCTATGGACGTCAGGGCGCGTCTGTGCGCAATTGAATGCGTCTGACCGCGTCTGGATGCGTCTGTGCGCGACTGAATGCGTCTGATTGCATCTCGATGCGTCGGTGTGCGTCGAGAGACTTCTGAGCACGTTGTCGGAGCGCGTCTATAGGCGTCAGAGCGCGTTTGTGCGCGTCGGAGTGCGTCTGTTAGCGTGTGACCGCGGTGGTACACTTAGGTCGCGTCTGTGCACGTCAAAACGCATCTGTGCGCGTCGAGACGTATCCGTGTAATAACCCAAATATTCTTTTTTTAATAACTCCAATGTATGTACAGACAAGTACTACTACTAGTATATTTTACGGTTTCTGATATTTTTAACCAAATTAAAATTACAATATGAGCGCTTCGGTGTGACACACGGCCTCATATAAGCTTAAACAGCGTTTACCCACTTGAGTTATTGAAGCCTTAACAGGTGATGTAATGTACCGGAACGAGGGCTTTTGTCTCCATTGTATTTATTTGCAAAAGCCGCGAACACACACAATCGTTTTGCACATTTGCATACACACACACATACTCAAAGAGAGAACAATAAATTGTGTGTTATATAGTTGCTTTATGGGAGTTAACTTTTATGAATTCGTGAAGAATTTATTTACTTCGCTAATTTAAATTGGAAAAAGGTAATATTCTGTACAGGACTTAAAATATAATCATCATTATTTTGATTGCTCCCATATTCATCTCCTCTATTTTTTTGTTCCATTAAACTTAAATTAAGTAAAATGGTTGGACTGCTAAGACGAGGTCTCGGGTTCGATCCCAGGTTCACCATGACACCCACCAATGACTTTTCGATGCTTTTCGAAGTTATGTGTGTATTTATCGCAGGTTTATAAGTGCCCGGTTAATGGCAATAGGCTCGCCACCTATTACAATGAGACCTAAACATAAACTGGCAAAATGTGGGTGCTAGCACCTCTGCCTACCCCTTCGGAGATAAAGGCGTGAGTTTATGTTATGTTATGTTATTTTTTGGTAAGCTAGAGAAGTCTTACCCTACGTTTTTTTATATAGGACACGTCAAAATGACTCCACCTCGCCTGATGATAAGCGAAAGGCAAAGTCTCAGGACTGGGGCCACCATCACATACACGTTCACACGGAGCCACGTTTTGCCGGATCTTATTTTCATCGCATCGGTTTTTTGCAGGATTCCGTTTAGTGGCAACAGTATTTCAATGAATGAGTTACACATGCATTCGGTTTCAAGACACGGCAAAAAAACCGAATCTTGCTGAAGATGACTGTTTATTTTTTTTTCATGATAGGCTTACGTTTGACCTCAATCCCACCTGATGGTAAGTGACGATGTGGTCTACGGTGAATCACGCTTGCCTAGAAGGAACCTATTCAGGCAAGGAATTCCACTCCTTAGCGTGTGGAATATCGACCATATAGCGGTGGCATCACGCTGTTCGTCTGGTCGGTCGTTGATGGAATGGACTTGGAGGTATCAGGTTGTGCAGTCGATTGTTGTGTTGTGTTTCCAGATCCGATAAAAATCAGATCCGGCAAAACGTGGCTCCGTGTGAACGTAGGGTAAGTCGACGACGGAGGGCGTGCGCAGCTGAGACAGTCAGCCTGTGACCACGGCCGGTGTAACCTGGTCGAAACGTCAGGCATTCCAAAGGTATGTACTTATGTATATATACTATACCATGATCGCGTTAATTCCCGTTAATCTTAATATATATAAATCTCGTGTCACAATGTTTGTCCTCAATGGACTCCTAAACCACTTAACCGATTATAATAAAATTCGCACACCATGTGCAGTACGATCCAACTTGAGAGATAGGATAGTTTTTGAAACGGATTTCGACATCCACGTGGGCGGAGCCGCAGGCAACAGCTAGTAGTTTAGTATATCATGAAACGCGAAAGTTTAAAAGTTAGTATAGAAGTCTTGTTTGGTTTACTTGACTTTTACGTGAACGACTGTCGTCTGACCTATTAATTAACCTTCCTCATCTTCTCGTAAGGTGGGTGACCCAAATAAAGCCTACGTCCCAATAAAGCCTACTTTTAAAATTTCCCGCTTCCCGATTTCAAATTGCCGCCAATGTTTGTAGAAGTGTGCGTGTACATTAACTAACACACACAAGCGTAGCAAACAACACGTGACGCGAATGTGTTGGAACCTGCAGTCGAAAACAAGCACGACGCGGAGCGCACGCTTGTTTTTATAAAATTCTGCCAGATTAAATAGTAAGTATTTTTATTTTTATTCGTATATGGTGTACTGTGTTTTGTCAATAGGATAATTATACGTTTAGTCATCTCCTCATATAAGTGAAAATTCTGTAATATCGGTGTATTCCATATAATTTTTGTTTTGTTTACCCATGTGCCATGCCCTAATAAAGCCTATAAAAAAGATCTATAGGCCTTATAACGGCACAAGTGCAAACCTTATTAGGACAATGTTTTTTGTCAATTAGACAAGTATCACAGTAAAATAATAAATCCTTGTTTCCAGTAACATCATGTAAAACGGATCACCAGCTTCTACCACAAGGTAAAAAAGGGATCAATGGACTTCGCAATAGATGGGAAACGCTGTTAAAATGGTACTAAGGGAAGAACGCTCTTTTTTGTGCTACGTAGGTAGCAAACAAGCACACGGCCCACCTGATCGGAAGCAGTCACCGTGGCCTATGGTCGTGTGCAACACTAAGGTTGTCACACATGCGCTGCCTACTCTGAATTGAAGGGGGGAGGGCTAGGAAGGGGTGGAGAGGCTAGAAGGGGTGGGGTAGGAGGGGTAGGTACAGTGAGCTCTGACTACCCTACTTACCGGCGGGTGGAAGTACGACCCCAGTTGGACTGCTCTTTTCGGACGGGAATACCGTCGTATCCTACCTCCTTCAAACCTTTGATGAATCCAGCTCGTGCTCAAAAATTAAATAAATTGTTGGCGATCACTTTTCCAAATACAAAAGCCTGCTGGATAGACGCGGAATTGAAAAGCAATTACAATATCATTGAAAAAAATTGTCGCATATCTTTGCACCATCAGCAGGAAGTTAAATAGTTACTTGTTTTTGTTAAGGCTTTATTAAGACACAGGGTTCCAAATGAGGCCAAAGTAACATTTTAGTTATTTATGTCCACAAAAGTGTGATTATTGTTTCTAAAGCAATTTTGTTTCATTTATTACAAAGTTTAATAAATAAACATAAGTATTTCCAATTACCAGTGCATTTTTATTATAAACCTGCTAGTTAGGCAATAAAATAATTAAGGTAGGCCTTATTTGGTGATCTTACCTTACTTCCTATAAACATTAAATTGAGAAAATTTGTGAAGATGTTTGTGTATAAATGTTACTCAATTACATTCAAACGGTTGAACGGATCTGAATAAAATTTGATAGAGGGATAGATTATAGTCTGGAATAATATATAGCCTACTTATTATTCCTGGAATAGATCCGTGAATGGTATCAGAATTCCACCTAGGCGGGTCAGTAGGTAATAACTAGTACGTTCTAAAGATTTTTCAATAATATTAAAGCATTTTAACACAAGGTCAACAAAAATGAGGTGAAAAAAAAACAAAATGTGGTCCGTTAAATTGAGCATAGGCCTCCAAAAATACTGCTGTAATTAATGATAGCAGCATGATAATGAAAAAAATCCGCGCTCCGTAATGATACGGGTGACTGAAAGACAACTTTTAATTACATACATTGGTACATCAAAACCATCCTGTAATCTTTTCTATATAATCACGCTTTTGTCCCGCTAGGATAGGCAGAGACAGTAGCCCTCCATCTGCTTTTGTCTGTACTATTTCAAGGCATTTCATTGGTGTGTATTCTGCGACTCACATACCTATTTAGATACCCCCCTGTGTGACACCCCTGGTGTTGTACAGATCAGGCCACGGTGACCGCTTCCCATCAGGTGGGCCGTGTGCTTGTCTGCCACCTAACGGTATGAAAAATACTAATTATAAACTTATTTACAAACCAGGAACTCACCTTAAACTCACCCTATGCCTCCTGCGCTTCATTTATAATAGACACCAAAAATCGCATGTGATACATAATTAGGCAGAATAAATAAAACGCTTTAAATTACATTGAAAATATTTAATTTTGGCTTGAAGAAAAATAAATAAAATTATAATTAGAACGCTTTTACAGGGTCGGCAGCGCGAGTGTGACGCCCCTGGTGTTGCACACGTCCATAGGCCATGGTGATCACTATCCATCAGGTGGGCCGTGTGCTTGTCTATCACCTAAGGGGAATTTAAAAAAAGTTACAAACACCAGGTTTCACCACCTCGTGCTTAACATAAAATTTCTTTAAACTTCTTTTAAAACTAAAACGGTTTAAAATTACAAAAAGCGGGGCGCTTAAAGATCGAGGTTTAGCCGTGGAGAAGGAAAACCTTCCGGAAAACTCTCGCCACTTTTAAAATATATTATATAAGTATTTTGCACCTTTTATCTGTAGAGGGAAGAGGAGGTATCGATAAAATTTTATCGATAGATTTTTAAAATCTTGACTTCTCTAGTATCGCTGTTGGTAGTAACTGGTTTCACGACAAAGCCACTATTTATATAGAGGGTCCACACATAGATATCGCTCTTTATGAAGGTTTACTACATCCCCTCCTAAAATGTTGACTAGCAAGTTTGGAGGTAGTGTATTGACAGCAAAAACAGTGTACCTGTTAGACAATTTTAGAGGAGGTTCTGGCGCAGGCTTGTTTGCCAGATGGCAGTCCCACCCAGAAAAATTGTCTTACCAATCATAACAATAAGTAGACCCGAAGATTTTTTAATTTTCCCTGGGACTTCCCGAGGGTTATTACTCGGTGTGTTCGTATGTCACTACTGTTGATCCTGGTGTACAGGAGTTACAGTAGTGGGAACGAGGGATTAGTCCCGTATCACTACCCTGGTGTTAGGCTATCACCTCTATAACCATATTCGATGCGAATAAATTAATTGATTGATTGATAAAAAAAGACTCAATGTTCCAAAGAAGATACTTTGGCAAAGCTGGTAAATCGCTACTACTATAAATTTCTTTCAAATAGGATCACTAGTTTATATATGAAAGCGTAATAGACAGACAGACAGAGTTACTTTCGCATTAGTGCTGCGACGACAATCACGTCTATTTTCATGACCCCGTCAAGTTGAGGGCCACCATTATGTCACTGTCGGTGTATGTAATGGGGAGCCCATTCCTGAGACTTTACCTTTAGCTTACCATCAGGCGAGGTAAGTCATATTGACGTGACCGAATATAAAAAATAATTAATAAAATGAATGTGAAAAACTCGTAATACGAGATGTTACTTACATTTTTATCGATATCGACAAAGCGGTTTCGCTCCCATCCCTACCACAAGCGGATGAATATCTCTTAAATCCCCCGCGGGCCTGATAAATTGTGTTTCGCTTGTTCACAGTAGATATTAATAATATTTTAGTATATATTAACATTCAGAAGTAATTTTATTAAAGTTTCTGTGTTCTTTTTTTTTTTTTTTTTTTATATAGGACACGTCAAAATGACTCCACCTCGCCTGATGGTAAGCGAAAGGCAAAGTCTCAGGACTGGGGCCACCACCACATACACCGGTAGTGCTACAGTGGCGGCCCTCAGCTTGACGGCCTCATGAAATGCTTTTTCACGCCCCGCTTAAAGGCCCCGGGACTATAGGTACCTAACCAGCTACTAACCAGCGATAGGTATGTTTTATTGTAACAAGTGAAGTTTGATAACATAAATAACTGGCATGTCGTTGGTAGCAGGTTCGAGTCCCGTTCAGTATAAATATTTGTATACATGAATATAACTATTTGCGTTGATCTGTTTTACTTAAATATTCTACGACATTCTACACTGCGCTCCCTAGGCCCAAAGTAAGCATAGTTTAACTAGCTTGTGTTATGGGTTCTAGAATGCGGATAAACATACTTATATAGGTACTTTTTTTTTCTAAATACATACTTATTATACATAGAAACACCCAGACCAATGCAAATAAACATATTCTTGTGTACAAATATTTGCACTGAGCGGGAATCGAACCCGCGCCCCCTGCGTTGCAGTCGCATGCACTACCGCTACGCTACACAGAGGCCGTCTAAATTTCGTCTTTACTTGTGGCATACTTCACGACTTCTCTTGTGGCATACTTCACCCCGGTGCCCCCAATTAACCCTACTTATACAGTACACACCACACAGTACATACCAGTTAAATACTATACGTATTTTTTTGACATTTAATGTTGCTGCTCTATACTCCTGAGTAGTAGCGTGATGATATATAACGAATAACCTCAATAAACAATCTATCCAATACAAAGAGATTTTTTTTATTCGTACCAGTAGTTAATGAAATTAGCGCATTCAACCAAATAAACAAACAAACTCTGAGGATTGGCCACGGTGACCGCTTCCCATCAGATGGGCCGTATTCTTGTCTGCTACCTAAGTAGTTAAAAAAAAAACATCATCGCTTACCATCAAGTGAGATTGTGGTCCGAGGGAGCCATTTCAAATCCGGAGATGGCCCGGGTCAAGCCGGGGTGCAAGGGAAATACTCTTTGGGCCACCTTACACCCTGGCGTCAGAAGACCCTAGACGACGTGCGGTTTTAGTCGGTAAGAGTCCGACATAACCTGCCCCACTGACCGCGGGGTGGGTATCCATGAGGATTTCCACACGGAAAAAAAAAGGTGAGATGAAAGGTGAAACGCGAGCCTATCCACTATAAAAAAAGAAGTATCAACACAAATGCCATCATTACCCATTTTTCTCTGCAGCCCTGAACGATCTCAATACCTCTTTAATCCTCATTCTCCATACTTAATAGCATAAAACCGTAATAAAGATGGTATCTAGAGAGTGTGAAAGAGATTCGCCAAGCTAACAGAGTAAGGGCCAAGCGGAAGTACATGGCATGACGTCACATCCTGTGATTAACGACGCTAACCCAATTTCCTTTAAACTTGGTAGAAAATATCTTAGGGTGTGGTTTAAGTTGAAAGTTGAAAGCGATTTAAATTTTTTAATGTACTGTTTTGTAATCTATGCCAATTATGAATATCTTCTAAGGTTTGTATTATAGAATTAATGATATTATAGAATGGTTATGAGTTTCGTTTCGTTCGAGACCTAGGCGTAGATATTCTAATCAGATCCAGGACATTTTGGAGAAAGGCCAGGTCAAGAGTACCCGCAACCGGCGTGCATGTATGAAAACAATTATGAAAGTTGAAGAAGCGAAAGGAGTATGCCAAGATCGTAGCAAGTGGAAAGATGTTGTCTCTGCCTACCCCCATGAGAAAAAGGCGTGATTTGTATGTATGTATGAGTTTCGTTTAAAAAAAATTTTACAAATTTACTAAATGATGCGCGCGGTTCCGCCCGCATGAATGCTGGTTATCTCAACTTTTGGTCATGTTACCGATTCTTAAGTATCAACCAATTGCAAAAAAATACGAGTATACTGCAAATTTTAAGTCTGAACAAGAACTTTCTAGTAATGAAATCAACAAAATCCGTTTATTAGAATTTGTGTGCACATCACACACAAACAGGCAAGCCGACAAACAGACAAGAATTTTAAATAAGCCGCCTACTAGAGTGCCACTCCCGCCTTTGCCGAGGCAGCAGCGTCTCTTCTGGCGAGTGGGAGGTGCTGCCGTATCATTACCCGGGTGCACCGCGTGGAGGTTCCAGCCCGCATCCACTAAACGGACCCTAGACTAGGTGTAAACATTGGACGCTACTGACGAAACGCTATGAGGATAACAATGATTTTTAATAACAATAAATCGATTCCGCGCCTCTCATAAACTTACACCACACACGAATCAGTACCGCATGTCCTTTCAATAGATTATGATTTATAACTAGCTGCCGATGATTTGCAAGGAAATATAGCTTCTTGATTCTGCTCCCATAAAGACCTGGTTCAATGTTTGCTAGAATAGATGGCGATTCAATAGAATTTTATATAGAGAGAAATCATGAAACGATAGCATTGTCGGAACAATGTGTATTATTTAGGTTGAAGATAATTAATAGACCGTTGTGATTGTTGTTTTTGGGGTCCGTAAGGTAACTTGGGGAATAGAGTAAGGTCTACTATCCACTGAGGCGTAACTTGTAGATGCGTATTCGTCATTTGAACGATTCAACACCGAATTTTTGAAATGGTTTTTTTGTTTTGAAGTTCTTGGTTAGACTTTAAATCTTAAGCGTGTTTGATCAAAATCGGTTGAGCACACCCAGAGATGTGTATGTGTAAGTATGAAAAATTTGTACATATTTGATATTATTTGTTATTATTATTATTTTTTAACATAAAATAGCTCAAGTGGAAATGGCTCTCACTTATGTGGTATGGCTTTCCAGCCATACCACATAAGTGAGAGCCATTTCCTTCAGTCCAGCTCCAGCTCCAGTGCCTTCCTCTTCTAAGTCCCCTTAGAAGAGGAAGGCACTAATAGCGTTAAAAAATACAAACTGTTTTATTAAAATAAATATTTTTATAATTTATTGTCAGTCAATTCAATTGTCATTAATATACTTATACATAACTATATTTTTTAGTCATATATCCAGTTCCACATAACCAAAAGTCTGGTCAAGACCTTTCTTATGATACCTCCTGAAGAACCTGCATCATAATATCTACGCATAAACAGAAACTGACAAGGATTCCTTCCTAGCCTCCCCACCCCTTCCTAGCCTCCCCCACTCCCTCTTCCCTTCAGGGTAGGCAGCGTACCCCTGGTGTTGCACACGTCCATAGGCCACGGTGACCGCTTGCCGTGTGCTTGTCTGCCACAAAGTATTGTTATAAGATTATCAATGCTGCCGTCGTAATTGTAAATGCAGTATTTGCAAAATGGCGATTTCGAGAAAAATGCGGTTAAAGGTTTTTACATTCTCTACAACTTCTGAAATCTTAAATTCATTTTAGATAAAAACAGGAATTCGGAAAAATGTCGAATAATTACGATGGCAGAATGTACAGACACAACTAATTTACAATTTAATAATACCATAGATGATGTTCATTAGTCAGTTCACTCAATACAATGACTTATTAGTAACTAAACACAAAAGATCATTAATAAAAGAGCGACACAGATACTCGTAATAATGAACAAACTTAATATTCACAACAGAAAATTATATACAAGCAAAAAACATTTCTAACGTAAAAGGCTTTAGTCTAAATATTCTATGACTCAAACAAAAACAATACTTTAGTACTAATGATTTCAAAAGATTTGAAATACGAAGAAAATGTAACGATGGATAATGACTAAAAATATACTGTTTTTCAGACTATTTATATTATTATTCATTGATGGCACTTGGTGGAATTTACTACAAATATTGAATTAAATAGAAGAAAAAAAGAAAAAAAAACATACAGAATCAGAATAATCCGCAAGAAGATAAGACACGATGGTATCCCCCGTCCAAACTGAGCAGTCCGACTGGGGTAGTACCTCCGCCCAACAGAACACCGCCCCATAATAACCATCGTGATGTGTTCTCGCCGGTTAGTAGGGTAACCAGAGCTTACTGGATCCACCCCTTCAGGTTCTACAGTGCGAGTGTGACGCCCCTGGCGTTGCACACGTCCATAGGCCACGGTGACCGCTTTCCATCAGGTGGGAAGTGTGCTTGTCTGTCACCTAAGTGGTATAAAAATAAATAATTAAGAGAATATAGAATGGATAAAAGTAGGTGTGTGACCTTCGATAGATTGCCATCTCAGTATAGATGCTGCCCATCACATGCTGAAGATATGACGGGCAGAGTGACGCTATGTATTAAGAGTGACGCGATGTCACGCAAGCAGATACAAGGGCACAAGAATACACACACTAGTAAATAAACGGAAAATACAATAGGATTTACAATTAAGAAAAAGCAGCACAATTATAAATTGTAGTAAGAAATTCGCATGATCATAGTTTTTAAAACCTGACTGATTTCACATCACGGCATTCTCAAAGGTTCGGGATGACAGTTGGTACTACAGTAACAGGGTGAATAGGGATAAAATGGTCATTAGAATTTATTTAATAATTTCCTTTAGAAAATTTCATGTATTTAACCGGATATTCGATGATTCTCTTCATTGTGACGTGGAAGTGGTTTCGCATTAAAGATAAAAATTGCATAATTTGACCAATTGTTTCCGATTCACCTCGTTTTACGGCAAGGTTTTTTGACGTTTTGTAAGATCCAATTTTTACATAATATCGTGGAAAATTGATGTATCGTTCTTCGTACATTGAATTGTAGGTACTGACATGACGTAATTTGACTGTTTTGAAGCCTCAGGTGTACCTTTTACAGCAGGTTTCATCAGATTAGAAGAAAATGTGCTACCTGGACATCATCACCATTGACCAAAGCGTTAAATCGCTTGCGATTCCAAGTTGACCGCTGTAAAACATATAAATGTCCCAAGTGCTCTGTGGGACTCCATTCCAGTCTATGTCGCATTTACTCTCTTGCCCACTTTACCCCTCTTAAGAATTAAGAATCTAAATAATGTGTTTAATTAATTGCATCTGCGCATTATTCATAGAGGCAATTCAGTTACTTATTATCTTCAAACATTTGGCAACGTACAACGCTGTAGCATATTAATCATTGACTTCGCTGTTTAAATCTTCTCTAGCTTAACAGTTGTTATCAATCTGCTTATCAATTGTCAATAATTTGTCCAGTACACAGTTCAATATAATTTTTTTAATACTTTTCTTTTTTGCTGGTTCTCTCAAAGATTTATATCCATAATAATTTGTACTATTGACTATTGCAGTATCTTCTAGTTCATGACGAGGTTCTCTGAATTGTCATTATTAATTGACAAATATTAATAAATAAATAACCATATGGGTATTTTCATTAGTTAAATCTCTGCTGATTTTCACAAAGATATAGATCCATAATAATTTATTCTGACGACTATTCTTTCAGTTCATGACGAGTTTCTCTGAATTGTCATTCTAATATTAATTGACAAATATCAATAAATAATTTTAAGATAACTTAATTATTTTAATTTAGTTATAGAAGTTAGTAAAGAAATAGTTGGTTTCCTCCAATACTACCTTCACCTTTTTAACCGGCTTCAAAAAAAGGAGGAGGCTCAATTCGACGGTATTTTTTTATGCTTTTTACCTCAGAACTGGGTGAACCAATTTCAATGATTCTTTTTTTATTTGCTGGAGCTTCTCGTATGGTTCCATTTAAAAGTTGCTCCGTTAAAGTCGCGTTCTTGACTTTAACGATCAATACGACGTCGTTTTATTAATTTATTTCATCAAAATATCCATTTTTGTCATTAGGTACGTCACTACAAATCACTCACAATACTTTTAGTCTTCACTGTCACTTATAGTCAGGTTACTGTTTATTGTTCCGTTTTCTTTAACATCTATAGCGCTACCATCGTCATAGAAAATGACGTCACTGACAAGTCGTTCCCTCAAGAAGTTCTCATTAAAATTCTCGAAAATTCCATGATCGTTTTCGATATCGTTATCGCAGCACCTTTTGAAGAATATATTGATGACTGGCCGACCGTATATAGTGGTTAGGACTGCTATTAGTATGAGTGAGACTAGCACACAGAATGTTAGAAAACGTAGCAACATGTTAGAACTGTTTGCTTTGACAACTGTTTGAACACTGATGTACTGGATTGTTATTTTCAATTTGTTACCAATTGTTGTTATTGTTCGCTGAAGGATTCAGACGGGCCACTTTTTATGGTTATTTAGTTCAATTTAATTTTATTTATTTGTGAAACATAGGTTACAAAATTTGTTCCGCCAAAGGCATACGAAGTCTTATAGTCTTATCCTATTACGTTTCATAAACATACATACATACAAACCACGCCTTTTTCCCATTGGGGTAGGCAGAGACAACATCTTTTCATTTGCTACGATCTTGGCATACTCCTTTTGCTTCTTCAAGTTTCATAATTGTTTTCATTCGTTGACGTTTCTTATAACACTTTCTTTTCACATAAACTGGTGTAATTGCAATACTTAAGTATATTTTAAAAGCCTATATGCTAGCAGTAAATTTGACTATATATTTTAATAGTCTAGATTTATTCATTGCCTGAACTGAACGGTGCCTGAAAGAAGTACTTTTTATGAGTGAAGAGTTACTGGGTAATCATCTCTGTTCATCATTTTTATAATTATAGGTACACTCTCTCTCTCCCTAATGAAGGCTATCCTCTCAGGGTTGAAAGTTCAGAAGACAAAACCGATTTACATACCATAATCCAAAGTGCAAACATTGGACGCAACTGGGAAATCACTATTATCAGCAGTTCTTAGTTACACACACGCTATCAAACAACTTCTTCTTCTTCTTCAACGAAACGAACGATATCGAAGCATTGCAGCTAGAACGTTGTTGTGGGACTTTTTAGGGCCCCAACTACCCGTAACGACTGCCATAGGTGTTTGTATGGCAACTGGGACCGACGGCTTAACGTGCTCTCCGAAGCACGACCAGACGCAATCAAAAAACTTACATTTCACTAAAAGCAGCCACTAAAAATCGCAAGCAGTTGCCCGTTTGTTCCATATCCTCAATATCGACTGTGAATAAATTGAAGCATGGTTTATTAAGCACATTTGTATTCTAAGTACACACAACCATCCGCCATATTTCAAATATGCCGATCAGATCACCACATTGCATATTAACGGCTTTAATGATTACCACGTACCCGACTGAGGCAGCAGGAAAAATAAGTGATGTGTTTCAATGAATTTATATCGTGGTTAACCGATTTCAGAGAGGAGGTATTAGAATTGATGTGTACTTTTAATGATAATGGTTTGTGGTTAAGTTTTAGCCGAATAAGTTAGCACATAGCAAGGTTACGTTCTTGGGAGACGAACCTAGGACACTTCGTAGCGGGCCCAACGAAAATTCGCCAC
This sequence comes from Lithosia quadra, assembly GCA_963576445.1. Classification (NCBI taxonomy): domain Eukaryota; kingdom Metazoa; phylum Arthropoda; class Insecta; order Lepidoptera; family Erebidae; genus Lithosia; species Lithosia quadra. Next base: position 1,004,733 of record OY754899.1, on the reverse strand, counting down.
AGTCGCAGCCTTCTGCAAGTATTCGTTGGTATTCGTTCAGGATAGTTGAAGCCCTATCGATATCGCAGGTTTATTAGTGCCTCAGAGAGCACGTTAAGCCGTCGGTCCCGGTTGCCATACAAACATCTATGGCAATCGTTACGGGTAGTTGGAGCCCACAAAAGTCCAACCAGTCTAAATTGGAACTTCGATATCGCCATTGGTCACAATAACCATTGGTTATGGAGGTCAGATGGCAGTCGTTCCACGAAAAATATCGAAGTTCAGCCGCATCACAGGTAGACTATAAAGCCGACCCCAACTGAGTTGGGAAAAAGGTTCAGAGAATGATGATGAATTGAAGCCCTAAAAAAATGTACTACAAAGTCAAAGTCAAATTCAGTCAAAGTCAAAAATCATTTATTCTGTATAGACCATTAAATGCGGCATTTACAAAACGTCAAAATTAAAAATATAACTAGAATTACTAGGGAATTCATCCTCACCCGTTGCATCCGACAACGGTGCGCGCTGTGAGTCTCCAATATTAGGTTCTTCAAGAAGGGCATTAGAAGGTTTTTACAGGGTTGGTAGTGCGAGTGTTACGCCCCTGGTGTTGCACATGTCCATAGGCCACGGTGACTGCTTTCCTTCATGTAGGTCGTGTGCTTGTCTGTCAACTAAAATGGTACCTATAAAAAATGTCCCCGTTGGTAATAATGAAATACCTTCAGACAGAGTCTTTCACATACTGTCTACCCACAGTCCACTCGTGTACAATTTGACAATAAGCCTTGAAATAAATGAATAAAATATGCTTTGAATAAGCCCATTTAAATTTACATTTCGTTCGGACGGGCAGTTCTTTTGTAGCTGCCTTCACAAAACCGCCTTTTGAAGTAGACGATTGAAGTCGATTTGTATTCACTAATTAGGTATTATTCTAGGCAGGTAACATTGTGTGCTGCTGAAAATTTGATACTGAAAATATAATAATAGGTGCCTAGGCGATGCCCGGGGTTGCGACCACGCGGAGGTCAATTGTCCTTTTTTGGTCATATCTTCGGTTCTACTTAACCAATTGCAATAATATATACGGTAGATTTTAAGTCGTACAAAGACATTTCTAATGAAAAAAACCACGCCAAAAGCCGTTCTGTAATTTTTGCGTCCATCGCGAACAAACATACAAGACTTCCAAAAAAAATGTTTGTTGTTTTAAGTGGCTTTGAAGTCTGATCCCTCCTCAATATGACTTCACCTCGCCTGATGGTAACCATTACAAACACCATTATTAGTGCTATAATGGTGGCCCTCAGCTTGAAAGCGTCATCAAATGCTTTTCCACGTCCCGCTTAAAGGACCCGGTATTTTAGGAGGAAGGAATAATAAGAATTCATTTATTTTATGCCCGAATAATTTGAAGAGGTGAATCATTGACACGAAAGAAGAAGAAGAAGAAGGAGGAAGGAAAGTAGGAAACACATGCGCTGGTAAAGAGTACCAAGTCTTGATGGTGCGGTAAAAAAGGGGCACTGAACTGCTTGATTCTTAATGAGATGATTTGCTGCATTCGATAGCGCTTGAGGCATTTTATGTATTTAGTTTGTACTGTGTTTATATTACCTAGACCGCGGTAGCCTAGTGGTCTGGGTAATGGATTGCTGAGACGAAGTCTCGGGTTCGATCACCATGGCACACACCAATGACTTTTCGATGCTTTTTGTATTTATCGCAGGTTTATAAGTGCCCGGTTAATGGCAATAGGCTCGCCACCTATTACATTGGGACCTAAAAACATAAACTTGCGAAAATGGTGCAAAATATGTTCTACGGTTGTCCACAAGGTTCTGTGCTTAGCCCTTTATTATTTTTGATCTATATCAACAATATAAGCAACATAGGATTATCAGGTCACCTAACACTATATGCCGATGACACCTGCCTTTTTTACTTCGACAAAAATATACATAATATTATAACAGATGCTCAAAAAGACCTAAACCTACTCAATGAATGGTTAAAATATAACCTACTCACTATTAACACATCCAAGACGTCATTTATGATTTTTGCGGCTAAAAACAAACGAATACCAGAGTACGCACCACTTACAATAAACAATGACGTCATAAGTCGGTCAAATAATGAAAAGTATCTTGGTCTGTGGTTGGATGATAAATTAACTTGGCAACAACACATTGAGCATGTTAAAACAAAATTAATGGCGGTGTTAGGGGCATTAAAAAAATCAGCTAACTGTATACCTTACAAAATAAAAAACCTTATTTATAATTGTCTAATTAAATCACATCTTGAATATCTAATCGAAATATGGGGATCAGCTGCTGTAACCAATCTAAGCCCACTGCAAAGAGTTCAAAACAAAATAATTAAAACACTATACCACTACCACTACCTTACTCCCACCAAACAGTTATATACACAAACAGAACTGCTTAACTTAAGACAACTTTATATTTACAACACATGCACACTCATAAAAAATATCACAACTAAATCAATTCAAACTAACTTACAACTACAGAAAAAAGCCATGACATACCTATAACCTCAGAAACAGTTATAAACTTGAATTGACGAGAGTACGCACTAACTATGGGAAAAGAAGTATATTGTTTGAGGGAGTACAGCTGTTTAATCGGTTACCAAATGATGTGAAGGAATGTGAAGAAATTAAATTGTTCAAAAAAAAACTTAAAATGCATGTTTGTGCTCAGTGACCTCTGGTGCACCGAGGTGTTAAATATTATTATTAATTACTCTGTATCTCATTGTAAGTGAACTGTTATATAATGTTCTTATGAGAAATAAATTCTTTAAACCCAAATGTGGGTGCTAGCACCTCTGCCTACCCCTTCGGGGATATAGGCGTGAGTGTATGTATGTGTTTATATTTTCTTTGTGACGTATTTAAGTAGCCAATTACCGAGTAACAACGCGAAGCGCATCGAATCATCACGGTAATCGATTAGACTCGCATAAAATACTAGGTACGTATAAATGTTACATAAATTATAGTTTCAATGCCATCATGTACTTGTAGTACTTTGAAATCCCCATGACGTAATGGCAGCAAATCGATCAAGATGCATTATAGCCCTGTTATTATAATCTGTTGCGTGTTAGATAAAAAAAAATCTACGACATGCTACACAGTTTTAACTAGACCCAAAGCAAGCGTAGTTTATGTAACGAACCAAGTGATTAGGTGCCTCTTTTATTTGCCACACCATCAAAACCTGGAATTCTTTACCAGCTCACGTTTTTCCTTCCTCCTACAGTCCCGGGTCCTTTAAGCGGGGCGTGAAAAAGCATTTGATGAGGCCGTCAAGCTGAGGGCCACCATTTCCACTTTTTTGTAATGGTGACTCCCTTTCCAGAGACTTTACCTTTACCTTACCATCAGGCGAGGTGAAGTCATATTTACGTGACTGACATAAAAAACTACAATAAATTCAGGAAGCTAAGTTTTTATCTTCGATAGAATAGCATCCGATAGCTGTGGCGAAATGTATCGGAATCTAGTGGTCGAATATATCAGATATTGTTCATTTGTCATTAATTTTGGCTGGAATCCAAATATGTACAGTACAGCACCCTCTATAACATTTATATAAGCTGACCAGTCTTTGTCATCTATAGATGATACTCTAATGAAAGTATTCATACACTAAGGAAGGGCCCACTTTTTGAACGTGCCACGTTTCCGTTCAATCATTCAAAAAGTCACTTAATTATGGTTGTCACTACTCTTGAAATAAGGGTGAAACTTGGGCGACAATGGGAGGTGTTAGGTTTTTATTTTCGTTACGGAATTTCTTGACTGGGTCCCCTCGAAGCCGGCGATAAAAGCTATACAATAGCTTAAAATAGTAAATACAAATAAAACAAAAATATCTTAACAAAATTACAATATATTTCCATTAATCACAATATAGTCATCAATCCAGTCCTGGTAGTTACGTAACGAAGTGAACAGGACATTTTTGTTGTAGCATAACCCCCTGTACGAGGGGTCCCCGTAGAATATGCCTTCGAGACACCACCTGGACATGCGTTTGGAGACGTAGAGACCGCCGTAGTTTGGACATAAAGGTACATCTGAAAAAAAAAGTAATAAATACAAATAAATATAATGGAAGTACTTAACAGGTTTTAAAACATCATACATACATAAACTCACGCCTATATCCCCGAAGGGGTAGGCAGAGGTGCTAGCACCCACATTTCGCCAGTTTATGTTTAGGTCCCAATGTAATAGGTGGCGAGCCTATCGCCATTAACCAGGCACTTATAAATTGCGATAAATACACACATAACTTCGAAAAGCATCGAAAAGTCATTAGTGTGTGCCATGGTGAACCTGGGATCGAACCCGAAACCTCGTCGCAGCAGTCCATTACCCAGACCACTAGGCTACCGCGGCTTTTAAATCTATCACTATTATAAAATTTAATTGTAAAGTGGCTATGTCTGTACATTGGAGATATATTTAAAAAAATACTTGATAACCCAAGTATGAATTTGGTCAATTTTTTTTTTATATTTAACCCGTCAACATGACTTCACCTCGCCTGATGGAAAGCTAAAGCCAAATTTGGATCGAATGATTCTGAAGACAATTTATTTTTAATTCTCGTCTTTTTTTACGGTCACGTCAACATGACTTCACCTCGCCTGATGGTAAGCTGAGGCAAAGTCTCTGAAATGGGAGTCACCATTGCAAACACCGATAGTGCCACAATGGTGGCTCTCAGCAGGCTTGACGGCCTCATCAAATGCTTTTTCACGCCCCGCTTAAAGGTTTGTTCGCGATAGTCACAAAAACTAAACTAAAAACTACTGATTTTGATGCAGTATTTTTTTGTTGGAAAGGTCTTGGTCAGTCTTAAAATCTGATGTAAGTTTGATCATAATCTGTCGAGTAGAAACGAAGATGTCAAAACCGTTGTCCACTCTAGAGTGGAGCCACGGGCATAGGGATAATATGTCATTACCGTTATCTTGGCACTTGCCCATAGTCAGTACTAACTGTGTTGAACAGAAAAGCCCGAAAAATCCCTTACTTTGGTCGCAAATAGAAAATGGGACAGCTAGGACTAAGAATGGTACGATTTGCTTCGGCAATATGATGTTCATTATGCGTACTGCTAAGGAGTGGAATGGCCTGCCTGAGTCTGTATTTCCGGAAAGCTACAACCTGGGAGTCTTTAAGTCAAGAGTGAACAGGATGCTTCTAGGCAAGCGTGATCCATCGTCGACCACATCATCACTTTCCATCAGGTGAGATTGTGGTCAAACGCGAGCCTACCGACTATAAAAAAAACATAGAATATACTTACTAGAACCATAAGTAGTACAGAAAATATCAACGTCTTTATCGAAGCAAATCTCACTCCTTTTTTTCTCAAAGAATATCGGTACAAGTTGTCCACCAGGCCCCCAGGAAGTCGTCTGAAAACAGAATATAACGTATTATGCGCAGTCGGTAACACCCGATTAAAAAAAAAGAAACTTATAATATAGTTCACGGCATCTAACCTGGCAAGATTTTGGAGTAGTGTGGGCCCACTACTCCAAAACCTTGCCAATTTGCAAATGCATGGCATATAAACAAGTATAGTGTACAGCATTTAACTTGGCAAGGTTTAGGAGTAGTGGGGCCCACACTACTCCAAAATCTTGCCAAGTTAGATGCTGTGCACTATAACTTTGGTATAATGATCCAGTTACCTGGAATATTAATTTGTGAACACTAAAGTACTAATGTGATGTAGGCAGGACACGGCTGTATCTTCAGCGCATGTGTGACACCCCTTTTATTCCGTGCGGAAATCCTCATGAATACCCACCCCGCGGCCAGCGGGGCAGGTTATGTCGGACTCTAACCGACTAAATCCGCACGCCGTCTAGGGTCTTCTGACGCCAGGGTGTAAGGTGGCCCAAAGAGCATTTCCCTCGTACCCCGGCTTGACCCGGGCCATCTTCGGATTCGAGATGGCCCCCTCCACGTGATTCCCGTCATGCCCCCGGAATAGGAGGAGGCGCGCATTCGCGCACCGCCGCCTTGGCCTGCTTCTGCTAGGGTGACAGGCGCCTCCACCTGTCACCCCCAGGCCAGCGCTCATGGAGGACGGAGGTCGTCAGACCTCCGACGCCTTAGGCGTCCGCGCCTGCCGCCGTCCGGGAGAGCTCTGTGCAGCCTCTCCCGAGCCTTCTCCGCCGCCTCCTTCTCGAGCATCTCTTGCTCGCAGAAGGAGGCGGCGGCCGACCACGCGTCCGCACTCTGCACCATCGCTGCGATCAGCAGTGTGACACCCCTGATGTTGCACACGTCCATAGGCTACGATGATCGCTTCCCATCAGGTGGGCCGTGTGCTTATCCGCCACCTAAATTATATAAATAAAATACTCACAGCAGCTTCCTCTATTGCAGAGGTATCGTCCATATGTATACAAGCACTCTGCACTCTGTCGTCAAAATGCGCACTCGCCTCCAGGATGAGCAGCGACAGGTCGTGCGCTGCCCTTCCCCCAAAGTCTGCCGTGAAGTTATGGTGGAGAACGACGGTTTTAACCTAGAAAACAACATTTTTAGTAAGTACTAGCTGTGCCCCGCGGCTTCGCCCGTGGCATACTTCATCCCCGTGTCAGGATAAAAAGTATCCTATGTCCGTCTTCTAGTTCAAAACTACCTCCCCATCAATTTCAGACAAATCGGTTTAGCCGTTCACGCGTGATGCCGTGACCAAGGGAAATAGGGATTCATTTTTATTATATACCTACAGATTATTTTACTCATTATCTAATTCATGACGAATCGATACTACGTCAATACTATTATCCTGTTTTGGGGCATTATTCTGTTTTACATCGAGTTCTAATCACAGTCGAAACGTGAGAAGTCGGTAGATTTCAACTGGTTCTTTCTTCTGTGTTAACCACAGAAGAACCAGTGTAAAACTAAACCAACTAAAATGTGTCGGCTAATACGAACGCGCATAGTTACGGTACAGTTGGTCAATCAAAATAAGGTGCCTGGGCCGATACCAAATCTTTAGAAGTGTGGCAACGCTGTAATATTTTCTTCAACTATAAAAATATAGATCCCATCTATAAACAATTTACAGAAACAGACCACGAGTGGAATCCGATTTGAGATTAAAACTTAGCACTAACATCAACCCAAATATCACTAACTTAGATGTAATAAAAAGTTATTTTTTAAGTAACTAGTTTTTTTATATAGACAGCTTAAAAGTTTAGCTTCTTTATAAGTGTCCTTAAAATTGAGTTTTATTTTCTAGGATTAGGTTAAAAAATTTAATACTCCGACTTTTTTTCAGTTTGTAACTGAAAAATCACACTTTTCACGTACATGATATGAAAAAATGCGCAACTCGGCCTGCATTTGCACTTGGCAACTTATATCAAAATTTAAAAAGTGTGAGACAAAAGTGTTACCCATTAAAAACTTTTAAGTACCCAACTTATTCAAGCAAGAGGATAATTTACCCTATGCAATTTCTCATTGCCACCCATCGTCTGCAGGTTCGCTTTGCCAAGGAACACCAGTATATTCTCTGGCGCTACCACGCCGCTAGAATGGTATACGCATCTGCCACCTGGAAAAAAACATTCCACATTGAAGTATTACCATCTTTCGCGACAACTTTTATGGAAGCAGCACTGTTAGTATAGTTCACGGCATCTAAAGTGGCCAGATTTTGGAGTAGTGTGGGCCCCACTACTCCAAAACCTTGCTATGTTAGATGCCGTACACTATACTTGTTTCTAGGCGACGCATTTTGCCACAAACAAGTATTTTTTTATACTACGTACGTAGGTGGCAGACAAGCACACGGCCCACCTGATGGGAAGCGGTCATCGTGGCCTATGAACGTGTGCAACACTAAGGGTGTCACACACGTGCTGCCTACCCTGCAGGGAAAGGGGGAGAGCTGGGAAGGGGTGGCGGAGGCTAGGATGGGGAGGGGGAGGATGGGTACAGTGAGCTCTGGCTACCCTACTTACCGGCGGGAACACAACACGATGTTTATTATGGCCGCGGTCTTCTGAAGGGCGGAGGTACTTCCCCAGTCGGACAGCTCATTTCGGAAGGGAGATACCGTCGTCGTGTCCTACCTCCTTCCTACTGTCTAAAAACTTATTCCTAGTACTCCTGATTACTTTAAATAAAGACCAATCCACACCTAACGGATTCAACAAAAGATTGTCGAAATATCATTACGCAAATTCTGGATAGAAGGGAGCAGGACGGCATAATGAAATTAGTCCTCACTCCGGAGGCGGCAACGAGGAAAATAAAAAATGGCAGCAACATTGTACGTACTGCGGATTCTTTTGTTAAAGTTTTAATTTAGTGGAGAATAGATGTCGCTACGGAATTGAATACTATACGGAAGTGGGATTCGCTTTTTAATTCATGTAAGTCGGTGTGCTTCGAAAACAGATGACCGATGTCAAGTGAAACCATATTCACCACATACGTGATGTAGCTCAGACTGGTCCGAACTAAGATTGACAATCATTTATGTATTGGCATTTTCAGAATTTGACATTTTTGGAATTCGTCATTTCAGAATTTTGTCATTTTCGGAAATTGTCTATTTTAGAATGAACTGCATAAGTTCATAAAATGTATTAGTTAAGCCAGAAACAATACATTTTTAACACAATATAATGTTCGGTAGGTCGTGCCTCGGAGAGCACGATAAACCGTTGGCCCCAGGTGCCTTATGAACATCTATGGCAGTCGTTACGGGCAGTTGGAGCCCTAAAAAGTCCAACAACAACGGTCTAGCTGCAATATGCTACGATATCGCCTAAGTCACCATTGGGTTGTGAAGGTCAGATGGCAGTCGCTTCACGGAAAATATCGAGGTCCAGCCAAATCCACAGTTAAGACTGATAAAGCGGACCCCAGACTCCGAGGTGAAAGCTTTGGATGCGACTGAGAACCAACGCTAGGATGAAGAAGAACGAACATCCAGCGCCAGGGGTCGTCCTGATTCCTGACACATGCTGAACTGGTCACCCATTTGGTGCAACCGTTAGGCACATAAAAATTTTAATAATTAAAGTCCAAGCATCAGTGTAATGGTTAAGTGACTCATGTACTTACCAAATAAAAGTTCTTTCTTTCTTTCTTCTTTCTTTCTTTCTTCTGTGTGTAAACTGAAGTGTATTAAGTACATGATACTTATAACACATAGATATACCCAGACCAAAAGAGCAATACATGACTATCTATACATATAATAAAATGGTAGAAAAGTCAAAACTGTACATTGAATATTTTTTTAAAAGAATACTTGGGGTATGATCTATAATCGATACCGAAGCCAAAAATATAGTTTTTAAAATTTTTGTCTGTTTGTCTGTTTGTCTGTATGTATGTCCGGGATAAACTCAAAAAGTACTGCATGGATTTACTTCAAATTTGGCAAGAATATTATTAGGAAGTCGGGTCAACACATAGGCTACTTATTATCACGCTCTCACCTACGGGGAACGAGCAGTGAACGTTTATATCTTCAACGCATTCTGTAACAACGTGTAATTTAAACACGCATATTTGAATGGTGTTATTATGTTAACCATGCTATAAGCTAGCTTCACACTATAAGTAACTTGACCGATAAATTATAACAATAAAAAACAAACTTAATTTTGCGGTTCAATCCGTAGACCCGATTACTGCACCAACCGCAAATGATAAGTTTGTCGTAGGTTACGTCAATAAAACTGTAGAGAGGTAAATTCTGTACATTGAAATATTTACAAAATAACTATTCGGGGATGATTGGTGATCAATACCAATGGTAAAAATGCAATCAGTAATTTTTTGTCTTTCTGTCTGTCTGTCTATCTGTGCACGCATAGGTAAAAAACTACTGGAGGGATTTTGATCAAACATGATACGATTTATTATAGTTCATACTTCTGAATAACATAATAATATCAACCCATTTGTGTCCCACTGCTGGGCACGGGTCTTCTCTCCTATAACGACAGAGCTGAGAGGGTTTAGACCTTAATCCACACACGCTGGCCTAATGGGGTTTGGTGGATCGAACATGTCCTTAGAATTTCTTCTAGGACAATTGTGGGTTTCTTCACGATGTTTTTCTTTCACCGTCAGCAGATGGTAAATCATTTGATTAGCACATATAAATTCCACAAAGTGAAATTCACATTGGTACTGTCCGGCCGGATTCGAACTCGATACCTCTGAGTAGAGGCCGCGTCCTTATCCATTCAGCTACCATCGCTTACAGGACAACATAATAGGCTACTTTTTATACAAAGCCGGGGTGCGACGGAAATGCTCTATAGACCCCCTTACACCCTTTTTTCCGTGCAGAAATCCTCATGGATACCCACCCCGTGGCCAGCGGAACAGGTTATGTCGAACTCTTACCGACTAAAACCGCACGCCGTCTAGGGTCTTCTGACGCCAGGGTGTAAGATGGCCCATAGAGCATTTCCCTCGCACCCTGACTTGACCCGGGCCATCTCCGGATTTGAGATCGTTAGACGGAGGTCGTTAGACCTCCGACGCCTTCGTCGCCCATCGCCGCCGTCCGGGAGAACTCTGTGAAGCCTCTCCCGAACGCAATGTGAGGACTCCCACCCCGAGGGCTGCCAGGAGGGCCTGTCTCGGCACCTTCCACGCCGGACACTCGGCCAGCGTGTGCAATCCTGAGTCGTCGCCCGCATCGCAGCGATGGCACTCGGGCGTCGGCTCCTTCCGAATCAGACACAAGTGATTCCCGAAGCACCCCTTACCGAGATCACCTGCATCAGCCAGCACGAAAGGCCCCCATGAGGCCTCTCCAGCCAGTCCTCCATTATGAGTCTTACTGCCACTATAATGGCGTGCCCCGCGCTTGGTTTTTTTTATAGTCGATAGGCTCGCGTTTGCCCAAGTCGGTCCTGCCACCTCAGCACGGTATCCCGGCGAAGCTGGGCGTGGACGGCCTCGATTACTCGAGGCTCCGGGTCCCCGCTCCCGCGCCTCCTTTCGCCACCAGTATAGGCATAACGCGCTACGGCGCTCCCAGTGTACTGTACACCTGTTACGGCTATTCAAGGCCTCCGCCCAGATCGGGTACCCGTACAGGGCCATGGACCGCATGATCCCCGCGTAGAGCCTCCTGCAGGAGTCATCTGGCCCCCTCATTTTGGGTAACAGCTGCTCCAGAGCGTTGGCCGCCTTACATCCTGGCGTCAGAAGACCCTAGACGGCGTGCGGTTTTAGTCAGTAAGAGTCCGACATAACCGGCCCCGCTAGCCGTAGGGTAGGTATCCATAAGGATTTCCGCACGGAAAAAAGGCTATTTTTTATACAAGCTGATACCCGCGACTCCGCCCGTGCGTCGTTTTAAGGTAGCTCATCATTTTTTGGTTATATCTCCAGTTCTACTTAGCCAATTACAACCAAACATAGGGTAAATTTTAAGTCTAAGCAAGACCTTTCTAATAAAAATACCTCATCAAAATACGTTAAGTAGTTTTTTACGTCCATTGCGATTATTGGTTTTTGATGGGGTTTTTTTATTAGAAAGGTTTTTGTTAGATGAGTGGAGACCAGTGGAGTGAAGAGTTAGAGTGGAGAGTGGAGTAGTGAGTGGAGTGGCAATTTGTTTTATAAAATAGACTTGGTGGCGATACCGACCTCCACGCGGGCGAAGCCGCGGGCAGAAGCTAGTTATAAATAGACATATTCATTCATTCAAACATTTGTACTAACCGGGCACGAACCCGTGACCTACGATATAGCAATCAAATACTCCATACTACACAGGTTGAATAATCAAATCTATTTTAAAACCATCTATTCAAAAATAGAATTCTATTCTCAAACCACTTTCATTCACGATCGTTCTGAAACTGAATCCCAACAAAAATCGTTTTGATACCGTTTTAATTCCAAACCACGAGAGATCGCGAAAGAATTCCCGCCCAAAGTGAGTGCCGATTGTTTTAGCTACACCTTTCTTGTTTTGTTTTTGTTGTTCGAAAAACAATGGCAGGACATTGTTTTGTTGTACGGCTTCATTATTTCGCGCCGAACTTGTTTATTTCAGAGATCGCTTTACAGAATTGTGTAGTGAATGAAAATTGTAAGCTTTGTTCGTCAATGAAGAAACTTTCAAACCGCGTAATATGAAATCTTACTTTTTTTATGCAAGGCACGTTAATAAATGACTTCACCTCGCCTGATGGTAAGTTAAAGGTTTTTTCTACCACAAGTGGTAGTCAAGCTAACGGCCCACCTGATGGGAAGCGCTTACCGCAACCCACCTAATGGAAATCGGTTACTGTGGGCTATGGAGGAGATAATATGTAATAATAGTCAACATTATAGACACCTCAGTGTTGCTACAATGGTGGTCCTTAGCTTGACGGTCACATTAGATACTTTTTCAAACCCCGATTAGTCCTTTATCTTTACAATCTTTCCACTTGTGACTTGCTACTTCTTGGCATACGCCTTTCGCTTCTTCAACTTTCATAATAAAGTAAAATTAAATAATAATCTATGAGATAAAATTATGAGCCTATTTTTGCTTGTAAATCAGTCACGCTCATAACAAAATTCTGACAAATTGTCAAAAGGCGGATTTGAGTGACGAAATCCCTCCTTGAGTGTTAACACCATTTCATCGTAATGATTGAACTGGGACCGACGCAGAAATAATTGCGACGTCTTTTGAAGGAGTCAACTGTCGCTATAATTACTAAAGACATTCCGTTATTAATTAAAACGATGGCATAGAATGAATTTTAAATGTATCTCGATTTTGTAAATTTATATTATCAAATTTTATGTAAAATGGAACGCCGTAGTTGTGGTACGGTAGATGTAGCGGCTAAAATTTAGATAAGCATTTTTAAAAGTGGGCCCACTTTACCAAAGTAATATTATAATAAATGTAAATTGAGTCCATAGGTCAGGAGGACCCATTGTCGTCATCATTATCTATGGACCTATGTCTACTAGGTTCGCGCACCAACCTTAAATGGATCCAACTGACTAAAGAGCCAAATTCAATCAATCAATTAATTAGCCTATTTCAGTCCACTGCTGGACATAGGCCTCTCCCAATGTACGGTATAGCATCCTTTCCTCCACTTTGCGCATCCAGCCTATTTCAGGTCGTCCGACCATCGTGCTAGGAGAGTGACGTCCTACTTTCCATTTGCTGATACCTACGCGGTCTCCACTCTAGGACTCCTTTTAGGAGCCGGAAAACTTGCGCCAAAAGTCCATCGTGGCTATTCAAAAAGACACTCTATTTCCTTACCTGTAAGAATGACTTTCTCTGACAGCAGTGCTCCGTCGCAGTAGTAGTGGAACTGAGAATTGTCTGTGCTGTTCTTTATGAAGATCGTCGCCACCCAGGGGAAAACTGCAGTCGTGAAAGTCTGTGAACATAATAAAAAAATATTAATAAGTATAAGACAAGTCATAAACATTAGGAGGTAGGACAAAATACCGTCGCGTCCTACCTCCTCTGGTAGGACACGACGAGACGGTATCTCCCATCCGAATTGAGCAGTCCAACTGGGATAGTACCTCCACCCTACTGAACACCGCGGCCATAATAACCATCGGTAAGTTCCCGGTGGTAAGTAGTGTGTAGCCAAGCAGTTCGATCCCGACATAACCACCCCCGATGGCCGACTGGGGTGGTATCCATGGGGATTTCCATATGATAAAAAGGGGTAGCCAAAGCTCACTGGACCCTTCCAAACCCTCCCCCCCTCCCCCCAGTCATCATATCGGTACGCATGGACGTAACCATCCAACGCAAGAAACGCGTCGAAGAATACAACTGACGACACCAAATATCAAAAAAGGTGTTATTTTGGTTACCTACCAATTTTGACATTATTTGTGAAATCGAAACTAGACGAGACTGAATTACCTATATAAGAAGATATTTTTTACAAGAATTGGCTCTCTGCGTATGTGCATGTATAACACAACCTACAAAAGATTGACACTTTTGAAGGTTGTGTTATACATTAAAAAGAAACGTATTTGATTTAACAGTCAAGTACCCTATTATCGTAAATATAAATCTAATTATCAACGATTTTCCGTCCATTATCATAACAATAAACGAATACGAAACAAATAAAAAGCTATTTTCCATCCATAATTCATGAAAACGCGGTCGAGCTTAAAATTAATATTAAAAATTCAAATGCGCCCATTTTGAAATTCTGTTTGTGGCAATAAATATTCTTTAATGGTTGATTATGACCATCTAACTTGGTAATAAAAGCCAGGCGACGACTGGAAAAGCACTACTGGCAATGCAATCCACTATTTCTGCTAAAGTTTTCCTACATAAACCTATAAACCTACGGACGGAACACGTTATAGATGAGGCTGTGTCATAAAAATGACGGCGATTAACCATATGTGAATCTATTATACTTAGGTATTATTATTATTAAACGCTTTATTTAAGTTGACCCGTTTGTTTGTATCAAATCTAGTAATTGAAAATTGACCTCTTCCTGTTAATTGTGCTGATATTTGGCACATATCTTTAGTTCTGGTGACAATAATACTTAATATAAGTTAATCTATTTTATGTTTTTGTTACATATTTATAAAGATATATAATATCAAATATGGCCACACTGTCGCATTAGTAACCTGTCATGATAGTTTTTAAGGTTAAAATGAATAAATAAATAAATAATAAATAAATAAATAAATGTATCATTGTAAACCCAAGATGGCCGCCGCTACAAAATGGCGGCTTATATATTTTTCCACAACTACCACAATATGCATATCAAATGAAAAGGCTTGTCTAGTAGAATAAAGTTCACTGTGAAAAAAAAAAGAAAATCCAATATGGCCGCTTTTAGTGCATAAAAGCGTTTAACTTAAAACTTTTTCTAATTTAATTTGATGCAATATGTTACCCAAGATTGATTGATATGTAATTTGCACGCGAAAATTCCATCACATTTTTGGTTTTATTAAATGAGCATTTCAAGGCAGTGTTACAGACTTGAAATAAATGAGAAAGATGTTTTTTTTTTTATTTGAAACATAGTAAGAAACAATGTAGATAAAGCACTCTTCACCGCCAGGACCCGTTTGATCGCTGGGCATCTATTTACAGAATTAATTACAGAATAGAATAACAACAATCTTGCTACATCGAAGCAAGATAACAATTTTCAACAACGGCGCTTCCACCGAATTGAAGCGGTTTAAAATATCTCAGTCCTTTGGACTAGGGTGACCATAATGTGAAATTAAATGAGAATATTTTCGAGAAATTCTATCGCGATTTAATTAGTATTATTTTATTATTTACACTGATCCCGGTATTTCGTTTGCTTTTAAGCAGCAATGGCCAGTATTATTAAATTTAAAAAAAAACAATGTGTGATGTTGGAATAAATTGCGGACAATATCACATATTGTCAAAGTTTTCAGGTTTTATTTAAGTATCTAGAAACTCAACGACTTATTTACGACTTTGTATTGCGAAAATGATATTAGATTCATCAAGATTTAAAGACAATTCTGTTTTTTTTTTCCTTTTTTTGATCGGACACGTCAACATGACTTCACCTCGCCTGATGGTAAGCTAAAGGTAAAGTCTCAAAACCGGGGTCACCACTACATACACCAATAGTGCTACAGTGGTGGCCCTCAGCTTGACGGCCTCATCAAATGCTTTTTCACGCCCCGCTTAAAGGACCTGGGATTATGTGAGGAAGGAAACACATACGCTGGTAAAGAATTCCAAGTCTTTATAGTGCGCCAAAGAAAACAGGCACCGAACCGCTTGGTTCTTGATGAAATTGATTGCACTGTGTGAGGGTGATACCTCAGCCTGGCACGTGTATCCTAAATAAATTCATAAGGATTTTAAAGATTAAATTCCTAATATTATCCATATTATTATAATGTCACCCTACTCGTAATTGAATTAAATCTGAGTCATTTAATTCTGAATGTTTGCTTCTTAGACACAGTGTTTTGACTCTTCATTTTGATGAATCACGAATGAATGGCTTCGAGAAAATAGCTTGAGAGTCGGGAACGGGTACGCGGCGGTAGGCCAATGAATACGATATGACATAAATAAATTATTTTTGCT
Source organism: Lithosia quadra (assembly GCA_963576445.1). Taxonomy (NCBI): domain Eukaryota; kingdom Metazoa; phylum Arthropoda; class Insecta; order Lepidoptera; family Erebidae; genus Lithosia; species Lithosia quadra. The sequence continues at coordinate 988,561 of OY754899.1, read as the reverse complement.
GAAACTTGTTTATAAATAATCAAGATTTAGATTTATATCTCCTAAATATATATACAGAGCTCAAACCAAAAATTCCACCTACAACTCTCTCCAAACTCCTCAACTGGGGACCCTGGGAGGAAGGGAGGGGGGGGGGGGGAAGCCCCAGAGTCGGCAGCGAGAGTGTGACACTCCACAGCACTCTTTTTTTTAGATTTGACTTTTAGAAGGATTTTCTGGGACTTATTTTCCGTGCGGAAATCCTCATAGATACCCACCCCGCAGCCAGCGCGGCAGCGGGGTAAGTTATGTCGGACTCTGACCGACTAAAACCGCACGCCGTCTAGGGTCTTCTGACGCCAGGATGTAAAGTGGCCCATAGAGCATTTCCCTTGCACCCCGGCTTAGGGTTGTCTGGGTCTGAGTTAAAAACATAACACCAACATTTAGGTAGGTATTATAATTAATTTCAATTTCCTATAAATCCTGTCAGTTTATTTACCGCCAAACATTTCCCTCGCATAAACGTGTTTAAACGACACTTAATTTCACCGAAGAAAAGTTAAAAAGCGATTTGACAGTACTCTGAAACTTAATTAATTTGTTTCATGACGTCATCCCGTAATTGTCTATGGCCCCCATAGACAATTCGTGAGCGGTTATAAAGGAGTAATGTCATTATCGGCGGTCCCTCTTCCATTAATTGTGTATTTTAATCTGTTTTTAAGTGGTAATGTTGGTAGTCTGAAACTGAAATACAATCTCGTTTCAGTGAGGTTAGAATTGATTATTTTTTAATACCACTTAGGTAGCAAACTAGCACATAGTCCACTTGATGGGAAGTGGTCACTATGGCCTGTGGACGTGTGCGACAACACTCGCTCTGTTGACCCTGTAGGGGGTGGTAATTGGGAAGGCTGTGTAGAAGAGTGAGTGAGCCAGTGAGCTCTGGCTACCCTACTTACCGGCGGGAACACAACACGATGGTTATTATGGCCGCGGTGTTCTGTAGGGCGGAGGTACTACCCCAGTCGGACTGCTCAGTTCGGACGGGTGATACCGTCGTGTCCTACCTCCATAAAAAATAAAAATGTGTGTATCAGTGACAGTTGGTAAAAACATAGATTAGAAAATCAAGATGCAGAAATCAAGATTTTTAAACATAACATTTTGTGCAACGTGCACGAGTTCGGGAAAATGGTATATTACCGTGAATTGTGCTTTTCAACGTTGATTCCAAAACTCCATAGAAGCCTCTAGTAAAGTCTCCACTATATTACTGGGGTAAGACTATGACTGACTGATTTGACGTTTGACTGACCTTGACTATGACTAAATGACGAAAACGCTGCAACTTATTGCATTTGTAATTAATTCTAACTTGATTTATCAATTTACTTGACACTGGCATTCATACAATATTTGCCAAAGTAGGAGAAAAAAAAACCTACAGTCATTTTATAGCAAATCTTCAAATCCAGCCACTAAGCTACCAACAGTATTCCAAAACGTAACAATAAAACCCTTAATTATTTTAAATGTAACTCATTCAATTCAGAACACACACATTTGCACACACACTAATAATCACACAAAGACTGACATTTATATTACACACATTATTGCACACACACTCGTGGATAATCTCACACTCTATATCATACATAAGGTGACCATAATTTCCGTTTTGAACGGGACTGTCTCTTTTAGTGGTTCTTCGAATTGTTGTCCCTGATAAGAGCAGGCTTTAAGACGCGTATTGGTTGTATTTTCAAAAACAAAAAATTAATGAATGAATATGAAGATGAGGCGACAATATTCGAGACTTTTGGAGAAAAACTTCATTTACAAATGAAATAAATAAACGATATTTTTATTCGGGTTAAAATTGACCTTTTTATTATGAACCAATTGTGAGTACCCAAAAACCTTCATATATACAGGTCACTATCCAGAAAGCTATTATGGAAAAACCAGGAATTTTAACTTTAAATATTAAAAGTAAAGCTAAAAATAGGACAAAAAATATAAGGATGCTATAGGCAATTTTTTTTGTGTTATTTTTTGTACAAATATACATATTGTAGGTATATAGAAATATCCAGATCAATTCAAATACACATATTCATACATAAAATTTTGGACTGAGCGGACAATGAAACGACGTCACTTGACGTCGCAGCTGAATACACTATCGCCACACCATAGTAGTCGCCTAAAATCATTTTTTTTAAGCTAATGTCCTGTTTTGTGTTCATAAATAAATGGTCACGATAATAATACGTAATACGCACAAGTCTTTACGCGAAGAGACTTCATGACGAAGACAAATTTAATAATGGGTGAATGGGCAAACATTTTCAAGTAAATGATATGAGCTTAATTCTATTACAGCGAGGCGCGGATCACGGCGTTAATCTAAGGATTGTGAAATATTCTGATGTATGTTAGAATAACGTGTACAGACGTATGCAAAAGTTAGAACGTGACATCATGTCGAGGGATTTTTAACCGATTTTGATACGGTTTTCAGAAAAATATTTTTACTTTCGGTATTAGCTTTTAGTATGCTTAAAAAGCTATTTAAAAAGGAGGTAAATCGGTTCTATTTTTGTATTTGAATATTTATTTTGTGAAATTTTTATGTACCTTTATTAGAGCAACGTATATATTAAGAAAGTTGAAACGTAATATCACGTCGTTGATTTTTTTGTGAAATCTTCTTATTTATGTTATAATGACGTGTACATGACAGACGTTAAAAATAGTTAGAACGTGGTATCACGGCGCTGATTTTTTATTAAATATTCTGATTTATGTTATAATATGGCCAACCACTGTAGTAACGTATACAGCAATTGCTGTAGAGACGTTAAGAAAAGTTGACACGTGATATGACGTCCTTAATTTTTTTTACTGATGACTGATTCCGTACCGCAAACGGAACCACAGGTAACTGCTTGTAAGAAATAAATGCTTTTTATCCCTCTATCTTCATCTTAACCCATAAGTCTATCTTTAATCTTGTTGTAGCGTAGTAACAGTTTAGTTTCATTATTTTTGTTCCACACTCGGGCAACAACCACTGGCTGGAGTAATCGAGATCTAATTGCGGCAGATCGGCGTACGATAGAAAAGGGGAAAGTTTTTTTTGTTTTTTTTTTTTCAAACATAATTACGATCTCCAAGGCCTCTGTGAAAAGACCATTATGTGTGAGTGAGATGTGTGAAGAAATTGATGCGGTATTTTAAATGTATCTTGTGTTCTTCAACTGAGTGCCAAGCCTGGCTGCATCCAAGCTTGCATTATATGGCCTGAAATCGGTTCTCCTTCTCTTTTTTTTTAATATTTGGTTAATTTTGACTAGCTTTGTGTCTGCACCACATCCTTCTATGGGCAGGTGAGGTTAACTTGAGCCCGAAGATCACAGCACAAGTGTTTCCTTCTTTCTACAATCCAGGGTCCTTTAAGCGAGGCGTGAAAACCAAGGCCCAACATTGTAGCATTATTTGTTACGATAACCCTGAGACTTTCATCTTACCATCAAGCGAGGTGAAGTCACATTGATGACCGTAAAAAATTGACGTTCTTTATTAGGTACAAATACCACAGTAATAAGGTAGGTATAAATTAATGATTCATTGTAAAAATGGCAGGTCAACAGCACTCGAAACCGCCGGGTTAGCATGAAAGGTTTAATGACAGTATAGAGGAAGCGCGTGAAGTATGTAAGAACAGAGGCAGATCTGCCTTTATACAGCCTTTATGCAGCCAAGAAATACAGCATTAAGAGTATAAACGAACTTTAATACAGCTGTTATACAGCTTGTGATGCTGCTTGGGGATGGCGGTCTGTTGTCTCTACCTACCCCGGAGGGAAAAAAGCGTGAGCATATTATGTATTATATGTACTAATACCACATCTACACATTCCTAACTCCTACAAGATTGTGTTCACGCTACGTCTTTCTGAGAGCGTGATTGATAGCGGCATATGCCGTGATACTACATCAACAGGAGACGAACCACTATTGTGCTTGCTTGTACTCACTCCTTTTATAGAAATAGTCAGGAGTCAATTGTGTTTTTTGTGCACGAAAAAACTTTGAGCACGCAATGTTCAAAGAATAATAGTGCACAAGATAGTGGCCTTATTAGAATTTTTTCTATAATATGTGACAGCTCAAATGTGACAACATTTGAGGCGTGTGGCAGTGCATTCGACTATTACGATAGGTTCGATTCCCGCTCAGTGCAAATATTTTGTATGCATGAATATGTATTGCATTATTCTGGATATTTCTATCTTTACTATACTATTATAAAATTGAAAAGTAGCTTGTTAATTACCTACATTGGAGATTATTAAAAAATATACTTGGGTTATTCATTGTTGAACAATAAAATTCTGAACACAAAAATCTGTAATAAATTCTGAAACCTCAATCCCACCTGATGGTAAGTTACAATGTGGTCTACGATGAATCACGCTTGCCTAGAAGGAACCTATTCAGGAAGGAACTCGTGACTTGAATACTCCCAGGTTATAGCTTTCCGGAAACAGACTCCGGCAAGGAATTCCACTCCTTAGCTGTAAGCTTTGTAATCCTTGTTTGTTTGTCGGTTTATGTGTTTGTTGGCGATAGAAGTACTAACTACTTAACGGATATTACTGGTGTTTTTTGAAAAAAGCTCTTGGTCAAGCTGTATGTTTGATTGCAATTGGTTGAGTAGAACGGTAGATAATATTATGATCAAAAATTTGATTACCGACATTCACGCGGGCAGAGCCACGGGTATGAGCTAGTTTATTTTCATAACCCTCTCCAAACCTGGACCCCAACTTCCCCTATCGCTATCAACGCGAAGGTCACGACCCTCACATTGATAGTGATCCAGATACCTCATCCCTCAAACTTTTCCGCCGATCCAGCGATACAGCTACGGTCTGGCAATCTGCCACATTGCCAATGTAAAATATATAACTAACAACATGAACGTTTAAAACTTATAGACATAACGCACGTTGACCACGACAATTCTTAGATATTATGGTAACCACACTTCGCTGTTCGCTATTCGCCTATATTGTTTTCGAGGAAATTCTTATAGATGACTAAATCCTCCACAATTCGTCATAGAAGAGTGACTAAGGCGAAAATTCGTGCGAATAAAGCAAATATACTCGAATAAGCCCTCTTCACTTCGATGTACACACATGAATAAAGGCGAATAACGAAGTGTGGTTCCACCATTGAAATTATACGATTTCAGTATGAATGTGTGCGTGCCGACTTGTATGTACGTAAAAGTGGACCGGCTCTAGTGTCTTCATTAGTATTATCGACGCGTTCCATCCATAAGTTTTACACGATCATGACCAACAATGGCAAAATATTGTACGGTGGGGGAAGGGTTAACAAATGGTCCTTTTGACCTTGAACTTCACCAAGGGCATGTAAGGATAAGGACCATTTGTTATGCAGAAAGTGTGGAACGATTACGCGACAACCTTACCGGTAGGATTAGATACTACATTAGTTATGATTATGGAAGGATATTCTGTTCGCAACATCGTAAAAAATGTTCAAAATTCAGTTCCGATCTCATGTCGATCTCACAAAAGTCAACTTTGACGCATAGAGGAGCATAAAGAGAATACGAATTACCTTTCATTGGCATTACTATCAAGTTGTCTATGTAAGTAGTTGAATGTCTTACTTTCCCTTTTTTCAACTTTCGGTCTCGATTCAGTCACGATTACATTATAGGTAATATTGGTTGCGATAAACATGTGAATTAGGTGTGTCTGTACATTGGACATACCTATTTTGAAAAAATACTTAAATGAAGTATTCCAACACAATAATATTTTTTTTTTAAATTCTTGTCTTGATGAACGCAAAAACTACGGAATGGATTTTCATGCGATTTTTTTTTTATTTGTAATAGGCTCGCGTTTGACCACAATCTCACCTGTTGGTAAGTGATGATGTGGTTTTTCTATTAGACAGGTCTTAATCAGACTTAAAATCTGCCGTATGTTTGATTGCAACTATCTACGGTTAAGTGAAACCGGAGATATGACCAAAAAATGTTAACCGACTTTACGTGGGCGAAGCCGCTGGCATCAGCTTGTGGTTTTATAGAAGACCTCTATTTTAGGTGAGAATTATACCTACATATATACTTACATACAATTATTAGAAGAAGAAGAAGAGATAAGAGGCAAAGGCATATGAGAAGCAAACGCAACTCTATGTCGACTTGAAATTCAAATTAGGTTGTGTTACCATTAAGGTAGAAGTTATGAATACTGAGCGAATGACACACCAAATATGTAAGGCACATGTATGTAAGGCACATGTAAGTGGGCAGGCAAGCCGGGGTCGGCCTCGCAGAGTATACACTGACCAAATTAATGAATTATTGCAAAAAGGGCAGGTCAAAAGCACTCGAACTGGCGGGCTTGCATGGAAGGTTTAATGGCAGTAGAGGAAGCGCGTGAAGTATGTAAGGTCAGAAGCAGATGGCGGGCTGTTGTCTCTGCTCACCCCGGAGGGGAAAAGGCGTGAGCATATGTATGTATGTATGTAAGGTGAGATGAGCGAAGCGAAGAGAAGATGTGCGGAAATTCATTGAAGATTAATTACGCTCAACAGTTTTCAAGGTTTAATCTATTTCCTGGGCCTCGATTCTGCTAAAGACAAACCACTGATATACCACTGACACTCTAAAAATGCTATTTAATTGTAGACTTTAACGTTATACAGTTAAAGTCTAAAATCAATTGAAAAGAATTCATTTAACTTTTTCATTCGCTCTACAAAATATCATCTGACTTCAGACTTTAACCTGATAACAATAAAGTCCAAAATTAAATGGCATTTTATAGAGTGTCAGTGGTATTACAGTGGTTTGTCTTTAGCAGAATCGAGGCCCAGGTGGGCCGTGTGCTTGGCTGCCACCTACGTAGTATAAAAAAAGGGCAAGTCAAAAGCACTTGAAACCGGCGAGCTTGCATGAAAACTTTTAATGATAGTAGAGGAAGCGCTTGAAGTATGTAAGGACAGAGGCAGATGGCGGTCTGTTGTCTCTGCCTACCCCGGAGGGAAAAGGGGTGAGCATATGTATGTACCTATGTAAGGTAAGATGAGCGAAGCGAAGAGAAGATGTGCGGAAATTCACTAAAGATTAATTATGGCCAGCAGTTTTCAAGGTTTAGTATATTTCCTGGTGATACAACCTATTTGTACAGTCTAAAATGGTATGTTTCTAGGTTTTTTTGTTCATATTAACCATAGACTTCTACGTTCTACACAGCGCTCTCTAGACCCAAAGTAAGCATAGTTTAACTAGCTTGTGTTATGGGTTCTAGATGCAGATAAACATACTTATATACTTTTTTTTGTAAATACATACATATTTTAATACAAACATCCGGACCAATGCAAATAGACATATTTGCATACAAATATTTGCACTGAGCGGGAATCAAACCCGCGCCGTGTCTCCTATGAATGCAATACCGCTCCGCTACGCCACAGAGGCCCTCTACTCTTTTCTATAGTAGACAAACTCCGATTCTACTCAATCGAACTCGTGATCTCTGAATTAGCAGTCGACTGCTCTACCGCTATGCTATAGAGGTCGTCGAAATAGTTTGAAAAATATAGAAATATATATATATATATAGAACTAAATTCCTCAAAATGTGAAATTTTTCTCAACGACGACGTGGATAGATCTTTGGCAATTTCAAAATTTAATTTTTTGGCCCCAAATTTAAAAGTTTTACATAAAAGTTCTCTTCGCCTGCTAGGGTCCCCGATTTTAGAAGAAGCTTTTGATTCTTTTGTTGAGGAAAAAATACAAAATTTCAATGAAGTTTCGGACCGACTCCTCCAAATTAATATACATTCAGCCTTCACAATTGTTCGGCACTGCCTTTTCGTCCCAAAATTCACACATGCATTACGATCATCACAATTTTTTAAACATTCGGCTCTTTTAGGCAAGATGGACAAAATTATTCAAAATACTCTTTGTAAAATTTTGAATGCAGATTTGAACGACCGAGCCTGGCTCCAAGCTTCTCTACCAGTTCGCTTTGGTGGGCTCGGCGTTCGCAAAATCACTGATGTCAGTCTACCAGCCTTTTTATCTTCGATCCATGGCACAGAAGAATTAACCAGGAAAATCTTATTACCTACACTGGTTAATTCTGAAGTGCCAGGCAAGATCGAAGCTATAAATGCTTGGAAAATGACTTGCCCAAATACTGATTTGCCCACCAATCTATTCTCCCAGAGACAATGGGATGAGCCGCTTTGTAGCACTGTCAGACAGTATTTGTTTAATACATCTGGTAGTGTTGCTGAGCGCGCTCGCCTTATGGCTGTGGGGGAATGGGAGTCTGGTGTCTGGCTGCAGGCTCTTCCGTCGCCCAACATAGGCACTATGTTGGACGACACGACATTCAGAATTGCAGCTTGTCTTCGTTTGGGTGCTCCTTGTGTTTCTCCTCATCGGTGTCACTGTGGAGAAGCAGTTGACAGCCTTGGACATCACGGCCTATCATGCGGCAGGAGCGCAGGACGCATGTCACGTCATGCACACCTAAATGATATTATCCGTCGGGCTCTTGTCAGCGCCGGCGTTCCAGCTGCGCTTGAACCTGCTGGTTTGGTGCGCGACGATGGCAAGAGGCCTGACGGTATGTCTTTGGTGCCTTGGAAGATGGGTAGACCTTTGGTGTGGGATGCAACTTGCGTCGACACCCTCGCGCCTTCTCATCTTCCAAGTACGGCGGGCTGCGCCTGCGCTGCTGCGGCATCAGCGGAGACCCTCAAACGGCGCAAATATAGCAATTTAATTGACAATTATATCTTTGAGCCGTTTGGGGTCGAAACATTAGGTTCGTGGGGTCCGAGCGCACGGTCGCTTTATAAAGAAATCGCAAAGCGACTGGTCGACGCTTCACGTGATCAAAGGGCTGGCTTCTTTCTTGCTCAGAGAATTGGCATTGCCATCCAACGTGGCAATGCCGCCAGCCTTTTGGGTACGTTACCAGTCGACATCGATGGGGAGGAATTCTTCGACACCTAAACTTTTTTTAAAAAAAATTTGTACATACTTAATATTTTCTAAGATAGTTTAATAATAATTCTGTATAAATAAAATTAACTTGACATTTGACAGTTCATTGAAATTATAATTTAATATTTATATTTATTAGAATAAATAATGCTGTGTATAAAATATTCACCAAATAATTTAAACTATGTTGGCGTACCAATTTGTAGGGGATTACGCGAGATTGTTGCTACACCATGTTTTCTTTACATTTTCACGGCAAATAGAAAAATCTTATGAATACAAATGATATTGGACTTTTGAAATTAGATAGCGTCAAATTTCATTTAAATGTTTTAATTATTGATAAATTATTAGGGAGCGTTGTGTGTAGAATGTCGTAGAATATTAAAAAAAAATATTAAAAAATATTTAAAAAAAATTTAAAATTATTAAAAAAATATTAAAAATATTAAAAAAATATTAAAAATATTAAAAAAATATTATATTATACTTACTGACCTGATAGTCACAGAACAAAAAAGAAACATATTTTGCTTTTCTGCCGACACTTTTACTACCTATAAGGACTGCAGCGACACTTTTACTATAAGGACTGATTCAGTAATATTACTTAAAAATTGTCAAAATAACAAATTAATTTAAATTAAAAATGAATTAAATGACAAATTATTGTTGTTGAAAAGTGAACATTCGGGACAGGACTTGGTCCATACATGGGGAATGTTCTGACCGGAGGTTCCGGCTCGCACCCTACCTCCCTACACAGAGGGAAAAAGGTGGCATATACAAAGTGTTGATATGCATTCGAGCATCCTTCACAGGGGGACTTGAGCATGGGTCCTAAGTCCATAAAAGTAGGTAGTGTGCGCGTCAGCTGATCAATGTTATCGCCCGTGAATTACGTGAACGAAGTCTTAATATTCAACGCACTGGTGAATTTGTGATGAGTGTGATGATCATAAGTAGTTGTAGCCCCTCGTGTAGGATGCTCAAATGCATATCAACACTTTGTATATTATGTAAATGTACAAATATTACAATTATATAATACCTGTTATTCAAAATTAACAGACAGTTACAACCGTTATTCTTAATTGCGCGTAATTGTTGGTGAGACATTATCATAATTATTAGTTGTTATATCGCGAGTGTTACGTTACTTTATCGGCTACAATTTTATTCGTTTTTTTTTAATTTTGTCTACACTTATACAACCTCTTACTTCACCATTGTGGTTTAGGCGGGTAGTTTCTAATTGTACTAAGCTGAGGAATGTAAATGTTTTGAAAAATAAAAAAAAAATAGAAAAAATCACACAGTCCAATTGAATTCACACTCATATTTTTGTACAAATAATAAAATAATAGTAAAAGAGTATTGTTGAAATGACAGAATCCGTACTATCCATACTAACATTATAAATGCGAAAGTAACTCTGTCTGTCTGTCTGTCTGTCTGTCTGTCTGTCTGTCTGTCTGTCTGTCTGTTACGCTTTCACGTCTGAACCGCTTAACCGATTTTGATGAAATTTGGTATAGGAGTAGATTAGACCTCGAGAATGAACATAGGCTATGTTTGGTCGCGATAACCGACATCCACGCGGGAGCCGGAGCGGAGCCGCGGGCAACAGCTAGTTTTTAATAAATGCCTAATTATGAATGTAATAAGTATATTTTTTGTCTATCTGTTAGTCTGTATATTCCGCCTAATCTCCGAAGTACTGGGTCGCTTGTGACATGATTCTTACTGTGATAGATAATAAACCTAGGCTACTAAAAACAGTGTTAGTGTATGTATTAATCTAATTGCACCCATCGTGGTAAGTGGAGGGCTGATAGGGTTCCAACCCACTTGTATCCACGAACCCTGCAATTTGAAATACGGGGTTATAAATGGGGTTCAATTAATTAAGTCCCGAATTATATCTTACTAGCAACCCCCTTTGTTTCACTTCGTTTTATATACGTTTTTTTTTTAATTCAAACCATCGTAATGTGTTGCGTAGTGGCAGAAGTTTTGACTGCGAAGTCAAAGTTCGCGGGTTCAATTCCCGCTCCGTGCAAAAATTCGTGTCCAAGAGAGAGTGCTAAGACGCGTAATTTGACTTTTTTACAATATGGTTAAAATGTTTTTTTTCTCTAATGTGCTGAGGTTTCAGTCAAAAACTTTGCTTCAAGATGGTGCCTGGAAGCAGTCGAAGCTAAAGTGGATGTCGGTTTTCACGTTTCTATATCATTCTCCGGTTCTACTCATCCGATTTTGATCAAACAAGCCTCAAATTATAAGTCTGATTAAGACCTTTCAACGAAAAAAAAACCGCTTCGAAATCTGTATGGTAGTTTTTGCGTCCATCGCGCACAAAGAATTCAAAAAAAAATTTTTGTGTTCAAAATCGGTCATGATAACATAACCCAAGTATTTTTTTTAATATCTTCAATCTACAGACTCAGCCACTTTATAATTTTATAATAGTGTAGACAAGTGATCACACGAAATTAGAAAAGGTAATTTAGTGTGAAATTAAATTCTATATTTACTGGCCTAAAACAGCCAGCGATTGTCGTTCGCATTCACTTATTCTGCTGTGCGAACCAAAAATTATTCTACATTCCTTGTATACCTACATCATGTGTGGACGGCCGAATGCAAAATTGCTTTTGCTCGATTAAAAAAAGAAACATTTTTCTCTACCCTCTGTATACGTATTTTGGCAACAGAATGATTGATTTGGACTCTTGTTGAACTGAATCGGTGTGACACACGGCTGAAAGGTTAAGCCAACAAAAAATACTATATAGGTACGTTTTTTTAATATTCATTCAGAGTACTATCATAATACAGTTCGATTTCTTCTCTTGTGTTGATATTGCCATCGTGATGTTGTAATTGGTTTTTATAGCAATGCCGCTACGTCGGAGAGGGCCCGAGCAAAGGGATCGTCTCTTTGAGAAGGCTTACAAGGTAAGTTAAAAACAAATTATGGAAAAATAGCTGACGAGTGATGCCTGCGACTCTGCCAGGGTGAATGTTGGTTATCGCGACCAAAAGTCCAACCATAAAATTTTGATCCCGTTCCCGCAATCCATGGGAAATTTGTTTATTGTGTAGCAAGCTCCATGGATACCACCCCCGTCAGCTATCAAGAGTGGTTATGTCGAAATCAAACCGATTAAACCGCACTCCATCTCGGATCTCAATTACCGGGGTGTAAGGTTATTCAATGGGCATATTTATAATTATTAAACTGCTAGCTGATATATTGATCTGTGTGTCACTAGCCTAAAACGGGAAGCTATTGTGGCCCATGCCTATAAAGCATCGCCTGCTGTATTCACACCGAGTGAAAAGACTTTTTAATACGAAATGATTTGCCTTTTCATGTATTTCATTTTGCGATAAACTGTTGAAAAGAAGTATTAACAATAATAATGTTTATACAATTATGAATAATGACTTCACTGACAGGCCATCGTATTAATATTTAGTGAAAGTTTGTGAAATTGTTGCTATATTTTGTTACTCAATAACGCGTGAACCGTTGAGCAGATTTGGATGTAAATTGACACATAGATAGAAAAATTCCATGTATAGACCAACGGCACTTCTAAAACGTCAATTATATAATATATACAAATGGTTTACTTACAGTCGTATCATTGAGTAAACTTTCAAATGAAATATCTTCAGTATCATTAGTATTTGCGACAGAATCAGCCAACGTGGTTGGGAGTTCTGTTCCCGTGTATAAATATTCTTCATTCGTAGTGTCTTTGTATATATCTATATAATCTATCATGGGGTAATCTGTAGAATTCTTATCTTCATTTTGGTCGTAATATGTCGTATCGAAATCCATGGTATTGTATATATCATTCGCTTTTAGATTGTTTTGATTTTTGATAGCAACTTTGATATTATCTCTAATCGCTTCAGTTATATTATATGATAGAATATCCATTTCTGTATTTGTATCGACTGTAGTAGTAGCCTTATCTTGAGTAATACTTTCCTCACTTGCGGCTTCAACATCATTTTTTATTGTATCGTCAAATTCTTTAGCTAAACCCATATCAATATGCGCGTTCCCACGTTCAAAATCAACATTAAAATCAAAACTTTTAACAAATATTTTTGTTTTATTATTAACAGATTTATAAACATAATTAGTATCGTTCAATTTACTCTCAAACCATTTAGTTAAACTTAAAATTATGTCATTCACATCTTTAATTTCTATATTTTTAATTTGTTTAAATTGAGGCACTTCTAATTTTAGATCTACTATCTCATCTGTCGCCGTTTCGTTGTCTAAAATCTGTTTTATTACATTTTCAACACAATCAGGATCGTCACAGTCACTTTGAGCACAGACAAACATCGTACACAATATTATAACTATAGTATTTCTCATTATGACAAACAAAGAGTACGTGAAGTCACTCGTCGAGATGAAAAACAAATGCATGCTTTGAATGTTTTCTTTGATGAAACTAAATACCGCGTGAAGCTGCAATAGACTCTAGTGATCTTGAAATTAGGTGTAATTTAGCTAGTGAAAGGCTTTAGATATATTCACCTTGAAAATTCGTGGCTCTGACTGACTTTGATGAACGATCCCAATAATAAGCAACAATCGTGCAGGTTTAGTGATAGAAGGAGCGGATAGCGGAAAACATATGGAGGTAGGTCACGACGGTGTCTCCCGTCCGAACTGAGCAGTCCGGGTAGTACCTCCGCCCTACAGAACACCGCGGTCATTATAACCATCGAGTTGGGTTCCCGCCGATAAGTAGGTATGGTTATCATGACCGCGGTGTTCTGTAGAGCAGAGGTACTACCCCAGTCGGACTGCTCAGTGCGGACAGGTGATACCAACATTTTTTTTTTCACCTCCTTTAAAATACCTGTCTTTCAGACTTTCAAAGACCTCCCTTTCTTTTTTCACTGCTATCCTTTCTTTTCTTTCCATACACATTCATACATTTATTTATCTAGTAGGTAATGTAAACGCTCAAAGGATACCTGCAGTTAGGTTGGTTGTCAGTCTGTTTGCTACCAACATCTCGTAACTGGTCGGTTGCCTTTAAGGCGGAAATCCCACGATTTATGATAAAATGTTTTGTACTGACATGCTAATTCGATGTAACCATGAGATATGTATTTATTTTTATTAACAACTAGCTGTGCCCGTCTTCGTCCGCGTTTATTTATATTTTTAAGGTTTCAATTTTCTTAGGCGGCACCCTAAATCTATTTCCAAAATTAAAGTAGCTTTACACTTAATAATATTACCTATCTACAAGCGAAAGTCCGCATCACAGTCCAGCCGTTCTGGAGATTACCTCTTTCAAATAGACGAGACAGATAAGCTATTTTATTTATGTAAATCAAATGGTGAGCTGATGTCTCTACGTATCCCTCAGAATAAAGCGTAAGGATATTTTTTTTTATTGGACATGTCAACATGACTTCACCTCGCCTGATGGTAAGCTAAAGGTAGTCTCATGACTGAGGGTCACCACAACATACACTGATAGTGCTATGTGGTAGCCCTTAGCTATGTAGGTACATTTAACACACGTCTTCCTATCTTACTGATTTTTTTTACACAGGATATGTCAAAATGACTTCACCTCGCCTGATGGTAAGCCAAAAGTAAAGTCTCAGTGATGTTTTGTTTGGTGTGATTAAAAATTAACTTTGTCAGTTGATCACGATTTAAAATATTTTAATTATCCTGTCCAATTATATGGTCATTGTGATTTGATTGCGATTCCGACGCACTTGATAATTATGTATAACGACGCTCGTGATTCAGATAATTGGTGTGTAACCTAGTATTTATACAACGCTCACGACTTCGTGGGTTTATGGGGCCCCAGCAAGGTCGTATGGGCCCAAAACCATCCTCCATGAGCAGGCCTGGGGTTGACGGGTGGAGCCGCCTGTCAACTTATCAGAAGCAGGCCGAGGCGCGCGCTAACACCCCCCCCCTCTTCCCCCCTCCCCCCCCCCGCTCACCCCATCCTATTCCGGGGAATGACAGTGGTTTCCAAACCCGAAGGGGCCATCTCGAATCCGGAGATGGCTAGGTCAAGCCGGGGTGCGAGGGAAATGCTCTACGGGCCACCTTACACCCTGGCGTTAGAAGACCCCTAGACGGCGTGGGGTTTTAGTCGGTAAGAGTGCGACATAACCTGTCCCGCTGGCTGTGGGGGGGAGGTATCCATGAAGATTTCCGCACGAAAAAAAAAGGGGCCCAAAACCAGAGATGCGTGAGCCGGACCCTCTATAGTAGAGAGACAGGCGAGGGGCGGGCCTAAGTTCTCCGAGCGCAGGGGGGTAACAGTACAGCCACCTGACACCCTACCGACAAGACGGTGACACCGTGGTTCTCATACCCGAAGTGGTTCCCATACTCGAAGAGGTCATCTCAAAATCTAAAAGAAGTTGGTTTTACTCTCTGGAGGTGCTCTCGTAAAAGCCAAGTAAGCCATATCAAGATTTGCATGCAAAAAATCATAATTGTATTGTATTCTAATGCAGGTGGCATTACATGGCCTTTACATGTCATGTCCTTGTAAGATGCGAAAAAAGAGAAACAAACTTAACCACATAATTGTTAAAATTCTATACCGTACAGTCAGCAACAAAATTTTCTAACATTAATAGAAATGCAATCATTATTTTTAACGTACAGTGCAAGGGGCTCCAGGCCCCAAGTTACATTAATCTGCTAGTCAGTGTACCTAGTAAACAAGAGAAGAGGCTCTAGCGCAGGCATTCCTCTTGGGGTTAGAGGTCAGATGGCAGTCGCTCCCGTAAAAGTGAACAAACCAACCGAAAATTAATAATTGTGCTTAAATGCGACTGAGAAATCGCTAGGGGGATGATATGGGAACTAAATTATGACGTTTGTGTGTACGTGTGCATGCGTGTGCGTGTGTTGTCTTATATGTATCTAGAAATAATAAAAATTCATTTTTTCATTGTCCATTAAATAACTGCATCCCACTAGATGGTACGACACTAAACACACTTATGTACCATTTTTTGCAAATGGAAACCAACGTAAAAATTACATTTTTTTATTTTATTTTTTTTATTTTTTATTTCTTTTTATTAGGTATAGAAACCGAAAACAGATTGAGATTAAATACAGATAACATTATTTGCTTACACTTACTAAATCTGATGTCCACTTATATCTATACACAGCGTTTTAAATGTTAATCAGTTACCTACGTCAGGGTAGGCGAACCTTTATGCATCAACGTGCCATTTTTTTCTAAAACATGTTTTATAGGGTCACTGGCGTGCCATCAAAACTCTTCTTTTTTTTAATACCTACCATTTAGGTTTAGGTTTAGGGTTTAGGCAGACAAGCACAAGGCCCACCTGATGGGAAGCGGTCACCGTGGCCTACGAACGCGTGCAACACCAGGGACATCACACTTATATGAAGCCGAGGATAAGTAATTTTCATACCTGCCTACTACCTAATTTTCATACGAGTGTCATACGACATTTTATAACATATTTGAACACTCTAGCATAGGATCATTCTCGTTAGATCGTCATTAAATACCTAAACACATTTTTTACACAAGTTTTTATGATCGGCGACGTGCCCAAAATATTGTGCCGCGTGCCACCAATGGCACGCGTGCCATTGGTTCGCCTACCCTGACCTACGTTAAGACATGCATGCGATAATAGAAAAACTAAAAATTATAAAATATTATTAAAGTAATTTAATTTGCTGACTGTACCTTTACAACAAAAAATAATAAAAAGCTTAACACGAAGAGGAAGGTAGCAAGAAGTAGCACTAACGTATTAAGTAAACGCGCTATGATAATTAACTCCCGAAGTATTTCCACGTGTGAACAGATGGAGCAAGTGTTCGCATTGTCACAAAAAATCAAAAACGAATTTCAAGATATTTTTGCTGTTACCAAACTAGTGGTGCGTTTAAATTGCCAATGAATGGATTCCACAATGTGTGTGTAATCTCGATTAGCGTTAAGACGAGATCGACCTCCACGCGGTGCACCCGGGCAACGGGTCCCACTCCTCAGGAGACGCTGCTATAATACCTGCGGCTAATTAATGCCGAGAGAGGAGGAAGATGGGAGAGACGCTGTAAAGGGCTACTGGTAGGGTCTTCACGTGTTCCTGTGACTATACAGGCACATTGAGGAACAGGTTAGGGTAATAGAACAGTCACATGTCACCCTGGCGGCCAAGCTGGTGCAGCGGCGTGATGCTCGCTCGGTTCGCATCCGAGATAACCACGTCCGATGTTCGGCTTGGATTTTTTTTATACCACTTAGGTGGCAGACAAGCACACGGCCCACCTGATGGGAGCGGTCACCGTGGCCTATGTACGCGTTCAACACCAGGGGCTTCACACTCGCGCTGCAAAAACCTTCTACCTTGAAGAACCCCATATTGTAGTCGCTAGGGAAAACCACGCAAGGAAAAAGGGCAGGGAGAACACGACAAAACAATGTAAAGTTTAAAAAATTTGTATGGAATTGTATTTTTGATTCATATTATGCTTGTCCTTGATGTAGGTACAATAAAGATACATCATTATTGCTTATTATATTGCAAACTGAAATTAGACATGTCTGCAACATACACGATTGACGTGTATCTTGCAGACATCTTTAATTAAATAATGAGAACGGTAAACTTCAATTCATCCGAATTAATTAACACAACTCGTCATAAATCTTACATAACTTACACTTTTGCTACTAAACACCCTATAATTACTACCATTAAAGTTGGCAACACTGAAATAAATCACCACTCCATTGCAATACAACAAATAATGACTATTTGTGGAGTCGTTAATTAAGCAAGAATGTCATCAACGCATGAGAATAAATGTAAACTACTCAATACTAGAACATAATGGAGGTTTTGGTCATGACTTCAGTAGCTGAGATTTGAGATAAAACTAATTACCAGTGTATAATTTGAGTAGACATGCAATGAATCTAAATAAATATCCAGAACTTGTTAATGAATTAATAAAAACGTTTATGTAGTTATTAACCTGTATCCAGTAGAAAAAGACCTACAGAACACCGCGGCCATAATAACCTTCATGTTGTGTTCTCACCGGTAAGTAGGGTAGCCAGAACTCACTGTACTCCTCCTCCCCCTACCCCATCCTAGCCCTCCCTCCTTCCCTTCAGGGTGGGCAGCGCGTGTGTGAAACTTTAAGTGTTGCACACGTCCATAAGCCATGGTGACCGCTTTCCATCAGGTGGGCCGTGTGCTTGTCTGCCAATTACGTAGGTATTATAAAAAAAAAGAAGTTGGTGCGAGAGGTATACAGCTAAACCACTAAACTACAACCGCTAAAAGATAAAACCACTACACTATCTTTAATCTTCCGAATCATCGGAATCAGTGCAACAAATAATAAATAACAACACTTTATAAATCGCCACGGAATTTGTTGAAAATAGTTCCAAATATTTCAATGTGTGATATTCACACAGGGGGTTTTGGCGCCAACGCTGAAAAAGACACATCGTGGCATTGTATCATTTTGTAAAATTAGTGTAAAATGTAGTTATTAGGTATGTGTAAAAACAGTGGATTTTTAATTATAAAATCTTCGACAACGTGCACAAGTTTGGGAAAGTGGTATATTACCGTGAATTGTGCTTTTCAACGTTGATTTAAAAATCTCCATAGAAGCCTCTAGTTAAGCCTCCACTATTTTACTGGGGCGAGACTATAAAGGAAGACTGACTTGACTATTGACTATGAAGATCTTGACTGTGACTAAATGATGAAAACGCTGCATAATAAATTTATGTGCAAATTACTACACTTGTTTGTGGCAAAATGCGAAGCAAAGAAGCCATTTAAAAAAAAAATACATTCACGCAAACTTCCAATAATATCACTTAGACAAACTCAAAATCGAGATCCTAATATCACTTACCATATGTTGTAACGCAGTACCCCACATTTCGGCAAAGATTTCAACATCTTCTGGACGCCTAGTTGATAATTTACTCACATCTACTAGATCTTTGAGAATTTTTACAGGTTCTCGATCAAAATCGTTTTCGTTTGTATCTGTCGTTATATCTAGAGGTGCCACCGTAGGCCTTTTTTCCATTTCTAGGCTTATTTCATCACCTACTAGGTATCCTTCTCTAGTCGTTGTATGTTCGATTGGGTATTCTCCAGTATTCTCAACTAACTGTTCATGAGTTAGGCTAAATTCTTCCTGTGTCTTTATTTTTGTGATATCATCATTTGAATCTTCAGTATCGTATTTTTTGGATTTGTCATCTTTAATATTGGTTTTCAAAACAGCATTCGTTTCATCATCTATAACTTCTTTAATAATCGAAGTTCTTGAAGTGTTTTGATCACCATCTGTAGCATTTTCTTTATTATTCATTTCAATTGGTTCTTCAAGAAATATGTAATCAACAAATACAGGTCTGTCTGGTAGCTCTCTATAGTCTTTTATCTCTTCAAGCATTACATTTCTTTTAACTTTTGTTTTAGCATCAAATCTAGCTGTCATAAATTCATCAACATCAAATTCGTCTGTGGTTGATAGTTCAAAGTAATCTGAGTCAGTTGTTGAATATGTTTCAGTAGTATAATCATATCTTACTTCAACTATTTGAATGTTCAGTTCTGATATCGTTGGTATTCTTTCAATGGTTATGTTAGCATTTATATAGTTGTATATATCTGGCCAATATCTTGTGCTGTATAAAAATGATGATATAAGACACATACAAACAAACAGTATCGATAGTATTATCAGTCTTATTATCAGCTTCAGAAACGATTGCGATGGCTGCATTTTTTGATTCTTTTGTATTGTGTGTTACGTTTAATGAAATAGTTCAACGCACAGAATTTACCAATTTAGGTTCAGCATTTATAACATCACTATAATATCACTTAACAATCCACTAGTATTACAAGTTTCTGATTTTATGAATTGATTCACGGCTTGTCTTTTTCTAATGATAAACGTAGGAAAAAGATAAAATGCTTGTTAATTTTCTTCTCAATTCACATACAAAAATAGCTACTAAGTACCTTAATAATACAACAGTAGCAAACGAGCAATAGTATTCTTTCATAAGCCTTCTAAAATGCGTATTGCATTCTCACTGATTCGTCAACTGGCACATGCGGAACTCGTTCGATTAAGCGGGATGACACCTTCCAATTTAATTTTCTTTTGTCGTGCGGTGAACTTGTCTGCCACCTAAGTAGTATAATAAATGGCAGAAACATGGCCTTTCGCTACTTCAACTTTCAAAAATTGTTTTCATACATACACGCGCCGGTTGCCGGTACTCTTGACCTGGCCTTCCTCCAAAACGTCCTAGATCTGATTTCAGATAGAGGTTAAACATCATCATCTACCTGCCCTTGTCCTAATCATTTGTGGTCGGCACAACATGTCAATCTCCTCCATACATTCTTATCAGATATCATCTCCTCAGTCACTCCCTTCCTTGCCATATCCTCTTTCACACATTCCAATATTCTTAGGTCTACCTCTGCACTTAAAACCCTCCACATTTATTCTTAGAACCTTTTTAACAACATTACTTTCATCTCTTCTCATAACATGTCCATACAAGAGGTCAAACGTCGGATTATTAAAAAAAATCACTTTCCTTTTCTTACGCCACAAATTAGAAAGAGACAAACAACACTGGGTATTACTGAACAGGTGTTGCAGACACAAATTCTTTGTCAACACTAAGTACAAAATTATAATCTGTTTGTATTACGATTATTTCTATAGAAACATTATGGTCGCCGTATATAGGGTGATGCGCACAACATAACAATGGGCTATAGCGTCACGGCCACCGTCTTAAGGAAGTGATTACTGGACCGACATAAGTGTTATATATCGTCAGTATATATATTTTATATCTGAATCACATTCATAATACAATATGAAGAGATTTACTCGCTATGTTTTATAGGATCGGATTTGGTCTTCCAACATGAAAAATTCACCTGTAAGTATATTATAATTACAGAGATCAATGTTAAAGATTGAAACTTCAATTAAATTTTTAACCGACTTCAAAAAAGGAGTAGGGTCTCAATTCGACGGCACATTTTAATGTTTGTTACACTTGAAGTCTTGTGTACTTTTTGTAAGAATTATTGAAGTAATTAATATCCTCATTCCTCTCTGATGGCTGAGCTTGTTGAGGACGTCAGTTCAATTAAACTGAAAACCTATAGCTAGATAATTTTTAAAAAAGTTGTTGAATTTTTTAGGGTTACAATTCCACATAACAAAGGCCACATTATTTAGGTCCTTATGAATGCCTAACATACTCTCCGAGGTAATCCGATAATGTTGTTGAACACAATATTGCTGAATAAATTTCCACAGGCGCTTCCTGTGCACTTTCAACGAAATTATGAATGGTTGAACAATTAAATCCGAAACCCCATAGCAATCCACAAAGCTAGTTAAATTAAATGGAATTTATTATTAATTGTAGTTTTGTTTTCACATATTTAGTTTATATTCTATTACAGTAGGTAGTTACCTATTTAAAATTTGTTTGTTTTCAAGTATTTATGCGCTGCCTGAAATTCAAATACATAACAGTATTTTTAAGACCTAAATTAATATAGACCCAGAGCCATCTCGAAGCAGAAGACGGCCCAATGTCAGTGGTGTGCGAGGTCACCTCCGGCCATCCAACGGGGGTAATTATCCGTAGGGATTTCCGCACGTAAAAAAAGGTTTTAGTAATAAAGTAAAATTTAGTGGTATTCATTTGTAGATCTAAGTAATTAGTGGTATCACTACATAGTATAAAACAAAGTCGCCTTTTCTGTCCCTATATCCCTATGTGCGCTTAAATCTTTAAAACTACGCAACGGATTTTGATGCGGTTTTTTCCAATAGATAGAGTGATTCAAGAGGAAGGTTTATATGTATAATACATGCATCATATACTAAGGCAACATTGCTAATTTTAGAGGTTTCTAACGTGATGTCGTAAATTAACCTATTTTTTTGGGCTTATTTAGCAATTTAGCAGTTTTTATATACAACGTTCATAGTTTTTCTGTAGTGTAAGTATTTAATTTAGTATCAGCATTGCATCCGTGCGAAGCCGGGGCGGGTCGCTAGTTAATTTATATATCTAAATATTTAGTGGTATTCATTTCTAAATCTTAAAATGTAAAACAATATTTCGTACATAAATTATTGTACACACATCACAATGTACAACGTAGGTACTACAGGTACTTACTACATTATACTTTGTACTTTGCAATAAAATATATTTTCGTGCTTTTCATTTCTATTTTAATTAATTCCTGTATTTATGTAAATAAAACAAAAAACAACAGTATATTAAAACATTTATTTTAAACAGTATAAACCTTATAACTAGATAACAACTATATTTACAACACATAACAACAACAAACATTCAACAACAGTTTTAACAACATTAAATAACTGAATATACCTGTTACCGGCTATCCGGATTTTTAACCTATGGCTTTATGTATATTATAACTATTTTTTTTTGCCATATCAGAAGTTAAAGAAATACAGATAGAATATCCTGCTTGAAAGTGATCGTGGTGCGACACTACTTATTGTCAACGCCATCTAGCTATATTAGGATGAACTACGACAAAGCTACTGATCCTAAATCGCACAATTAAAGTTTTCACGATATTGAGTATGGATAGTATCACACCTTCCACAAGTGGATAGGTGCAATTTACCAAGACACTAGACGGCAGGATTGATGCCAAATGCATTTAAATTTTGCCTCTGATAGACTTCATATGGAAAGTTGACTGATTTTCTTAAATTATTTTTAACTGGCCTTCATAATAGGCATGGAAAATGTAGGGGAAGACATTGAAGTGATGCGATGGGAAAGTATTATAATAGTATCTAAATTTAAATTGAAAAAGTCAACACTGAGAACAGAACTCGAACCCGCAACAGGTGTTTTCCGATGTATTTTCCATAAAATTGTGGCATTTTATGGATTTTGGAGTATAGCTTTTGGCAAGAGTGGTTGATCAGTCCCTATAGAGTCGTACACTCATGGAATCGAGTTACTTTACTAAATAGATGTCTCTTTCAAATTTAAAATGTAAATGCTTTATATTTAATCGTATGGTACCTACACGACTGCCGGAAAAAGGAATGTAATGTTCTCAGGGCTGTGAGTTCCTTTAGTCCATCATAACTTTTAAAGACCTGAACAGATTTGGATGTAGAAGACTCGCATGGGAGCGATTGGTATCTGACTTTTGAACCCCGAGAGGCAAGCCTTCATTGCCTCAGGGCCTCGATTCCGCTAAAGGCAAACCACTATCACGCTGACACTCTAAAAAATGCTATTAAATTGTAGACTTTATGGTTATATTGTTAAAGTCTAAAATCAAATGAAAAGAATTCGTTAAAAATTTTCATTTGCTCCACAAAATATCGTTTAATTTTAGACTTTAAACTGGTAACAGTAAAGTCCAAAATTAAATGGTATTATAAGTGTCAGTGGCATGAAAGTGGCTTGTTTTACAGGATTGAGGTCCAGCAGGTTGGTTTGGGCCTCCAAGATCTTGGTCAGACTCCTAAACTACCCAGTTTTTTGAAGAAAATCTTTGGCGCGGCAGTCGTGATTTTTTTTTATTAATATTTATGTGAACCACCTTTCTTGGTGTGTATAATAGTTTCATAAACAGGGACCTTGAAAGGAACCGGTTTCTCAACGGGCACTAAAATATGCTTCACAACTTGGAAAGGCACTTCCTTTATCTTGGGAACATGAACAGTCCTTTCTACTGGATACGGGACCGACTTTTCAACTGGAATGGAAATCTCTTTGATAATAGGAATGACTACCGCTTTCGGGACTGGAACTTGGATCGGTACTGGATGTGGAACTGGAATGATTACAGGCTGATTGATTTTGAACTCTACGTTCTTAGGCACAGGGACGACAATCTCTTTGTAATGCTTGATAGGTTCTGGGTTCTCTTCCTCAATGTGTTGATGGACGTGTTTAACATGGGAGCTTAGGTCCTGACCTCCGAAATCATGGCCTCCGAATTGTCCACCGTGGCCGTCGAAGGAGGAACCTCCAAACTGACCACTGTGTCCGTCTAAATAGGAACCTCCAAACTGGCTTCCATGCCCATCTAGGGAGGAGCTACCTCCGTATTGGCTTCCGAAGTCGAACGCACCTCCGTGTTCACTGGCTTGTAACTGTTGACAAAAGAATATGGTTATTGAAGGAATTATAAATTGTGATCCCTAGTGCTCGGTAGCCTAGTGGTCTGGGTAATGGACTGCTGAGACGAGGTCTCGGGTTCGATCCCAGGTTCACCATGGACCACCAATGACTTTTCAATGCTTTTCGAAGTTATGTGTGTATTTATCGCAGGTTTATAAGTGCCCGGTTAATGGCAATAGGCTCGCCACCTATTACATTGGGACCTAAACATAAACTGGCGAAATGTGGGTGCTAGCACCTCTGCCTACCCCTTTGGGGATATAGGCGTGAGTTTATGTTATGATGTTATTTATAAATTGTGAAAAAATCTTTTTCAAGTTAAACGGTTTTAAATTGTATTGCCATCAGAATAAAGACTTCTGCCAAATATCAGACCTATCAACTGAAAGGGGGTCAAATTTCAATTACTAGATTTGACCCAAATAAACAGGTCAAGTTAAATAAAACCGTTGAATAAAAACAATCTTATGTATCTTTTTGAATGCAGATTCCATAAATTCCATTCCTAATTCTATCAAGAAGCTCAGCAACAATTCTTTTCTTTATCATTACATCAAGACTTGGAATGCTTTACCAGCACACGTGATTCTTTCTTCCTACAGTCTTGGGTCCTTTAAACTCGAAAAAGACTTAAAATAACAGAAATAAAAGTAGGTATTAACTGTACAAATATTTGCACCAAAAAGACCAATACCCCTATCCCTCGATGCTGAAATCAAACACTACACAATTTAACACGTACAAATGTCGAATATTATAAATAAGTACCTACTACCTTTTATCAAATAAGGCGTACGTGGTAAAACCCCGGTTTCCGAACGTATTTTATAAATTGTTGTATAATTGGCAACATTTACGTCCCTGCAATTATTACGATACAGTAGATAACTAGTGAAATAATGTTGCCATGACCCTTTTATACAACTCCACCTATTAACTACCCTTTGAAAGTTTAAAGCTAATAACCTTCATTCCTGTCCCTTTAATTTTGTTTTAAATTACGTAGCTCGCCAATGATTTTTATCGATACGTGACAAACTTCATTTTCTACTGAATTTTGACAAAATTCATTTTCACTAAGAAGGGTTTTTTATACCCCTTGCCACTTACATAACATATAACATAACATAAACTCACGCCTATATCCCCGAAGGGGTAGGCAGAGGTGCTAGCACCCACATTTCGCCAGTTTATGTTTAGGTCCCAATGTAATAGGTGGCGAGCCTATTGCCATTAACCGGGTACTTATAAACCTGCGATAAATACACACATAACTTCGAAAAGCATCGAAAAGTCATTGGTGTGTGCCATGGTGAACCTGGGATCGAACCCGAGACCTCGTCTCAGCAGTCCATTACCCAGACCACTAGGCTATCGCGGTTCCACTTAGGTGTCAGAAAAGCACAAGGCCCAGGCCCACCTGCTGGAAAGTGATTCGCCAATGATTTCTATCAATACTTGATAAACTTCTTAGCACAAAAATGTTGACAAAATTCATTTTCACCAGAAAGGGTTTTTTATACCCCTTGCCACTTATACGCGGTTTACATTCAGCCATTCCCGTTGCCGCTTGCCTTGCCGTACATATTTCCCCGTACATTGCTGTGGCAACGTCAGCGGAAATGAGTGTTTACATTGCCGCTTCATATGTACTTTTAATTCGACTCTGAGCGATGGATAACGTGGAAGTTGTCGCAGCGTCGGCGCTCTGCCTTATAAGTTTAATTAATTATTTAAATGTTTAAAAAAAAATAGAATTCAAAAGAGACGTCGTCGTCAGAGAAGATGGTGGATGATAGCAATTCATCATAATAGAACAATGTAAGTATTTTGAGTACTGAACGAGAGAGCAACATGTAAACACACGTTGCCGCTCGCATTGCCGCGCTTTGATGTTCGCTAGAAAAACCGCCAAATGAGGGATAGCCGGGCAATGCGAACGGCAACGTCAAAGGCGATGGAAATGTCTGTTTACATTCTCGCGTTTCCCAGTTTATTCCCCATGTCCCTGCTCGTTGCCGCGGCAATGGGCTGAATGTAAACGCGGTATTAGGTGCCAGAGAAGCACACGGCCCACCTGCTGGGAATTATCACCGTGGCCTATGGACGTGTGCAACACTCGCACGGTGGGGGGTTGGTGTGTCGTGGGAATAAATTTTCCATTAGAACAAGGACGCAGGAACTAGATAAATGAGGTAATGAATTTTGACACCTTATTATATAGGCATAGCGTAAGTATGTTTATCCGCATTTCAACTGTAAATGTTCTGTTGTGTGGAGGTACTACCCCAGTCGTACTGCACAATTCAAAATCATTCAAAGTCAAAACATAAGTGGTCGACGGAACCATCCATCTAAACGGGGTATTCCCCATTCAAAGAGATTCAATTACTGTATGTAAATGATACTTTCAACAGTATAGTGCGGAAAACTGCCACCGAATCAGTTTCACGACGATTTAATAACGAGCGACGTGAAAAAGTAAAAAACTACAGGTCAAGTGCGAGTCCAACTCATATGAAAGGTTCCTTAGTATGAAGGGAGTCCCACAGCGATACCACATAGAGGGAAAGTATCTTAAATAATGTAGATAGACAATTTTACTGAAAGAAGACTACGTTTAAGTACATCTTTTTTAATTCTTTCGTCAAATTTTTTTTTTTGAAATTTTTGAATTTTGAAATCTGTGCAGTCATCCTCTACAGTTTACTGACTGTAACGCTGATTCTACCTAAGTTCGGTTATTTAAAAAATAGACGAACACACATACAGAGAGGAGTTTTAAACAGTTCCGTTGGTTGCCCTCCGTTAACGGAACTCTAAAAAAACAAACGATTCCGGGCCGTCGTCGACACGACCGCGCTGTTTAGTCTGTGACATCTTTTTTTTATTTTTTGTCTGTGGTCCGCTTTGAAATTTTATATTCCGTTCGGTAACTGTTACGTTATCTATTGTGATTGTTACGCGCGCCTGCGTTTATTGGAGCATAGTATTTTGTATAGGAATTTATGTTATGTAATATCATCTCAGTCTTTAAATTTTCTATGGCTTTCGATCTACTTTTTAAT
Source organism: Lithosia quadra (assembly GCA_963576445.1). Lineage (NCBI taxonomy): Eukaryota > Metazoa > Arthropoda > Insecta > Lepidoptera > Erebidae > Lithosia > Lithosia quadra. The sequence goes on along the minus strand of OY754899.1, from coordinate 961,097 downwards.
TAGGCTTGAAGTGATTTTCTTTATTTATATAAGATTTTTTTTACATGTTTAATAAATATTAGAAATACTAACTGTGTTTCGTAACCAGTTGCTATATATTATCCGTTAACGGTGACGATTGTCAGAACAATACCTGCCGAATCCAATTCGTAATATCCTCACAGGAAAAGCTATTAAGGAACACTTTACTTGAACGGAGAAACGAACTCACTACTTTACTTGTCTGATTCTACTTGCGATGAACCGAAAGAACCAAGCTTTTAAAATATTATGTTTTATGTTTTCAAACATAAAAAGGTCTATTTAATATCTGTGCTACATAATCCAGTAATATATTATTTAAAAACATAAGCCATAAACAATCTATGCTATAATATTCCTCGGAAAGGGGGACGATATTTAATCCCACACTTTGATGTTGCCATATAAAAGATATTCGTTTTTGTGCTAACGGTACTTATACATATTAAAAAATTCAAAAGTAATACTTTCGTGATGTATTTATACTCCGTATTCAAGTTACCGGGTTGTTTTTTTTGTATAGCAGTTCCGTATGATTAGAAAATAATAATTTAATAGAACGTAATTAGCAGATTTTTTGTTCATATATCTTCGGTTCTACTTAACAAATTGCAATAGGTACGGCAGATTTTAAATTTGACGAAGACCTTTCTGATAAAAATAAACCGCACCAAAATCCGTTCAGAAATTTCTGCATTCATCGCGAATAAATAGACAAGACTTTTAAAAGGAATATTCTGTGTTACAGTCGTTCTTTTAGCCCAAGCAAAGTATTGAAGATGAACATAAGCAAGTAACCAACTGACTAACTTATATTATAGGGAATCCTGCACCAAAGCCTCGCCATCATCAGGTGTATCGGTGAGGTTGTGTAGGGCCATTAAGATCTTGAAGCAATCCCCCTCCCCCCTCTCCCCCTTTAAGATCTTAGGGACCCAAACCCGTAGGTTGAGGGAGAAGATTCACCCGTATGACTTAAGACCATGATGACATTAGACATTACGACTTACCTAAGTACAACTTCACTTTCTTTTTTATAAGGCTACATTCACTCGTGGTTTTTCATTGAAGGACCCCTAAATACTAAAAGTGTAATGTATATTTTGTGTAACAGAAAAATATAAAATGTCATAAAAAGCAATATTATGTGTTCGCTACCTTATTTCATTTTTATTATGTTTTGAAGGGCGTGTCGTTCGTTATATACCTACTTGTTTCTCCATGGAGGTGCTTTTTGAAGAGTATTGGAATTCATTTTATGTCACTGTAGGATGGATTGTAGGAGGAAGAAAGCATTGATGAACAACTAACAGAAGTTAAGTTTTGTTGGAGGTAGGACACGACGCGTCGTGTCCTACCTCCAACAAAACTTAACTTACATACTTACCGTCGTCGCGACGGTAAGTATGTCCCGTCCGAAATGAGCTGTCCGACTGGGGAAGTACCTCCGCCCTACAGAACACCGCGGCCATAATAACCATCGTATAAAAAAAAAGAAGTAGACATGGCATTCTTCACCAGCTCACGTGTTTCCTTCCTCCTATAGTCCCGGGTCCTTTAAGCGCGGCGTGAAAAAGCATTTGATGAGGCCGTCAAGCTGAGGGTCACCAATATAGTACTATCGGTGTTTGTAATGGTGACTCCCATTCCAGAGACTTTACCTTTAGCTTACCATCAGGCGAGGTGAAGTCATATTGACGCGACCGGCATATAAAAAATTGTGCTGGGTGCTGGTAAAGAATTCCAAGTCTTTATATGCGGCAGAGAAAAGAGGCACGAACCGCTTGGTTCTTGATGAAATTGAATCCACTGTGTGAGGATGATACCTCTGTCTTGCACGTGTTTTTTTATACCACTTAGGTGGCAGACAAGCACACGGCCCACCTGATGGGAAGCGGTCACCGTGGTCTACGGACGCGTGCAACATTAGTAGTTCTGTATAGGAAAGGAGAGGGAGGGCTAATTATTTACCTGTTGATCTTGTTGCTGCTGGAACTGCTGCATATAATTGCCGTACGGAGACCACTGCATCTCCTCGGCGAGGGTTGTGGTGAGGAGCAGAGCGCTCGTGAGCTGAGGATTAAAAAAAACTCTTAGTAATTACACAAAAAGTTTTCTTCATACACCTGTGCAGTCAACAACAAAAGTAGGTAGCTTTACAAAATTCTAATTTACAAATCATCTTAGTCTTCTTTTTCTTCAACCTATCGTTAATCCCAGTCGTATCCAAAGCTTTCACCTCGGAGTCTGGGGTCCGCTTTACCAGTCTTAACTGCAGATTTGGCTGGATCTCGATATTTTCCGTGAAGCGACTGCCATCTGACCTTCACAACCCAATTAGGCGATATCGAAGCATTGCAGCTAGACCGTTGTTGTTAGACTTTTTAGGGCTCCAACTACCCGTAACGATGATTATATGGCAACCGGGACCGACGGCTTAACGTGCTCTCCGAGGCACGACCAGACCAATGCAAATACCTATATTCATGCGTGCAAATATTTGTACTCAGATAACTGGGATAACCATAAGAGTGTCGTAATTCCCATATACTGCTAAAGTAATAACCCTTTTCTTTAACGTAGTTGGACAAAAAACTAGTAATAATGTGGTCTAATTTCCTTTCTACGGAATAAGTGGCAAATTTAGCGGTGGAGAGCACATAAAATCACTGTCTTTTATAGCTTGGGGGATACTAGACAAGATGGCGTCGTAAAATCGCAGCACTCCGAACTAATTCCGACAAAAAATAAAGTTAAACTATGCGTGGTGTCGTAAAACTAGACTTATCTTGTAGCCAGGACATGATAGTTCTTATGTATTTTAAAGACTTTGAGCGTGAAGACCATCAGGCGGGGTGCAATCAGTTTATCTACTAAATAGGTACTTATATAGGTATTTTTTTATATCGGTTATGTCAATATGACTTCACCTCGCCTGATAGTAAGCTAAATGTTAAGTCTCAGGAAAGTGGTTCCATTACATACAGCGATAGTGACATAATGGTGGCCCTCAACTTGACGGCCGCGGCCTTATGAAAGAGAAGGTGAGAAGTGGTAATAAGAATTCGAGAAATAGGGTAGTTTTCATGATCTGATCAATATAACCTTTTTTCCGTGCAGAAACCCCATAGTGAATAGCTTTTTGCCTAGAATTATTAATGAATTTAACCAATTGGATGTTGACAGTAACCTGGATCTTTTTAATACCGGTAAACATTCTGCTAGGTCTTGTCTGACGAAGTGTTTTGTTGAAAATGTATAAGATGCTGATATTTCTGTTGGCTCAATCTCATTCCTGTCCTATTGTGCTCAGCTGCTAACAATTTTTATTGGCGTGTACTAACCTAAATATTATTTATATGTGAATGTAGCTGTAAGCTCCCCAAATAAAATAAAATAATAAAATAAAAATATGACCACAAAACGATAATAATTCTCCGTGCGGGTGGAGCCGCGGGTATTAGCTAGTATTATATATTTATGGCATGCCTTCCTCTACGATGCTTCTTTAGCTTACAACCAACATATTGTTTAATTCCAACATAACATAATGTACGTTTGTAACTTATGAGTCTGTGGCAAAAACTTTTGACATATCGCGCGGCCGGTCCCGGCTCTTGACAAACGGACATTAAAATTTCACTTTTCACTTGTTTATGATATATACGTACAGTCAACAATAAAAGTAGCTAAGCAAATTATAATTTATGACACACCTTAGCCTGAAAGTTTCATAAAATAATAGGGCAAGTCGTTTTAGTCTGAGAACAGGACCACGGAACGAGAGCGTTAAATAAACGCCAACGCCGAATTTGAACGCTGCGTTTTTTTAACTCCCGTGCTAATGAGGCCTAACAGATTATAAGTGACTAATTTCAATAATGCATAAAATAGTCCTGCAAATATTAAATCTCATAGTACTATCTGTGAAGCATCTACATGACTACATATTATAAAACACAGTCCTCCAGCAATGTCTGTCAGTTTGTCTGTTCACGATAAACTCAAAAGCTAGTGTACCAATTTTATGCTGTTTTCACCAATGGGTGCAATGGTTTTTGAGGAAGGTGTTAGTATACTTAAATAATTTTTCAAGTTTTTGAAAAATTGTCTAAAATATTTCAACGACTTCATTCAAAAAAACGGCCTCTTCAGCTTTTTTATTAGTATCGACATGAAAGTTATATATACAAGAACTGTATGACTGAATAACTGCGTTAGCCTAGTGGTCTGGGTAATGGACTACTGAGACGAGGTCTCGGGTTCTATCCCAGGTTCACCATGGCACACACTAATGACTTTTCGATGCTTTTCAAAGTTATGTGTGTATTTATCGCAGGTTTATAAGTGCCCGGTTAATGGCAATAGGCTCGCCACCTATTACATTGGGACCTAAACATAGACTGGCGAAATGTGGGTACTAGCACCTCTGCCTACCCCTTCGGGGATATAGGCGTGAGTTTATGTTATGTGACAGAACTTTTGACTGCATTGCTGCACTGCACAATATATAATCCTCAGTCTCACTATCAGATCAAAACACCATTCATTGCTGCTTCTGAAACGCTCAAAACTTCGAACAAAAGCGTTGAATCGTATGAAATATTAAACGTACTTTATGCACTATAAACATAGATATATTATACACATATCTGTAGCTAGCACGTCGATGATGTAGTGTTTGAAATATACGGAAGAGTATTATGAGCAGGAACGTCGGCATAGCGGTATAGAATGAACTAAAAAGGTAGCTGATATAGACTAGAACTGGACTGGACTATAGAATGTGGAGGAAATATTGATGGTTTAGGCGCATTAGGGCTAATTCTCATTAGGGCAACCGACTCGCTAATGGACCACTTCTCATTATGGCCACTTCTCATATGGGCTACTTCTGATTAGGGCTACTTCTCCCTTGGGCTACTTCTCACTTGGGCTACTTCTCATTGGGGCTACTTATTATAGGTAGGTAGTAGGTACTAAACCGACAGTTTTAGATTTCTTCTCAAAACTAGACGTAGTGATATAAACACAGGAAGGATCTACAATAATATCACAGAACATTGAAAAGGATTTTTCTTTGTTCTGTGAATAATATGGACTATAGAATGATTTTAATTTTTTACTCAAACCGCAAAGAATCAAATTGCCCATCATCTATTTATTATCACTGAAATTAGTAAAAAGGGACCAATGATCAGCGATTTGTCTGCGTGATTAAACGGTGTGAATTTCTAATTCAAACCGCAAGGAATCAAATTGCCCGCCTACTATCCAATAACGCATATCCTTAACATTGAAACTAGTAAAAAGCACCCAATGATCTGCAATTTATTTGCTTGCTTAAACGGTTTGAATTTCGAATTCAAACCGCAAGGAATCAAATTGCCCGCCTACTATCCAATAACGCATATCCTTAACATTGAAACTAGTAAAAAGCACCCAATGATCTGCAATTTATCTGCTTGCTTAAACGGTTTGAATTTCGAATTCAAACCGCAAGGAATCAAATTGCCCGCTATGTAACATCGTATATCCATAACACTGAGACAGTAAAAAGCGCCCAATGATCTGCGATTTGTCTGGATGATTAACCGGTTTGAATAACGAATTCAAACCGCCTGCAAGTAGAATTTCAAGTTGCCTTTACGTAATACTAGATCGTATGTTTGCTAACACTGAAACTATGCGTATAAATTGAGTGAAATGGAGTGAAATGGAGTGCAATGATACAACGCTGAAGCAACAAGCTATCCCTGCTTGTCCAGCGTATAGTGCTTATGCGTTATTTATAGAGCATAAAAGCGCTTTTTAGATTTATTAAATCTATTATGAAGAGATACTTGGAGCATGAAAACCCTGGACGCAGCGATCAGTAAAGCATGCATGAAATTTCTTTCAAATAGTAGGTGGTTTGAGTAATGGACTGCTGAAATGAGGTCTCGGGTTCGATCTCAGGTTCACCATGGCACACACTAACGACTTTTCGATGCTATCTGCTGCTTATCGCAGGTTTATTAGTGCCTCGGAGAGCACGTTAAGCCGTCGGACCCGGTTGCCATTATAGACATCTATGGCAGTCGTTACGGGTCGTTGGAGCCCATAAAAGTCCAACCAGTCTAACTTGGAACTTCAATATCGCCATTGGTCATAATGACCATTGGTTGTGGAGGTCAGTGTGGCAGTCGCTCCACGGAAAATATCGAAGTTCAACCGCATCACAGTTAGACTGGAAAGCCGACCCCAACTGAGTTGGGAAAAAGGTTCAGAGAATGACTGGAGACAGTCAATATTTATCGCGATCCAGTCAATAATATTGATGATATCGATGTGCAAATGCGATATTATTGATGTGCAAACAAAGGCGATGGTAGCTGAATGGATAAGGACGCGGCCTCTACTCAGACGTATCGAGTTCGAATCCGGCCGGACAGCACCAATATGAATTTTACTTTGTGGAATTTATATGTGCTAATCACATGATTTACCGTCTGCTGACGGTGAAGGAAAAACATCGTGAGGAAACCCACATCGTTCTAGAAGAATTTCTAAAGACATGTCTGATCAACCAACCGGCATTAGGCCAGCGTGTGTGGATTAAGGTCTAAACCCTCTCAGCTCTCTCGTTAAAAGAGAGGAGACCCGTGCCCAGCAGTGCCCAATAAACAAACACGATCCAATTAATTTCGATACGGGTTCCAAGACATTTTCACGTTCCCTGGGACTTCCAGAGTGTCATTACTCCGTGTGTTCCTGGGTCACTACTATTGATCCTGGTGTACAGGTGTTACAGCAGTGAGAAGGTGGGAGGAATTGATTACTCCTCCGGAAGTTACACTTGCCCACTCAGGCTATTCCAGATTCATCCCGGAATTCCTCTTGTATCCTACTTCCTATCGAACAAGCGATATACTGAACTTCCTTGGTTCCTATCATTTTATTATTCGTAAAATTCCTATGACACAAATATACTGACATACATTTTCAATAAAACTATCACTTAAGTTCACTATTTTTCACTTACATCACTAGATTATATAAAAACATAACTCACATATAAAATAACTGCACACATTTTGATGTGATCGGTGCCGTTGCACAAGTTGTAATGATGTCACAACATGGTGCACCTCTATTATATAGAGAAGTGACAGGCAGCTCCTATTAGTTCGGTGTAGATTGTTGATAATTTAGGGTTCCGTAGGTAGCATGATGATGCAGTTCCTAACTCACACGCCGGCGATCGCGTAAGATTCAAATTGATTTATGTAATGTTTATAATGATAGGTACATTATATAATGTAAATAGTAGATTAGAATTTATTCCAAATACGAATGCAGATGGTGGTGTACTTGACACGACGGTATCTCCCGTCCGAACAGTAGTCCGACTGGAGTGTAGTACCTCCGCCCTCAAGAAGAAGGAGTGGAATGCCCTGCCTGAGTCTGTGTTTCCGGAGAGCTATAATCTGGGAGTCTTTAAGTCTAAGGTGAATAGGTTGCTTCTAGGCAAGCGTGCTCCATCGTCGACCACATCGTCACTTACCATCTGGTGAGATATTGGTCATACGCGGGCCTATTGACTATAAAAAAGGTCGCCCTATAATAACCCGATGAGTAGGGTAATTCGGGGTCACTGGAGGGATTCTGTGCTGTCGGCGGGGAGACCAAAGTCTCCTGCGTTGTCACAACAGAAACTATCTCAATCTCTCCAACCCCTCCCCCCTCCCCCCACATATTTCTCATTCCCTAATTCCCCCCTCCAGGATCGGCGGGGCTTTCACACACGTCCATATGTCACGGTGACCGCTTCCCATCAGGTGGGCCGTTCTCTCGTGTCGATGTTGCCATCGTGGTGTAGTAATTGGTTTCACGACAATGCCGCTACTTACGGAAAGGCGGGCCGCTACTTACAGCAAAGGTATCGCTCTTCGAAAAGGCTTACTTTAAATCCCCCAATATGTTTTCTAGAATTGTATTCTTAAATACATATCAAGTTTTGCTTATTGTAGTACTAAGTGAAATGAAAATGTATTTAAGTAGTATGTAACTTACGTACTTACATTTTTCAAATGCATATACTTAAGTAGATAAATTCACATAAGTATACAAACATATTTTGCACGGAGCGGGCATCAAACCTACTATCTCTAACTAAGCAGTCGATCGCTCTACAACCACGCAACACAGACAAACTTCCTCTTTGAGGTTTAAGAAGTATGTCAATGTAAGGTAAAAATAAAACACCCATTACCACAAGGAAACACATTAAAATACTTTTTGTACGGAACCAACTGTACTTAACGACGTGTTCATGTAAAAAAACATCATGTTGTTTTATGTACATCAACTATCTTGACCCTTGTTTACTAACAATGTATTTTTACCAACAGGTCTGTGTAAACTGGACAGTTATATCATCGGAACTACTGTTATTATCGCGAAACTATTTGCAAAAATGTTCTTACTGTGTGCGTAGTCCATTGCGTGTTTTGTTTAGAGAATGTTTTGTGGTTCTTTTGTTAACAGAGTAATGGATTTGATAGTGTGATGTTTGATCGCACGTTTGAGTACATTCACTTGAGTAGAGCAATTTTTTTGGTTCATTTAGACTGGAAGCTATTGAATGATAGTACTGAGAGAGCTCATTCTAGAGTTATACATTAGAAGGTAGATAGGTAATGTGTGTAGATAAATATTTATCTACGAATAAATTAAATAGAAGTGACTGTATGTAATACGATAAGTAAATAATATTCATACCGTTTAAAGGAGGTAGGACACGACGGTATCTCCCGTCCAAAATGAGCTGTCCGACTGGGGTAGTACCTACCTCCGCCCTTCAGAACACCGCGGCCATAATAACCATCGTGTTGTGTTCCCGCCGGTAAGTAGGGTAGCCAGAGCGCACTGTACCTACCCCTCTTCCCCCCACCCCTCCTAGCCTTCCCACACCTTCCTAGCCCTCTACCCTGCCCTTCAGGTTAGTCAGCGCATGTGTGACACCCTTAGTGTTGCACACGTCCATAGGCCACGGTGACCGCTTCCCATCAGGTAGGCCGTATGCTTGTCTGCTACCTACGTAGTATAAAAAAAATACCGGTAACGAACTCCGTGAGTTCCGTGACGGATGTAGTGGTAGAGCGTTTGACTACTGAATCAGAAGTTGCGGGTTCGATTCCCATTCTGTGTACTTAGATATTTCTGTGCATGAAAATGTATATTTGCGTTAATCTGGTTGTTTTTACATAATACATTTACGTAAAAACAACCAGGTTAGGTATGTTTATCCGCATTCTAGGACCTAGGACAAGTTAGTTATGCTAAGTTTACTATGTCTAGACTAGATAGCGCGGTGTAGATATCGCAAAGAGACTAAAACCCAGATCTAAATCAACGCGAGCAAAGTCACGGGCAGAGCTAGTGTATAATACAATCAAATCTGAACTGAATAGCTATATTTTATTATGTGTAATACACAAAATTATGTAATGCAATTCAGAGTTATTCAATGGATAACATGATGTGATATGATACATGATGCATGAACATGTGTTGTGCCAAATGTTATAAGGAATCCATTTTTCGGGATGCGGGACAGGAACTCCGCGTGGTGCACCCTGGCAACGGAGATGGCAGCGCTTCCCACTCGCCACGGAAGACGCTACCGCCTGCTAGAGGCAGACAAGCACACGGCCCACCTGATGGGAAGCGGTCACCATGGTCTATAGACGTGCGTAACACCATGGACGTCACACTCGTGCTGCTGACCCTGGCAGCGGAGGTTGCGGGGATTTGGGAGGGTAAACGGGAGGAGGAGAAGTTAGGAGAGATTCTGTGCTGATATCACAAGAGACTTCGTTCTCCTCGCTGACAGCAATCCCTCCAGTGAGCTTTGGCTACCCTACTCACCGGCGGGAACACAACGCGATGGTTATTATGGTCGCAGTGTGAAGTAAGTAGGGTAGCCAGAGCTCACTGTACCCCTCTGCCCTCCACCCCCACCCTTTCCTAGTCTCTCACCCTTTCCTACCCCCACCCGTTCTCTTCAGGGTCGGCAGCGCGTGGGTGACGCCCTTGGTGTTGCACACGTCCATAGGCCACGGTGACCACCTCCCATCAGGTGGGCCGTGTGCTTGTCTGCCACCTACGTGGTATTAAAAAACCTATAGAGATGGAATGCATGCAAATTACCATTGCATGTTGTTTGCGCATAAACCGCTAATCATGAGCTAACTTTCACAAATTGATCATGTTATAATCTGATATTGTATCTGAAATTCTAGTCATAACGAGATTTTAATTCGCATATATGAGAATTAAATTAATAAGCATTGTAACATGTATTGATATAATGGTTATAGGAGAGCGCAACCTACACCTCGTTCTTTAATCAGTACTACGAAGATATTGAAGGAGGTAGGACACGACGGTGTCTCCCGACCGAACTGAGCAGTCCGACTGGGGTACGCGTAGTACCTCCGCCCTACAGGAGACCGCGGCCATAATAACCATCGTGTTGTGTTCCCGCCGGTAAGTAGGGTAGCCAGAGCTCACAATCCCCATCTCCCCTCCCCCTAACCTCCCAACCCTACCCCCTCCAGGGTCGGCAGCACGAGTGTTACGCCCCTGATGTTGCACACGTCCATAGGCCACGGTGACTACTTCTCATCAGGGTAGGCAGAATATTACTTCATAGTGAAACAATAAATCCAATATGCCGCTTTTAGTGCCATTTAACTTAAAACAGTTTTTATTTCTTTATTTTAATCTTAATATTTATATAAATCTCGTGTCACAATGTTTGTCCTCAATGGACTCCTAAACCACTTAACCGATTATAATAAAATTCGCACACCATGTGCAGTTCGATCCAACTTGAGAGATAGGATAGTTTTTGAAACGGATTTCGACATCCACGCGGGCGGAGCCGCGGGCAACAGCTAGTTGTATTATATATTTTTGTAGATAATGCTAACTTTGTCAAAATTTCAGCTGTTTAACTATTGCAGTTTATGAGATTCAGGTGCTAACTGGCGGACATAAGGGGATTATCTATTAGGCCTCTGTGCGGAACCCTAAAACGTGTCATATAAATAGTATAAAAAACTAAAACCTCGTTAAAAAATAAGCGCAAAAAGCATTTTTGGCGCTTGGTTTTATCGGTCAGTGTAAATAGAAAGTATTCCGACACTACTATTAGTCGCTTATTTTTTACTTTTTAGGCCATAACACACATTTTTTGATCTTGTTTAGTAACATTTTTGGTCTTAGATTATTTATTAATAGGCGGGCCGCAACTTCTCACGTGCATTAAAATACTTTACTAAATTGAAAGTCGGTATAATGACGTCTTATAACATAATTTGGGGGACGGGACTTTGACCGGCATATAGTGCCGGTCAAAGTCCCGTCAAAGGAACGGAAGTTCGTTCTAGGGAACATCTACCTATTTCTAACAAGCAGAAAGACTGACAGACAAACGTTAAAAAAATTAAAATTCTTATGGTATTTTTCATCCATGAGCATAAGTTATGCAATAACTGAATAGCTGTTATTTTTCATGCACGTGCATAAGTTATGCAATAATTGAAAAGCTGATATTTTAACGTTAGAAACAGACACTTCAATATTTATTTGTATAATATTTAAGCTGTGCCGTTGTGAGATAAATTTGGTTAAATCAAATCTGTGCAACTACCAGTAAGTAGTAACGGTCACGACTGCTATGCATTAGGTCCTAGGTTCGATGCACAGAACAAAGAAAATCCTTTAATGTTCTGTGGTTCGATGCCTGAATGTGATAAAGTTCAATATATTTTTCTGCTACAAACTCTGAGTCTCGTGCCCTCTGTCATCAAAGATATTGAGGCCAATCTAACGCGCGTCGGTAAGTGGTTCTAATTGGGCTCCCAAGATTTAACCCATACCGAACAACAGAGCAAGTTGAATAACAAACATAAACTCACGCCTATATCCCCGAAGGGGTAGGCAAAGGTGCTAGCACCCACATTTCGCCAGTTTATGTTTAGGTCCCAATGTAATACGTGGCGAGCCTATTGCCATTAACCGGGCACTTATAAACCTGCGATAAATACACACATAACTTCGAAAAGTCATTGGTGTGTGCCATGGTGAACCTGGGATCGAACCCGAGACCTCGTCTCAGCAGTCCATTACCCAGACCACTAGGCTACCGCGGTTATGGTGTTTATAAGTTGAATAAAAGCTTGTATAATATTGGCCTCAATAACTGCTCATCATATGCTACGTTGGTAGTATAAAACTGCAAGTCGCTTTCAACGATTGCACACTCGCTGGCTGAAGACAATGCATTTGATCTTAATCCCAATTCGCATTATTTCCGTACCTTTTTATAAATACTCGGTTAAGTAAAACCGCGTGACGCAACACGTTCATATTGCGATATTCATCGTGGTTTTGTGAATCATGAATCATGAATCAAATGCGATTGTATACGTAGATTGGATGGATGAAAGAAGATTGACGATACAGATTTATAATGCAGCAGGTGTAAAGAAGGGCATCGATTCTGTTAAGGCAAGCCACTGTCATGCCACTAACACTAAATATATGCCATTTGAATGTAGAATCTATCTTTATACAGTTAAAGTCTAAAATTAAATGCAAAGAAGTCATTACACTTTTTCATTGACTCTACAAAATAGCATTTAATTTTAAACTTCAAAATCATAACAATCAAGTCTAAAATTGAAGGGCATTTTTAGTATCAAATGGCAAGACAGCTGTAGCATGCTTTAATAGCATTGAGGTAGGTATGTAGATACGGGCCCTCAGGGATGGTTATATCGGAGTCAAACCGATTAAAATCGCATGCCGTATCAGGTTTTAATTACCAGGGTGTAAGATCACCTTAAAAGGTATTTAATTCCCTCGCACCCCGGCTTTCCCCGGGCCATCTATAGTAGACTATAGTTTCCAGATGGCCTCCTCGGGTGTGGGAACCACGGTGTCCCCATCTTACCCCGGAAAAGGGAGGTGAGTCTCCACCAGCCAGGGGCCAGTCGTAAAACGTTCCTAACTAAATAATCTTGTAATAAGCGAATTCAGAGAGACGCTCTCATATCCGTACTGAGTAATAAACTTTAGAAGTTCTTGGGGACACTTTAAATGTTTTATATTGTGCCAAATTTCCTCTCAAACTGTGCCAACGAATTCCTTTCTTCCGATTCTATTACTGAGTTGTCCAGATGTCAACGACAACTAATTTGATAAACTTGGCCGACTCCAAAACTTTTAAATTCAATTTATATAAACAGCAAAGTATGGCGATGGCGATGGTAGCTGAATGGATAAGAACGCGGCCTCTTTTCAGTGGTATCGAGTTCGAATCCGGCCGGACAGTACCGATGTGATTTTTTCACTTTGTGGAATTTATATGTGCTCGCCACCTATTACATTGGGACCTAAACATAAACTGGCAAAATGCGGGTCCTAGCCTTCGGGGATATAGGCGTGAGTTTATTTTATATTATATGTGCTAATCACATGATTTATACCATTTGAAGGAAAAAAATCGTGAGGAAACCCACATGTCCTAGAAGAAATTCTAAGGACATGTCCGATCCACCAACCCGCATTAGGCCAGCGTGTGTGGATTAAGGTCTAAACCCTCTAAGCTCTCTCGTTAGAGGAGAGGAGACAGCAAAACAATTTCATTCATTCATAGTGTCAAATCTATCTCATACTTTCATATCTAGAAGAATGCCTAAGTGATTGAGGTCACAGCGAAAGCTAAGGTTTCAAAAGTTTCCCATAGTTAAATCATTAAATTGCGACCAAAGTTGTATGTTTCACACGAGAGCAATTTGTTTTGTTCTCTTGATAAAAGGATTCGATATGCTCGTGATTCTATTGTACTGGCTGACTACTCGGTAGTGCGTGCGTGGTAGGCCTACGGTAGGTACACGGTGACGCTTATTGCTTATGATTAGTATGTCGGTTTTTCTTGGAGCAACTGCCATCTGACCTTTATTAACTTTTAAACTTTCGCGTTCCATGATTATAATAATATGTAAACGGGAATTAACGCGATCATGGTATAGGTAAATACATACCTTTGGAATGCCTGACGTTTCGACCAGGTTTCGACCAGGACCAGAAGACAGTCAACCTATGACCACGGCCGGTGTAACCTGGTCGAAACGTCAGGCATTCCAAAGGTATGTATATACCTATACCATGATCGCGTTAATTCCCGTTAACATATTATTATAATGCCATCTGACCTACCAGCAGCTATGGTGAAACCGGACTTGGAGGGGGACTCCGAGCTGAAAAAAACCGAAATCTGATACTTTACTTCACACAGGTACTACAGAACCCTTATTTTTCGTGCAGAAATCCCCGCGAATACGTCAGCCGATACCCCGTCGGCTATTTGGAGGGGGACCGACTAAAACCGCACGCTGTCTCGGCCTCAATTACCGGGGCGTAAGCTTACTCAAGAGGAATTTCCTTCGCACCCCAGCTCCCCCCCGTCCCGTCCGCACTCAAAGAATCAGCCTGCCCCCCATCTGCTAGTCAGAGGGACACACTGAGGGCCTCCGTGCAGCCCTCTGTAAGGCACACACGGTGACGCTTATTGCTTACGGTTTTTCTTGGGGCGACTGTCATCCTGACCGCCCAAACTGGGCACTTTTTTTAACTCCGTGCTAAAAAGTCCCAAATTCAATGATACTTTACTCCACCCAGGTACAGAACCCGAACAATATAGAATAAAAAATGAAATAAAAGTTGCGAATCAACCGTACTATAATTTTGATGCCAAATTGTCTGCCACTATTAAGATGAGGTAATATTACTCTACGGAGTTTTTTTTTAAATAGCCTACGAGAGTAGCGAGTGGCGTAGTATTTCCCTAAATGTCGAAACACTATTGCGTCTGACTGTACACAAATTTCCGGTAAAAGGCGCATACCCATGTGTTTACATAACTGCCATGCGCGTTGCACTTTTTTTTGTCTATTTTAGTTTATTATTGCAACTGTACAGTCGTGCACAAAAGTGGCTGAACACTAATAAAGGTGACCTAATTTTTGGTTTAACCCTAACTGGTTTTATTTATACCGGTTATTACTGGTTTAGCGGTAATTAATCTTTTGGGTCAGGTTATGGAACGAATCATAATAAAATTTTGCTTTATTCTTTAAGAAGTTTGTGTAGTAGTTTTGCATAAGTTTTATTTTGTGTTTTTCTTTTCTTGTAGGTATTAGGTATGTGTGTATGGTATGGTAGGTATGTCTCGTTGGCTTATGAGTTTGTGAAGATATTTGTTTGTTTGTATATTTGTTACTGAATCACTCTCTGACGGCTGAACGGATTTAGCAGAAATTTGTATATAGGAATGGATTATATTCTGGAATAACACATAGGCTAAGTATCTCTGGAATAGGTTTTAATGAGACGCTGAAACGGGATATTTTTTTATTGGACACGCCAATATGACTTCACCTTATGGTAAGCTAATTTTTATTTTAGTAAGTATAGCGAAATATTTAAAAAGCTAGAATTTATTTTATTTGGTTTTCACTATGTAATGGTAAGGTTTAAGCTAATCGGTAACTTACAACGTGTTCAGCTACTTATGTCGCCGACTGTACCTCTATAGCTTTCACTGTTATATTGTCGTTTTGTAACTGTACCGCTTTGATCCGAAGATACGGTGTTCTATTGTAGATGTCGATGCTCTTAATGACTTATGGGTTCTATAATGAGATTGTTATAATTTTGTTCACATTCGCGAAAGGCCTACCGCGAATGTTGAAATAAATAGGACAGTGTTATGAAATATTAATTTTAGACATATACTAGCTGTGCCCGCAAGTTCGTCTGCGTGGTTTTAGGTACTTTTTTAAGGTTTTAATTTTTTGCGCGGAACCCTATATAATATATATACAGGGTCTCCCGTAATGAATGGATAAACCGTAAACTGGAGTTGCTCTGGATGTGAGGCTATAAGAAAATCATATCATTTTGCTAGGGTTGTCAACCATATGGTAATGGCATAGACTTTTATACTTTTTTAGTAATTTCTCTACTCTTTTTATTAATTCCGTAGCCATTTCTTCAAATTTAAGTATTTTCGTGAATTTTTTTTTGTATTATACTCTTAAAGACGTGTATCATTCACTTTTAATATGATTTTAGGTGTCCTTAACGTTAAACGTTAATGAAATAGTCATTTTAAGAGAATTTTTTAATTTTTTTTTCTTAACATCAACTTTTGATCATCTACTGTGAAAAAAAAAGTACGGCGCTATAGCTGCCCATGATCTTAATAAATTGTCTAGTATGTGTAGTTTCTAAAAAGGTATAACAATGTATGTACTTTTAAAGCAACATTATGTTACTAGGAGCAAGAACGTTTATCAAGGTCAAAATTTAGATTTTTCAAGTAATGTTAAAAATAGTTGTAAAACTCGTCTTAATGATTTTATTCTATCAAGATACTTTACAAAAAACCAACAGGCCACTAACTAGGATATTCAGAATGAAACCAAGTTGTTTAAAAAAAAAAGAATTTAGTTCCTCCAGTTTTTTTTTGTTTTCATTAGTTTCGTCAATTTGTTACTGCTTTCTAATATCAGACTTTGATTTGCCTTGTGATTTAGACTTGTTAACGTGGTGATACTGACAACTTTGCAAACATTTACGGACTTCGTATTCTGCTATCGATTGGACTTGTTTGAAAAAGTTTTTGTGAAATTTGTGTATTATGCCACAACAATACACGCCCGCCGAATACGCAAACATGCATTTCATTTACGGCGGATGTAATGGCAACGCCAATAGAGCTGCTAGTGTTTATCGCGAAAGATGTCCAAATGCGCGACACCCTGATTACCGTGTTTTCATCAGAGTACATAATGCATTTATGGAAGGACGATTTCCTGGAAGTGGCATAGGCGGGACAAGCGGAGGACGACCTCAACGACACAATGCAGACGAAGTACTAGAAATAGTCAAAGAAGCTGGTTATGCGCGTCGGATTAAAAGATCTTTTTATTAGGCGTTGCCGAGCATGCATTGCTGCCAGCGGAAGACATGTTGAACATTTAGTTTAAGTTTTTCATTAAATTCTTTTTTTTTTAACAACTTGGTTTCATTCTGAATATCCTAGTTAGTGGCCTGTTAGTTTTTTTGTAAAGTATCTTGATAGAATAAAATCATTAAGACGAGTTTTACAACTATTTTTAACATTACTTGAAAAATCTAAATGTTGACCTTGATAAACGTTCTTGCTCCTAGTAACATAATGTTACTTTAAAAGTACACATTGTTATGCCTTTTTAGAAACTACACATACTAGACAATTTATTAAGATCATGGGCAGCTATAGCGCCGTACTTTTTTTTTCACAGTAGATGTTCAAAAGTTGATGTTAAGAAAAAAAAATTAAAAAATTCTCTTAAAATGACTATTTTATTAACGTTTAACGTTAAGGACACCTACAATCATATTAAAAGTGAATGATACACGTCTTTAAGAGTATAATACAAAAAAAAATTCACGAAAATACTTAAATTTGAAGAAATGGCTACGGAATTAATAAAAAAAGTAGAGAAATTACTAAAAAAGTATAAAAGTCTATGCCATTACCATATGGTTGACAACCCTAGCAAAATGATATGATTTTCTTATAGCCTCACATCCGGAGCAACTCCAGTTTACGGTTTATCCATTCATTACGGGAGACCCTGTATATACTTTTTCCAAAATTAAAGTATCCTGTAAGTAAGTTACTCCTGTTTACATCAGCTATCTGCCACTAAAAATCCGGTCAAAATCATTCCAGTAATTTCAGAGATTAGTTGGAATAAACAGATACAGATTTTTTTTTTAAATGTTGTTTTGGGACATATTTCAATTTGGTCCGTTGAAGTCTGTTTTTTTTTGTAATAATTATTAAGTCATTGCGGTTGTATAGGTACCTACTTGCTAGGTTTGTCAAATATAAAAGTAGGTGCGTCTTCTAAGCATTTATAGACCTTTTGGATATATTTGGATTTGGTTATCCATACCATATCTTTAAAATTGTTTTTCATGAAAATGTTTAATTTTAGCAGTTCATTATAAAGGCACCTTTTACAAAATAATAATAAAAATAAATAGGACACGTCCTTATCCCCCTGACCGCGTTGTCCAAAATATTAAAATTTAATTGATTTAGAAGTAAGTGAACATATATGGTATAAGTTCGAAATTCCCCTTCTGTGTACCCATACATACACGTGTTCACTGAAAAT
Organism: Lithosia quadra; assembly: GCA_963576445.1. NCBI lineage: Eukaryota > Metazoa > Arthropoda > Insecta > Lepidoptera > Erebidae > Lithosia > Lithosia quadra. The sequence continues at coordinate 942,786 of OY754899.1, read as the reverse complement.
AATATTTGACTTGTCTTTTTTCAAGTAAACAAAAATAGCGCGATGCAGGTTCCGTAGTTTTGTAGTAGTTCAACCTGTTTTCAAAAGATGGCGCTGTGACAAAAAATAAATGAATATATATACAGTCTACAAAGACCCAAAGTATAATTTTAACTATACGCAGGTGGCACGGCGGTACGGTGGCCATAAATTTCCTATAGTTACTATACGAAATTTATGGCTACCGTACCGACATGCCGCCTGCGTAATTGATTTATCAGACTCGGCGTGATAACTTCAATAGCGCGATGCAGGTTCCTAGTTTTGTAACAGTTCAACCTGTTTTCAAAAGATGGCGCTGTGCCAAAAAATAAAACTCGTGTTACAAAAGCGTAATACTTTATTCTTATAGTTATGTACAACTAATGCTATCAGAAGTGCGCCGTCAGTCTGTCGATCTCGTAAAGGTCCGTCATAATCTCTTCTACTTTGGTGCCAATCTTTTTGGCGATCTGTAACAAAAAAAATACAACTAGCTTTTTGCCTTTAATTAAACCTTTTTTTGTGGGAAATCCCCACAGATATCACCCCCACTGAGACTGCGGGGGTGGTTATGTCGGAATTGAACCGACTTCAATCGTAACCATCTCAGATCTTCGAGCGCCAAGGTGTAAAGTGACCTCGCACCCCGGCTGACACGGGGCCATCTATGGCTTCAAAATGCCCTTAAGTTTCAGAACCACGGTGTTCCCGTTTTACCTCCTGGCAAAGGGGGGGGGGGGAGCTGTCGCCTCAGCCTTCTGCTAGGGCTTAAGGCCGCTCCACCTAGTAGTACAGTGAGCTCTGGCTACCCGCCGGTAAGTAGGTAACACAACACGATGGTTATTATGGCCGCGGTGTTCTGTAGGACGGAGGTACTACCCCAGTCGGACAGCTCATTTCGGACCGGAGATACCGTCGTGTCCTACCTCCTTAGAGCTAAGAGCGTTTAGACCTTAATCCATACACGCTGGTCTAATGCGGGTTGGTGGATTTTAATACTTGTTGTAAATTAAGTAATACTTACATCTTGTTTCTCAGCGTTAGGCATGGATGGGAACAGAGAGACGAGATCTCCGTCTAGCATGCTGCGCGCTGGACCTCCGCCCACCGGCCGCCGGGCCGACTTGTATGTCCTGTAACCATTTCAATATAGTCTCACGATTGATACACTAATTCCGCCCTCAATCCCACTAACATGGTCAACAATGAGCCATGAACACACCGAGTAGTGACACTCGGGAAGTCCCGAGCAAATGTTAATCTGTCCTGGAACCCGCATCGAAACTAATCAGAACTAAATTGGTGGAGTTAGATATATAATAAATCCAATTCCCTCCTTAGCAACATAACATAAACTCACGCCTATATCCCCGAAGGGGTAGGCAGAGGTGCTAGCACCCACATTTCGCCAGTTTATGTTTAGGTCCCAATGTAATAGGTGGCGAGCCTATTGCCATTTTAACCGGGCACTTATAAACCTGCGATAAATACACACATAACTTCGAAAAGCATCGAAAAGTCACTGGTGTGTGCCATGGTGAACCTGGGATCGAACCCGAGACCTCGTCTCAGCAGTCCATTACCCATACCACTAGGCTACCGCGGCATACAAAATACATAAAATGTAAAATTAATTGTGGGAGAAAATACAAGCATATAATTATTATGATGAAGTGTTTACCTGTAGGCGCGAGGGTTGAGGCCGGCAATGTGGCAGCAGTAGTTGTTCATGACGTTCTGCAGCATCAGCAACCGCCGGTACATCTTCTCCGTGATGGGCAGCACGTAGCCCACGCCCCCGTCCAACGTGGCTACACCACAAACATACGTATTATAACAGCAACCCATTAATGTCCCACTGCTGGGCACGGGTCTCCTCTCCTCTAACGAGAGAGCCGAGAGGGGTTAGGTCCAATCCACACACGCTGGCCTAATGCGGGTTGGTGGATCGGACATGCCCTTAGAATGTCTTCTAGGACATGTGTTTTCTCACGATGTTTTACCGTCAGCAGATGGTAAATCATGTGATTAGCACATATAAATTCCGCAAAGTGAAATTCACATTGGTACTGTCCTGCCGGATTCGAACTCGATACCTCTGAGAAGGGACCGCGTCCTTATCCATTCCATAGCCATAAAATACGTCATATTATATTACAAACAAAAAAAACATGTGTTTCCTTCCTCCTACAGTCCCGAGTCCTTTAAGCGGGGCGTGAAAAAGCATTTGATGAGGCCGTCAAGCTCAGGGTCACCACTGTAGCACTATCGGTGTATGTAGTGGTGACCCTGGTCCTGAGACTTTACTTTTAGCTTACCATCAGGCGAGGTGAAGTCATTTTGACGTGTCCAATATAAAAAACCCTTTCTTCCAAATTGAAAAAGTAAATTGAAAACTGAAAAAATGCAATAAGTCATGGAAGAAACGGCAGGTCAAAAGCATTCAAAACTGGCGGGCAGCACAGAAACTCTCAATCACCCTCCAACCCACCGTTCTTCCCCCCCTCCCCCAACCCCTCTTCAGGATTGGTATCGCGAGTGTGCACACGTCCATAGCCCTCGGTGATCGCTTCGCATCAGGTGGGCCGTGTGCTTGTCTGCCATCTAAGTTGTATAGAAATACTCACTGAACATGGTGACGTGTCTCCTGTTGTTGTCTGCAGGCATGTGTGTCGCGTTGATTCGGAACATGGCGTGGACCTGCTGGCCCACGTGGTAGTCGCCCTTGCGGATCAGACGTTGCCCTACGGAAAACATAGGTAGAATAAAGTTTTTGTACCACCATCATCATCATTCTCTGAACCTTTTTCCTAACTCAGTTGGGGTCGGCTTTCCAGTCTAACTGTGATGCGGCTGAACTTCGATATTTTCCGTGGAGCGACTGCCATCTGACCTCCACAACCAATGGTCATTATGACCAATGTCGATATCGAATCAAATATATATATTAGTATATACATAGGATACCTGACAAACACAGTAAATTTTAATGTGCCTACAATGTAGATCATACATTAAAAAAAACAGTATAGTGCACGGCATCTAACTTGGCAAGATTTTGGAGTAGTGTAGGCGCCACTGCTCCAAAACTTTGCCAAGTTTTGTAAACAAAGTTCTCATGTTGTGGCGATACCCAGCGCCATCTAGTGACAGTACGACGAACTACTTCGATACTGCAACTTCGTCAATACGATCCTAAATCGCGAAGGTGAAGTTCGCGCGCTGGTATAACATATTTTATATGTTGCAGTCAAAACTCTTAACCAGTCAAAAGTACTTTTAACTAGCAAAATCAGTCAAAAGTACTTTCAACCGTAAGCTTTGCCCGGCCTCCTTACCTCCATAGCTCTCCCTGGCCTGTGGCTGGTACATGAACAGCGCCAGATTCCCCTCCGATTCGCTCACGAGGAAGCCCAGTGTCGTATTGTCGACCATAAACTCCATATCGTAAATCTGAGAAATTAAATTAATAATTATGGCAATGTTACGTATATTCAACGCCAAATAACTTGACATCCCCAAATCTGGATTAACTGGCCAACCAAATATTACGGTGTTAAAATTTTAAAAAATCTAATTGAAAATGAATCAAATGTTTGAGAAGCGCATGAAAGCATAGGAAGATTTAGTTTTGACAAATAAAAAAGTTCTTTTTACCATTTTTCCTTCTATTAGAATTGAAATCTCGCGTTTTGCACATGGCGTTACTGAATAATGTGCCAAGGTGGACTGTATGCTTGTCTGTCACCTAAGTGACACAAAAAAAAACATCCAAAGCTTGGATTTCGGAGTTTGTTGTCCGAGCTATGGATATTTTAATTTTATAAATAACGCTCTCGTTCCGTTATCAAATCTTTAAGATCACTCATAGTTTGATTTATTTTCAATTCGATTTAAAAAAATTAATATCTATAAGTTTTCATTAGCTCTTAAATTTCACTGATTTTAAAAACGTAGTTTTAACTGCATCAGGCTTATAACAACAAGCGGTCATCTTAGCCAATGGACGTGTGAAACAGGGGCGTCACACTCGAGTTGCAAATCCGACCGGGGTGGGAGTGACCCTCTAGAGGGCTGCGCCGAGCTCCACGTGTCCCTCTGCACAGTGGGGAGCAGGCGGAGGGCGCGGGCGGGCTGATTCGCCGCGCGCGGACGTTTGGGTGACAGGACGGCCGCCTGTCACCCTTCACCCCAGTTATTGTTATATAATACCCAAGACGGTGTGCGGTTTTAGTCGGTTCGATCCCGACATAACCACCCCCGATGGCCGACGGGGGTGGTATCCCGCTGCTGACCCTGTATAAGCGTTTGGATGATGGTATATCTCACCTGTGCAGTCCTAAGGTCCCTCGAGACCAGCGACAGAGTCCTGTGCTGGTCCTGATATCTCAGCAACGATATAGACTTGTACACATCTGCGACCAACACCAGGTTCTTGACGGCCATCATGCGGTGTACGTATATCTGAGTGTCGATGAACGCCACGCCCACTAAATCGTTGTCTTTTAACTGCCAGATGTAGATCTGTGATGGAAATATAATAAAATATTATCGCAGGTTTATAAGTGCCCGGTTAATGGCAATAGGCTCGCCACCTATTACATTGGGACCTAAACATAAACTGGTGAAACGTGGGTGCTAGCACCTCTGCCTACCCCTTCGGGGATATAGGCGTGAGTTTATGTTATATGTTATGTTATTATATTAGTAAAATATTTTCAATACAATGTGATATTGTTCAATAAAAAAAAATTGTAGGAAGATAAAATAATAGCCATTATTTATTATTATCATCATTATAAAAATATACATAAAGCTTTTTAATTTAATATAGATATTTATAAATAAATAAATATTGAATCACGAATTCAATTAACATACTTGATTAACTTATCAGTTTTTCAGATGGCGCTAGCGAGTTTGGCTCCTTTGTGTACGACGGCCATATTCAGTGTCATTATTGTTTACAAAAAAAACATGCATTTATTCATCAACATCATAACATAAAGAGGGACCTAAAACAGTATTAACTAGTAGTTTGTGAACTAATACATCATGTATTGTAACAGGTGAGTGAAGGAACTTAAAGATTAACTTAAAAAACGTGGTGCTTCTTTACGAGGAAAAAAAGCAGATCTTGTGGAAAGGTATATTGTTTTAAATAAATTACCACTATATTCACAAATTTCGTATTCAGAAACATTTTTGTTTTGAAGATACCATTACCTAAAATGTAACAGACTTGTAATACTTATGCATATAGTTAAACTACGGGGATAATAATAATATACATTCTTTTACTTTCAGGTTGGAGATTTATGACCAAAACTTCAATTTTGAACACCTATAAAGGGCTGATAACGAAGATCCTGAAATCTTTTACTTTCAGGTTGGAGATTTATGACCAAAACTTCAATTTTGAACACCTATAAAGGGCTGATAACGAAGATCCTGAAATATAGTTACCATTGCCAGAAACCTATCGTGATATTAACAGTAACACGGCTCTACTACCTTTTGATAAGACAATCATAAGGCATTATCTATGCTAGTAAGTAGTTTAAACTAAGTATAGATTTATACCTAATAGGAAACTGCATTGAGTTAGGATATAAACCAAAGTGAAATTTTAACTGAGACCCTAGCCCATTTTCACCATTACTTATTCACAACTATATTTTTTCTTTTCAGTACACAAAAAGAACAATATTGCTATGCACCTGTATGAAACCCGTCATTTATTGATGGTAAGATCTTCTGTTGTTGGTAATAATACCTATATAAAGGGATATTGCAGAAAATCAATGAAAAATGTTCAATATGAAGTGGACATACATAATACTTGGACGTGAATATAGGACACATGAAGCTTTTAAAAATAAAACACTTTATGTCATCTTAGTTTTTTTATTTACAATACCTGCATCATCTGCAAGTAGTAGCTCTGTGGAAAATAATCTTAAGTATAGTGTACAGCATCTAACTTGGCAAGATTTTAGAGTAGTGGGGCCCACCGTCCACACTATTAAGTTAGATGCTGTGAACCATATATTAGATGCTTGAGTACTTCAATGAGTGTGGCAAGTTGTTGGTGTCATTATCAATCTCATGCTCTTGAGATATATTGCAAAATCATCATAATATACTATCACTATATTTAATGGCACTATGCCTTCACAGGATTGGTAAGTTGATGGCATTTCAAATAGCTATTTCCTCAGGTTCCGGACTCCCAATATATCTTTTCTTGTTCTTGCTGTTTCTGATAGTGGTTAAGTGTTTCAAGGAGATATAGATGGTACAGCACTTTTCTTCATATATTTATGTTGGTGTTCAACTCCTAGAATATAGAAATGACTGTTATTATTAAGATCATAGGAGTAAATCAATTTGTATGTTATTTTATGTAGGTATATCAAGTACATATGTATTAGGACTACTAATAATGTTGAATAAGCAACACTCACCTGTGTATTCACAATTTTTTTATAATCATTTTCCACGAAATGTTTTCGACATAACCTCTAACTATTTTTAGAAATAAAATTTTGTAGGCAAATGTCTTTCAACCAAAGCCGACGAATTTTGTAATCTTTTGGGATATGGTGTACTCCAAATTCTGAGCATTTCGCTACTATACATTTAGTCATCTTGGGTTTAAAAATTATTTTGTAAATAACTCCATACAAATGATCAATGTTTTAGGAGCCATCTACACCAGCGCCACTTTGACAGTTGCCAACCCCATTGCAATCAAACATACGTTTTAAGTATGACAATAAGACCTTTCAAACAAAAAAAAACCGCATCAAAATCCGTTCAGTATGCAGTAGTGGTTACGTCCATTGCGAATAAACAGTCCTGAGACTTTACCTTTAGCTTACCATCAGGCGAGGTGAAGTCATTTTGACGTGTCCTATATAAAATAAAACCACACCGGAATTCCAAAAAAAAAATATATTTTTGTGTCTAGAATCGTTCATGTATTGGAGATATTTAATAAAAAATCTTGACTTAGGTATGTTTTTATTAGAAAAAGTCGTAGTCAAGTAGAGAATGCAAATCTCGCGAGATTGGGGCTCCAGCGAGATCTCGCGAGATTGGCAGTTTTATTTGTTTTTTTTTTGCAAATAATTACAATATTTGGATAAATTAGGAAAATATATATAAGGATTATAAATGTTACAATCTATGCAATTAATTGGTTGAGTAGAACCGGGTATAAAATCGTCAAGAAAAATAGTTTCTTTCATTCCTTACTTTTAGATATTAAAGCGTAAAAACAAACTCAACATCACACTCTTTAAAGCAGTTCCCAATCAGTCAGTCGAATGGCTACTCACCTTCTGCCCAACTGCGGAGATGAGGAAGCCCAGAACCTGCGTGAGCGCAGTCACGGGGCCCTTCTGTTCCTTAGCGTACAACTCCTTGAAGCGATTCTTCGTCAGTGGCTGGCCTGGCTCCGGTACTACGTCTATGATATCGTAGATTATTATCTGCAAGGACACACAAACTCTCCATAAATAGAACTTGTTGCTATACTAAAATTATACGACTTAGGTGGAAGACAAGCACACGGCCCACTTGATAGGAACCTAACTCCGTGGTCTATGGGCGTGTGCAACACCAAGAGCGTCACATTCGAAGGGGCCATCTCGAATCCGGAGATGACCGGGGACCTTACACCCTGCCGTCAGAAGACTCTAGACGGCGTGCGGTTTTAGTCGGTAAGAGTCCGACATAACCTGCCCAGCTGGCCGCGGGGTGGGTATCCATGAGAATTTCCGCACGGAAAAAAAAAGAGCGTCACATACTACTGACCCTGGATGGGGTGGTTGGGGAGAAATTAATCTCTCCAGTAAACCCTGGCTACCCTACTTACCGGCGGGAACACAACACGATGGTTATTATGGCCGCGGTGTTCTGTAGGCGGAGGTACTACCCCAGACGGACTGCTCAGTTCGGACGGGAGATACCGTCGTGTCCTACGTCCATAGGGAAGAAATAGCAACTTACCCGTCCTCTGGAAGTGATGTCTTCACTGTAGTTGTAATTCGTGCCTATTGCTATGTACCCTCTAAGTCCAGATCTGCAACCAACACAAAAACGTATTTAATTGAAGTTTTAAAAGTCAATTCCTATGTGAAGAGTCCCCACGAACTACCTGGTCAACTCGTAAGACTATCTAACTACCTGGCCCCCTCAAAGGACTACTTTCCTGGTCACCTCGTAGAATTAACTACCCGTAAAACTAACTACCTGGTCTCTTCATAGGACCATCTACCTGGTCCCCTTGTAAATTTACCTGGTCCACTCGTAAAACTAATTACCTGGTCCTCATAGGACTATCTTTCTGGTTCCTTCGGACTATTTTTTTTTATATAGGAAACGTCAACATGACTTTACCTCGCCTGATGGTAAGCTAAAGGCAAAGTCTCAGGACTGGGGTCACCACTACATACATCGGTAGTGCTACAGTGGCGGCCCTCAGCTTGATGGCCTCATCAAATGCTTTTTCACGGCCTGGTTAAAGGCCCCGGGACTAATATTCCCTTGGACTGTCTAATTAACTGGTCCCCTGGAATATTTATTTACCTGGTCCCCTCGTAAGACAGCGCGACGTTCTTGAGGCAGGTGACGTGCTCCCAGTCGTCCAGTTCGATGCGCGTGTTGGGAATGATCTCCCAGGACACGGGTGAGAACAGCGTCACTGAGAATTTGTCCTGCATTGGGTACGGGAACCTGGCACACAACATACATAATATGTTATAATATATGCGTATTCCTGATTAAAATTATCTAATTTAAATTATCGCGTAGAAGCGATGGTAGCTGAATAGATAAGGACGCGGCCTCTACTTAGAGGTATCGAGTTCGAATCCGGTCGGACAGCACCAATGTGAATTTCACTTTGTGGAATTCACATGATTTACCATTTGCTGACGGAGAAGAAAAAACATCGTGAGGAAACCCACATGAACTAGAAGAAATTCTAAGGACATGTCCGATCCACCAACCCGCATTAGGCCAGCGTGTGTGGGTTAGGGTCTAAACCCTCTAAGCTCGTTAGAGGAGAGGAGACTCGTGCCCAGCAGTGGGACATAAAAGGGTTGTTATTATTTATTATTATGCGTATTAAAGCTGTGTTAAATTACATTAGTTTAACTAGCTTCATGGGTTCTAGAATGCTAATAAACATACTTATATACTTTTTTTTGTAAATACATACATAATTATACATCGAAAGCCCACATCAATGCAAATAAACATATCCATGCATACAAAATATTTGCACTGAGCGGGAATCGAACCTATAGAAACACATACCTGTCTCCTTTATTCTCATTCGCTTTCTCCTTATCCTCCCCGTTGAACTTGTAGTAGGTCTGTGTGGGGGTCTGCGTGGAGGCGACGAGGCAGTAGGTCTTGGACTCCACGTGGTAGGTCACGAAGTGGGGGGTGACCCTCAGGGGCACCTTGCGGACCGGCCACCACGCGTCGTAGGACAGGTGTGTGGGCAACGCGCAGATGCGGAGGGACGACTGTGGGATTAGACTGGTTTTGTGAGATATTTCTAACTAGCTATTGCGCGCGGTTCCTCCTGCATGAAATTTTGATCCCGTTCCCAGGCAGGCAGGAAAGTATTCGTGAGATAAAAGTAACTTATCGGCTTATTCCAGAATATAATCTACAAAATTTGTAAAAGAGTAACGAATATTCATAGATAACATACAGGTCAAAAATTGAACATCCTTTTGAAGTCCGTTTACAACCGTTTTTTTTTTTTTTATCGTGCGGAAATCCCCATGGATACCACCCCCGTCGGCCATCGGGGGTGGTTATGTCGGGATCGAACCGACTAAAACCGCACGCCGTCTCGGGCCTTAGTAACCGGGGTGTAAGGTTACCCAATGGGCATATCCCTCGCACCCCAGCTGACCCCGGGCCATCTACGGTTTTAAGATGGCCCCCTCGACCCCCCGAAAGGGGGGGTGGGGCGAGCATCGCGCCACTTCGCTGACGGTGGGGTGTAGGGTGACAGGAGACCGTCCTATCACCCAACCGTCGGCGCGCAGACAATCAGCTCGCCCCCCGCTCGCTCCCCACTGTGCCATCTGCTAGTCAGAGGGACACGTGGAGAGCCTCGGAGCAGCCCTCTAGAGGGCCACTCCCACCCCGGCCGGATTGGCCGCAGGCAGCAGCGTCTCCCGTGGCGAGTGGGAGGCGCTGCTCGCCTCCGTTGCCCAGGTGCACCACGTGGAGGTTCCGGCCCGCACCCAGTCCGTTTACAACCCTGTTCAATACGGTACATTTTTGTAGGAGGCAGTGCGGGCGACTGTACGTGATATTTCACGAAATATCGCGAATTACAGTCGCATTCGGTATTAGCTTAACACTTTACATAAAATAATTTTAAAAATGTGCTCTGAAAATTACAAACATACAAAAACAAATAACATAAACATAGTTATTGATTTGTTTCAATTTATTGATCGTTTGTGAATTTTAAAAACAACCTCCCGGATATCCTTACCCAGAACAAACAAAGTAGGACGGATATCCTTACCCAGAACAAAGTAGGATACAGTAAAGGATATCCTAGGTGTATCCCATAAATCTTTAGATAAAGAAACCTTATATCTACTACTGTCCCCCCTGGGGACCCTCACCTTAGCGTTAAAGAACAGGAAGCCAGAAGGACAGTTAGTGTTGTTGAAGGGTGCGAAGCTGGCGACGGGCGCGTGCTCCGTGCACAGCGGGTGCAGGCGCAGCTCCCCGCGCGCCGAGAGCAGCAGGAAGTAGGGCGTCGGGCCGCAGATGAACACGCCGTTGTACCCGCCCACGTTACCTGCCAACGAACACACCGGTATTTATGTCTAAGTGGATGCAGATACACAAGTGGCATGCATGATTTTATTATTATAAGTGAATTGAATTTGATTTTATTTTATTTTAATAGATTTTGTTTAATTTATTTTGAATGAACTTTTTATGGTTTTAATTAGTATTTTTATTTTATGATTTTATTTGTTCAATTATTGTTAATTTAATTTTTTATTTATATTTTACAATGAATTTTTATATGGACATGCTTGTAATTGGTCTGAAATAAATCATTATTATTATTATTATTAAAGGGTCTCATCCAAGGACTTTGGCCCCAAAATCAAGATTACGTACAGGCTATTAACTTGCTAGGTGCGGACCGGAACCTCCATGCGGTGCACCCGGGCAACGAAGGCGAGCAGCGCCTCCCACTCACCACGGGAAACGCTGCTACCTGCGGCCAATCCGGCTCTAGAGGGCTGCTCCGAGGTGAGCCACGTGTCCCTCTAACTAGCAGATGGCAAAGTGGGGAGCGAGCAGGGGGCGAGCTGATTATCTGCGCGCCGACGGTTGGGTGACAGGACGGCCACCTGTCACCCTGCACCCCACCGCCGGCGAAGTGGCGCGATGCTCGCCCCCGATGGCCGACGGGGGTAGTATTCATGGAGATTTCCGCACGATAAAAAAGGGTGACAGGCAGCCGTCTTGTCACACCTTCCCTGCGCTCAAAGACCCGCCCCTTACCTACTCTCCACTGTGCCCTCTGCTAGTCAGAGGGACACGAGAGACTCCCGAATAGCCACATATACATAGCCACTTCCACCTCAGCAGTAATTAGTTGCCCGGGTGCAACTCCATCTACCCTTATCTCTTTCTTAATTAAAACAGAATATCAACAAATGCCAGAAGTATAATACTTGTGACTAACCAAAGTACCGGCATTGTCGGACGCCTTCCTTAAGCTGCTGTGTCTCGTACGAGTCGTCAGGACTCGTGAGGGGGGAGGACACGTAGCCGAAGGGGAATGATGCCGTCACGCGGGAGAAACGGAGCTTCAGGTTGCCGCGGGGGTACTTGTAGGCCTGGAGGATAAAATAACACGTTAGAGGTGATATTGTGCAAAATTATATATATAGAATTATAGTTAAAAATATATATATATATATATCAAGCTTTTATTCAATGTCATCCAAACGTATGTAAAATTTCAGCTATCGACCAAACAAATGTCAAACCCCTAGAGTCTAGGGTTTTGACATTTTGAATTTGATTTAGAATTTGATATTTTGAACAGTGTGTATGTAATGTAGACCGTTCAAAATATCAAGAATGCTAAAGAACGCCCACAAGAAATTCAAGAACCCTCAATAACTCGCCCTTAAATTGTGAAGAACCCTCAAGGACCTCTTTAAAAAGGTGTGTAATAAAAAAAATGGAGGACTGAATATTAAAAAAAAAATGTCGGTAAGTGTTGCGAATTCAATTTTTTTTCCCATTTCAAAAATCCCCACGTGCTTAAAGAAATTTGTAGTCAGTTGGAGGTATATTATAGTAAAATCTCAAAATTTTGACATTCATAAGAATATAGTACTTCGGCGAGGTGGGTTAAACCCCCCCCCCTCCCTCCCCCACCATATCCCCACTGCGCACCCCAACTCACCTGGTAGATCATCAGCTGATCGCTACACCGCATCAGCATCAGTACCCTGGTCCCCTTGTGCCCCACTCCGACCACCAGTAACTCCCTCAGTTTCTCTGCATCAGCATTTTGCCCCCCACTGTTCAGGTCTTCGTCATCCACGCCGGTCGATGGAATCGGTACTGATTCTAGACTGTCAGCCAAGATCTGTTGAAAACAGAATTATCAATGACTAGCTGACCCACCCCGGCTTCACTCGTGGCGTATTTCGAACCCCGATGCACCCTTTTTAACTCACATAATATGCTCATAATTTATCAGTTTTCCTAAAACGTACGGGAATCTACCGGAATTGTTCACATTTATGATTATTGCTCCGCTCCCTTGGGCAGTAGCGTGATGATATTCAGCCTATGACATTCACGGATAATGTGGCTTCCTAATGGTGAAAGAATTTTTAAAATCGGTTCAGTAGATCCCGAGATTACCCCTTACAATTTAACAAATATACAAACACACAAACTTTACTTCTTTATAATATTAGTATAGATAAACCCTATGGCATCTCCCATCCGAACGGAGCAGTCCAACTGGGGTAGTACCTCCAGCCTACAGAACACCGCGCCTATATTAACCATCGTGTTGTGTTCCCGCCGGTTAGTAGTTTAGCCAGAGCTCACTGTACCGCTCCTCTCCCAACCCCTTCCTAGCCTCCCCCCCCCCCCCTTCCCTTCAAGGTAGACAGCGCGTTGACACCTCTGATGCTGCACACGTCTATAGGCGACCGCTTCCCATCAGGGCCTCGATTCTGCTAAAGGCAAACCACTGTAATACCACTGACACTCTAAAAATGCTATTTAATTGTAGACTTTACCGTTAAACAGTTAAAGTCTAAAATCAAATGAAAAAAATTCATTTCACTTTTTCATTCGCTCCCCAAAATATCATTTGACTTTAGACTTTAAGCCGATAACAATAAAGTCAACAATTAAATGGCATTTTTTAGAGTGTCAGTGGTATATCAGTGGTTTGTCTTTAGCAGAATCGAGGCCCAGGTAGGCCACGAGCTTGTCTGCCACCTACGTAGTATAAAAAAAAGATGGAACGCGTTGAAGAGCCAAGTGGGCCGACTCTAGCGTCGTCAGTTCAACATATTCCGTTAATAGGTTTTTTAGCTCCACGACCCCGTCATTTTGTCTGACGATCCTAGGATGTTAGCACTGGACTCACCCTGTTGCCAGCACAGGCGGATCGCACGAGGAAGCTGAGTCTCATCTCTGGCAGCGAGTAGATCTCCAGGTTGCCGTTAAGCCGCAGTACGAAGAGCCAGTACGTCGGCTTCACCTCTGCTAAATACTTCTTCCACCAGCGCGAGATGCGCCGGGGAACTCCCGGGTTCTTCGACTGCTCTGCTAACATTATCTGTCAAAAGATACCCTTCATATTAATTACCAGTTTGTGCTTACCACTCCATACATAAGCTCTTAGGCCAACGTGTGTGGATTAAGGTCTAAACCCTCTAAGCTCTCTCGTTAGAGGAGAGAAGATCCGTGCCCAGCAGTGGGACATAAATGGGTTGCTATTTTTATACGTATATGCTCACGCCTTTTTCCCTCTGGGGTAGGCAGAGACACAACATAACATATGGAGTTGAAATTTGTTCTTCCGGAAAGCAATAATCTGGGAGTTTTTAAGTCAAGGGTGAATAGTTTGCTCCTAGGCAAGCGTGATTCATCGTCGACTGTATCATCTCTTACCATCAAAAAATTAATTAATTGATGGTAGACCATCAAACGGGGCCAATGAAGGTTGTTAAGTGATTTCTGATAGGTTATAAATAGAAAAAAGGACCTAAAATGCTTCCTTGTGGCACACCGTCACAGTCAAATGCTTTAGTCAAATCTAAAAATACACTGTTTGTCTGTTATTGGTCGATTATTTTTGTTATAGTCGATAAGCCCGCGCTTGACTTACCTCACCTGATGATAAAGGATAATGTAGTCGATGATGGAGCATGCAAGCCTAGAAGCAACCTATAGACTCTTGAATTTTTTTTAAGTACAGTTTCTTATAAGATTATAGAAGTACTTACGCTAGCCATCGACGCCGGTGTTTGGTCACCTCCGTACAGTAGTTCATCTTCGTCGTTTAGCTCGTAAACTGTCCCAGGTTTGAATCCTTCCGCTTTCACATTCTTGCCTTTCATTTTTCCGGTAAATTCACCTTTCACCTGATGGAGTAGAATTTAGTTAATTTTTAGTTTTTAGATCTTTTGTTTTTAGGTTTTATAGATATATATTATAACCTATGACCGTATCAGTTTTCACGTTTCTTTACTATATCTCTGGTTCTACTAATGCGATTGTGATCAAATATACCTAAGATTTTTAGTCTGATAAAGACCTAAGGAAAAAAAACATCGAAAACCGTTCAGTAGTTTTTGCGTCTATTACACACAAACAGACAGAAGTGAATTCCAAAAAAATATTTTCGTGTTCAGAATTGTTTATTTAACATAACCAAAGGATTTTTTTTAATATCTCCAATGTACAGATAGCTATTTTATAATTTTTATAATAGTATAGATAAGTGTTTATCCACATTCTAGAACTGTTCTTATTTTGTGTTGTATATTAAAAGCACTTGGTATAATTATATAAATGAGTTTATTATAATACTAGCTTCCGCCCGCGGCTTCGCCCGCGTGGAATCCGGTATTGCCACCAAGTCTATTTGAATGAAACGACTCTCCACTCGACTTTCTACTCCGCTGTTCACTCCACTCTCCACTCCACACTCCACTCCACTGTTCACTCCACTCTCCACACCACTCCCCACTCCACTCCACTCTCCACTCCCCTCCACTGGTCTCCACTCATCTAGCCAAAACCTTTCGGATAAAAAGTACCCACTAAACGGCATTTAGTGCGGTTTTCTTGGTCAGACCTAAAATTTGGAGATACGACCAATAGTTTTGTTTCTTATTTATTGGTTTCACCTTACACCATCTTTACAGGGTTCACCTAAGGCGACAGTGTGGTCATCATATCCCTTTATAACAGTACTTTTAGTTGTAATAATCGATATTTGAAAAAAAGACTTGGTTATGTTGACCACAAATATCTATTTTTTTGCAATCCTTGTCTGTTTGTTCGTGATGGACGCAAAAACTGCTGAACAAATTTTGATGCCGCCTTTTCATTAGAAAGGTCTTGGTTTTACATAAAATCTGCCGTATGTTTGATTGCATTTGGTTAAGTAGAACCGGGGATATGACCAAAAAAACGATTACCAACCAATCGACTTCCACGGGCAGAGCCGCGGGTATTAGCTTGTATAAAAAGTAGCCTATATATTACTCCAGACTATAATCTATCTCTGTACCAAATTTCAACCCGATCTATTCAGCTGTTTTTACGTGAAAGAGTAACAAACATACATCCAGATATCCCGACTGATCAACTCCATGGGCAAAGCCGCGGGTATTAGCTTGTATAAAAATTAGCCTATATGTTATTTCACACTACACTCTATCTCGGTACCAAATTTCAGCCAGATCCATTCAGCCGTTTTTACGTGAAATAGCAACAAACATAATATTTGGACATCCCGACCGATCGACTTTGCGAGCGGAGCCGCGGTATTAGCTTATATAAAAAGTAGCCTATATGTTATTCCAGACTATAATCTATCTCTGTACCAAATTTCAACCTGATCTATTCAGCCGTTTTTACGTGAAAGAGTAACAAACATACATCCAGATATCCCGACTGATCGACTCCATGGGCGAAGCCACGGGTATAAGCTTGTATAAAAAGTAGCCTACATGTTATTTCACACTACACTCTATCTCGGTACCAAATTTCAGCCAGATCCAGTCAGCCGTTTTTACGTGAAATAGCAACAAACATAATATTTGGACATCCCGATCGATCTACTTCGCGAGCGGAGCCGCGAGTATTAGCTTGTATAAAAAGTAGCCTATATTTTATTTCAGACTATAATCTATCTCTATACCAAATTTCAACCCGATCTATTCAGCTGTTTTGCGTGAAATAGTAACAAACATACATCCAGACATCCCGACTGATCTACTCCGTGGGTCGACTGATCGACTCCGTGAGCGGAGTCGCGGGTATTAGCTTGTATAAAAAGTAGCCTATATGTTATTCCACACCTTAATCTATCTCGGTACCAAATTTCAGTCAGATCTATTCAGCCGTTTTTACGTGAAAGAGTAACAAAGATATATCTAAAAATCCCGACCGATCGACTTTGCGAGCGGAGCCGCAGTATTAGCTTGTATAAAAAGTAGCCTATATGTTATTCCAGACTATAATCTATCTCTGTACCAAATTTTAGCCAGATCCATTAAGCCGTTTTTGTGTGGCAGAGTAACAAACATACATCCATACATCCAGACATCCAGACATCCAGACATCCAGACATACATTCTTACAAACTTTCGCGTTTATAATATTAGTAGGATAGTAGGATATTTAAAAATACAAAAATATAACAAAAGCACAATAGCCATGTGTCATCGCGCACCGAGAGACAGAACACCAATTCATAGGCAATAGATATTATACCATACACACATTTGCGTTCACACACCAACATTTTGTATGGATAGTTAGAGTATTTAGATGGCGCTGTGTTCCAACTCACCTGTGCGCTATCGGCCTCGGGTGGCGCGAACAGTCCGCTAAGGTCCCTGTACACTGTGGCGCGAAGCATCGCCGGCCGGTGTGGGACGGCCTGCCGCGTGGGCGCCAGGCGGCCGGACGACTGTTGCCCAAAATACACAATTAGCTTAACAACTAGCATTATTCAAGTTATTAGTGTCTTATGAGCATCCTCAACCTCAACCTCTATGTCCCATCGGACATAGAGGTATAGTATCTTACATAATGTAGATACTTAGACAATGTTACTCAAGGAAAACCTAATTTTGATAATAAAACCAATTTAAACTGCATTCAAAGATTCCGTAAATTCGCTTGCAACACTCGGTAATCGAACCCGCTAAAACTTAAAAAAATACATTTTAAACTTTCATGGCATTAATTTATAGGGACAATTATAAGGAACAAATCTCTCTAATAGACATGGTAAATTAAATAAAAATCCAAAACATCTGTTTTAAATTCAATGGGACAGATTTATTAATAATTTTTCGACGTTGGGGGATGATAACAAAATAAATACATTTTGACTTTGATTTTCATTTCTTTTTTTTTATACCACGTAGGTGGCAGACAAGCTCACGGCCCACCTGATGGGAAGTGTGGGGCGAGCACGAATTTTCTTTCGTATCGAGTTCGTAACGTGTGCGACAAAAATTGTATGAAATTTGTACAGCGCCCCTATCGTGCGTACAAATCTCATATAATTTCCATCGCACACGTTACGAACTCGACTCGAAAGAAAATTCGTGCTCGCCCCAGTGGTCACCGAGGCTTATGGACGTGTGCGACACCAAGGGCGACACCCACGCGCTGCCGACCCTGAAGGGAAAAGGCGGAATAATGTAGGTGTCCTCACCGAGCCGTCCTTCCCGCGGAACTCCCTGAGCGCCAGCACGAGGGCCCGGCCGCAGCTGGACAGCACGCACAGGTAGGGGTCGGCCGTAGCGGCATACACCGCCGTCCACTCCAGCTGGATGGACTGCAGCTGCACGCCATCTGACCACGCAAACAGACCAACACTTATAGCCTGCGCAGACGACGGATTTTGGTCCGCGGACTTTTTTGTCCTCTAAAATAGATCGCTTATCGAGTAACGCAAACGAAGGATTAAAAGTACCGTGTACAAAACGTTCAATTCTAAGCGATCTATTTTAGAGGACAAAAAGTCCGCGGACAAAAATTTCTCGTCTGCGCAAGCCCTTATACAGAATGATTTTATTGGAGAGTTATAAAGTCCTACAAACTTGGTAGCGGAGACTTTAACATTATTTTTATTGGTATATCGGTTTTTCCGGAAGCAACCCCAAGAGGAAAACCAACCTTGGACCCAACCTAGAAAAATGATGATGACGATGACTTTTCAGACGGAAGGTGGCCGTGAAGTACCTGTAAGAGCCTCAGTAAAAAACTAGCACTGTAATATTAACCTTCACAGTAAAATAATAGGGTTCAAATTTACTCATTCTTAATCAGTCTGCAGGAGACTCAGTGGAAACAAATACACTGTAATATGAACCTTCTTATAACACAATAAAGTTCAAATTCACTTACTCTTAATCAGTCTAATCCCCACAGTAGTGACCTGCACCATGAACTTGTTATTAGCGAGGTTCCCCGCAAAGATTGTGGGTGAAGCGGTCATGAAGCCAGAGTTGTCCACTTCGTTGATCTCCTGTCCGGTCTGTAGCACCATGGTCCCGTCTTCCTGGGTAAGCAGCAGGTAGGCATGGCTCCCCTCTCCTTCCCTGGTAGAGTCGGTACCCTCGCCGAAGACTGACCACATGTCTAAGCAACCTGGAATCACATAAATTTATTATCATTTGAAGTAATTGTGAAAAAACATCAAACCACGTGTGAGATTTAGTTTGTTCTCAAAACGCGTGATTTCAATTCGTTTAGAAGGAAAACTGGAAAAACAACATTGTCATTTGTCATTATCTGTCGAAATAAAAACTACATACCTACGCTTTTGTAAGATTTTGAAGGCATAATTTAATTACGAAGGAATAATAGTTTATTGTCTCAATAAAAAAAACAAAAGTGCATAAGGCTCTCTAGATCCCACACTAGGATTCTTTTCTTTTTCTTTTTTTTTTGGGGTAGAGGGTGAAATAATTTGGTTGTATCACGCCATCTCGTAGATTTTCGAGGTACTTGCATTGCTATTATTGATAGTACTGGTACTTCAAAAGTCTACAAGATGGCGTTAAATACAATAAAATATAAGGTAAGAAGGCCTAAATTTCCACATTGCAGGGTACAAACTCCTTACTAGGAATTATGTCCCGGGCCTTCTCACCCATGGATAACCAAGAAAATCTTCATCAAACACACTTACCAGGTAAATTGAAAGCTGTAATCAACTGCGGTCTCACAGTCCTTTGCAGTACAGTCAGCGCTCCGTTCTTACCCCTGCCGCTGCACACGACAAGTTCTACTATGTGGTTGTCTTGCTGCCGACTGTACTCTTCTGATAGCAGTTGTGGTTCGCCCATGGATACGTCACCAATTGGACATATGTTTAAGAGTGAGTCGCATACCTGTGAGACAGAAAATATCGTTTTTTTTATATACACATGCAAGACAAGCACACGGCTCACCTGATGGGAAGCGGTCACCGTGGCCTATGGACGTGTAGACCAGGGGCGTCACACTCGCCGTCACGTTATATCCGACATAACCATCCGTTTTTTCGTGCGGAAATCGCCAAGGATACCTCCCCACGGCCAGCGGGGCAGTTTATGTCAGAGTCGAACCGACTAAAACCGCACACCGTCTAGGGTCTTCAGCGCCGGGGTGCAAGGTGACCCAAAGGGCATTTCTTTTACGCTCCTGGACATAGCCATCCCTGATGGCCGACGGGGATGGCCACTTAGTGTCGAGGCGCTGTTTCTTACTATCACACTTCCATACTCTTCAACCTAGCGTTAATCCTAGTCGTATCCAAAGTTTTCACCTCGGAGTCTGGGGTCCGCTTTACCAGTCTTAACTGCGGATTTGGCTGGGCTTCGATATCTTCCGTGAAGCGACTGCCATCTGACCTTCACAACCCAATGGTGACATTAGGCGATATCGAAGCATTGCAGCTAGACCGTTGTTGTTGGACTTTTTAGGGCTCCAACTACCCGTAACGACTACCATAGATGTTCATATGGCAACCGGGACCGACGGCTTAACGTGCTCTCCGAGGCACGATCACACTTCCATACATTCTGGTCAAACACAGACCCTCCTTTGTTGCCGTCGGTTACATACCTCGAAGACATAGCTAGTGAGCTGAGTGGAGGTCCTGATGTCGGAGCCGTACACCTCCAGCTCGTCCTTGTCGCTGATCTCGATGACGTTGGTGGCCACACAGTCGCTGAGCGTGTCGAGGCGCCGCTTCTTGGCCGCTCCCTCCAGCGGCTCCTTCTGCTGGGCCGCTGGGGGGGCGGGCGGCGGGGCGAGGGGCGCGAGGGCTGGGTCTGGGGGTACAATGATAGATATGAGCATACATAGGGGCAAAAATCTTGATAATGTATTGTATTATACTACGTAGCAGACAAGCACACGGGCGACCTGTTGGGAAGCAATCACAGTGACCTATGGACGTGTGCAACACTAAGGGTGTCACACGCGCGCTGCCTACCCTGAAGGGAAGGGGGGAAGGCTAGTATATATATATGCTATACCAGCGCGAGAACTTCGCTTTCGCGATTCAGGATCGTAGTGACGTAGTAGTAGTATCGAAGTAGTTCAACGTGCTGCCACTAGATGTCGCTAGGTATACATGATTATCACCACATGCAGTTACGAGTTTGTAGGCCTCTTCGGCGGTAAGCGCGAGGGGTGACGGCTAAATCATCATCATAAAACTTATCACGGGTGCAAAAGGCTGGCATCATTGGATGTTCAACAAGAAAAAATCCAGGAATCACATTTCAATCAAATTTGAGTAACATGTTGCAACCCAAAATTCACTCGCATGTAGAAATAGAATAATAGAATTGAAAATAGATATAAAATTATCATTGGGGTGGGAATAAAAGCTTGCTAACTCACCCGGTTCTGATACAGTAAGATCCACAGTGGCTTCGAGGGGTTTGTCCACGGAGAACAGCATACGGTTTTCCCTCTCAGTGACCCTCAATAAGAGGGAGTTACCGAGACGTGACCCCAAGAACAGGAAATCTTCTTCTATCACACACATCTGGAAAATATCTTATAAGTTAGTCTACATGCTACTAACATTATGAATGATAGTCGATGCCCGCGGCTCCACTCGTATGAAATTCGGACCCAGGGGAACCTGTTCTTTTTTTTTTTTTTTTTTTTATTCATGATAGGCTTACGTTTGACCTCAATCTCACCTGATGGTAAGTGACGATGTAGTCTACGATGAATCACGCTCCCGAGAAAAAAAGGAGACTATTTGTTATTCCAGACTATAATCTATCTCTGTACCAAATTTCAGTCATATCCATTCAGCCGTTTTTGCGTGAATGAGCAACAAACATACATCCATACATTCTTAGAAACTTTCACGTTTTTAGTAGATAATGAAGAAGGACTCACGGGAGAGCTCAGAGCCTACTTCCGACTCTTTTCGTTCCACGGGTGAAAATCCAAGGAACCCCCCTTTTTTTCCGTGCGGAAATCCTCATGGATACCCACCCCGCGGCCAGTGGGGCAGGTTATGTCGGACTCTTTTCGACTAAAACCGCACACCGTCTAGGGTCTTCTGACGGCAGGGTGTAAGGTGGCCCAAAGAGCATTTCCCTCGCGCCCCCCGGGAGGGACATGACCTTCCCTGGACCACGTGGAAGTTTCCAAAGACTTCGGAGGCCTCACCTGGCCATTCTGGATACCCACAGAGTGAAGCAAAGTGTATACTTACACAAGTAGTGAGCACGGAGGCGGCGGCGCGGTCGAGGTGGAAACTCCGCACGGTGCGCACGGAGTCAGCCAGGAGTGTCAGCACGTACAGCTGACCTCCGCGGAGGGACAGCGCCAGGCGGCCCTCCCCCAAGGGGGCCACGCACGACCCGTCCAGCGTTATACACACGCCTTCCTGGATACCTGCACATCATGTACACGAGTTAATACTCTCAGGTCTGAGAATCTTTTTTATTTTAAAATTGATTTTTTTATATTACATATTTAGTCCGCCGGATTGACTGCACCCCACCTGATGGTAAGTTGAGGTGCAGACCTAAAGGTAGTGGTCACCATTCCCAAGGGATGCCCTTAGAATGGTGTGCTTGACTGCCACCTAAGTAGTATAAAAAAGTATGGGTCAAATCTTGGAAGCCCAATTAGAACCACTTTCCTGAAGTCAGATTAAAAGGGTTTTATCGCTAAAACGATTTATGTTGCCCATATTAAAATATAGATATAATTACATTTAATATAAAATCATTAAAAGATTATGTACTTACGCAGTGGAAAATTAGTAGTATGTGTGGCAACACTGTTGAGTGAAACTCCGTACGGCGGAACTGACTGATTTAAGTATATCAGCGAGTTCACCGCCATTATTAGACATCCACCTGTTTGAGATCAATTTTTCGTTATATTCATTGCAATTTAATATAACATACTAGCTTCCGCCCGCGGCTTCGCCCGCGTGGAAGTCGGTATCGCCACCAAGTCTATTTTAATATAACTCTTCTAAAATCAGTGTTTCTCTACAATATTATGCATGTATCATACACTAGCTGACCTACCCCGGCTTCGCCCGTGGCGTATTTTGAACCCCGATGCACCCTTTTTAACTCACATAATATGTTCATTATTTATCAGCTTTCCTAAAATGTATGGGAATCCACCGGAATTGTTCACATTTATGATTATTGCTCCGCTCCCTTGGGCAGTAGCGTGATGATATTCAGCCTATGACATTCACGGATAATGTGGCTTTCTATTAGTGAAAGAATTTTTAAAATCGGTTCTTTACAAACACACAAACTTTACTTCTTTATAATATTAGTATAGAAGATAATAAACTTTCCTCTTGAATCACTTCATCTTTAAACAAACCCACTTCAAAATCCGTTGCGTAGTTTTAAAGATTTAAGCATACATTGGGACGCACAGACAGCGACAGCGATTTTATTTTTACCCGACTGCGCAACGCAAAGGAGTGGTAATGTGTTTAACAGCCTATATATGTATGTATGTATGTATGTTTGTATGTTCCTTTGAAGCACTATACAGACCAAATGCCTGGGCCGATTTTTATGATTCACACGTCAATCGATTCCTCTTAGTCCGGCGAGTGTCACTAAAGACATGACGTTAGTGAAAATTCAATATGGCGACTACTGGACGCCATATTAGGAAAATTAAAAAAATGAAAATCAATAAACAATGTCAAGTGGGGTATCGTTGAATAGGTATTTAAAAATCAGTTTTAGTATCCTCTCAACATTTTTCGATTCAATTGACCGTTTAGAATATATATCGATTTAAAGTTGCGTAACAACCATATTCACAAAGGGATTTTTATTAGACAGTAGAAAGTCCAATCGGGTCCTACTCATAACTAAAAAGCTTTAAATAAAAAAATATAATTTAAAAATTTAAAAACCCGACTGCGTAAAAAACTGAAAAGAAAAAAACAAGCACTCAGATGTCCGGTGGTCTAGAAACATAACAACTTAACAGTCGGGATCCATTGAAAAATTAGATTGGCTGTAGAATAAAGGATCCCGACTGTTCAGTTGTTATGTTTCTAGACCACCGGACATCTGAGTGCTTGTTTTTTTCTTTTCAGTTTTTTACGCAGTCGGGTTTTTAAATTTTTAAATTATATACTATGTAGTGAAAACAGTGACCAAGATTAGATCCCAGAACATCTCGCTAGCTACATCAACTCATCCTATAGCCAGCAAAAGTATGCCATAGTCGAATGCCAACTAAAGTTTGAAATCGTTAGAACTTACCAAGAGGTTTCTGTATTGGTACTGCTCTTAAGCAGTCGAACGGGAGATGCGCCGTCGCCCAAATCACAGGGTGTACTCTGGCGCTCATGTTTAAACTAACACCGCACATCGCGCATGTGTCGTTGCGAACAGCTGTGCGACTGAAAAATAAAATTATTTTTTATTATTATTTATTATTTATTTATTTTTTTAGGTCGGTCACGTCAACATGACTTCACCTCGCCTGATGGTAAGCTGAGGCAAAGTCTCTAGAATGGGAGGGACTAGAATTTCTTACTAGCGGCCCGGGACCCGGCTTCACCGGCTTCCAGTTTTCCAATAAAATATATAGCCTATGACACTCACAAATGACGCGGCTTTCTATTTAAAGATTAGTGAAAGAATTTTTAAAATCGGTTCAGTAGATCCCGAGATTACCCCTTACAATTTAACAAATATACAAACACAAACTTTACTTCTTTATAATATTAGTATAGAATAGATATAGACATAGATTAAGAAACTTAACAGCTATTTGTACATAACTCGTGCTTAAAGTTAAGAATGACATTGGATTCTTAGCCAATAACAAAGTTTCCCGACAAGTAAGATTTTATGTTTTACTGCATACAAAAAAAATGAAATATTCTATAAACAACTAGTTGTTGCCCGCGGCTCCGCCCGGGTGGATGTCGAAATCTGTTTCAAAAACTATCCTATCTCTCAAGTTGGATCGAAGTGCACATGGTGTGCGAATTTTATTATAATCGGTTAAGTGGTTTAGGAGTCCATTGAGGACAAACATTGTGACACGAGATTTATATATATTAAGATTAGTATTGTAACTTCTCCTATATATTCAAATCGAAAATCGTCGCAGCAAGACACAGGTTTTTTTTATATAATTATTATAGGACACGTCACTCCTTCAGGATTTCACCTCGCCTGATGGTAAGCTAAAGGTAAAGTCTCAGGAGTGGGGTCACCACCACATACATCGATAGCTAGCTACAGTGGCTGCCCTCAGCTTGACGGCCTCATCAAATGCTTTTTCACGCCCCCCTTAAAGGCCCCGGGACTCTAAGAGGAAGAAAAGATGAGGTCATGGGTTCAATGAAATGGCTAACTCAGGTTAGGTTGATCTTAGGGTTCTTCAAGAAGGGCATTAGAAGGTTTTTGCAGGGTCGGCAGCGCGAGTGTGACGCCCCTGGTGTTGCACGCGTCCATAGGCCACGGTAACCGCTTTCCATCAGTGTGGACCGTGTGCTTGTCTGCCACCTAAGTGGTATAAAAAAGAAATCACCCGCCTGCCTGGCATCATCATCCTCGATAGAAATAATAAAACTGACTTACCCAGCAAATGTCCTGACTGGCTCATATAATATCAGTAGCGTGGGCTCATAATACCCATGTAAGAACTGTATATCTAGAATATTGTCTATTTTCTCATCCAAATCTTTGAGTACTATCACGTACGAAGCCAGCGTCGGCGCACGATTGATTGGTTGTGTTGGTTGCTGTAAATAAGGTACAATAATTAGATACATTATATAATAGAATAATCACATTTTGTGGAGGAACAGGGTGTGATGTTCTTCCGAACAGGCAAGATCAAGGCTGAAGGCATGCAGCCCGACATTTTAACATCATACATACATATGCTCACGCTTTTTTCCCTCCGGGGTAGGCAGAGACAACAGACCGCCATCTGCCTGTGTCCTGACATACTTCATGCGCTTCCTCTACTGTCATTAAGCCTTTCATGCAAGCTCGCCGGTTTCGAGTGCTTTTGACCTGCCCTTTTTGCAATAATTCTTTAATTTGGTCAGTGTAAATTTTGCGAGGTAACTATAGGTTCTTGTATCTATATTTTTATTTTATTTTTTCATATAGGACACATCAATTTGACTTGACCTCGCCTGATGGAAAAAGGGTCACCATTAACATGACATGTTAACAATGGTGGCACTCATCTTGATGGCTTCATCAAAAGAGGATTATCGATAATGTTATTCAGTGCATGTACTTAACTTTTGCAGGACCAGTAGTCTTAGGCGATAAGCAGACGGCGGGGCGGGGCGGTCAAAATGACGCGGTCTTATTTGTACGATTATAAGGTTGCATTTGTCCGCGCAATAGCTAATGTCGCTTGTCAGATATACGCGTGCTAAATGCGGTTAGTAATAATAAGAGTGCGTCGCGGACATTTCGACCGCCCCGCGCCTCCGTCTGCTTATCGCGTTATAGTAGTATCAAAGTAATTCAGCTTGCTGTTACTAGATGGCGCTGGACACCCAGCCTGATTTAGATTAACATTAATAAATCCATAGTTTTGAAGCTTAAACTTACTGTTTTCTTACTATCCAAGGGTTTAGCTTCCAAAGGATCTCCTTCATCAGATGCCAGATCTTTTCTGAAGGGCAGCACAGCCAGTTTCTTACCATATAGCAACATGACTGCACATCTTGCTTCAGGATCCACTCGGATCCAAGGTATATGTGGATGTGTAGTCCAACCACCCTGTTGAATAAAGTTCATGATCATATGTTTGAAAGAAAGGTTAGAAAAAAAATAAGGCAGCCTAATGCTCAGTGGATATAGTTCATGGCAGAGTAGTGTGGGCCCCACTACTCCAAAACCTTGCCAAGTTAGATGCCGTACACTATACTTGTTTCTATGCAACGTATTTTGCCACAAACAAGTATAGTGCACGGCAACTAACTTGGCAAGGTTTTGTAGCAGTAGCAGCCTAAAAAAGTATAAAACCTTACCTTCATATCATCCTCTTCAAAGTAATGCATACTCAATGTAATTAAATTGTTTGTCTGTGGATCATACTGTAGTACCGATAGCTTGGCTTCTCTGAACGATACTAGTAATAGATCTCGTCCCCCACTCGGGCATCGAACTGGTTCCAATGACATAACGTTACCCCATAACGTATAAGTTGCGAGGCATTCTAGTTTCATCTTTGGAGGTACAGGTTGTCCCGCTGTAAATGTATTTATATTTATTTATTGTATTGTATTTTTATTTTATTGCATTGTATTTTTATTTTATTGCATTGTATTTTTATTTATTGTATTGTATCGAGAAATAAACTTAACGATATAACAATGTTGATTGTCTGTAACAAAAATCCTCCACTACAACGTCGGGCTGGGTAAAGCATCCAGGCTCTACCCAATAAGTATGAAGGTACATGGGACAAAAATTGACAGAAAAAATGATCTAGAATGTATGTCTGTACGCCCATATCATTAGGCAATTAAATTGTATCATGTGATGCCTATAAAAAGACCATGTTTCAGAATCATAACTAAAAGAAGTAGACATACTAGCAATAGCTTTGATATGGCTATGTGATATGAAATATAATGTGTATTCTTTAACAAAATATGTTGTACATTCAATATAGCAAGTATGTGTTAACAAAAAACTAATAAAAACACTTACCGGCGTTAACCTCTTTCGTATGTCCTTCGGGTAATAACCTGAATACCTTAATAATATTAGCTCCAGCGGTAACCAAGCATGTTTCGTCATTGTTAAAGAAACAACAGCTCACTGCATGCTCTATCCCGGTCGCAGGGTGAGTTTGGCGACAAATCGAAAACATTTTGGACGATTCGAGTTACTTTTTAGGTTATGTTTTGAAAACAAATGACTACAAAAACTAAACTTAAACGTTAAATGTAAAGTGTGCTTCAGATGTTTCTTCACATATCTAACACTATTTATACAACATTTTGGTGAGTATCGTGTTATTATTATAGCAATAAAACCATCTATGAAACGAAACAATCGCGTCACTTGACACCACAGAGTTTGACACTTGACAACTCAAAATAATGCACGTTCGAAAACTCAATATCTATGTGTGATAGTCTGTGACAACTTGATTGTTATTACTTTGATTGAGAAATTCAAAACCACTGTTCCGAGCGCTCTCTTTAAATTGGTTTTGACTTTAAGCTTTTATTGAAATAAAACTATATCCCAAATAAGGTGCCTAGTAGGATGCAGGCAGCATTCCCGCATTCAATTGCGATGCGATTGAAGGACTTTGCGCAAGAAAACTGCCTACATGGGGATCACTAGTTGCCTCCCAAGGGACTGGCGCGGTAAGTAGAGTTGGGTAGGGGCCGGGCCCGGGAGCGGGACATATGGAGCTAAAATATAGAGTTCATCATCGTTGAATTTATGAGGCTGATGGTCTAGTTGGTAGTGAATTTCAGATCTTTTTTTGTCCTAAGGTTATTGATGTAGGTATATATCATACATACATACTCCACAGCAAAGCCACCTTAATAGATACAAATCCATTATATCTTGTAAGGCTGTTCGTCAAACGTTTATACTTATTTGTACTTTTATTGTATTTTTTGGTTGTACTTATGGCCGGTATCACTGTACGAACCCTAGATAATAATATAATGTGCATTGAAAGTGATTTTGCTGGGCGCAAACTCCCTGGGCTCCCTGGCAGAACCACCTAGAACACGGACTCAAGATAGGTAAAAGCTATTGATTTTGTATGCAAACCATTGAACGAGGACTATTTATAGCGTACGTGCTGTAAAATATCATTATTATATAAGGGAAAGGTACCTACTTTATTTATTTTCACAATGTTGTAATTTATATCGAAAACGCCTAGTTATTTTGTGTTAGCAATTTATTTGAAGACGATAACCAATTGCTAAACCATTTAACAAGGCGTTTTGCCTTGCCATACCATCATTATCTCCTCCATGCCATCAGGGCAGGTCATGGAGGAGGGCCAGGTCAAGTCATAGATTTTAAAAATATCCATTGTAAAATAGTGTACAGCATCTTTTGCATATATTAATGCGTTATACATTATGCATTGTATTTATAATCATTTTGAAGAGCTGTCTAAAACTAGGTTACCATCTGTGTATACTTCCTATAAACAGTGTATCGAAGTAATATTAGTTATTCTTTGGTATCGAGATCGACCTACTTGAATTAGATACGTTTTGCATATTTCTTGATATTTTATTTCAAATACTTACCTACTAAATATTGCTTATGGGTAGGTAGGTACTCGTATGAAATACCTACTCTCCTATCCTAGATTCCTTTGTTCTTTGGTCCTACTAATAAAAAAAGGTATCCTACGACATTCCACCCAGCGCTATCTAGACCCAAAGTAAACGTAGTATCAATGAGGCCAGGATGGTATCTCCCGTCCGAAATGAGCTAGCTGTCCGACTGGGGTAGTAGTAGTACCTCCGCCCTACAGAACACCGCGGCATCATGTTGTGTTCCCGCCGCGCGCCGGTAAGTAGGGTAGCCAGAGCTCACTGTACCCCTCCTGTCCTTACCCCGTCCTAGCCACCCCACCGCTTCCCAGCTCTCCCCTCTTTCCTTTAGGGTAGGCAGCGCGTATGTGGCACCCTTAGTGTTGCACACGTTCCTCCTTAGTGTTGTCATGCCGGCAGTGATGGGCACCGGCCCTTGTGTTTATGCCCTGTTACTTTGGGCCTAAGCCCATCACTGGTCAAGATTAAAACAAAGATTATGGAGGTACGGAGTAAATAAAACAATCGAGAAAAGAGGAACTCTATATTACATAACACACAGTAATAATGTATGAACCGTATAACAAAACGTACAAGGTTACATCACGAAAATAAAAAACTTACGGACGAAAAGCGTTGAAAACAAGGCTTTGTCACAAAAATGGCGGTGTGTACCGCGTAGTGGCTGACTAGTATGTGAATGTGTACGTGCCAACTTGTATGTATACGAAAGTGGGCCGACTCTAGTGTCGTCAGTTGTATTGTTCAACGCGTTCCATAGGTAAGGTCAGTTGCAAAAGTCTATTGGATCATTTTCAGATTGTGAGCAGTAGTTTTGAGCAAAGTAACGTATGGGATTTAATGCAAAAACTTTGATTACAACATAATTAACCATTTTCATTCAAATTTTCAAGTTGGAAATCTGTGCAACCATCATACTTTTGCAGCTGACTGTACATAGGTTTTTTGGGTGATATTATTAAAAAGTATAGAATAATAATATCGAGTCTGTTTGGCGATGTGAAGCTATGTACAAAATGAGCTGACTAGCTCACTGCAGCTTTGTACGATAACATACAACTGTGTGGTGGATATGTGAAAATACAAAAACAAAATTTGCTTTTAATTTACACTAACTATAATTATGTCATATCAGTACCTGAACCTTCCTAAATTTAGGATGATAATATTTATAGCTCACGCCTATGAAGTCTAGAGTTTCTTTTTGTAAAATGTATAACAATTATTATATCATACTTCATGCATGTGTACCGCCCCTTTAGTAAAGTATGGTAAAATACCACACATACGAATAACCACAGACTATAAAAATCTATTTGATTTAAAATACATCGAAAGGAATTTTTATTCCATATTTAATTTCACATTTTACCTAACGATTTAGACTAGCGATTAAAAGTGACCTGTCAAAATTATCATCCTAAATTTAAAAAAGCATAATGATTTAATTGCCTATACATTATAATAGAGATGTACAAATATGTAAATCTCATCACATAATTTAACAGAAATTAAATTCAACAGATGATATAATAAGGATCATTTTACTATTTACAACATAAAACTAACACTTCATATTAGCAATGGAATAATCTAAACTACATAGTTCCTTTTTAATAAAACACATTCCCGAACCATACAAAACCTCATTCCTTTTACGCTCTTGCGCAGTTCGGAAAAAACTACCACATCATCAAAAAAAATCAGTCTTCAACCATCACCATTTCCTGTTCCCCTAATTTCCACTCCATTCAGCAGACCGGCACATATCTGCCAGTAATTCGTCAAATTCTAAAACTGAGCTTTCATATAATTCCAAATCTTTGGACAAATCTTCATTTGCCATTTCTATTTCTTTCATTGAATCGGGACTCAACGAGCGACTTTGCGATCGGCATAGATCGTCGGCCAACTTTAAGTGTGGTGCGTTGAAGAAGTCTTTGTAAAATTCCGCTAATTCTGTTATTGGATGGTCGTCTGCGAATGGAAACTGTAGTAACTTCAACGGTGGTTCGTTTTCATTGCGGAATCCTGAAAACTTCTTAGGAGGCATTTCCAAAGATGTTGGGCTTTTGGAGACAATAGTTAAGTTTACGTCTTGAGTACTTTTGAATTCAGAAGCATTCGTGTGCAAAGGAGTTTTAGGCCGTTTCCTACACTTTGGTATAGGATTTCTTTTAAAGAATTCCTCAAGCACTTGTTCGATGATATTTTCGTCGACGAATGCCGCTAATCTTAGAGGCTTATTTAAGTCGATTGGTTTCAAAGGTTCGGGTTCCTTTTCTTTTTGTTCTTTTTTCTTTTTTGATTCGAATATCACATGTTTGGGACTCAATTCAAAATGGTCGCTTTTTAGAAGTAGGCTTTTGTTCTTTTCCGTTTTATTCGGCGAAATAGAGAAGTTGGTTCTGTAGGAAACCGAGAAGCATATCGCTCCTAAAGGAGTCTTTAACATCCCTGCCTGAATTTTCTTAACAGATTCGCCTAAGGGTTTTGTTCTAGGTTCCCCATTGTACACTCTATAGAATATGGTGAATGATTCCGTTCTCTGTTTTCTGGATAAATGATATGCGGGCGTTATTCTGGTTATCGTGATCAGGGACTTGAGTAAGATGCCCATACGGAAATAGACTGTGTTCATGGCTTTTAACGAGGAATCGAATTGGGTTTCATCCAGTTCAAGAGTCCACAACTCCAGAACCATTTCGTCTCCATCTTCCGTTTGCACTGAAATCTCTACATGAAGTTGAGATCGGATAGTTTCTAAGACTCTATCAGAAGGTAGGGCATTCTTAGTGGCCTGGTTGACCTCTGCAGTATCCGGGATTTGGAGGTTAAACCAATCAGTGTCGGACGACTGTGGTTTACTACGCGGCTCGATTTTAAGTCCTTTTCTAGATTCGACAATGACTTGGACGCTTTTGTAAGCCAAGAATTTGGTGAATTTCGTGAATTCATTTTTATCGCTTATGTTGGAGAATGCAGCATCGGGCGCCATTTTGATTTATTCTTCGTCAGCGATGCAGTTTTCGACAAGGTTCCTCAAGTTCGGATTCTCCATTGCTGCTGCAATCCTTTCTTTATCGTTGATCTGTTTGTTGACTGAAACAATACAAAAATACACAGTAAGATATAGAGAAAAAGAACAATATCCAAGTAAAGTACGAAATAAATAAACGACCGATATAAAACTATTGTGTTATAATATAAGTGACAATGACAATTCACCAGAAAGTGGCTTATCAGGAAAGTGCTTTATGATGTCAAAGCGAAAATTCATTTATTCTGTATAGATAGACCATTAACGGCATTTACAAAACGTAAAAAATAAACTAGACTAGTTTAGCAAATGAATGTCGTCGGGGATCTTTCCCAGTAAACACTCGATATCGCTCCTTTTATATAATTTGATCAATAATTAATCACGTATTAAATATTAATACTATGACATAATAACAGTTTAAATTATAAAATTAAGTAATCAGTAGGTACATACAAAATCTAATCAGAACCTCAATCGATTTTAAGAACCTTAACAGAATAATGTTAAAGTTAACGGGATTACTTATGCAACAGTGCCGAAATATCGATCGCCGACTATAATATTTAAACAATACATGGTAATATCCCATGGTATCTAATTTTGATAATAATGTCACTGACCATGATAACTTTCAAATTCAAATTCAAATTCAAATTATTTATTTGCATAATACATGTGAGAATCAGATGGTCATAAAAAACATAATAGTGGTCGGTACATTGTATTATCACCAGTCATGGCATGCAAATGTTTATTAATAATGCTCAGTACACAAATTTAATACATGAAACATAGGTACAATGAAAATTTTATAATTTGAAATTATGCAAATTCAAGTACTGAGATTCAACGTCAACTATATGCAATGAATTATTAAATAAATTAAATAAATATTATTAAACAACTTATCATTTCATGTCAATATTAGGAGGTAGGAGGTAGATAATGTCTTAAAGTCAAAATATACAATGTCAAAAAATTACAATAGGTATAATATAATGTCCATCCGACAGCAATGTCAATGAAATAATTGCGGCGATTTTGCTGCAGAAGCCATTATTTATAATTTATAAGAAGAAAACAGCAATTTCCAATGAATTATCAAGAAAAACAGACTCAACAATTATGCATCTAAAGTTTTGTCATTTAAAAATTCAGATACAGAATAATAACATTTCCTTATAAGCATCTCCTGTAGGCTCTTCTTGAACAGACGCACGTTTTCTGCATATTTTATATGTTTAGGCAATTTATTATAAATACGTGGCGCCATGCAGAGTATACTTTGGTGCTTCAGGGTGGTTTTACTGGGAACCAAACACAGCTTATCAGCGTGACGAGCTCTTTGTTTTTTGTGAAACAGTTGCATATTCTGTTCGACAAACATAGCACACTCCTGTATGTAAATGCAGGGCAAAGTCATTAATTTATTGACTATGAAGTATGGTTTACAAGTGTCCATTTGTTTAATATTGAACATGGCTCTAATGCACCGTTTCTGTGCTATAAATGCACGAGACCAGTCAGTAGAATTGCCCCAAAAAATAATTCCATAGCGCAACGTAGATGTAACCATACCATGGTATGCTGTAACAACAGTGCTTAAATTGGCTGTATTTCGTAGTTTATACAGTCCGTATGCATGCTGAGATATTTTGGTGCAGACATGTTCTATATGTTCTTTCCAATTAAGTTTGCTGTCTATAGTGAGCCCTAAAAATTTTGTGGTTTCAACTTCTTCGATTTGTTGGCCTTGGTAATTAACATTTAAGCTTCGAGAATTCTTCTTTTGTCTTTGTTTAAAGTGTACCAGTTTTGTTTTCGCAAGGTTAATTATTAAATTATTACTCCGTAGCCAAGATATGATGGCAGTTAACGAGTTGTTAATATTGGATTCCAGTGAGGTTAAATCTTTACTCATATGTAACACAGTGCTGTCATCAGCGAACAATGTCATCTTATATTTTGTGGTCAAAGGTAAGTCATTAATGTATACTATAAAGAGAAGAGGGCCCAACACACTACCCTGAGGAACGCCAAACTTAACCGTTCTAGTCTCGGAATGATGCAGAACCTCCCTTTTCGTCTGCAAACATACGTTAGATATTCCTGCGACTTGTGTTCTATCAGATAGGTATGATTTTATAAGATCATGTGGAATGCCCCTAATACCATAACGGTATAATTTATCCAGAAGAATGTCATGTCTAACGCGGTCAAATGCCTTTGACATATCCATAAACACTCCCACAGTCGGTTGACCCTGGTCAATTCCTTCAATTACAAGATTCAGAAAATTGTAAATGGCCATGTTAATATTTTTAGATCTTCTGAAACCGTACTGTTCAGGTGCTAATATATTTTCTTTTTCCAAATAATTATATATACTATTAAAAATTACCTTTTCAAATATTTTTGCGAAAATTGGGAGCAACGCTACGGGTCTATAGTTTTCAATTTCTTGTCTATCACCCTTTTTAAAAAGGGGTTTCACTACAGATTTTTTTAATTTATCTGGATATATTCCCTGTTCGATACAGAAATTAACTACGAAACTTAAGACTGATGAAATTTCAGTGCCCACATACTTAATCACAGACGTTATAATCCCATCGTAACCTGCACTATTCGTGTTTTTTAATGTTTTTATAATGCTTAGGATTTCAGAGGGAGACACTGGTTTCATAAAAAGTGTATTTTTATGTTGTTTTGGTAACACTTTACATGGTTCCAGCAATTGATCATTAACCATGTCAACATAGTAATTATTAAATTCATTACAAATACTTTTAGGATCAAGTAAAATACCGTCTTTTACCCTAATACTAGTAATGTCTACTTTGGGGACCCTTACTTTAGAGCTGTTTATAATGCGCCAAGTAGCTTGCGTTTTATTATTCGATGATTCAATTAAATGGTCGTTTCTACTTTTTTGCGTTAGTCTTATTATTTTTTTGAGTCTTTGAGCATAAGTTTTATACCTAATTTTGTTACTTAAGCTTGGAAACTTTCTATACTGCCAAAGCATTTTGCGTTTTCTTGAGCTGCATAATTTAAGCCCCTTGGTGATCCAGTTAGCTTTGTTTTTATAAAATACTTTGGTGGTTCTGATTGGAAAGCATAAATCATATGTCATTTTAAAGAATTCGTAGAATTTATTAAAGGCCTCATTTGGGTCGCTTTGTTCATATACACTAGCAAAAGTGAAGCTTGTCAGATATCTTTTGAATACATTCATATTAGTAGAGGTAAAATCTCTTCTTTCCCTATACCAAAACATTAATTTACATTTGTCTCGCACTGGACACGTTAAGATTTGTGCAGTATGATCGGAGATGGAGAAATCAATAACTCTACCCTTGCATCCCCTAATATTATGCATGATGTTGTCAATACAAGTCCCACTTAAAAACCTAGTGACCTCTTTAATTTCTGGTTTTAAATTGTAAGATATTAGTATCTGTAAAAAATCTGAAGCTAATTTTGTTTTTTGCAATAAATTTATGTTGAAGTCACCGCACAGTATAAGTTTCTTTTTTGTACCAAGTTTTGTTAGAAGCATATTCAATCGCTCGCAAAACATATTCACAGAGAACCTATCATAGTTTGGGGATCTGTAAATACACACCACGCATATATTATATTGTGTTAGTTCAATTACCGAGCATTCAAATATATTACCAATTGACAGTTTGTTCATTTCATCTAGAACCTTATATGAATGTATATTTTTTACTAATATGCATGAGCCTCCGTATCTACTTTTCCTCATGTACGAGGTCGCTAATATAAAGTTCGGTATGTGTAAGTAATGTTCATCGCCTTTTATCATTCTATGCTCAGTGATACATAAAACATCAATCGAATCCTTTAGTTCATTCATGTGGACACTTATTAAGTCTGCCTTGCTCAACAATCCATTGATATTTTGGTGAAGTATATACATACAATTGTCATGCACGAAAAAAATCATTTGAAGAGTCCCTAGGTTTATCCAACTCTGGCAAGATAATAAAAGGAGTTTTATTTAGCGATAAAGCATGGCTAGAATCACAATGCTGTCGGTTTGCCAATGCAGCATTAGGTACAATGTCCATTAAATTATGAAAAATATTTCTCATACCATTATTATTTAGTTGACCGTTACGCTTAAAAACAGTATAGTCACACGGCAAGTTAAGATTTGAGTCAAACACTATGGCATAGTTATAAGAGTAATTGTCGAGAGAGAGTAAGTTATTAAAAATTTCAACTCTTCCATTATACAATTCAGCATATTCACTATATTTATACGTTGGCAAACACAGAATAATATTTGTGTGTTTTATGGTTTGAATTACTTTCCTTATATACAATACTAGGTCAAAATAATTGTTAGTTTGTCGAAAGTCTTCCTCACCTAACAGTATTATACAATAGTCGCGCATAGAGTAATTAATAAGTTTAAGATTTAAATCAGCAATCAGGTGCTTGATTCCGCATCTAGGTGACAAATAATGACACATTTGATAATTTGTAAATGTATCCTTTGCAATAGATAAAATGCTGTTCCTCTTGTTGCTACTAATAATGCAAATCTTATTAGTGTTACTTTTTGAACAGCACGATTCTTCCCTTCGTACAAACATTGACGTAGCCGTAGTCTTTGACGGCTGACTTAGTTTTCTATTATGTGTAGGTGTAGTTTGCGATAGTGCTATCGGCGGTGGCTTAGATTGCACTTGTTTGCCTCTTTTTTGTCCCTTTTTATTTGGTGTCGTTTTACATTCTTTATTTATTTGCTTCAATTTGTCATTTTCAAGGGAAAGAATTTCAATTTCTTGACGAGATCTACTTAATTGAAATTCCAACAGTTCAACCTTTTTTCTCAAATCAACTATTGTTTCTTGTTGTTGTAATTTAGTGAGATCGGGTAGACTGATATCAAGGCTACCATTGTATTCAGTTGCATCCTCAAAACTTCCATCAAAGACTGATGTGTCACTTTTTTCTTGGTCCGAATATGTGCGTCTTCGTCGAAAAGTAATATTCTCTTGGACACTCATTTTGATATTAATTTGAGGTATAAACTTCAATATTGTTAATAAACCTGAGAATTTCCAAAAACAATTATTCCTATCTAGCGAGGTTTGAACTTGCGCCGTCTGAACGCAAGTACCGCGCTATACCGTTGCGCCACGGGATCAGTAGCAATAATCGGTGAATTTTTGCTTCACTACGTACGTCATGCGTTTTTAAATCAGCTAATGACTCATCGGTACGGAATTTTTTCTCAAATACCAGTCTTCATTTACTCATGTCCATTTATTTGCACAAAATATATAAATCCGTTTTTGCACTTTATTTACACTTTTGTGAATAACTGTTTATCGTAGTTACTCTTTTTATAGTTTAGGAACTAGTTGAGTTTTGTTTATTATTTTTATTTTAACATAAGTTTATGTAGGTAGGCATTCTGTTCTTTAGACTTTTTATATATAATCTTAAACACTGTATAATTTTTGTTTAGTATATTTTGCACATTATATTTATAGTAGTTTTCAAGTTCAGCACTAATTTATTATAGTAAGATTATTTATTGGAGGTTTTTTTTTTTTTTTTTTTAGAATGCACCTTTATTTTTTTTTTATCACTGTTTTGATTGTTTTACTAACATTTACACCACTTTATTACACTATTATTTACTTATTTCAACCACTTACAACTAATTTCGAGCTTTGGAAATAATTTTAAATTAAAAAGTAGAACGGAGCTATTCAAATGTACGTCTACCCACTAGTAACTATAGCAAATTCAATCTTAAACTCAACTTAAATATCTTATCAGACACCTACTCTATGTTGATAAGGCAGAACATGAATTAGGTGATAAAATCTAATAGATAAATATCAACGTTTGTATGTTGCTGTGTAATATCGATTGTGATAAACCTATGTCAACTTATGGGGCCCCACCAAGACCTTGCGGACCTAAGCTACCTCACCTGCTGATCGCTTGAAGCTCTAGCGCAGGCTTTCCTCTCAAGATTGAGAGATCAGACTGTAGTCGCTTCCAAAAAAAAGAAGTTGGATCGTTCACTTTAGAGGTGAAAGACCCGGATGCAATCGGTAATAATACAATAAATGATAATTATGATAAATACATGAATAGCGATGGTAGCTGAATGGATAAGGACGCGGCCTCTATCTACTCAGAGGTAAAGAGTTCGAATCCGGCCGGAAAGTACCATTATAAATTTCACTTTGTGGAATTTATATGTGCTCATCATATGATTTACCATCTGCTGACGGTAAACGAAAAACATCGTGAGGAAACCCACATGTTCTAGAAGAAATTCTAAGGAAATGTCGGATCCACCAACCCGCATTAGTGCAGCGTGTGTGGATGAAGGTCTGAACCCTCTCAGCTCCCTAGTTAGAGGAGAGGAGACCCGTGCCCAGTCGTGGGACATAAATGGGTTGCTATTATTTTATCATTGTAATTATGAAATGATTCTCTGGACAGAGGTCCCTATGATAATTGTAAACTGCTAAAATAAATCAAAATGTCTGTCTTAATGAAAACCATTGAATCAACAAGTTATAGAGATGCATTATTACAATCCGACACGATTTTAATAAAAATCGATTCTAAATACGATCTTACGATTTTTTTAATCGAATCGATTCAAAAATATAATGGATGGAATCATTCGGATAAACAAAAGGTCGCTTTATTGATTTATTATAGTAAAGTATTATTATAGGTACCAAATAACGATTGTTTATCTCAATGAATGAGGTCGGTTACAGACAAATGCCGGCCAACACTATTTATCCTTGTTAATGAATCTAAGAAAACAATGAATAATTATATTGGTAATCTATACAAATAAATAAAATTGGGGCGTCTCTTTGTAATATTAAAATAATCGTTCTTTAATAAGTGCATTTGGTGATTTTACACGGTGGTCTATGATAATACCAAAAATTTCAAATTTTGGCTATCTGTCTGTTTGATCCGACTAACCTCTGAATGGCCGATATTGACAAGACTTTCACTGCCAGATAGCCACGCAGACCAAGTGACGGACATAGCTAGTTTAAGGGAAAAGTAAATTTTAAATCGATTTTTGAAATCGATTTAAAATTTACTTTAGACCGATTTAGACCAGTTTACAAGTTTACATGATTTAAAAAAATCGATTCAAACTACAATATCGTGCAACTCTACAAAGTTCTTGCAAACAGTTTCCATGATGTAATTACAATAACAAGTTTGAGTAAAACAAACATGGCCGGTATTTATTTTGTTAGCTCGTGTTGTTATCGCGGTTGATAACTGGATAGATGGTCGCAATAACAACTTGGCTGCGCTTAAGTGGAAACAATATACTTTATATACATTACTTAATAGATCCCATAATAAGATTATATTATATTTGGATGATCCTACTATTATTATAAATGCGAAAGTTTGCAAGAATATAGGTATGTCTGGAATGTCTGTATGTATGTTTGTTACTCTTTCACGCAAAAACGGCTGAATGGATCTGGCTGTGCTACAGAGATAGATTATAGTCTGGAATAACTTTTTATCCCGGGAACAGGTTCCCGTGGGTCACGGTAACAGGAACAGAATTTCACGCGAGGGCAATTAGCTAGTTGTTTATAACTTGGTTCATACGTTTTGTTAATTTTTGTTATTTCGTTTAAGTTTTTATGATGTTTACTTTCTCGATCTGAATGAAAAATATTTTAATTAATTAATTGAATGAGCTTTGGAACATATTATTACATTCATTAGGTACCTATGTGAATCACTAATTCTTTGATGACCAGTAAACATTCCAAAATCCATTTTTATTCATTTCTGAAAAATTAAGGTTTTCATCTAGTGCTGATGCAATATTGAGACTAGACAAACTGAATTTTGAATAATATTTTCAGTGCGAGAACTGACCCTTAGTAATAGTCCGATCAAAATACTTAGTCATTTGAAATAACAAAAATTCCCACGGAACCAAATTTTGGTGGAGACCTGGGGTTTACCATTACAAATAATACTTTAAAAGTCCCCATCGAACCTTTGTGTTTCAAAAATTTTTCGGGTCCAAAGGTCAAAATTTATGGTTTCTTGGATTTTTCTCGAAAAAGGTAAGTTCTATAAAAAAACCCCAGACCAAGTTGTAGATTTTAAAATTGTCTACAAAAATGGTTTTCGTGGTTTTTTCCTAAGAGTTACCATTCCTGAGATATCGCGATTCTAAGAATGATTCTGTTATGGTAAAGGCAATTGTTCACGTGTTCTTTGTACTTAAAATGTAGATGCTTACCTATGAATAACACACACACTTGATACCTATTTCAAAATAATCAAAACACTAAACGAAAACTTTCACAGAACGTCAAAGAGTTTTTGATACACTGACTAAATAAGTAAGAGAGTACGTGTGATAAGCCATGTTCGAAGGCAACTAATGAGGCAACAAAAGTTGGGCTATGACAAATAAAGATGGCGGCTTATTGTACTACAGACCCTTGCCAAGGGTCAGGTAGTAAGAAATTATTCTTTGTGTTTGCAAATCTCAACAAGAGCATTTTTTATATCCTACTAGCTGTTGCCCGCGGCTCCGCCCGCGTGGATGTCGAAATCCGTTTCAAAAACTATCCAATCTCTCAAGTTGGATCGAACTGCACATGGTGTGCGAATTTCATTATAATCGGTTAAGTGGTTTAGGAGTCCATTGAGGACAAACATTGTGACACGAGATTTATTAAATATATATTAAGATTAGCGAACCGCACCGATGCATGATATCATTATTTTTCGTTGGTCTAATTAAAGCTGGTTTTTTCTATAATACTCAGAGGGCAGACAAGCACATGGCCCACCTGATTGGAAGCAGTCACCGTGGCCTATTGACGTGTGCAATATCAGCCCCCGTAGACAAGTGTCATAGCGTAAATCGCTATCGTTTCGAATAGATTAGGTCAACCAATCACATCCAAGCTCGTCGCCGGCGTACGATGCGCGCGCCGCGCGGCGAAATCACGAGCTGGAGTGTGATTGGTCGACCTAAACGTTTCTATTCGATACGATTCGATCGAATAGAATAATTTTGCCACTTGGCTACGGGCACAGGTGTCATACTCGGGCTGCCGCTGTAGAAACGGAGACATGGCCAAAAACACAGCGGGTATCAGCTAGTAAAAAAAATTCTCCACAACTCTACGTTCACACGGAACCACGTTTTGCCGGATCTTATTGTCATCAGCTCGGTTTTTTGCAGGATTCGGTTTCAAGACACGGCAAAAAACCAAATCTTGCTGAAGTTGACTGTTTCCAGATCCGATAAAAATCAGATCCGGCAAAACGTGGCTCCGTGTGAATGACCCTACGTCATCATTGTGTTTAATTTCGCCTTTGAATTTAGCCTAGGTAATTCGATATCGATTGCCAAGCTGGTGAAATCCTTGTCTTTCACGTCAACCGGTGAGAGGTACGTTCGGAGCGATGGATATTACCCCTTCGAGGTCTCGAAACTGGTTTATATGATAAACTTGAATGCAACTTAATATCATAGTCATGGCTAAAAATAAAACTTGTTTACTATATAATTTCTGATCAACTAGAATAGTAATTTTAATGCAAGAGAGCTTTTAGAAGTCATAATAATTTAGA
This sequence comes from Lithosia quadra, assembly GCA_963576445.1. Classification (NCBI taxonomy): domain Eukaryota; kingdom Metazoa; phylum Arthropoda; class Insecta; order Lepidoptera; family Erebidae; genus Lithosia; species Lithosia quadra. The sequence continues at coordinate 900,931 of OY754899.1, read as the reverse complement.
TACACATACCTACTAATGGCGATGATGGCGAGGAGATGGCGAATTTTTTTTTTTTTATATATAGGACACGTCAAAATGACTCCACCTCGCCTGATGGTAAGCGAAAGGCAAAGTCTCAGGACTGGGGTCACCACCACATACACCGGTAGTGCTACAGTGGCGGGCCCTCAGCTTGACGGCCTCATCAAATGCTTTTTCACGCCCCGCTTAAAGGCCCCGGGACTATAGAAATGTTGGTCCTAGCACCTCTGCCTACCCCTTCGGGGATATAGGCGTGAGTTTATGTTATGTTATACACATACTTATATTATTATACTTTTTACAGTAGTTTTGCATCTATTATGGTGAACACTGAACAGAAATTCGATTCTCAGCATTTCATGGATTCACCGTGCGGTCGCCGGGTTCATTGCTCCTACTTCTACGGGCGGCGTAGAGTTTAACCATATAGCCATTTTTGGTAAACTCAGGTCAATTCGAAGTTTTTGTTTGTTTTTATAGCGTGGATTTTAGGAATGTTAGTTTCTAACGGTTAAGTAACTTTACTTTACTAAAAGTAAAAAAAAAACGTTTTTGGGTTCAGAATCGGTAACTTATCATAACCCAAGTTTTTTTATAATATCTCTAATGTGTACCTACCTAGCAACTAATTAACAATTTTATAATGGTATAGATGTTTCTCTTATCTACTATTTCTAATCAATAGCAACTAGCTACATACTTACAAAAGAATTTACTTAATTATTTTAGTCATTACGAAGTACTAAAGAGACATTGACCCAAATATTATTTTATAAATAATCAAAACAATTGCTCAACATAAGAGTACATAATAAATACATGTTTGTTACTCATGCTGTGTTGGGTAATTTGCTTATTAGTTACCCAATAACTAATTGGCTAATTTCCCAAAGCCAAACTATACCGATATCCTCAAACGTCAGCAAAGTGGGGTAAACCAAATCCATACTAATGTTAGGTATAAATACGAAAAGTAACATTGTCCGTCTGTTAAATTCACACTCATACCATTGAACCTTGAACTACACAGTTTGCCCACTCAAGGAGGTCAAATCGGGCAAGGGGCAACCCTGGTGGACAAAGGCACTCGAAAAGCTAAGGAAAAAGACCAGACGAGCCCTCCGAACTGCCTTGAGAAAGGGGGATGAGGAAAGCTGGCTCATATATAAGAACGGAAGGAATGAATTCAAGAAAGAATGCAGAAGAGAGAGCAGGAATAGCTGGAAAGCATTCTGCGAAGGAGTGGAGAAACACCCTGACGCAGCCCGGCTAGTCAAGATGTTCTCAAAAACCAACATCTGCAAACTTGGAAGCATAAAGAAGGGAGATGAACTCCTAACTGACCCGGAAAAGATACTAGAAGTGATGATGAACACACACTTTCCAGAATGTGAAGTATATGAAGGTGAGGGTATGCCAACGGATACGTACCACATCATGGACACGGAGGAGAAGGCACCCATCACCAAAGAGCACTTGGAGTGGAGCATTAGGTCATTCCAACCCTACAAGGCTGCTGGACCTGATGAAATATTCCCCAAAATGCTACAGACAGCAATTAAGTACATAAGCAACGATCTTCTGGCTCTATACAACAGTAGCATCAGAAGCAAGTACATACCGAAGAAATGGAGAAACGTAAGAGCGTTATTCCTACCGAAACCCGGCAAGGCAACATATCAGGAGGCTAAAGCCTTCCGATGCATAAGCCTGTCGTCATTCTTACTCAAAACTCTAGAAAAGATACTGGACAGAATCATCAGAGAACAAATCGCCAAAAGCGGATCTCCCCTACACATGAACCAACACGCATATATGGATGGAAAGTCAACAGAGACGGCGCTCCATAATTTGGTTAACAAAGTACAGAGATCCTTAAGCAATAAAGACTATGCGTTGGGATGCTTCTTTGACGTCGAAGGCGCTTTTGATAAAGCAACCCCCGCCTCAATAGAAGAAACCCTAAACCGTGAAGGCATAGATAAAGGCATATCAGAATGGGTGAAGACCATGTTGAAACATCGGATAATCCATGCAGAGCTGGCAGGATCAAGACACACAGTAGTGGCAAAGAGAGGCTTCCCTCAAGGAGGATGCCTATCACCACTACTCTGGTGCCTGCTAATAGATGAATTAGTTCTCAAGCTGAACAGGATGCACATATACACGCAGGTGTATTCTGACGACGGCGTGCTCCTGATCACAGGAAAGGTCCTGAGTGTAATACACGAAATCATGAGCAGGGGCCTAAAAGAAGCACTAGCTTGGTGCAGGAGCAAGGGCCTTAACCTAAACCCTGATAAGACTAAACTGGTCCTTTTCACTAGGAAAAGGAAGCTGGGACGGGCTGAACCAGTAAAATTAGACAACCAGGACTTGGAAGTAGTCGATGAAGTCAAGTACCTGGGAGTCACCCTGGACAGCAAACTGACCTTCAAGACCCACATAAGCAACACCTGCAAAAAGGCGAAGATGGCCATGATGCAATGTAAAAGTGCAATAGGAAGAAGCTGGGGAATAAAACCAGCAAAAGCACTATGGATTTACACGGCAATAATTATGCCAAGAATCCTACATGGTGCCCTAGTATGGTGGCATAAGGCGCAACTAGGGAGTAATAAGCAAGAGCTGGATAAAGTACAAAGGTTGGCAACCCTGATGATAACCGGCGCGATGAAAACAACACCCACGGCCGCGCTCGAAATCATCGCGGGTTTGAATCCACTGGACATAGAAGCCAAAAGGAAAGCCATCGAACAATGGTTTAAACTAAGAAGCATCGGTCTATGGAAAGGCAACCCAACAGATGAGGGCCACTCCAGGATCAGCCAAGGCTACGAAGAAAAACTGTCAATGATACTTTCGAATAATGATTTGATCAAGAAAGAAAGGACATTCGACAAGAAATATAGAATACACATAGGACCGAGAGATGACTGGCAGATGGAAACCATTGGTACCACCTGCTACACGGACGGCTCCAGAAAGGAGTCGACGAAGCTCTCAGGCTCAGGAGTGCACATAAAGTGCGAAGACGGGATGGAGATAAACGTATCGATACCCTTGGGAAAGTACGCAAGTGTCTTCCAAGCGGAGATATTTGCCATAAAAGAATGCGCAGATATAGCAGGCAACCTGACCACAGGGAAGGTCACTATATACAGTGACAGCCAGGCAGCGCTCAAGGCACTTGACAGAGTAGAAACCACATCTGCAATTGTCAAAGAATGCAAGAAGTCATTGGAAAAGCTGACCAGAACAAAAGACGTGACGATTGCCTGGGTACCCGGACATGCGGGAAATAAGGGCAACGAAACGGCGGATGAACTGGCCAGAAAAGGAGCTGATGAAAATCAGGTAGGGCCGGAGCCAAGGCTACCAATCGCCCATAAAATAACCAAGGGAGTAATCAGCCGAAGTATAACCGAAGAAACCAATCAGAGATGGAGATCTTCAGCAGGGATGAGACAATCGAAGATCTTCATTAAAGGAATAGACAAAAGAAAAACGAGCCAACTGATGAAACTCTCTAGAGGCAACATGAGGCTCGTCATAGAAGTGTTAACAGGGCACTGCCGTCTGAACAGGCACCTGACACTAATAGGAGTGAAGAATGACCCCAAATGCCCGGAGTGCATGGACAAAGAAGAGACGAGCTTCCACCTGCTTGCCGAGTGCCCCATGTACTCGATGACACGATGGGAGACTATGGGGACAGACGTACTGACCGAAGAGGACCTGGAATATCTAAAGGTGGACCAGGTAGTAAGACTGTGCAAGGAAACAGGTAGGTTCGGGGAGCTTCCGTGATTGCCGGATAGTCCCTCATCCCAAGGGAAATGGGTGAAATGGCCAACAAAGGTGAGGCTGATCACCCGTCCGGCAAACGGGCTTCCCAAAAGTAAATAATAATAATAATAATAATACCATTGAACCTGTTTTTTTCTCGAAATTTATAAAGAAACCTCAGATACAATCAGACACTTAAAACCGTAGATGGCCCGGGGTCAGCTGGGGTGCGAGCGATATGCCTGTTGGGTAACCTTACACCCCGGCAATTGAAGCCCGAGACGGCGTGCGGTTTTAAACGGTTCGATCCAGACATAACCACCCCCGATGGCCGACGGGGGTGGTATCCATGGGGATTTCCGCACGATAAAAAAAGGGCCGGCAGATAATGATGGGAGGGTATCCATGTGGATAGAGCTGCAGCCAGATGTAGATAATTAGCTTTAGCAACAATGACATTCAATAAATCTTGTAACATTGTTTTACGAGTTGATATTCTCAACTAACCTTGTGGGATCATGTTATTGTTACATTGATAAAATAAGCCAATAGCCTTCTACAATTTGTGATATCTAACAAAGTAAACATTGAATACCCAAATATTCCATTCATTATTAAGATTAACTAGGACTAGGACATCGATGTGATCTCAGATCAGGGGCCTTACTCTTGAATTTAATTCCAAGCGATTGGTATTGAAATTTTGAAGTTTCATATACTTGAAAACTCTTGAATTCAACGTTAGCGCCATATTGTTTTAAATTTGTAATACAATATTGTCATCAAGGTGACGTTTGACGTTAAGGTGATTTCAAAATAACAATCTAACAATCGTTCTTAAATTGAAATTGTAAATAGACTCAAGAGTACTGCTCCTGGTTTTTTTACCCACAAGCATAATACATCTATTGTATAAGCAGTCTAATCAGAAAGATTATAATAATAAATTGTGATATAATCTAGGATCATTATTTTGATGTGTAATCCTACTAATATTATAAATGTGAAAGTATGTAAAGATATTTGGTTGTTTGTTACTTAATTCTGATTCAACAGCTGAATGAATCTGGCTGAAATTTGGTAAAGGGATAGATTTATAGTCTGAAACCACACATAGGCTACTTTTTATCCCTTTTTATTCCCACGGGCAGTGGGAACGAGATCATAATTATAATACAGGTGCAGCGAGTAACAGCTAGATTATTTTACATAAAAACTGATTACATTATGCAACTTTTTGTCATTATGCAACCACTCATAGTTCTTATCTAATGTTTTATTAATGAGTTAACCATTATTTATTAAACTAGATTAACTGTGACTCATAACAAAAACACAAACTAAAAAAGTCTAATGACATGTTTAATTGTTTATGACCATTTATTACTTTTGTGAATTGACAAAGTCAGCTGATGGCAGATGTAACACAATTATTAATAGTTGGGTAACTAGCCTAGTAACTAGTACTTCCTGTATTGCATTACATAAATAAGAATAAAATATAACTTAGAATGTTTTTCATACAAAACTTACTTTCATCTTCAGTTGTATGAGCGCCTTTTTTAATGTAAATATCAAGCTTCACAGGATGATGAATTGACCTCTGAATTTTGATCCGTATACACAGTCCTATAAGCGTCGCTAGCGAGCAATGAGGCACCGTAGGATTATATTCCACTCTTAACACAGGAACTTTATCGGCAGTTGGTTCTTTCACAAAAATACCTTCCTCGTACACCACCTTCAAATCTTCAAGTGTACTTGGCTTTTCAGGGTCCCGTATGGTCCGCAAAAAGTCTAAAACATCACAACACACGTTAAAACCACAAACAAATAAGCCAGCAAGTCCAAAACACCACTAAAACCCGTCAAAACAAACCGTATACTGTCTCTTTCAAGTCGTTCTCATCTCGATATCCAAGTTCCTGGAGTGTTGCACTTTTGTCCATATAAGCTGGCTTGGCAAGCTCAATTGGAGATTTTTGTGAGTTATTCAGAGACAGTTTTGAAAAGAACGATATCATATCGTTGATAAAGATTGTTTATAACTACTGCACAATCACAAGTGATCACAAGTCGGACATATTTGTTTTGTTGGAAGCTGAAGCTGTATTTTTCCATTGTCTATGTCAGACGTACCGATGCGTTCGTAGTTCGTATTAGTCATTTGAGTTGGTACTTTCACATTTACTGTAACTGTTGTAGTGCCATAATGAAATACTAGATGGCGGTAAGGACCCTTAAGTTTTTCAAGCATCAAAATTATTATAATATTGTTTAATGCCGATGCTGAGAAGACAGTGTGAAGTCGAGTGGAAATTAAAAGGTTCAGTGTTTTAAAATTCGAATGTAGGTACCGAACCGAGAAAACAGGTCATATTTTCTATTAAAATGGTTGCCTGTTGCCTTTCAAAGTAGGTATAGCTTGTCTATAAAGTCGTGAAATTAAATGAGGGCGCTGCTAAACTTCATGTAGCAACCCTATATAGTGCGACTAAAAAGATCTTGATACTAGAAGTTCGTTCCTAGTAAAATGAGTTAATAAAATAAAACACATTATGCAGTCATAATATTGTTTCTGTTTTATTTAAAGTTATTGAACCAGATCCAGAATAAAGTTAGTTGAAACTCAAACTTAATCATTTAATAAATTCAATCAGTTACAAAGAATAATCACTCCGGATTTTAAATATTAAATATTGAAATGCGTTTCATCGCCACTTTCAGCAGTACAGTCACCACTGTCACCACAAATATTAAAGTTATCCATTTCTTTCTTCGGCCGACCTTTCATGTGTTTCCCAGGAGTTTCAAACTTTCCATCATTCTTAAAACCTTCGTTAACTATCCGCCAACTATACTCTGATTTTCCTGTAAAGAGTAAAAATAATAATTTAATAATTAATTACTGAATGGCAACAAGTTACTGACTTGAAGCAATTAATTCAAATAAAAAATTGGTACAGATTGAACGAGTTGTACCATCATATCAAAAATTTTGATCGCACTATAAAAATGACCTACTGACGGTTTTTAATCTAACCTAAAATTTGCAATGTAAACAATGCCTGTTTTGCCTTCAAATCGTAAATTCGTAAATTTGTAAGTTCAGACAGATTCAAAACAAATAATAACATGATTACATACCCATCAAAGATGCTGTTCGCTCATTAACGTCCTCCAAATCCCATAAAATTGTCCAGCTTAGTAATCCGTGATTCATTGCTGGAAAACTTTGTAAATCACTTCCCACGCACCACTCTGATTTCCTTTACTCATTTCTCAACCTTTTATGCGTAGTTTGGTCTCAATGTATTGCAGTTCAATGAAAACAATTAAAAATAAGAGAAGAAAACTATAGTTCGTCGATAGTATTGACAACTGACGTACTTATGTTTGGTGTTGCCACTCACATGTTTAATGTTAGTTCCTCAAACATTCTTTTCACGACTAAATAGACAAGCTATAAATGAACGCAGATATTTATAAACCATAGACTAAATATGAAGGAAATCATTAACGTACACTAGATGGCGTTCTAATAAATTATAACAATCATAATCTGCAAGATCCACTGATCTGTAGTGCTAATACAGATCAGTGGCAAGATCCCTTGCTTGGTGTCTGGCCTTAGGCTCAACTTGAGCCTAAGGCTGCCATTCCGGTGTCTCTTGAGCCGCTCAAGTCACACCGGAATGGCAGCGGCGGCGCTACTGCTCCCAGCTGCCCGGGAAGTGTCGCTACCGCCTACGACTGTTCGCGCCCGACCGCGACTTGCTGCATGCTATTCCTATGCGCAGTTTACAGTCTACATTTGAAGGAGACGTGTCGTGCGGACGCGGTGGGCAAGATACTGCCAGCGGCTGCAAGAGACTGCCAGGCCAGCGGCCGCCCGCGACTGCTCGGTCAGTAGCGCGCAGTCGCTGCGTACGAGGTGTCGCGGGCGGTAAAGAGACTTTTCAAGTTTCTCAAGCGATACTATGTATTATAATAATGAACATAAAGTTTATCACGTCACAATGAAAATGTCATGTCACAGAAATCCTCATGGATACCCCATTGTACAGCGCCCCTATCGTGCGTAAAAGGAACTGTACAAATCTCATAATTTCTATCTATCAAACATGTTACGGACTCGATTCGAAAGAAAATTCGTGCTCGCCCCACAGGTTATGTCGGATTCTTACCGACTAAACCACACGCCGCCGTCTAGGGTCTTTTGACACCAGGGTGAAAGGTAGCCCATAGCACATTTCCCCCGCAGCCTGCCATGTCTAGCAGAGGTGAGCTGAGGACATCTTTTTACGACTAATAAAACACAAGAGATACTTAAAACATATGTTTATTTAGAACTTTTTGAAGGACTTCTTGGAACCTTTGCCCTTCGTCACTTTCAACACGTTGAAACGGATGGTCTTTGAGAGTGGCCGGCACTCGCCAATAGTCACGATGTCTCCTAACTCCACGTCCCTAGAAATGAGAGAATTTCAACATTAAAACAGTACTTCAGCTATGGATGATGCGATTTTTGTAGAGAATGTATCAGTATTTGGGTTAGAACACGTTTTTCGTCAATAGGTCTTCAGAAGACCGTCGTGTGGGTATCATCATTGAAAAATATTATAAAATTGTAAATGAACCGTGTAAAGTGAGATATTTAAAAAGTACTTGGGTTATTTTATATGAATGATTCTGAACACAAAAAAATATTTTTTTTTAAATTCTTGTCAGTTAAGTGTGCGATGGATACAAAAATTACGCGTAGACGTCAGTTTTCACGTTTTGAGTTTGACTGTATCTCTACTTCTCTATTTGATTGTGATCAAACATGCGCAAGATTTTGAAGTCTGATAAGATTGAAAAAAAAAAAAAAAAAAAAAAAAAAAACATTTTTTTGCTCAGAGTTGAGAATCGTTCATGTAACAACCCAAGTTTTTTTTTTCTAAATATCTCCAATACAGACACTGCTACTTTACAATTTAATAATAGCATAGATAGAAGTACTTAAGATACTTGAAAAATTGTAACATCAAAAACTAACCTGAAGCAAGGTGACAAATGGACCGACATATTTCTGTGACGCTTCTCGAATCTGTTATACTTAGGCAGGTAGTGAAGATAATCGCGTCGGATCACGATAGTCCTCTGCATTTTCATCTTCTGCACAACTCCGGTGAGGATACGTCCACGGATTGACACGTTGCCAGTGAACGGGCACTTCTTGTCAATGTATGTGCCTTCGATTGCCTGCAGTTTTCAGAAAGAGTATGGTTAGAGAATGGAATGGTTGTGGTAGGTGTTAGTAAGAAGCTGCTTTTAGTTACTGTTGTAGGCCTTCACCGTATAATGGAATGTCGCGAGTGATGAAAGATGACTATAAATTTTGTTACGTAGACTTTCGATTTTGTCTGCCATCTTAGACTTGAAGACTCCCAGATTCAGGCAGCGCATTCCAGTTTAGCAGTACGCATAATGGAATGTATTACCAAAACGTTTTGTGCGTATCAGTGGGATACCCGCCTGTATAAGTTCACGGCATCTTACGTGGCCAGATTTTGTAGTGTGGGCCCCACTACAAAACCTTGCCAAGTTAGATGCCGTACACTATACTTGTTTATGGCAAAATGCGTTGCCTAGAAACAAGTGTACTGTACGGCATCTAACTTGGCAAGGTTTTGGAGTAGTGGGGCCCACACTACTCCAAAATCTGGCCCCGTTAGATGCCGTGAACTATACCGGTGGCGCGTATCTGTACGTCTGGTCTTTAGGTGATAGAAGGGGCTAGGGAATTTTAGGGACATCGCACATTGGCAGCAAATAGATTGGCTTGCGATTTTGACAGTTTTAGGACTGTAATCAGATTTTGGGTTAGAACACGTTCTTCGTCACTTGGTAGTCGGAAGACCGTCGTGTGGGTATCATCATATTACAGTCCAGAAACCGAGAATTTACGGAAAAAGCCAACACTCAGGCCGGGACTTGAACCCACGTCTTTTTGTTAGTGAAATCCTGACCAGTCTGACCAGCTGAGTTACCTGGATACATTCTGGATATTTGAAATTCGCTGTAGGTACCTACTATAAAGGGCAGTATTTTGAACAAGTAATTGATATTATTGGAAATGTCGCAAAGAATTGTGAAAATGGGCATACATTGAAAGAAATAATTTGTTTTATAGGTCATGACGACCTGAAAAGGGTAGCTGGGATGGACTGGATGCGGAAGGCGAAGAATCGGGTGGTATGGCGCACATTGGAAGATGCCTATGTCCAGCAGTGGACGTCGACAGGCTAATATTGATAAATAGGTCATGTTGTGTGAGTTTTGAATAACTTGATAACCTGTGTAAGCCCTTAATATGCATTGTTACATTTCCTTCACCATTATGAACTGAATAATATTGAAATCAATAAAAGAATGTGTTATTTATGTTAGAATTTTGTGATAATTATTGAATTGATATGAACCGATAGCATCCCCATGAATGACATAACATCTAAACAGGCACCTATATTCCTCACCACCATGAAAAAACAAAGTGCATTGTCTTTGGTGGTACTATTTTTGATGTTATTACAGTTTTATAATGGCATGCCTCCCTTTTCCCACAGTATTGGTTAATTACAAGGCCTATCTATTCCCTATTATAAGTCTTTATGGTTTGAATTCTCGCTCAATGCAAATATTTATATGCATGAATTTTCAGCATTGATCTGGGTTTTCCTATGACGTTTTAGGGAAAAAAATATCTTAGTATTTTTATCCGCATTCTAGAACCCACAGTACATGATATAAATCTATACTAACTTTGAGTTGAGCTAGCACTATGTATTAAATGATTGAATTTCTTACAATATGTGAAAACTAGTCCTAAAAATTAAGGTCTAGCAGTAAATTGTATGTTAGAAAAAAAACTTAATCTAGTACTTAAAATTAGCATTAGGTACATTAAATACAAAATTATCTTAAATACTAGCATCATGCATACCACACCTGCCTAGGTAGACTTGTTGAGACCTAGCCTGTAACTTTATTGAGATGGAACCGACACCTGAATTACATAGAACAGATCCGTTTGAACGCAAGTCTTGGACCGTTTTGGTATTATGCACCAATTTATTTATACTGTCATGATGAACAGGGATAACGAATTCCACATAACACTGCAAGTCACACTCTATACAAGTCTGACTGTAGTACATGAGGTCCTAGGTTTGATACCCAAGATGAGTGGCAATAGACTCAACATCTTACTTATTTATTAACTCAAGAAGTCCTCTAGAGTCTATTTCTATAATTATATCCCAAATCAATGAACAATATTTTAACTTCCATAAATTATTCAATTTTCAAACGGATCTGTTCCATTATAAATTGGATTTTCGTCTTCGAGCCATGCACACATATAAGCAAGCATCTCCTGGCCAAAATGAACAAATTTGCAACAATAGACTATAAAAAAAAAATTAATGCAAAAATAAACTTAAAAAAAAAAGTATAGATTAAAGTTCACAAATAGTCTATTATTGCAATTGGATTGAACAACGTAGCCAAGTAGCCACCACCGTTGCAAGCTGCCCGTACGACTGTTACAAAAAAAAACCACACCTCACGGGGAGTCTTGAACCCGAGACCGACATTCTTTGAATGTCTCATCTCCTTACGCTTCATCACCCCCTTCCGGTTCAGGAAGACCGTCGCCTGCTTCTGAAACGCTTTCTCTGTCTACGGAAAAAAGTATCACACATTAGTTTCACACATCATGCGTTACCTCTCTAGGTGTTTTGAAACCAAGTCCCACATCTTTGTGGTACCTCAGAGGTTTCCTGCTACGCTTCACACCACTGATACCCTTTTTACGGTTCAGGAAAACCGTTGGTTGCTTTTGGAATGAACGTTCCGTCTGGAATTTTTGCAATTCATTAGTTGTTTGTTGATTAGAAGTTGCAACTAACTACTTGTTAACGTGAGAAAGAAAAGTTAGAAACAGGAAAGCAAAAAAACTACAACTAAAATAACACAAAGTACCTTAATGTAATATGAAAAGTTACAATTTTCACAATTTGGTAATTTACGATGACAATAATTTTTATGGCCAATGTTAATTTATTATTGAGCTTTATTAAAATAATAAAAATAAATTTCCAGACAGTATCAAAAATGCAATTTTTGTCATTTCGTGTTTAACTTACCGATGTGAAATGCTATGAAAATGAATTTAAATAATTTAAACATTGTAATAATCATCATAGGTTGTATCATGGTTGCGTCCATAGCTTGCACTCTGGAGCCCGTCCAGTCTTAATAAGAATGCTCTACAATAACATGTCTGACCGTCTGTCTGTCCCTATAAGAGGGATCTATTTTATTTACAATAACGTGGTCTGTTTATGTTTGGACTGTAATCAGAGTTTGGGTTACAAACACGTTCTTCGTCACATATTTGTCAGAAGACCGTCGTGTGGGTATCATCATGTATAGCCAACATAAACTGAGTTTTAAGAATTTCAGTGCAAATAAATTGAGCTACAAATTTTTGCTCTAACAAAAATATTTTGCAGGATTTATGTCATAACAAAATAATTTAACTACAAAGAGAAAGCAGTGAATGCATAGTGATTAGTCTATAAGCAAATAAAAATCTCAATACTACTAGTTACTCAAAAATTCACACTACAAAATTGTACTTGTTAGTTCTGAACAAACTGTTACAATTTGTAGTTTCATTTATAATAGACCAGAGCACTAAGTCATTACAGAAGTCTAGTGTTTATGAAGAAGTACGTTAACCAGATGTAAACATAACCTAACATTTAAATATATATTTGATAAAAAATCACATTTAATTAGGCTCTTATCAATGAATACTCGCAGTGGTCGAGACAGGGTTATACAGTTGGTTTGATTAATCATGGTTTCGGCAGAATCAGTTATGGAAACTAACCTATCCATTTGGAAATCTGAACACACTGGCATGGTATTTAACAACCGTAAATATCTTTGTCATACTAAAATTAACCAATATGTTGTACATATTGGGCACAGTATAGGGTAATATGTTTATAAAAGAGCACTAAATTGACACTGAATCCGAGGAGACTGCCGATTCCCACGTGCATAAACTTCGAAGACACATTTCACTAATAATAATTGTTTTTAACATGGGAACGGATTTTGCACTATAACCACATATAATATGTAAACTTTTCACTAGATTTCTGTAATGATTAATCCACAATTTATTTAATTTTATCGAGAAAACCAACACGTACCTGATCCGCCATCTTGCTTGACAACGAAAAGAAGGTTGTGTTGTGTTGCTAGCTGCAAATGAGTGAAATGTTCTAAGTAAAATTGTCATTACTACTATTGCCAGAATAAGTGAGGTTAAAATTACCATTACGTGCCAGAGGATGTAGATTTTAATACTTCGTATTTTTAATTTTCTACGACCTCGTGGAATAAAAATTTTCTTACTTTTACGATAAAAAATCCTTTTAAACAAAGTTATATCATACTTTATTATAAATGCGTTACGTTACCCAGCAAAAGTAATTATCTCTTTAAATATCAGATCGGTGATTGGTGATTGATTGGTGATTTAAAAAATCATTCTTTATAATAAAATTGTAAATAGAAAAAAAAAAACGAAATCCGTATTTAAAAAAATGGTAGAATTATTTATTTTATTACTAGTAGGTACAAAGGCCTAATACGCAAGGTGATTGATTGGTGATTTAAAAAATCATTCTTTATAATAAAATTGTAAATAGAAAAAAAAAAACGAAATCCGTATTTAAAAAAATGGTAGATTTATTTATTTTATTACTAGTAGGTACAAAGGCCTAATACGCAAATATAAACCTCAAATAAAAAACAAATCTTCGAATATCTTTTTCATTATAGCAACACTTATATTGAAAACTGTCAAAAGGCGAGTTGTCGGAGTTGTTATGAAAATATTCGCTAAATTATTTTTCGCATTTTCACCTGCATTTAACGTTTATTAGTTTAATTTTCATGAATATTGTTCTACAAGCGATTGCTAATACCTATGTAGCTTTCAAAGCAAATTCTGATGCTCATACTAGTGGTAATACGGGAGTAATGTTTGGAGTTTTTTCATTTTGTTTTGTGTTGAAAATTATTATTTCTGGTTGATTTGCGATGGAGGAAGTGAGGCAGCTGGTGCAAGAAGAGGGCCGGGAGGCACGAAATCTGGTTGCCTTTCATGTTGCAGTGGATCCTCCAAGTAAATATATTATATTTGTTTGAATGTGTAGTTTGTCTGTTGCAAAACCTTTCATGCCGTGGGCGGGCGGTAATATTTGTTTCTCGGAGCAGTTAAGGAGTGCCCGTCAGGTAATAAAGCGCAGTTTATAGCGTAGACATTGTAGGAGCTTTCAGAGCTCAATATTGCAGCTTATAACTGTATGTTTGAGCACTAAGCATTGTGTACATCTGTTGAATACTTATTTATTTAATACCTACTTATTATGAAGGTTTAATTTACTGAACAAATGTTCTTTATACATTAACCAACTGATTAAATGACTTGAGGCATACACTAAACAAATATATTGAAGGTAGTTGGTAATTAAATAAAAATAAACTAAAATGAAACATGAACTAGTAAAAGTCCAAATAGACAACACAGTAGGTACTTCACACAGTATGCTGTACACTGTGTTCCATACCGGTTCATACTGTGCTGTGAAGTGGTCCTTCCTTAAACCAGCTGTATACATTGGGCCAAGGAGCTGGCCCAGCATGTTGGTATTGGCAACCAACGTGCCTTAAACCAGCTGTATACATTGGGGCAAGGAGCTGGCCCAGCATGTTGGTATTGGCAACCAACGTTTAACATTGTTGATGGTGATTTTTCAATATTGCAAACTGGGCTTTCAGTCTCACCATTTAATGGGAGCTTTCAACGGCAAAAGTACCTACTGATTATTATCTCTTTTTCTTATAAGCAATCAACTTTTTGTTTTGATGTGTACAGGATCAGCTTTTTTATTTTTGTGTATCCTCTAGCTAAGACAGCAAGTTCTTAACTCACATAAACATACCAACCTTTCTCTTCAGTATATAAAACATTTTTTGTATATTTATAACTAAATTCAATTCTTTTAAAATATGCAAGGCGACATGATAAGCAATGCTTTAATATAACTTGTAGGCATTTATGAGCAATAGGATATAACTAAATTCTTATGACTCAGTCTGTTAAACAAGTTTATCTCTATATTATTATATACAGCTCAGAATGTTTATTTTAGTACCATGATACATTTTTACTTAACAAACCTACTGCCAATTTGTAATATCAATTTGAAACTTAACTAACACTTGTTAAAGTTGCAAATCCAGTTACATGAATTATTATATCAGACTCCGAGCCTTTTCCCAACTGAGACTACTCAGAACTGTGACACAATTAATAGATAATAGTAATAGATCTTGCTGTTGCTTGCGAATTGACTTGAGTGAAATATTTATCCCATTTCTGCGAACATACGGTACTATTTCCTGAATCCGCCAATAAGCCAAATTTCATGCAGATCTGTTCAGCCATTTTTGTATGAAATAGTTACAAACATCTGTACACATACACACATACATCCATCCTCATGAACTTTCACACTTGTATTATTAGGAGGATTTTTAATAATATGCCTATTATATTTAAAAACATGAGCATAGACCACATCGTCACTTACCATCAGTTGGGTTGGGTAGAGGTTAAATGTAAGACTACTGAATAAAAAAAAATACAGGAAAAATAAATTACTCTGTATACATACCGAATGGGAATTTGAATCCCAGCTACAGTCGCTCTAGTTACCATATTCTTGTCCCCCAGGCCGCGTCTCCCGCAAGCCACCTCGCGCTGGCCCTCCACCTCGTCGCCCGACTCCTCGGCCCGCAGCGCGCTTGCGATCGGCCTCAGCTGGCAGGGACAAGCGCTCCGAACTGCGTGCTCGCTATTGGGCATTACTATTTGGAGATTTACAACGTGCTGTGAGTATTAACCCAATCTATAAACACCATGATTTTTTTACACTACTTAGGTGGCAGACAAGCACACGGCCCACCTGATGGGAAGCGGTCATCGTGGCCTATGAACGTGTGCAACACTATTGATATTATTGATATTGATATGATTATCTCCCTGTGGGTCCCTAGCGTATAAAATATGGGGTTCTTCAAGAATCATTTCATTAGAAGGTTTTGTACAGGGTCGGTAGCGCGAGTGTAACGCCCCTCGTGTTGCACAAGTCCATGGGTGACGGTGACCGTTTCCCATCAGGTGGGCCGTGTGCTTGTCTGCCACCTAAGTGTTATTATAAAACTTACTTGAAAGTTTGCTGGCGGTACCGTAATTATTTTTCTTAAATAAAAGTAGGCTGTATTACGCCTTATAACATTACCTATCTGCCAGTGAAAGTTCCGTCAAAATCGGCGCAGCCGTTTCAGCGATTACATAATTCAGACAAAAAAAAAATGGCGTAAATGTCGGACTCGTACCGACTAAAACCGCACGCCGACTCGGGCACCGATGTGAAATCTTAGGTCAACATAAACGCTAAGACGAGCGATGATGATTACGTTCACAAGCACACATTTAGTTAAAAAATTAAACATACTAAACTGGAATTCAAATTATGTCAACTGTAAAATTATTCGCCACGCGCCGCTAAGCGTTGAATATTGTAAAGGAATCTTAAGATGTTGTATTTCTTCCTAATTAACTGACGGATTCATTATTTTAACGAACATTATTGCGGTTGTTTTGAAGTTTTCACTGTCCGATTTGAACTTTTGTGGCATTTGGGGAATCAGGGTAGGCAGCGCGTGTGTTACACCCCCGGTGTTGCACACGTCCATAGGCTGCGGTAACCGCTTCCCATCAGGTGGGTCGTGTGCTTGTCTACCACCTAAGGAGTATTAATAAAAATGTACACAAAAGTATTTGCAAATATAATACAATTACTTGTTATGTGCGACTAGTAACGTACGGCCTATTAAAAACGAGAGCTGCCGGCTTTCTTTTTATTCCGGAGATTTTAATTTAACGATGCTTATTATGAGTAAATGATGAAGAATTGAAGACGTACATTTTTGCCAGCTTTATTTTAACTTGCTCTGTTGAAACTGCTCGTTCCCCGTAGGTGATAGCGTGATAACATGTAGCCTATATATGTTGACCCGACTTATAATAATATTCGTGCCGAAGTAAATCCATGCAGTACTTTTTGAGTTTATCCTGATATACAGACAGACAAACAGGCAAAAATTCTAAAAACTATATTTTTGGCTTCGGTATCGATTGTAGATTCCAAGTATTCCAAGTATTCTTAAAAAAAAATAATTCAATGTACAGTTTTGACTTTCCTACCAATTTTATTATATATTATGTAATAGATATTAGCATTCGACGCATACGCAATGGCTTTAAAGCGTCGTACAGCTGGCAATCACTATCCTCGTCTGACTAGTGATGTTACACGCTAGCTCTCTTTCACTCTATCTTAAATATTTACCATCTTTAACAGCCAGCAACCCTAATTTGCGGCCAGATTTAATTAGGCAACCGTATATCATAGTATACAGAAAAAAATAGCTTTAATTTGATATAAAAATAATAAATGTCCGTTATGACCGTATAAATGTATCAAAATCAACAAACCTGTTTACACCTGGCTGCGAAGAGGTACGGCGAAGTGCGCAAAGGCAACCGTGATTTTTCAGAGTCCTTATGTGTATTGCCGTGACGTGGATGATATTTTATTTAAAAACCATGTGAAGGATTTTTTTTCCGAAAAATGAATTAGCAATAATTGAATTAAACATATTAGCAGCCACATATTGATAGGCAACCTAGTAAATATATGTTCTCCTAATCATAAATATGCGTAAAATTTGGTTCTTAGCAAATATTCGATTCATGCATGATTCTGCAGTGGGATCTCGTACTATAATATCCATCTATTCCTCTATCCAAGATGAATAGATAGATATTAGAACACTTATCCTAATCTTTATCTATAGTATTTAATTCAAAACGTAGTAACATTGATTTCAATAACTCTCGATCGCACATCGACGTATTCCTGCCCGGGACAATGCGACTGAGTGACGTCAGCTTCAAACTGAAAATAGCCTCCCGGCCGTTTCTCGGAACTGTGAGCGTAAAAATCAATACATGCATTACACCTTTACTCTTCAACTTTGAACTTTATCTATGCAAAAATAATAACTGCCCAAAGTTAAGATTTAATTCCGTTCTATTTGGTTTTTTTTGTAATTGCTTTATGCGAATCTAGTCTATGCCCGTGCCTCCAGCCTTCACCCGCGTGAATGTTGGTTAACGCGACTTTAGGGCATAGGTATCTCTAGTTCTCCTCAACCTATTGCAATCAAACATACGGTATATTTTTACATACACAACTCATTTTCATTTAGTTAATTCTTCGTAATAGTCCTGGGGTTTGCTCTTTGACTCCTGCTCTCTGTGTTGTGGTATATCTTGACTTTTACGAGAGCGATTGCCGTCTGACCCAAGCCCTGATTGAAGGGTTAAATTCCAAGCTCGTTTTCATTATAATAACGCCTTCTCGTAAATTTTTGGGATATTTCATCGAGGTAATTATAAAAGATATTTTGTTAAAAAATTCTTGCTAAATATTTAATTTCTCTACAGATTGGCGAAATATACAACACTGTTGAAGCTCATGAAAGTCTCAGCGAGTGTCAAGAGGTTATACTTGTATTAGAGAACTACACTCGTGATTTCAAAGCTCTAGGCGAGTGGTTCCGATTAAAATGGGAACTGGACAACACTCCTCCTCCACAGAGACCGCTGAGTCTGGCGTGGGAGATTAGAAAGACTGATTTCGTAAGACCAGAGTCGCGTCGAGCGTACTCAGTGAAAAGTTCACCTTCTGTGTCAGGGAAAAATAGTCCTTGTCTTTCAGGAACCAATACTCCCAGTGGAAAAAACAGCCCGAGCTTAACTGGTAAAGCTAGTCCAGGGAGCGGCAAAATTAGCCCTAGAATTACGGGACAATCCAATATCACAAGTCCCAAAGGTAATATCGAGTTTTTCAGCAACAAAATTGCTGCAAAAATCACTGCCAAACCAGAGCCTAAGACCATTATAGAGTTATCGAGACTGTCGGATATTAAAGAAAAAGAAGTTAATAACATATCTGAAGACACAAATCTTCAGAATAGTAATGTCGAAATAGTTAAAGAAGACCAGTCAAAGAACCCTCCTACAGTCGAATTAGGCAAAGCGAAAGAATGTCCAAACACTAGCCCTAAAATGGTTGTTATCAAATCACCTAAACGTACAGTATTACCAAAAGATGGTGTTAATATGTCATCTGAAGACAGTGTGTCCAGTCAAGCAAAAGCCACAATCGCTAAATTAGATGCAATGGAAAACGAATTCTTAACAAGAAACTTGGCTGAAAGCACAGCAAAGAATGAAAACCTGTTAAACCTTGATAAAGAGAATGAGAGCTTTGAAAATGAGGATGTGAACGCAGCAAGCTTTAGTGACATAATAGATGACAAAGGCCCCACCGATGATAAAGAAAGCACTGCAACAGAATCACCTGTCAAATCAGAAGACAACTTTGCCGATGTGTCAAATGAAAGCTCTTGCAAATCGCTGGAAAATGACGAAAAAGCTCAACCTAAAGAAGAAACTCTGAAAGAAGATAGTGAAATTGACACTGGTTCTGCTTTATTGGCTGGTGAAGATGCCTCAATTTCAAAAGTTATAGAAACCAAACAAGATTCGAAAATTTTAGAATCAATCGACACTAAGAGTTTGACGGTAAATAATGCAAGTGTTGAATCTGTTAAAGGTTCTAATGATAAAGAAGAATTAAAAGATAACGCTCAAAGTGAAATTAAAGAAGTGAAAAAAGAGATGAAAACAGTTTCCGAAAAGATACCAACTAGGCCAGCATATTCCCAAGCAGCAGCCAAGCCAAAGCCAGTTATAACACTTAAACCAGAACCTAAGAATCAAACAAGGTTAGCTAGAAGCAAAACAGTTGTAGAGATACGCTCAAGTCCATCTCAAAAACCTCTAAATCGCAATGATCCTAGAAGCAGAAATAAAACTAACAAATGCAGCTATCCTTTTAACCTTACCACTGGTCGAACCAGTCTGTTTGACACGCCAAATAAGGCAAACCCATCAAAAAGACCAGTCAATAGGGTGCAACAAGTAGGTTCTGGTGACAATAAAAGTCCACTTAAGCTTGATACTCAAGTAAGAAATCGACCGCCACGACCTACCAGTTTGAAAATTAATGAGAAAGGTGATAAAAAAGACGTAAGCAACGTTGCTTTAGAAAATATCAAAGATTGTGACGAATATGGCAGCTCAGATACACTAGTGACTGAAATTGATGTACGTAGAATTGAGTCAAGCGAGAGTCTCAAAACTTTAGTGCCGGATGGAGCAGACGTTGGTGATTTTAGTGAAATACTTAATATTGATAAAATCAAGAATGACGACGATGGCTGGCTCACGGTGAAATCTAGACGCTTAAGTCGTGAATCGAAGAAACAATCGAAATCGCATTGGGGTAACAGATTTCACCAGCCTTCAGCGACTACTAGTCTACCTACATTAAATATGATTGAGTCTCCGAAACAGGAAATAAAAGAGATAATTGCCAGCTCAAAATTGGATCGCGCAAAATCTGAACAACCTCAACACTTACAGAAGCCTTCTACATCTCAAAATACATTTGAAACACCCAAAGAACAACAGATAACTAAAACACAAGAGACTTCAAAACCAGATGCTGTTATATCAAAACAGGGTGATAATTCACAGGAAGTAGCTAAACCCCAAGGGACTTCTAAGCCTAAGGATTCGCTTAAATCGAATGGATGGCCAAAAACGAAATCAGAAGCGAAAGATACCAAAAAAGATTTAGCCATGATACGTCAAAAATCGGACGTAACTGGTCTCAAAACGCGATCATCTCGAAGCAAAGCGTTGAAGAAGGAGAAAGTAAAAGATACTCCGAAAAATGACGGATCGGAATTGACAAAAAATCGTCTACATTCCTCTTTAGAGAGTCTAACTACTGGACTAGCTAGATCTCAAGAAAGTACTGAAGAAACGTTTGACTTTGATAAATGGAAGGAGGAATTCAAAACAACTTTCAAATTTCTTGAAGACGATGATCACATGCCGAATCATAATGAAATATTAAAGTCTGCGGATCCGTCGGAGATGTCTGAGATAGCAGAGATGACGTCACTCATAGAAGAGAATGAGAGGAAGATTAGTTGGGCGCTAGATTTCCAGTCGGAAGTGGACCAGAGGAAGCTGTGTGAGGAGGAGGATTTGTTGAACAGACAGATTATGGAGCTACAACAAGTGTCTGATGTAGATTTGGATACTGAGACTGATGATACGGAGGTAAGGGTTAAAAATAATTTAATTGTTTTAGATTATTGTTGTGTGTCTATGACGAGGTAGATTTTATGTATGTGTGTGTAAACGCTATCCGAGTTGTATAAAAAAAATCTTTTCTTGGTTTCACACACACGTCTATACACCTTTTTAAAGTAAGTGTAGTTAATTAAGTTGTATCACTATACAACTTAATTAGCTACCCGCAATCTGCATTCTAGAACCCACTGGTTCTAGAATGCGGATAAACATACACATAATCATAAATAGAAACAAAACATAATATATATTCATGCATAAAAATATTTGTACTGAGCGGGAATCGAACCTACAACCTCTAACCTAGGAGTCGAATGCTCAACCGTTACTTAGCATTTTTGATGAAGGTACGACACGACGGTATCTCCCGTCCAAACTGAGCAGTCCGACTGGGGTAGTACCTCCGCCCTACAGAAAACCGCGCCCATAATAACCATCGTGTTGTGTCCCCGCTGGTAAGTAGGGTAGCCAGAGCTTACTTTACCCTTCCTCTCCCCATCCTTTTTTACCCTCCCCACCTTTTCCTACCCCCGCCCTTTCCCTTCAGGGTCGGCAGCGCGTGTCTGACGCTCTTGGTGTTGCACACGTCCATAGGCCGCGGTGACCGCTTCCCATCAGGTGGGCCGTGTGCTTGTCTGCCACCTACGTGGTATAAAAAAAGCATTTGTTATGTTTACAGACTGATGCAGAAATACTATGCGAAGACAAATCGGTTTGCCAAATTCAATCTACGGACAATCTGACTTCCTTGTCGAGAATTGCGAGTCTTGAAGACCAGTATGAAACCGCTCTAGCTGGCATGTCCTGGGCAGAGAGGATCGACACCCTTGGCGCGCTTGAAGCTTTGGTTGCTAGGGATCCAGGTAGGGATCTTTTCATGTTTCATTTTTATGTTTTTTTCCAATAGTGTTTACGGTAAGTATTTTATGTTTATTCTACAGTGTATTATTATTTCCAATACAATGAAAATTCTATCCATACTCATGGCTACCCACCCCATGGCTAGCGGGGCTGGTTATGTCGAACTTTTACTGACTAAAACCGCACGCCGTCTAGGGTCTTCTGAGGAAAGCGGACCCCGGACTACGAGGTAACACTTGACCGGAGCTAACACTAGGATGATGTTGACTTCAAGTGATTTTTTGAAAGTTTCGCTGTGTGTTAGGACAGAAGGAATTTCTCACTTTGATTGGCGAAGGGTCTATTTGACATGATTCTTGACCACTTCTAAACAAAATGTGCAGGAATTTCTGGAAACTGCTTTCCTTTTGGATTCTTAGACCAATTGCCAGTGCCAGTGGTTGTCTCTGCCTACACTCATATAGCCATCTTAGTAGTTAGAGATTACTGTAGCTTATAGAAATTTATAGCCGCAGAATTACTGTTTATAAGCTGATGCTAGCTGCATTTTGGATAGCAGTAGACTGTACCTAATTGATCGAATTAAAAAAAATCGGTAATAGCAGAACACTCCCGACCAATTCACCTTTCAAATTAAAAAACAAAATCAAAATCGATTCATCCGTTCAGGACCTATGGTGTCACAGACAGACACGTCCAACCTTTTTTTTATTCCCTTATTTATTTACAAAATATAACTAGAAAAATCTAGAATACCCAAGTGTTAAAAATAGAATTTTACTTTTCCTATAAGGTCGAGCCCAGCAACTACACGCAAAGCTGTCCCAAGGCATCAAACGCCGGGGCAGTTTACAAGACGCCTTAAGGCGACTTCAAGCGAAACAAGCCAGGGCTGAGCGGCAGAGAATAGAGTACCAGACCGAAAGGGCCCGGAAGATTCATCAGCTCTTGGCTAAGGTGGAAGAAGTTAAGGTGAGAAGTTATGACTGCGTACATACTCCCAATGATTTTCTGATCGGAAAAATATCCAGCTCACTTGTTTCCTTCCTCATACAGTCCCGGGTCCTTTAAGCGAGGCGTGAAAAAGCATTTGATGAGGCCGTCAAGCTGAGAGCCACCATTTTGGCACTATCGGTGTTTGCAATGGTGACTCCCATTCTAGAGACTTTGCCTCAGCTTACCATCAGGCGAGGTGAAGGCATGTTGACGTGACCGACATAAAAAAAAAAACATCCAGGACGGGACTTGAACCCGTGACCAGTCCCGAGGGAATGCTCTGACCAACTGAGCTACCTGAACATTCTAGTTGCTTGAAATTTTCCGATATATTCTACGGCTTAGAGTGGAGCCATCTACCGTAATTCGTTCGAACTACGGAAACAATGAACAATATCAGATCAATCTCAATAACAGACCATCTACGGTCAAGTCTAACTATTTGTACTGGGAAACACAGTTGAACTAATGATGGATGAACTGGTATTGTGTTGCTTGCAGGTAGCTAAAAACCAACTGATAGAAGAGAAACGACTCAGGATGGAGCGTCGACTTCAGAAAGCAGCTGAAAATCGCGACCAACACTTGAAGGTAATACTCTATTATAATATTCATTCTGAAGTTTCTGAGGGCCAATTTTTATAATAAAAGTATGTTTGAAATTCAGTCTTACAAGAATAATCTAATGAGGGGATCATTATAGTATTCTTGTAACACCCCCGCCTATTTCCGCTACCCCTCTTTCATTCCCCCCAACTCCCCCTCCCATTCCCCCCAAACTCCCCTCCACGGTTGACAGCGCAAGTGCCACCCTTTTGATGCATTCGTGAGGCACATAATAGAATAAGTAAAATGTGTGCTAGCTTAGTTGTTTATGAACATTTATAGTGTTTAATGCATCAAATAAACGTTTCTTTCTTTCTTTCTTTTCTTTCTTTGATACCCGTGGTATTGCAATGCACACACGTCTATAGGCCACGGTGACCGCTTCCCCTCAGGTGGGACGTGTGCTTGTCTGCCTATAAATTGTATGAAAAAAATGA
The DNA here is from genome assembly GCA_963576445.1 of Lithosia quadra. Taxonomy (NCBI): domain Eukaryota; kingdom Metazoa; phylum Arthropoda; class Insecta; order Lepidoptera; family Erebidae; genus Lithosia; species Lithosia quadra. Next base: position 876,727 of record OY754899.1, on the reverse strand, counting down.
TCGAGACTAGACAAAGACTCTATTTTGAACACATTTTGTAACAAGAATTGGCCCTTAGGTCTTTTAGGAACACAACGGTTATATTTGCTTATGTTTTTGGACTTAGGATATTGTCCGCAAAGCTCATGACGAGGAGGAGAAACTCCGCGAGATAGCGTTCATCAAGCAGCTGGAGGCGGAGAACAGGCGCCACGAGTTCCTGGATCAGTGTCGCTCGCACACCTCGCGTCTGAGACTCATGCGCCGGGACCGCCTGTCCAAACTGGTGAGTGCCTGCATACACCTATACCCATAGTTATACCCATACTTAAACACACCTACTTACACCTACGTAAAAAATTATACCCACACTTATGGGTCTAGTTCATAATATCGACAGTCACTACATCGATGTACCCACAAATTATACCTCTTGATTCTTTACTTTTGAATCAAGAAAAATAGAAGCGCAGAAATTAGAAACCTTAAGATTTCTGCACTTATTTTTTTCTTTGATTCGCATATTTGACAAAGTTGGAAGAAATTCCTGGAAATTTTCGAGATTTTTAAATACTTCTAAAACTTAAGAAATAAAAGCAAAATTGTGGTATAAAAATAAAAAAATACACGCTTAGTAATCATCTAAAAAAATATTATCTATTTACCGTTTAAATACATACATATAAAACATCGATATTTCTTTCCGAATTTGGACCCGGTTCAGATTTGATCGGATTACCGTTAATCCGACCGAATTGAAAGTACTGAAACGTTAGATGAAATATGCAAATTAAAAAAAATCATCACTTACCAACAGGTAAGATTGTGGTCAAACGCGAGCCTATTACCAATAAAAAAAAACTTATATTTTTTATATCAGGAACAAAAAGCAGCTCGCGAAGCAGCCGTAGGCGCCCGCCGACAAGCTCTGGAGGCGGCCAGGAAGTTGCACGTCGAGACTCTACTGGAGAAGAGGAAGGAGAGAGACGCCAGGGTCGAGGAGTTGAAGGAGCTGAAGAAGCAGGAGAGAGATGACGCTGCGAGAGAGAAGGTGAGTTGACAACAGGTTGCCGACATACGTTGGCAACACAATAGTTGTTGGTGCTAATATATTTACAAATAAAGATTACATTGGCCATGAAAACAAATTACCGGAATCTGAAATTGTGTCTAAGCGTTTATATTAAATCATACAAGATAATAATCAAGAGACATTGAGATTTTTTTTACAGATTTGCACTAATAAGGTCTATAACTTGTGGCTAAGCCTTTGATTGCATACATCATAATAATACTATTGAAGAAGTTTGAAAGTTACGATATTAAATGCAATGTTTTGAAGCTTATTAAAATATTTTTGCACAACAGAAGGCATTATCAGAAGTTCGACAAATTAATTTGAGAATTTAAGAAATTCTTCGAACATCATTGTGTAGTTGTATTTGGAGTACCACAGGGTAGCGTGCTGGGTCCTTTTCTTTTATTTTATGAGTTGGATGCAGTAGTGAAAATTTTTAACAGAATTAATATGTGTTTATACGAATGATGTTTGAATAATAATTATACGTTTCTCTAGTTCGTTGACAAGTCTCAAAATATACATCTTGTTATTCCTCATTTGACCACTGTCGTAGTCGCAGCAAAATCGTCACTAATGACGTGATGGTTGACCGCGTTGTGTGCAGGCGGAGGGTGTGAAGTCGCGACTGTCGGCACTTGCGGCGGCGGCGTCGCTGGAGGCGGACGCGCTGCGCGAGCGCATCCGCGACAAGCAAGATGCCAGCCAGCTGCGCCTGGAGTCGCACCTACAGGCCATCCGGGAGAAGGCCACGGGACCGCGCCAGGCCGTAAGTCTACCTACCCTGCTCATTATTAATCGTGTGACAATCCCGGTTGCATTCAAAGCTAGCACTATGGAGCCTGAGGTGTGGAGTATTCCTTTCAACAGTTTGGTTAATTTTGAGTGACGAAATAAATAATCGCCGCCATATTTTAAATCAATTGTAGAAATTTTAGCTGTAATATGTTACATTACATTCCTTAAACACAATATTATATATTATTTAAAAATAATTTAACCTTTAATTTCTTATTTTGAATTTGTGTTATTTTTTGTTTAAATAGTGCAAGGCTTCGTTCTGTGTCTAACATCTGTTAGAACCATCACTGAACAAGTTCTTCTTAGATCATTTGGACTGTAGTGACTTGATTATGAAATATCGTTACGTACGTATATGTAACGTATATGTAACGTTAGTGCATGAACTTATTTCTATTTTGTTAATTTTGCATGCCGAAAGGCCAAATGTAGTGATACTTCAATATTTATTATGAACATGTAACAACTTTTACCTACATTTGCAAAATGAATAAATAAATAAATAAATAAATAAATTTTCTTAATAAAACTTGTCATGAAATATCACTCATGAAGGGAATATTCCACAGACCACTTCAGAAAGTCAAGACCAGACCGTCAACGAAGAGAAAGAGTTACAAGAAGAAGCGGAAAGACTAGAGCAAGAGAGGAAAGACAGAGAGAAGCAGAAGACCATTAAGAAGAAAGCAAGGAAAATGAAACAGAAACTATTGGCGTAAGTATTGAAAAAGTTAATACAAAAATAGAACCAACTTACCTCTTTTTATAAGTATACTAAAACCTCCAGAATGTAAAAATATTTTTCTGAAAACGCATCAAAATCTGTTCAACCAAGCGCGAGATACCGTCGTGTCCTACCTCCTCCAAAATATGTATGACTTCTTCTAAATGCTTTTTTAATTAACAGAACCTGCGAGGTTGTACCGACGGACACAGATATGGAATCCAAGCACCCCCAAGCGGTCAGGATGTGCAAAGTTATCCAACAAATACAATACACTATATATCCATTGGTTAGCACATTTGAAGGTGGAAGTAAAAGTAATGGTTGTGACTTGGATGAACCAGAAAAGAAGAAAAATAAAAAGAATAAGAAAAATGTGAATGAAAACGCTGAAAAAGAACCCGAATCTAATAATAATAACGAGGATAATGAAAAGGAATCTAAATCTAATAATAATAAAAAAGAAGTTCAAAAGAAAACGGAACCTAATAGTAATAAGAAAGCTGAAAAGAAGCCTGAATCTAATAATAATGATAAAAATATTGATAAGAAACCTGAATCTAATAGTAATAATAAACCTGAATTGAATAAAGATAACCAAGAAGAGACGAAAGTTGAGAGCAAGAAGAAGAAGAAGAAGAATGATAAAAGTGAGAAATCGAAGTTGAGTAAGAGTGGATCGATTTGTTCCTCTCACAGCGATATGAGTAAGGCGAGTGCGAGTAAGGGAGACAGAATGAGGTACATTATAGATATGCAACACTTCGAGAGACAGTTGAACGAACTGTTAAGAATGATTGTGAAGTTTGATAAGGTAAGTTTGTCATGGTTCGTGATAGTTTAGATTTTGAAGGCCTCTGTGGCGTAGCATTCGACTGCCATAGATGTTTGTATGGAACGGGACCGATGGCTTAACGTGCTCTCCGAGGCACGACCAGACCAATGCAAATACCCATATTCATGCATACAAATATTTGCACTGAGCGGGGATGGAACCCGCGCCTCCTGCGCAGCGGCCGCGTTCATTACCGCTACGCCACCGAGGAAAAAAAACTGATAAACAACCTAATTATACCTTGTCTAATTTAGGATGATAATTTTGACAGCTCCAAATAGGGTAGTCCATATAGTATAATCGAAAATGAATCTTTCGATTTTCGATTATCGTTCCCGTAGAATATGGAATCGATATTTACAAAAACACAAAAACTTTTTATTTTTTATTATTTTAGTTAACTTACTTCAGGATGACAAAGAAGAAGTTTTATGGTATAGTATTTATGTTTCGTAACATATTAAGCTAATTATATCACAAAAATTTTAGTACTATAAGTGCTTAATAATTTCTATAAATTATTTTAAATTCGATTCATTCGATTCAGTTGTGAAGAGTCAATTGTGCTATATTCTTGCAAGACGCTTCACTATGACAAGTGGGCGGGGCTTGTCTATGATTTACCATAATTTTTGGGGTACAATTTTGTATAAAAAAATACGAAACTTCATAGACATGAACTGTCATTTTTATCATCCTAAATTAGACAGAGTATAATATCGCACACCATTAATCACTATATTCGTCCACAGACTACAAAAAATGCTATAATAACAAAAGATAGATCGGAACTACAGAATGTGAAGGTGGTGGAAGTGCTCAGCGGGTTCTTGGGAGTGGCGGCCGATCGAGAGGATATGGGTTCACAAGTTAGTACCAGGTATGTAAAGTGTGAATTATTATTAGTTTTTTTTTTATTATTTTATATAGCTGCTGCCCATGACGTCGTCTGCGTGAACGCTATACAGCGCCAAAAGACACCTACGATTATACCTTTTAAAATGTGAATGCGTTGAAGAAATAAAGGTTCACTGCTCGTTCTCCGTAGGTGATAGCGTGATAATATGTAGCCTATAATATGTTGACCTGACTTCTTAATTCGTGCTAAATTTGAAGTAAATCCATGTAGTATTTTTTGAGTTTATCCCGGACATACATACAGATTTCACAGACAAAAATTCTGAAAACTATATTTTTGGCTTCTGTATCAATTGTAGATCACACCCCAAGTATTCTTTAAAAAACATTCATTGTAAAGTTTGAGTTTCGTACCATTTTGTTATGTGTATAGATTGTAATTTTATTGTGAGTATAATAAGACGAAAAGCCGACGGCGCACAGTGGGCTGAAAATCGATCTTCATAGACTTGGCAACTTGAAATTTAGAGGGTTGTTTTTTTTTATAGAAATGGGTATTGTTTACCTCTACCATACTAGCACACATCATCATCGATTTGGTACGAAAACAACACAGTTATAATTTTATTGCAAATTAATTGTATGAAGATAGTATGAAAAATCCGATTATCTTTGACCTGCAAGGAAAACCGTAATATCCTCTGAGGCTTTTATAGAAGTGATTATTTATGATTTTTTCACATACTCGGTATAACGGTTTCAGCTGCAGAATTTATTTAAAAAATATATCAATATTTAGAAGATAATAATATTTTCTAATCGATTCCAAAGATATTATAATTTAAGTTTAGTAATATCATTTTATTGAAAGGAAATGCCTTTCAACCGACTTCAAAAAAGAAGGAGGTTCTTAATTCGTCTGTATGTATTTTTTATGTTTGTTAACTCATAAGTTTCGACTGGGCGAAGCAATTTTAAAGATTTTTTTTTTATTTGAAAGCTGGTGCTTGCTGTTTGGTCAATCATCAGCATAATTAATTAATGATCAACTCCCTCAATTCAATAATGATGTGCAATTAGTCAAATTCAGTTTCTACAGTGACTTTTATTTAGAAAAATAGCCATAATTATTTATTGTATAGTTGTATAGTATTTCATGTTTAATAGATTTTTCTGGTCAAATTATTATACTCGTTCATAATGTTTTTGTAATAGGTCTTATATTTTGTTAGGCATTATATTGTAAAAAAACCGCGGTAGCCTAGTGGTATGGGTAATGGACTGCTAAGACGAGGTCTCGGGTTCAATCCCAGGTTACCATGGCACACACCAATCTTCATACAATTATTTTGCAAAAAAATTGTATGAAGATAGTATGAAAAATCCGATTATTTTTTGACCTGCAAGGAAAACCGTAATATCCTCTGAGGCGTTTGTAGAAGTAATTATTTATGATTTTTTAACATATTCGGTATAACGGCTTCAGCTGCAGAATTTAAAAAAAAAATTATTAATATTTTTGACGTGATAACGTCTTATAAATTGATAATACCAGCAACACTCATGAAAAATAGTAACGTTCCATAGTAACGTTCCACCTGAGCCTGTGCGTGCAAGCGAGAGCGCGCAACAAGCGATAGAGAGGCCCAAGCAGTGAGGCCAGAGTCAAAGCGTTGGCTTGTGACACATGTATCTCTCTTCTCGCATGAAATAGTAAGGTTCCGCTTCTGTAGTGTATTTATTTTATTTTATTTTTTATTTATTTATTTATTTATCACACGTAACAGATTACAACCAATAAGAAATATAAGTAGATACTACGAAACAATAGGATTAGAGTCCAGGTTGCATTCCACAAGAACGCGTGTACAAATGAATTAAGATGAAGGAGTTTCTAACAATAACACATAATATAAAGCTAAGTAGTTTACAAATTTACATTTTTGAAACATTAAACATTATGGAGTTCCTAACTACGGTTGATTTAAAAGTTGTTTTACCGTTCTAACAAATAAAGTTAGCTTAGGAACAAAGATATCGAAGGCTGGATTATCCCTGGCGATTTCATTGCACTGACGAGCCATCCGAACTATGGGGTTGTAAAACGAAGTATTATTTTTATAGACTTGTAAGGCAAAGAGTCCCGTTTGGTTGGATCTACGAGCGCTGTATCTGATATTAAACGTTAATTGAGCAAGTAAATTAGGTACATCAAGTATAGAATGAATTATTTTATAAATGCAAGTAAAATCAAAGTACCGCCTGCGTACTTCCAACTTTTGCACGTTAAATCTAATCAGACGCGCATCGTAATCGATAATGTTGCGCCCCAGGTGTTGACGGTAGCACAATATCCGCAGACACCTTCTCTGCACCCTTTCTATATTTTCAATGTGAACATTGTAATGTGGAGACCATATTGGGCAGCCGTATTCCAATATGCTTCTCACGAGTGTGTAGTACAGATAGAGAAAAGAGCGAGCACCCTTAAAATCCCTAGTAGTCCTCACAATAAACCCGATAAGTTGATTGGATTTCATCACTACGTGATGGTAATGGTCACGAAAGCTGAGTTTATTATCGAAAACAATTCCAAGATCCTTAATATAGTAGATTATAATATATTTAATTTAGTATCAGCATTGCACCCGTGCGAAGCCGGGGCGGGTCGCTAGTATTACATAAAATAATGATTATGACGGTATCACGTAAATCTATCGTCCGTAAACCGACTTTACAGACAATCAATTTTTTTTTAATTGACTCTGTTTAGTTCTAAAGATACAGATATTCATTATACTATATATATACTATTTTATTATTAAATAGGAAAAAAATTATATAGACGTAAGTTGAAGACAATATAACATACATAAACATAAACTCACGCCTATATCCCCGAAGGGCAAGGCAGAGGTGCTAGCACCCACATTTCACCAGCCTATATTTAGGTCCCAATGTAACAGGTGGCGAGCCTATTGCCACTAACCAAGCACTTATAAACCTGCGACAAATACACACATAACTTCGAAGAGCAACGAAAAGTCATTGGTGTGTACCATGAAGATCGATTTTCAGCCCACTGTGCGGCGGGGCGGTCAATGTGACCGCGACGCGCTCTTATTTGTATGAATATAAGGATTTTTGATCAGAAAAAGTGATTATCCAGGACGGGACTTGAACCATTGAGCCGTAGACAAGTGGCACAGTGTAAATCTGCCGCCGCGGCGCGCGCATCTTACGCTGGCGACGAGCTTGGATGTGATTGGTCGAACTATTCTATTCCCTTTTTAGCGATTTATGCTGTGTCACTTGTCTATGGGGGCTGATCAGAAAATCATTGGGAATAGTTAGCATGCAATTGCTTTAAAATTTCATTCGATTATAAGGTGTTAAGCAGATGGAGGCGCGGGGCGGTCAAAATGACCGCGACGCACTCTTATTATTATTGTCATTAGATCGCATTTAGCCGGCATGTTTCTGACAAGTGACATGAGCTTTTGCGCGGACAAATGTAACCTTATTTTCGTACAAATAAGAGTGTGTCGCGGTCATTTTGACCGCCTCGCGCCTCCGTGTGCGTAACGTTAACGTGACTGTGTGGTCGGCAGGGCGGTAGCGACGCTGGTGGCGCTGCTGGCGCGGCTGGTGGGCGTGTGCGCGTACAACTGCGCGCGCCTGCTGGCCGGGCCCGGCGCCGTGCACCTCTGCGTGCTGCTCTACAACCTGCTCGTGAGTACCCACTGTACAGTCCGCGCGCTTGCTTATACGTAGGTACACGTCGGCACGCGCACACACACACACACACGCACGCACGCACACACGCACGCACGCACACACGCACGCACGCACGCACGCACGCACGCACACACGCACGCACACACACACTAGTCAGCCACTACGCTGTAAACAGCATTCGATTTATTCGATTTAAGTAACGAAATATAAATAAAAAAAACAGCAAGTATTATGTTGTGAAATTGTGTAAAACCGTTGCGAAAGCAAGATATCCGTACACAAATAGAAAGGCATTACTATGAATTCATACTTGTAGAGACACTTCGAAATCAATAAAAGATAGGCAATACAATGCGAAGCGAAACGAAAGCGAGTCGCTTATAAAATAACTTACAATCTTTGAGTAATATTAAATTTATAAAAGTGCCATCTGTGTCTTAAAAGTGGTACTATCCAATAACATCTGTGACCACGAAACTTTACATCTGATCCAACAGATGGCGGTACATGTATCATTCAGAATCGTAGTAAGTATTTACGAATACGAAAAGTATTGTGTATTTTAGATGTTAATTCTAATTCGGAATGAACTTGAAAATTATTTTCATATTATGGTCCCCAATTACTAATTGCCTTTACAAAAATGTATTCAAAATTCAGACTTAGTGTAGTCTCGATCTCAGATTTTTTACATTTGGCAATCACCCAAATGTTAAAAAAGGTATTCTTGTAACCAAAAGAATACTTTTGATATTTGGAAGATCGTCATGAGATCGAAATTAGACTGAATTTTGAACATACAACGTACGTCTCATTTCATACTATTTGTCATATTCTAGCTAGATCATTATCTCAGTGTTATTCTCCAATACGAACAAACTTACCAAAATACATTTTACTAAACAGGATCACGTAAATTAACAAAGCACTTTCCTAGATTATATCAAAAAAGTTCGCATGTATACAGGCATAAACGTCAACCCTTCGTTTGACTAAAGGGTATTTTTCTACCCTATTAATTTTGATGGGTTCCGAACAGATGGAAAACTTTTGACTTGGATTTAGCGAGTTTATGACGGAAAACGTTTTAGGACCAAAGTTTTAGACTTCGTAAGGGTTAAGTCAATTTCATCTAGTTGGTGAGATGGGTTGGATGAAATCGGTTAGGAACTTGGCATTTGGGAAGTACAGTCAGCGTCGAAAGTAAACGATTGTTGCATAGATTTCAAAAGAAACGAAAAGTAAAGAATATTCTAGTTTTTTTTAGTATTATCCACTAAGTAGTTAAACAGAATTTCATTTACAAATTTAATATGTGTGTATCCTAAGGTCACAAACCAACTTAAAAAAAAACTGAAAATCCTAATATCGCCGCTTTTTGCAACTATTTTCTTTAAATTATCATCTACTTTTGTCACAAAAATACCTACTTCAGAGCTTTCGCTCGACATCAACATTTCGTTTCCCGTTAACCAGACAACTGAAAAACCCAGTACATAACTTTTTACCTGACCTGGGCATCGAACCCATGACCGCACACAAAGCCTAATCAATGAAATAAAGATAAAAGGATGCCCTGTATACTGTATATTCCAGCCGGACATCACAATTTCACTAATTAACTGTCGCCGAATACCTAGCGTTGATTGTACCTTAGGAAACTAATTAGTGCTACCTACACAGACAGGGTTAAGTCACATAATATATTTATTTCCTTGGGTTTTTCCAGACTTGAATGATTAATTCCATACAAAGACCCGGGAAGCGAAGTCGATTCGGTAAATTAATATAACCTTTTTTGCTGACAAAGAAAAAACTAAAAAAAATTGTTGATTATGTATGTACATAAACTTAAATAAATAAATAAATATAAAATAAGAAATACTAACCCATGAAATCTTATAGTCAACAAGAAAATACATTATTGTGTTTTCAATAGGTATTAATTGAAATTGAATTCTTACATTATTTATTTGAATCATTCTCTGAACCTTTTTCCCAACTCAGTTGGGGTCGGCTTTCCAGTCTAACTGTGATGCGGCTGAACTTCGATATTTTCCGTTATATTTTATTTGAATATATTTAATTCTCAGAATGAAATTATTTACTTATTATAAGGCATTATGAATGTATAGAATACTAGCTGATGCCCGCGGCTCCGTCCGCGCGGAGGTCGGTTATAGTTTTTTGGTCATATTTTCGGTTCTACTTAACCAATTGCAAGCAAACATATACATAAAAATGTGTTATGTAGATTAAAAACTTTAAGCTCTTGTGTAGAAACGCCTCAAATACAATCACGACTTCTATACTTATGACGCAATTGCGCCAATCGTACTTCACATATTTCTAATGTCGTGCCTACCCCCGTAAAGGCAATATCGTGACGTCAGCTATACCTACTTACACATATATTTAGGTAAAGTATAACTATAACTAAGGAGGTAAGTAAAGTGCGGCGTTGGGGCCACACTGCGCCGCGAGACGAATGACGCGCGAGGTTTCAGGGTTGGCAAACGGTAGTTTTAATAAATATAATAATAAATTATGAAAAAATCTTTTTTAAATTAAACAGTTTTAAATTGTATTGTCATCAGAACTGAAGACTTCTGCCAAATATCAAACAAATCAGACAACTCAAAGGGGTTCAAATTTCAATTACTAGATTTGACCCAAACAAACAGGTCGAGTTAAATGAAACTGTTTAATAAAAAGAAGGTTATGGGCGTCAGATGGAATTATTTTACGGCACATATCGAAGTTGGGTCGTTTTGTAGTTAAACTGGAAGGCTACCTCGAATGCGTTATATATTAAAGGGTTAAAGGCAACGACCCGCCACGCAAATTTATTCATAGCTAAGAACCATTTTGATCATATCAGCTTTCGAACAAAAAATCTACACCAAAATCGGTTCATCCGTTCCGGAGCTACAATGCCATAGACAGATACACACATACACATTAAACAAACATATCACACCAATTTTGAGTGAGAAAACTGAAGCTTCGCAGTATTTTTGGGTTTTAAATATTAGTAACTGCCATTTGTTAAGCAATATTTTTTTGACTTTGGCTTAGATCACAGAGTTCGGGGACGTGCTCGATAAATGATTAAATGCTCGCTCTTCACGTGGTACGAATAATATACCTGGCTTTATGTGGATGTAACACAGGCATTGTTCCAAAATATTTTTAACTTTGTGACAACCCTGTGCGCTACTGTCGGTAGCCCGGTGAGTGGGCGGGCGCCCTAAAAGCGCCGCTAATGCATCTCATGCGCTCGTTCACACTATCCATCACACTTGCGCTAGTAGATTATGCTAGTAAAATGATGTTTTATAAGAAATAATTTTGCCATCTAATATTTATTTGTAAACTTGACTTTTCATGCGGTATCTATAGTCTTGTCAGGTCAACGCACTTATGCAACCTCCAAACAAACACACACATAATTTTTAAACTATATAGCTTTTTATTTCAACAATTGGCTACCGTGTATTGAATATAAACCGGCATACTCGACCGTAAGCTTTTATTGTTACAATAAAAATAAAATAATAAAGTTAAAAAAATAAAAGTTGGTGCTCTAATTAGGCAGTTACCGGCTCTTTGATACAAATTCTGTTCTCATTATATAAATAAAATTGTTTTCTTTTTATTTTCGGCTTATCTCGGACGGGTCGGTATCGATGCGTATACGATTTAAGAATTTGGAATTTTCGTTGATTGCGGATATTTTTTTATTTAAGATTTTATTTTACTTTTGTCACTACTAAGGTTATGAACAAGCTTACTGTCCATTCTGTCCAATATAAACTTCATCCTGTCCTTTACCAGCGCTTGTGTTTCTTTCCTCCTACAGTCCAAAAGGACCCGGGACTATAGGAGGAAAGAAACACAAAAAGCGCCGTTAAAAAGCGAGGCGTGAAAAAGCATTTGACTGATGGATGAAGCATTCCAGCGACTTTACCTTTAGCTAACCATCAGGCGAGGTGAAGTCATATTGTCGTGACTGACATAAAAAAATATAGCTCCGTTTTTATCGAAGGTAGTAACAGTCTACTTGGTTAACGTGTATTGAAGTTGTAGTGTTATTGTCTTCAAATGTTTTAAAGAAAACCGTTTAACAATAATAACCTTTGGTCATGTTATAATTAGAATGCCGAATCCTGTTTCAATTTCAAAATATAATTTCGCTACCGAACTTCATGCAGATTAAAATTCTCCATTTTATTGTCATCGTCCAAAAAGCAACAATGATAATTTTTGATCATTGTTTTTTTATTACACCGATGTTGTTTTGTGGGAAATCGTAAAATGAATGTTAAAATGTATCCGTTAATAAGAATTTTTGTTGCTTACAACGTTTACTGCCTACGGTGTTATTATTAAAGTTATTCTTTTTTAATTTTACTAAACTCATTATCATCACAATGTAAGTACCAGTTCTGTCCAAAGATTATATTTTGGAGCTCGGAAACCGATCTTGTATTCCTGATTTTCCTTATCTTACCTTTTGCGACCGACTGCCGTCTGGCCTCCCAGCCCCGAGAAGGTTTTGACAAATCCAATTCTTTTTAGTTATTTCAAACTACGGCAGTTCATCTATAATTCAATATGAGCATAGCTTCTTGTACTAACATTCGAGTTTTGCTATGGCTAAACTATTATAAGTAAGTTGAGGGCCACCATTATGGCACTTTCGGTGTATGTTATGGGGACTCCCTTCCGGAGACTTTACCTTTAGCTTACCATCAGGCGAGGTGAATTCATATTGACGTGACTGACATGAAAAAAGTAAGTGAGGGAGCCTACCTTTTCCCTACACGAAGTTAACCGCCTTTTCTGGGTTAGTATTTAGTACCCATTTCTACTATTCCTTCTTTTGGTCTATTTCCGCAACTCGTGATACCTCTAGGTTTGCTTTTTTAAAGGCTACGGTAATCGCTTACCATCGTTAGATCATGAACTTAACAGTATGATAGAACTGCTATTGACCTAATTTCTACGCAATAGTTTACAGAATTCGCAATTAATTTAATTTCATTAAATGCACAGCGATTCAGAGACCGTGAAAAACAACTTATATTGATACTTAATAAGCATGGCCTCACACACATTACCCTCAGCTTATAAGACCTTGTCTTTAGATGAGCGGAGAGAGAAGCGGAATTCTTAGTACGACCTTTTTTATTTTAGTTCATAAGGGTTAAAGAATTTATTCTCAAAGAGATATGTATGTAAACCAATAAAAGAAGAATTTAAGCATTAGGTCGCATTTACGTGTGGGAATCCCCATCGATTGAAACAGCAACCGTCTCGGGTCTTATATGCCGGTTCCGGCAATTCCCTCGCACCCCAGCAACATTAGGTAATACCTAGTTACGGATATCAAAGATTAGTTTTCACGGAGAAAAAAAGTATGTTAGTATTATCTTAAGTGTGACTTGGTCTCAATTATGTACTTCAACGGTTCAGATTTATAAGTTTTAAGCATTCGTTTTAAATGAAATCGCTCCGCTTAGGATTCCGCTTCCGCTACCCGCTCTGCAACTCTTAATATTATGTCACCAGAGTCGCGAACCCAAATTATTCGAACGAAATATTTCCTTTATTAGTCGCAATTAAAACTCCACTTATTGAATCGTACACCGGCGGCCATGTTAATTGACCGTTATCGCTGACGCCATCTTGATTTTTTGAATATGTTCTTTTTTCGTTCGTAAATCTAGTTGTTTATGAGGGTCGATTCGAACATCGCTGATAACATCTCGCGATAAATTCGGCGTGCAACTTTTTTATAACAGCTTTTCCTTTTTTGAATCACTAAAAAGGTGTGGTGTATAGTCTTTTTTAAACGTCGTTAATATTTTTCTAATTCAGCACTAAGGTGTAATTCTATTTTTAAAATTACTTACCACCATGATACCAACTTATGAACGTATTCATTTTTACCGACTTAAGAAAGAAGAGGTTTTTGTTCCTTGTGTGTGTTTGCCAATTATTTTGGACTGATTAGGAAGATATTTTTTTGTCCCAAGGGTATGCGTTTTATTATTGTCATCAGGACAGGATCTGATAATGGTCTCCTAGAAAAAAATATGGGATCTTTATAAACGCGAAGTAAAGCGAAAGCATTTTGGTTATGTCTAGTAATAAAACCAATATTAATATTGTAAATTAAAGAAAATTACCATCACACTTCAAAAGTACCACAATCGAAGCAAGTGTACTCGCCCGTTTGAACGCAGCACGCTATAATGGGGCTGTCTCGTGTACTACAACAAACAACTGTACTACATTACGAGTGTCGCTTTTACGTCGATCTCACACTACCCGCTGAAGGAAAAAGTTTCTTCGCACTATTGTACTACTCTTTGTATGGGAGTTTTGTAGGTGACCGCGGTGGCTCGTTTAGTACTGCGGTACTAAATGTGACCCGAAAGTCAAGGCTGGCGCCTGATTCAGTAAAATTATCTTTTTAAAACATGTGATTTCAAAATTTACGAAAACTTATAGATAGATGCTATTTTTTTTAAATCTAATTGAAAATGAATGAACGATTGATTTTAAAGGTTTGGTAACCTCACAAAAGCTAAGGTAGATTTTACAAAATAATAAAGTATTTTTTCTATTTTTCCTTGTAAGTAATCGATTCCTTCTGAAAGCGCTTTGAAAACAAGGCGTTATTGAATCAGGGCCCTGATGAAAATATTGTCAGAAGTGGGATATGAGCTGATCTCATATCCCACTTCTGACATGACTGAGTCATAATCATCTTCTTTTGACGTTAACTGTATACATAATAATGATAAATTCGCATCGGTCAAGCTGTTTCGGAAAAGTTTTGTTATAAATTATTAGGACCAGTGTAACATATTTATTTTTTCACAGGAAAAAGGCATGTCGGACCAAAGAGAAATGAGTGTAGTGAAGGACCTGATTGACTGTCTGTCTGTAACGCTGGACTCCGTGCTGCATGCGACGCAACAGTTCCTGGACAACCCCGAGGACTCGCCAGAGAGCGTAGCAATGCTGGCCTGCATGCGCAGCAGAGCCCACAACCTTATTAGGTAAGTGATGATAACATCATCATGACTACTATGGCGTAGACGGACTGCTAAGTCAGAGGAAGCGGGTTTGATGCCCGTTCAGTGCAAATCTATATCTATACTCTATACTAATATTATAAAGAGGTAAAGTTTGTGTGTTGTATATTTGTTAAATTGTAAGGGGTAATCTCGGGATCTATCAAACCGATTTTAAAAATTCTTTCACCAATGGAAAGCCACGTCATTCGTGAGTGTCATAGGCTATATATTTTATTGGAAAACTGGAATTTACACCCGGGCGAAGCCGGGTCCCGGGTCGCTAGTATATTAATATAAGTATGAATATGTTGTACATCAGTCAGCTTGATTATAAACGTATTAAAACTGTTATTTTGATATAGGGCATAGAGAATGTTTTAGCAATGTGGGTATGTCGGACTTGAACCAACTAAAATCGCACGCCGTCTCGGGTCTTCAAGCACCAAGGTGTAAGGTGTCCCAAAAAGCATTCTTTCGCACCCTAGAGACCGTCGTACCAAGCTCTAACTACTTGTAATACTGATGGTGTACGAATAAAATGCAAAATTTCGTCAAATTTGATGGCTAAGTTATTATTTAGCATTCTAAAACCCATAACACAAGCTAGTTTAACTAAGCTTACTTTGGGTCTAGGGAGCGATGTGTAGAATGTCGTAAAATATTTATTTGTTTTATTTATTTATTTTCTAAAGCCGACCCCAACCGAGTTGGGAAAAAAGGTTCAGAGAATGATGATGATGATTTATTTCCTAACAAAAAAAAATCAAAATAAAATTGGTTAATATTGGCAACAATAGTGTCCAAAGGAAACGGCTTAATTTTCATTTACTAAATAATGTTGAATTAAACTTACATGCGTACCCATTATAAAAAAAATCTTCGTACAGAAACTATGATGTTATGATATGACACATCCCACTCCGTCCATTAAGGTGGTGTATAATCTAATTTGTGTAATGCGTCGCGTCGGGAGGCAGCAACCCCCTATAATTTGGAGAGGACGGCGGCCCATAAAAAACGGTCCACTAAGGACCAAGACGCCCCGTGTTATTTTCTTTTCGAAGGAAAATGTTATTTAAAATTGTAGTGCTATTTTATGGGGCGAGGCTAAGTAAAAAAATATGGGTTAGACAGCGTTTACGCTAGAGATGTGTGGGTGCGTAGCGAGTGATGTGTTTATAAGGACTAACTAATCTGCGAACAATAGTGTGGGTTATGTGTATGCCAATTGTTAAATTATATGTATATAACTAGCTGTAGCCCGCGGCTCCGCCCGCGTGGATGTCGGTTATCGCGACCAAACATAGGCTATGTTCATTCTCGAGGTCTAATCTACTCCTATACCAAATTTCATCAAAATCGGTTCAGCGATTCAGGCGTGAAAGCGTAACAGACAGACAGACAGTTACTTTCGCATTTATGATATTAGTATGGATTTGTTGTACTTCTTTAACATGTAACTGTATTTTTTGTTCCAAATAAAAAAAATAAAAAAAAGACTAAAATCGCTTCATTTATTTAGCTTGCTGCACTGAACGTGAATAGGTAAATGAAATGATTCTATTGGTTCTTAATAAGTTATTAATTTTAAAAAGTCTTTTGATGAACAAGCTTTCTAATAAGCGCATATCCACACAAATCGAATGTGCTCAAACTTTTAGCAGCTCACGTGTTTCCTTCCTCCTATAGTCCCGGGTCCTTTAAGCGGGGCGTGAAAAAGCATTTGATGAGGCCGTCAAGCTGAGAGCCACCATTCTAGCACTATCGGTGTATGTAATGGTGACTCCCATTCCAGAGACTTTAACTTTAGCTTGCCATTAGGCGAGGTGAAATCATATTGACGCGACTGACATACAAAAACCTACGGTAGTTATCAACACAGATAACACATTCAAATATTACTTCCAACGCCACTCGTTTAAACAAATGTCTTTATTCATTAAAAACTCATACAATAAACATCACTCGGCGTTCCCTGTTGACGCCGGCTCCATTCAAATGTATGTATGTCAGTTCCTCCGTATTGTTTCAATGCAAAGCTTTTTAAGTTATTAAATGTGATTGGGACAGACGTACGAACGGTGGGAGTGTTGATGTAAATTAATTGGAATTGATGTTTTTAGAAGTTGAGTCATTATTCGTAGCACCCAGGTAGACTGTGAAAATGATTAAGTTATTACAGGTAGTTTACCTAGCTCTCACGGAATATTATCTAGGGTTTTCGAATCGATTGGTATAGGTGCCCGGTGCCTGTATAAGAATCGAATCGCCTTGATTTGAAAACGCGTGATTTTAATTCGATTAGAAGGAATACTTTGTTATTTGATTCTTCTTCTTAATCATAATATCAAAATATAATCTACCTACGCATTCGTGAGGTAATCAAACCTCTAAATTAACTCTAATTTGAATTTGAAAAAATATACCTACTTAAAAGTTTTCGCAAGCTTCACATGTTTTAAAAACGTACTTTATTGAATATTGGACACGTCAATATGACTTCACTTCGCCTGATGGTAAGCTAAAGTTAAAGTCTGGAACAACGGTCACCACTACATACACCGATAGTGCTACAGTGGTGGCCCTCAGCTTGATAGCCTCATCAAATGCTTTTTCACGCTTCGCTTAAAGGACCTGCTTAAAGAATACTGAAAGTCCAATTTTCAATACTGCTTCATAGTCAAATCCATGTTTGTATGGGAATCGGATGTCTCATTTAAAGAAACATCGAAGCATAAAAAAAGCGAGTGTCCTAAAACTTTCTTTCAACTTCAATTAGTACATTGAATTCTAATTCATTTCATAGAACAGTGTCACTTGAGCTATTGTAATGGCTTTATCAAAACATGGGCTCGCTGAGTGAGCGCCAACAAAGGCCCGTCACTCCATTGTGACCATATGTGAGACATGCTCACTTACTGAGTACCGAGTAACTCTGCCACAGAGTTCGGAATATATAGATATGGTCATTTTGGAAAGAGCTGTTACAAGTTATGAACTTTTTTTTTATATGGGATACGTAAAAATGACTTTACCTCGCAGGACCAGGGTCACAATTAATTTCATCAAGAACCAAGCGGTACCTCTTTTCTTTACCAGCGCATGTGTTTCCTTTCTCCTATAGTCCCGGGTCCTTTAAGCGGGGCGTGAAAAAGCATTTCATGAGGCCGTCAAGCTGAGGGCCACCACTGTAGCACTATCGGTATGTAGTGGTGGCTTTCCATCAGGCGAAGTGAAGTCATGTTGATGTGTCCAATATAAAAGAAAAAGATTGCTCTATAGTCCATAACAGCTGCTAGCTTTACGCAAATTTTCGAATAATCCCGAATGCAAGCTGTAAGCGACAATTGAATATTATAGAGTAAATAATTAATTAAATCTCTGCCACGTGCGTCCAATTATGTGACCCTAGTCTGTAGAGGGTTCGCGACATCGATACGCGGTAGATTACAGTCGATTATCGATTCAATCGGATACCGTCACATCGATTGTGATCAGAAGGGTAAGAATTGGCGGGTTTATTGCTATCGCCATATGGGGCTCATGAGCTATTCGTATTCATGTGTGAATGTTATGTCCTCTTGCTGGGCAAATTTTGGTAAGTGAAATTAGTATACCTACCGATATAGGTAGATATATTCTTTACAACTAGTATTGGCTTATTCTATATATCTATGTCATACAAACTTTTAACGTATTTTTATTCACTTGAAGCGTTACTTTTTTTTGCACACGTACTGGGAATAGATCATAATAGATACCTACCTACATTATTAATTATTTTGGCAATATAGCTTAGGGCCTGATTCGGTAAAATTACGTTTTCTAAACTTGTGATTGTGTTTACGAAAACTTATCTATCTATCTTATTAGGTACCTATTAATTTTTCAAAATGTTATTAAAAGTAGTTGGAGCCCACAAAAGTCCAACCAGTCTAACTTGGAACTTCGATATCGCCATTGGTCATAATGACCATTGGTTGTGGAGGTCAGATGGCAGTCGCTCCACGGAAAATATCGAAGTTCAGCCGCATCACAGTTAGACTGGAAAGCCGACCCCAACTGAGTTGGGAAAAAGGTTCAGAGAATGATGATGATGTTATTAAAAATTAATCAAACTATGAGTGATTTAAAGATTTGATTTGATAACCTCACGAAAGCGTAGTTAGATTTCATTTTAACAGATCACGTAAAAAAGCAAATTTCTTTCCTTCTAATCGAATTGAAGTAACTCGGTTTGAAAATGTGATGTTACTGAATCGGGCACCAGGTTTAAAAAAAATTACACATTAAAAAAACTACTGGTACTTAAGCGATTTTACAGAACACTCAGGCAAAGTTTTCATCTTTAAATTAGGCTCATCACTCCATATATAGCTAAATGTAGGTGTGAATACATTTCTGCCTACTCCTTAAAGTACATAAAATATATACCCTACTCTTAAAAACCCTCCAACCCCTTCATAAAGGGGCTTGATTGAATCACATCACAAGCTGCCACTCGGTATCGAGAACTCTTTGCGACTCGAATCGAATCGAATTAAACACTCGACGGGCACTCGATAACGTTATTAAGTTCTTCATTGGTAAATGTACAGAATTAAACTTTGACTGTGCATTTTAGTTGAGGGGAATAGTAGCCTTATACTTATGTAAAATGACCGCGGTAGCCTATTGGTCTGGGTAATGGAGTGCTGAGACGAGGTCTCGGGTTCGATCCCAGGTTCACCATGGCACACACCAATGACTTTTCGATGCTTTTCGAAGTTATGTGT
The DNA here is from genome assembly GCA_963576445.1 of Lithosia quadra. Lineage (NCBI taxonomy): Eukaryota > Metazoa > Arthropoda > Insecta > Lepidoptera > Erebidae > Lithosia > Lithosia quadra. The sequence continues at coordinate 856,848 of OY754899.1, read as the reverse complement.
GTATTTATCGCAGGTTTATAAGTGCCCGGTTAATGGCAATAGGCTCGCCACCTATTACATTGGGACCTAAACATAAACTGGCGAAATGTGGGTGCTAGCACCTCTGCCTACCCCTTCGGGGATATAGGCGTGCGTTTATGTTATGTTAAAATGACGACATATTTAATTAGCTGATCCGCGCGAGTAGGAATCGGAGCGATGATCCAAGTCGCCATTTTGGTCATAGCTCCGATACTACTTTCTGATAGCAACCCATTTATGTCCCACTGCTGGTCACGGGTCTCCTCTCCTCTAACGAGAGAGCTGAGAGGGTTTAGACCTTAATCCACAAACGCTGGCCTAATGCAGGTTGGTGGATCGAAAATGTCCTTAGAATTTCTTCTAGAACATGTGGGTTTCCTCACGATGTTTTTCCTTCACCGTCAGCAGATGGTAAATCATGTGATTATAGTCATTGTGATTCAGTCAACTGATGAATAAGAAAATCACAGAAAAGAGAAGTAGAAGTGGTAATTGAGCGTGTCACGCGTGTCACTTGTATGCGTTGTTTCGCTAGGTTTGCATAGTGAGATAAAGCGAGAGAGAGAGATTATCTGAAGTTTTTCTTAAGTCAAAGTTTGTTTGATTCAAAATACGAAACGTCGTAAATATTTTTTTTATCTATAGCAAAGAAATCTCTAACACGAACTAGTAAGGTGTATTTTCGTTTTGCAGTATGCATAATTTAGACTAATTTGGTATTGAAGATATGCGACTGGTTGTATGTGTGAGTTTGGCGACAGCGGTTCCCCTTATGAATAAGTAGTATCACACTTCCATTGTAGTAGGTATTCTTTATTCCGTGAAGAAAACGCTCCTAAAGATAAGACTGTCGATTTTACCAACACAATATTATATTACAGCTGTTGTTATTATCCTACATGATTTTAAACTAATGTTTATGGTGTACTATAAACAATATTGTACTGTTATCAATGTTTTACAAGCTTATATTTGTGTTACAATGTTTTTTTTAGTTTGACCATCAGTCAAATCTTGCTAGCTGAATTAGAACTACCGCCTACAAAGTTGCATTTTTCAATAATTCGTGTTATTTTCGTTCCCACTGAAAGAGGAGTCTCACGATGTAAACGTGACATATCTATCTTTTCTTTTTTCTTTTATTGCTTCCTTTTATTTCTTTTCTTTCTTTCAATTTAAATTTATTCTAACAATTTAACCAATTTTTCTTAAATATTTTTTTTCTTTAACAAAATATTTATTTATGTTTGTCTGTTATTACGAATAGCTTATAGGTAATAATGATGATGACTAAATTATCATCAATAATGACTTCACCCCGCTTGATGGTAAGCTAAAGTAAAGTTGCTTTTAAAGCGTACACGTCGGTAGTGTAATGGCCATAATTCGAAACTAAGACCTCGCAATCGTAAGCCTGAGTCCTTAGTTATTAAGCCACCGACGACTTCTACTTTTGCGTGACATGTTTTATGAACGGCCTCCATTATAAATTTCCTTTGTAATTAATTTCTGGCTCCAAATTGTCAGGAAGCCTCTATCAATCTCTTGCCAATTCGCCAGTAAGCTGCTTTATAATTAGACGGTATGTCGCCAGCGAGCGTCCACGCCCACCGTTTGGCGATGAAGTCGCGTTGTTAATAAATTCGCAAATGAAAACAGGCCCGTGTCCCGCGGTTCGGATGTGGGGTGTTAGTGTCAGCGTGGGCTTGAGCGGAGCGATATTTCAGATAAATGTGTTTCGTTTTACGGTTCAAGAGATAGACGTAGATACTTTATCACAGACAATTATAAAATGATTCAAATCGTTATAAAGATTTGACCTATCGGTACTTTATTGTTGTCTGGGTACTACCAAAGCTAGTTAAATTAAAGCTTCTAATAATAATAAAAAATGTGGTTCTATGTTCATGTGGTTCATATTCTTTAAAAATAGGTTCTAAATGTTATTGCCTCAAGCGTTATATTTTGACCAACAGAAAAACAAATAAATGACATATATTTTATGAAAAGAAGTTTTATATTTAAGCTTACCAGATAAACCAACATAACTACTACCCACTTAATTTAACGGTTAAGTACACAAGTGTACACTTTTATTTGAATAGATCTACATGATGTGAGTATAATTAATACCAAAGATTCTATATCGTTCAATTACACATACACACAGTAAATAGTTTTATCCAAATAAAAGCTATTTTTTATTATAAGTAGCTACAAAAGATAAGTGCCCATTATGATAAGCGGAATTCTCGCTTGCAGTAAAGCCCCACCCTGTCTTATAATTTCGCAGGGACATTTTTAATTTATTAAAACGCCGGAGCCCCCAATCATTATTTGTTATTCAAAGTCAATATTTATTTTTTATTAGCGACCGCTTTGTTTGCATCTGGACGATAAGTGCTTTTATCATTCGTCTACCTATTATACAATATTACTTACTCATATTTTTTACTGTATAAAGCTTGAAAAAGAAATTATTACAGTCACCTTTCCCCGTTCGAGTTATTTAGATGAGTGTAATTTTGAAACTTTAGACGAGATTATAAAAGTCATGACTCATTATAAGTCGCGAGTCGTAATGATAAAATGTTTTATTGGTGATGAAGTACATATTTGTAACAAATTATCAAGACAATCATTGTTCACTGTGTATGTAGAGCTTACAACTTAATCTGAAAACTATAAAAAATTCACACTCCATATAAAAAACCTCTGTTCTTTCTTTCTCTCATCTCGATGTTGCCATCGTGATGTTCTGTTATGTTATACATAAAAAGGTTATTGCATTGTTAAGCACACAAAAGTTGTCAAACACACACATTATTATTTTAGTATTGCAAAATATTAACTGACATTGACAGACGCCCTGCATCCAATTAGTACTTGTTTATTTTTCTGAGAAATAAACTTTTATCTGCTAAGTATTTGACCAAGCTACCAAGCACAAATAAGTAAGGTTAACACTTAAATTTAATAGATATCTATTGGAAAAATACAAACATCTGCAAACGATACAAGTACCCTAGAATTACCCAACTGTCACTAACATCTTAATCAAACACTTGTATTATTTTCGTACAATATTTATGGGAAGTTAGTAGGGTTTTATGCAGGGTTTAATAAGTACCAGATTAATTCTATAATATTATAAAATTGTAAGGTGGTTGTATTTGTACTTTGGAGATATTAAAAAATATATTATATGTACGTTCGGTCGCGATGGATGTAAAAACTACTGAATGGATTTTGATACGGATTCTTTTTGTTTGAGAGTTCTTGGTCAGACTTAAAATTTTACGCATATTTGATCACAATCGGTTTAGTAGAACCGAAGTCAAAATCAATGCTGAGAATCGGATCTCTTTAATATAGGTACATAACTAAAGCTTACTAGGAAAATTTATAAATAAAAAAAAAATAATGCCACATCAGACAAAAACTGGTTACAGTTCTTTAGAATCTTATAGTCGCAAGATCGATATTCAGCCTTGCCACCACTACAAGTCAGTATAGCTCAGACATAACCTACAAAAAAGTCATCTAAAATCGAAAGTGAATATATCAAGGCACGTCTAACAATATTTATTGAATAACGCAAGGGTGAAATATTACAGGGCATAGTAGGACATTATTGTAGGGTACAGTGGGGTCGTATTCAATTTGTGTGATGTCAATGATGCGCGCTCGATTTAATAGCAGGTGACGTTTATCGAGCTCGAGGGCCCCTGGTTTAGTGTACGGTGCGTATGCGCAGAAGTAGGGGTGTATCTACATTTTATTTTTCTGGTGATGTTGTAATTTAAAGCGATGAAGTAGAGTATGTATGGAGCCGTAGAAGTTCCCAAAACTTTTAAGTTATTTTTTTTACATAAAATGATTATGGTCCAGGGATATAGTCGTACAGTGGGAGTATGGGGCTCCACCAAGATCTCTGAAGTCTTAGCCAGTCTCAATTTCTAACTGGTACCTACATATGCTGGCGCAGACTTTCCTCTCGAAGGTCAGACCTCAGTCGCTTCAGACTAAGTCGCGGAAGACAGATAAAACCGCTGACGAGCAAGACAGAAAAATGGAAAAGTGATTAGAAGACTCCGAACTCTATAGTACAAGTTTTGAATTCAAACGGGAGTGGCGCTCTGATGATGATTAATTTAAAATACATACATGTAAAGTATAAAAATGGCCATAATGGATTGACAGTCATATTATGAATAAACTCCAAAACAAAATAATAAAAAAAAGATTATAGCATTGCAAAAATGAATAAATCAAAATTATCTATACGATTGCGATACCGCAAATAACATTAGAAACAGAACGCGTTAAATCATTTACATTATCTATCCAACCCGCGTCAGAACCACATCGCTATCAGTGGCACCCCGCCCCACAGTAGCCCACGGACACTATACGTACAAGCGTTAAATATGTTAAGCGGGATGAACCATGTTTGTTTTGTATTATCATCTGCGCTTTTGTCCGTATGTCACGATCACTCTATTAAAATGCAATTTTGAAGGGTAGGTACATGCTAAAAAGCAAGGGCTTGTTATTGTTCGTCGTAGTGGCTAATAATATCAGTATGTCTATCAGTTTGAGGGATGTACTACTCAATATAAAATATTATTATATACTAGCTGTCTCGGCGAACTTCGTACCGCCATATTTTCCACCCGCGTGCAATTCCGTTCCCATTCCTGTTCCCGTTCCCATTCCCATTACTATTCCCATTCCTATTCCTATTCTCATTCCCATTCCCATTCCTACTACTACCTACTACTACTAAATACTAATCCCGTAACGTAAACATAAACTTCTCTCACATAATAGAAAAAGTTTGTATGAGAAAAAGAAAACTTACTTTCTGAAATTTTCTGTACAACTGTTTTATTATTTTTTTTTCGTAAGAACCTTCTCCCGATAATAACAAACACAACAAAAAAAGAATTAGTGAAATCGGTAGAGCCGTTGGTGAGTTATGCGCTTACCAACACATTTTGCGATTCATTTTTATATTATAGATTATAATTTTTTTTTTTAAATCCTTGTCTGTTTGTTCCCGATAGACGCAAAAACTACCAAACGTATTTTGATCAGCTTTTTTTTGTTTGAAAGGTCTTGGTCAGATTTAAAATCTTCCAGATGTATTTATGGGTTAAATGCCTTAAATAAAATATTCATTCTTTCATTCAAAATATTTATTATGCACATTGGGGTAAGGTGGGCTCATATGGCATGACGGTCTCTTCTGACCATCGACCGAACACTTTTCGCTATGGCTATACTCCTCCGAGAGTAAACTCAGTTGTGGCCAGTTTTCAGTGTAACTACGAAACGGCTGAATTTCGGTAATTTTGATTTTTCGATATTTCCAGCATACAAAAAGTATTTAAATTTATCTAACTTCACATAATATATTATTTTAAATAACACACATGAACTAACACACGCCTCTTGAACTTGCACAAAAAAATAACAAAATATCTTCAAAATTAAGACATTAATAACACCAGAACTGCAACCGTTACTAAAAGTCGCGTGTCCGTCCTCTTGGGTCCCAGGTTCGATTCCCATTCAAATCCCTAGCGTCAACACTGTCACTGACAACCACGTGCCGGTACATTTTGACAAACATACATTTTACGGCTCGAATTTTTTTTGTAGTTCTTATTTTAGTACTCATAAGGTTTATTTTTGGAGTTTTTATAGATTTCAAGTAGAATATTGAATGATCAATGGCGGTTAGAAAATAATTTTAGTTATTGGTATGACACGTGTCATATAATTGTGACAATTTGTATAATTATATTATCTTATGCGGTTGGTAGATGATTAGTGGGCTTGTGAAATTGCTACCTCTAATTTTGTATTGAGTTTCATGGTACAGTTGATGGGAATTTTACATTTGTACAGTAAAGTCCGCTTATAGTGACATCGAAGAAACGTGAAAAATACGTCATACTTAACGAACGTCAGCCAAAGCATAGTCTTAGAACATAATGTAAACCACTTCCTTTCTTCTTAGGCATTTAGATTATTAAAAGAAAATCTACGAATAGTTTATTTATTTATTTAGTAATAAAAGATAAATGAACTGACACAGGTGAAGACAGGGAAAATGGTGGGGACATGACACGATAAAGGCGTTAGTAATCAAGTGGGTCACTATAACCGGACATAATTTCCTACAAATACCTCATTGTAAGCGGCATGTCACTATAAATGAATGCTAGGTCTTATATCCGACATTGTTATAAATCATTTTATATGAAACCATAACTTCATACTATTTTTTCTAACTTTTGCTTCAACGTGCGTAAACCGCGTGTTAAAAAGCATAGCACATTTTTTTTTAATGTGTTGATAACACAAAGTTCCACTCGACTAATCTTTACTAATCAAATGAGTGACGTCATCACGCCATATGCGCAAGCGACGCGCGTGAAATCCAATCAAAACAGTCAGATGAAAGAAACGCGTTCATTATTACCGGTACATTGGCCCACGCACCCCATAGTCCCCTAATTGTGTTAAATGCGACATGTCTTGTTGTAATGCCAAGTGACATGGAAGGTTTTATTAATAACTAGATGTGCCCGGCGTCACTCGGCTACTGAGATTCACGAGGATTTTTGAAAATTTTCGTTGATTTAAACTGTAACAATTCCGAACATACAATTGTATTTAATTAATTAATATTGTTTTATACACTTCGTAACTAATTTAGCAATTCCAACACATAATATTATTATTAAAAAATAATTCAAATAAGAGTTCAAATTATTCGGTCTTCAGAGTAGGACTACAAACAACAGCCCACTCTAACGTACACATTGCATCTGCCTCTACACATTTCATGATTTCATAAAAAAGGTGAATCATCCTCTAGATTGCTACATTAATTTATACTTTTAAAAGATTATTGTAGAAGGTATCATAGTCTTTATATTCACACTAGGTAGAACGCGTTTCAACTAAATGCAATTGATACACCTCTGCCTGCCTACCTTCCATATTACCACCAATCGAGCTATTTTATGGGCTGTTTACTAGTGAATGGAGAAAATCCTATATCTCATTCGGTTCACACGATACCCACAGGAAAATAAGAGCACTCCTCAGTTCTACTTCGCCGCTATGACGAACCGTAAAAATAATCTCAACTCAAATTTTACATCAACATTAAAAACCCTCGACCGTTACGCCATAAAAACTACCAAATGCGGTTTCAGTGTATCCCCAACGGACACTGTCGTGTGTCGCGACCCGCGAGTCCCTAGTGACGTGTGTCCATCATCCGACACTGACACCTCGCCCCGGTGACACGTGCCAAATGTGTAAAAATAGAAAGTTTTGCCCATCTGCCCCTGGATATGTTATATGGGACATACTTTCTTTGCATCTGTGATTTTGTGAGAAGTATAATGGCTGATAAATAACTTGAAACTGTATTCTAGCTGAGTTTCATGGGCTCAAAAGGCTCGCCATTGGTCCATCACTTCGATCAGTCCTTTTATTGGTTTTTTGAGTTGTCCGTATACCTCAACTTCAAGCCGGTATACTCGTATTATAGCCGTTATATTGTTGACTGACGGAAGTCATTCCCGTAAAAGTCAGAATAAAACTATTAATGGAGTTATACTAGAGGGTAACTTGGACAATATGCAAGCTTTGGGAATGTAACCGGAATTGGCGTTCAAATAATGAAGACAAACGAATCGGCGATATCCATGTCGTGTGTCAATAAATAGGTCAGTTAGGTTACCTACTTAATTTACCCCGGATAAATAAACTGCCTGTAAAAACTTACGCAAGTAAAAAAATTATAATCATAATTATAAAAGGAATTCAACAATTAATATTCATCAAAGCACTTCAAAGTAACCCCCAACCTGCCGCTGCTTCCCGGGGTACAATTCGCACAATATATCTAAACCTTCCACAGGCGTGGTCTAGTAGTGATTATTGGCACAACAGCGCAGCGGGCGACGCCGCGGGACGCCGATTGAGATGTTAGATCGTGTTGTCCATAATGCATGTTTAAATAAGGATTTTGTTTAAGCATTGAGGGATAAAATTAATCGAGAGTGGTCGTTTAGTCCAGTTTTGTGTATATAGAAATATTGGCCGTTATTGGACGTTCGGCAGATGTGTCATAAGTTGATGCCAGAATTTGAAATGAAAAGAATTAATATTGAGTAAAATTAATAAAATTAAAGAATATTTTAATAATCCTACTTTCTACTATAATAATTACTAGCTTATGCCCACGGCTCCGCCCGCGTGGACCTCGTTTTTTGACTATATCTCCGGTCTAGGAGTACTATTATGTATTCTGTGTTCTAGGTACCTACTTAACATGCTTACGATTTTAAGTCTGAATAAGACCTTTCAAATGAAAAAACTGGAACGAATTTTGATGTATAGATATGCAATAGAAGAATAATGTCTGTTAGTTTCATTGCCAGGTTTTTACTATTCGACTCTGCGTTATTGCCTCGAGAACTTGACAATTTTGGACTCTAGATGGACCAAATAAATTGAAATTAAACATGATTACTTTTATCTGAAAAATATTTTAAAGCTAGCTAGGTCCTCTCAGCTCCAGTACTTCAGTAGTCTGATAAAATTTTAATTAACCCTCCGAAATCCTTGCCGGGGTCTTATCGACCGGGTTAAGTGCCGTGAGAAATGACAGGTGAGGTTCTCGCGACCCCCATTCCCTCACGTGGGAGATGTCACACTTGCGGGAGTAAATTGGGGGTGAAATGAACACTGCTGTTTTGATTTTAAGATTATTCCGTAGACCCTCTCGGTGGGATATTTGTGATTGTTGCCAGAAATGAATCGGTCAGTGGTTATTATTGTTATTTTAATTTGTTAGATGCATATTTTGATTAAGTCGTGGCTAGAGTTGGCAATTAAGATCGTATGGCTGATATTGTTGTATTGCTTTTTGATTGTTTATTGTTTGTTAACATTTTCTAAATTTATGTTTGTGTGTTTTGTATTATTTGCTTCGTTGGTTCAGCGGCGTAAGTTTGCACCTTATGTTTTTTTGTGACCATGAGTTCCTTTGTTAAGTAACAAAGGCAAAAGTAGGTGCGTAAGTTTACAACTTTATTAACGTCTTTAAGAATCCCTGGGATCAGGAATTACTATATAAAAATACACGGCTTTGTTCAAATTGAGATGCTGATTTTCGGTAGAGCAAGACACATTCCATATCGTTCTTTGGGCGCTGTACAATGCGACTATCGTATATTGGCAGTAACCCACGAGCCCATGAAAAATTGTGTCTCATACTGCCCTGAGTGTGGCTAGTGCCAGTTCCAAGGACATGATTACCAGGAGCTGTTTTCAGCTGGCTCATGAAGAACATCTAACTCACAATTATTTTGCACAAAACATGAACTAAAAATAACTCTTTTTGTTTCTCGCAATCAGCATTGCTAGGCACCGGTTTCCATAGAACGACGGTTTCCTGAGTCCTGCAAATAATCAAAAATAATGACGAGTCCTGCAAATAATCAAAAATAATGTACATGAATTAAGTGAAATGTGCAAGTAGTTTCTAATTTCTCTTTGCAATTTAATCTTCAGCATAACAAAATCAGATCACGCCATTCTTTTCAAAACTAGTGATGTGTAATCGAATAACCGTAACTCGAGTACATTGTTTTTTTAGCCGAATAATCGCATCGGACGGAACAATCCAATACATCGAAACAGACGATTATCGGTGCGCCATCGTTAAGTAGTTGCGACAGCGCCGTGTGGGGGTACCCTGACTAGGGCGTAGGAGAGAGAAGGAGGTAGCGATCGTTGTGAGTGGGATAGAGGGGTCAGATGTGCTTGAAGTGCATTCGCGTAACAGCGACAGATTGGCGCGCACATGTCGAGTTGCGATGTTCTTTTTGCAAAGTGTGCTTAGTGAGGGGCTAGTTGTCGATATGTATGCGACTATTTTCTACTACGCGGTTTTCTTTTTTTAGTTCTTCGTATACTCAGTAATAAATTATCAAGGATAATATAAAAGTAATTTATGGTGGGATTCATATCCACGTTTTTCTAGCTTCTCTGAACTTTCATTCACATTTCTTTACAAAACTTAATAACATTACTAATGTGAATGGGTCCTCTTAACCAGTGTCGTGCCTCCTCAATTTTAAAGATTATGTATATTTATATTTTATATGGTGTGTCAAAGTACTGGAGGCTTTGAAAACTTTGGTTATCCCAGAAATACATTTCTCTAAGATGCTGGTGATATAGCGTATCCCGTTCATCGTTATTTACAGTTTGTTGAGTAATCTCGGGTACATAAGTTCTAAATACGATATTCCTAAAAAAACTTTAGTATTACTGCCCAGAGTTTGCGTATAAGATTACTAACTTGACGGGACAAAGTATCGATATTTCATAGATTAGACACATCCCTAGCTAAGCTTTCACGAGGACACATGAAAGGGGAGCGGCGGGCCGTACGGCAACGCTTGTTTGTGCGATTTAATTTCATTTATCAACGCATTACTTACCGGGAGGGAATTACTTATCCGGATTACCCTGATACACCCCGCTCTTCAGCCTTCGCCCCAGAATATGTAAATACAAAGTTTTTTGAGTGGGATATATTGGGCCCTTTTAGATGTCGTAAGAATATTAAAGTAATCTAATATTCTTAGTTGTAGAGGAATATTCAGCACATCAATATTTTTGATATAGTATATACTTAGAAGAGACTGTAGCACTACCGGTGTATGTAGTGGTGACCCCAGTCCAGAGACTTTGCGTTTAGCTTACCATCAGGTGAGGTAAAGTCATTTTGACGTGTTTTATATAAAAAAAAACTTGGAACGTCCACTTCTTTTACTCCAATGGTAGACAGGCATTATTGTGTATGGGGCCCCACTAAGATCTTTGGGGCCCAAGCCAACAAGCGAAAGTGTAACGAACGAGACGAGAGCATAACACAAAAACACGAAACCGTACGAATAATAAAGTTTTGAAAGAATTGAAATTTCGCGTTTTCAAAACGTGGCGTTACTGAATTTCTTGAATAGCCAAAGTGTTCATCAATATACGTCTTAGAGCGGCGTTGGGGCAGCTTAATGAAAATCATTATACAAACAAAATGTTATATCAAACAATGTTTTTAGATTACTCCAACTCCACTACTCATTTAATTAATGAAATTTCTCAGCAAACACAGACTAACTATGCCCTATACCCCATCCTACCCTTACACTAGTAATAATTCCGTAATGATTTACTGCGAATGATGTACAGACACGATACCCCACTATTTATACAGTTGTGTTCGAGTGCAATGACAGGTTCAAATCAGACTTGTTTATTTAATAAATATGGTGCAAAGATGTCACTTACAGTAGCAACTGTATGTCCTCATCCTAATGTTAAATGCTAAAGTGAGTTTGTCGTGTTATTAGGGTGTATGACCCCAGTAAGATATGCGTACTGCTAAAGAATGTAATGCCCTGCCTGAGTCTGTTTTCGGAATGCTATAACTTGGGAGTTTATAAGTCTATTTTTTTATACCACTTAGGTGGCAGACAAGCACACGGCCCACCTGATGGGAAGCGGTCACCGTGGCCTATGGACGTGTGCAACACCAAGGCTGGTACCCATGCGCTGCCGACCCTGAAGGAAAAGGGCGGGGGTAGGAAAAGGTGGGGAGGCTAGGAAGGAAGTCTAGATTGAATAGGTTGCTTATGGCAAGCGTGCTCCACCTTCGACCATATCATCGGTTACCAACTGGTTAGTTGTGGTCAAACGTGAGTCAAACCAATAAAAAAGTACCTACTAGATTGCTTAATTAACTTTATAGAGAACTAACTATACGGTCCATATAGCCAAAGTGGCTCGAGGGACCATGGAAAGAAGGTGGGATATCATTATACCAAATTTTAGCCAAATCTGTTCAGCCGTTACAGCGTGATTGAGTCTGTCACTAACTGTCAGATTTATAATATTATTAGAATAATTCAAACACATTACCCTCACTGGCATAGTCGGATAAAAACATTCTGTATGTTTGCTTATAGGTTGCATAACTGTGAGTCTCTAAATAAATTACTCAAAATTAGAAAACTTCCATTCGACACTCAAATTCTCACTACTGGTTTATCGATGGGCTACCGTATTCTAAATAATTATCATGTCTGTGTATTTGGTACTACCGACTCCTTATCTTGCCCAAGATGTTCCGAACTGACGGATATTTATCGAACATCCATTTGCCCCGTTTTATTTATTGGACATCCAATTAAAACATTAAGTTGTAGAGCTAATTACTGTTAACTGTATCTAGTTTTTTAATGTTAAGTGGTTCAGCACATTATTTTATGTTTTAGATTAGCGTTATACATTAAGATATATGGATCTAGATCTTTTTAAAAACCGTTTTTACATAGACTGATAGATGTAGCAGGTCAATGCGCCGGATTCACTAACGCAACGTTTTCAAAACGCATGATTTCTATACGATTAGAAGGAAAAATGAACTAAATAGACTTTTATTTGGTATGATAGCAACCCATTTATGTTCCACTGCTGGGCACCGATCTCCTCTCCTCTAACGAGAGAGCTGAGAGGGTTTAGACCTTAAACACGCTGGCCTAATGCGGGTTGGTGGATCGGATTTCTTGTTATTTGATCTGTCCAAATATGAGCTTCCTAGGTTTTCATGAGGTTAGCAAACCTTTAAAATCTCTCATCTTTTCTACATCAATATTATCTATTTTAAGTAAACTTCGTAATTATACTTTTTTTTAAGTCGATGACAAACCTCCTTCTTTACGAAGTTGGTTAAAATGTTTCGTATATCAGTTTCATTTCTAAATGATAGATACAGACAAACATATGGTCTAGCTGCAATACTTTGATATCGCCTAATGTCCCCATTGGGTTGTGAAGGTCAGATGGCAGTCGCTTCACGGAAAATATCGAGGTCCAGCCAAATTCGCAGTTAAGACTGGTAAAACGGATCCCAAACTCCGAGGTGAAAGCTTTGGATGCGACTGAGAATTAACGCTAGGATGAAGAAAAGATACAGACAAAAATTAAAGCTCCTCTTTGAAGTCAGTTAAAAAATTTTGCCTATCAGTCTCTACATTAGTGGGTAATTTCCTGCCTTGTGTTAACGATATTTTTATATCTGTTTTTTAAATATTATACTAATGTTTCCGACAAAACGAGCATACCTACCAGGTGGACAGTTAACGGTTACACCTCGGAACTTAAGATGAGTTTCCTCTTAATCTTAGCAGCATTTAGTATGATATCACTAGTATTCCCGTTAACCCCTCCAGCTAAGCGAAATTGCTTTTTTTAGGAGTGGGTTCACGTTAGTAGGGTAGGTACCTACCTAATGGCCAGAGGCCCAGTTTGTGAAAATAATATATGTTCAAAATTCAGTCTCAGTCTAGTCTCGATCTCATGTTGATCCTTCAATGTTAAAAAAAGGTATTCTTTGTTAAAATAATACGTTTTTGACATATGGGAGATGCACATGAGATCAAGATTAGACTGAAATTGAATTTTGAACACATTTCTAATATAAGACTTGGCACTCAGAATTCGAACGCGGGACCTCTCAATCCTAAGTAACAGATGCCTCTAAATTATGGGTCTCTTCTTTGTTCAAATTATGGCAAATTCCTAATTCCAGAACACGTAGTGTCGGCTGACAGCATCATACAGTTCAAGAACAGATTGGATGCATACAAATTAACTGGCAATTGAATCAGAATAAGGGAATCTGGATACGGGCGTTATCAGTCGTAACGACTGCCTGCCTGTTAACAATATAATAACAATATAATAACATAATGTAACCCTTTAAAGGTGAAAAACTCTTTGAAATCAGTTCAGTAGTTTCAGAATTCATCGATTAAGTACAAACAAATGAACAAATCTTCTCTCTTTATATTATTAGTATAAAAAGAAGTATAGACTTCATAAGTATAGATTAGATTGAATTCGTTGACAGAACATACACAGCCATTTCAATCTGAGCTTATGAATTGATATTTTTATTAACACATCTAGACCCTATCGCATACATCAGCCCTAAATAAAATGTCTATTCACGCACAACTAACCAAATATACTTGGGGCGCGATTCAGAATTTGTTTAAATGGAATTTGCATACATATTTGCGTTTATTAAAGTAATATAAATTATTTTGATGACTCCATATATGGCGTGGGGCCATGCACGATATGGTTTTATTGCCTTTGGGTTTATGTTTTCAACACCTGTTAGCTTCGTGAGCTTTTTTTAGCTTTGATTTGTAATAATTGTATGAGTTTGTTTAGGTCATATCTCATACCTATCTTGGAAATAAAATTTTGGTGACTTTTAGTTGATTTTTTTTTATATAGCACACGTCAAAATGACTTCACCTCGCCTGATGGTAAGCTGAAGGTCCTTTACCTTCAGCTTACCATCAGGCCACCATTTAGGTTTTTAACACCTGTTAGTCTCGCGTGTTTTATAGCATTATTTTTAATTTTTATAGAATCTTCTCTACATGTCCCCGAACTATCCTATGGACGCCTTCCGATTTCATCAAACATATGAATTACTTTGAATTTACCATCTGCTGACGGCGAAGGAAAAACATCGTGATGAAACCAACATGTCCTAGAAGAAAATCTAAGGACATGTCCTATCCACCTACCCGCATTAGGCCAGCGAAACCCTCTGAGCTCTCTCATCAGAGGAGAGGCGACCCGTGCCCAGTAGTGGGACATAAATGGGTTGCTATCTATTCGTAGGCTTATCAAGTTACTAGGCAGAATTTGTAGCAGACCACCGTCCACCATTGTCTTTCGAGTCTGCCTCAACTACATGCTTTGGTACCAAAATAAACACAACACCACCTACTGCATAGAAAGTACTCAATTATGTAACAACGCTACCAATATCGATGTTTGCCTTATTTGCATATGCAAATATGCGGATGCAAATAATCTCATGTTTGTCTATTACTAACATCATAATATTCACGGTACATGTAGCCACACCCACATTTCGTCAAGTATGTTTGGTTCTACGTAATAGTCGACTAACCTGTTGTAGTCAATAAGACACTTTTTAACCGATTTCAAAAAATGTGTTACCTACCTCAGAAATTTCGGCTGGGTGAATCGATTTTGATGAATTTTTTTTTTAAAGTTGATAGGTGCTGAAACGAAAATGATTGCAATACCCTATCATGAGACGAATTTCTTGATATGGTGATATAATTATTATTATTATTATATATTATGCTGATAGATTTGGTCGAACTCTCGGGACCTTTTTTTTCTCGGGACCTGATACTCAAGTTTAGGAAAAGTATCGAGACTTCGTGAAACAAAACGTACTGACCCAAATCCTAGTGTAATTTTTTTAAATATCGCTCCGTCAATATGACTTCACCTCGCCTGATGTTAAGCTAAACGTCAAGTCTCAGGAAGTGGGTCCCCATTATATACACCGACAGTGATATAATGGTGGGGCCCTCAATTTGACGGCCTCATGAAAGAAGAGGTGATTGTCGTCGCAGCACTGCGTGCGTGACTAAGCGCAGATATTGATTTAGACTACGCCAATACCCCCTGGTCCCACAAGTGCTGTGACAACCATCACCTCAAACCCGGCTATTTACCTGCTGAACCCTGAACGCAATCTAACCGAGGTTGGATTACTATAGAGGGTTTTTGCAAATTACATTTTAATTTTTTGAAGAATAGAAAAAAAAATAGACACGCTAAAAATTTCTCCAACCGTTTAATCTAACTGACTTGCCCACATCAAAACCAATTACAAACATATAAATCGCCACACTCAAGATGACGAAAAATAAATATTCATACAAAATATTACACAATAAATTATACGAGTGTATTGAAGCGGCAAACTGAAGCTTCCTTTCATTACCAACTTCCTTCAATTAAAATAAATCCACACCAGGAATTAACATACCTCACACACTTAAAATGCCACAACGATTTTAATATCATCCACTTTAACTTAAACTCTTCTGGGCTTTGACGCTCAAACGTAATGTTCATTAAATGAAGTTGTCAGTTTGTAGGTGAGAGCTCTTGTTACGTTGGACGTTTTAAGTTCCGAAGTAGTATCAAAGGCGACACAGTGTTCTTAATGGGAATACGTATTTCACCTTGTAAAGGCGCCGAAATGCGCTCGAGTCGTTTATCTAACTGAAATTAAGAACGAAAACATTTTAAACGAGTCATAAATTTTTCTTAGGTGAGTGCTTTCTTTCTGTGTTGCCAGTGGTAGTGTCAAATTAGCATTTTTATTATAGGGAAAATTTTAAAAAAAGTAATTTCTTGAAATTTTTTACATTGAATTTTTATTACTTACGTTAAATATTTCTTCGGATAAAACTTTGAAGTTTATATATTTGTGTGTTTTAGTAATAAATTTATGAAAGTGACTTAGCTTGAACTAACTAAAGTATTAAGTTTACTACAGTATTATAATTAAATATCATCGGAAAAACTGTTTTAATATTGAAATATGAATCATGCACTAAGAAAATGTGTCACGCTCTGGCAACACCGGTTGAGATAGATGCGCAGGCGCCTCTTGTATGCTCGCCTTCCATTAGCGCGTTTGAATTTAGAACTCCCCGCGATTGGCTGGCGGAGGCAATGAATCATGGCGCCGGCCGGCGCTGTTCAATATACAGGATGTGGACAGGATATGTTTAGATGTTGCATAATTTTGTGATACAGACCAAGTTAGGCCTGACTTAATTAAATAATTATTAAATAACATATTCCTGTAACAAAACGACACAATATCTGAAGCATATAGTTGAGTCAATTTAATAGGCCACATTTGACGTTTGTCAGTTTTATATTCATAATGAGGTGACCTGTTAAAAAAGGTCGATTAAAACGAATGAATCGATACGGACTTGAAAGATAATGTGAATTTTTAAAATCCTCAGGTGAATCCCTGTCTCATTATTATTTTTTCTTTCGTAAATTTAAGGAGCAAAATAAGACAAGTACATGATCTATACTTATAATAAAACTGTAGAGAGGTCAATTCTGTTCATTGAATATATTTACAAAATAACTATTGGGGGATGATTGGTGATCGATACTAATGCAAAAAATGCAATCAGTAATTTTTTTGTCACAACGTGGTTATTAATTTTATGATGATATTTCTTCACAAGTAATCATTGCATTCGATTCTACTTATCAGCTTTCGATTTTTAAAGTAACATGCCTAATGTTTAAAAAGAAAAAGGATTAACTGACACAACATTGTAATGACAAGGTAATGACGTTCAGTTCTTTAGATCAGAAATTGTTTATTATGTCTAGAATGGTTTCTTGGTGAAAGCAAAACGTAAAATTACTTGTATCTGTCATTATTACAATAAATATGTAATAGTAATTGAAAAAAGTTAAGCAATTGTGCAGTTCTAACAAAACGAAAAATATATAATTTGATGCCCACCGCGGCGCGTCGTTAAAAGATTGTGATGTTGAATTTTGATGAATTGTCAAATGTGGCCTATTAAATTGACTCCACTATAGTTTGCTATATTTGGTCAAGAAAAATAAGATATTTTTCAAGCAGATTTATTAATTGTTAAACTTTCGCGTTCCATGATTACACTAACATGTTAACGCCTATTTATGTTAATCTTAAAGCAGATTTATGTTAGCCACATTCAACAAAATTGTATCAACCTGTATAATGTGATGTAAAAATAACTTGAATTTACGCGTGTAGTGAATAGTGACGTCACATTATATCATATCCGTAACATTGCATCCATCATTCTAGTCTCGGCTCGTGCCAATAATGTAGTATGAAAGTTGACTAGATTCAATTATGGGGAATTATTTTAGTCACAGGATGTATACAAATAACAGACTGCAATAATCATCATTATTTTAGCATTGTTCTCGGTTCCATTGAGGAGTTCTCTTTGGATTCCAGGGTCTGTATAGTCAGTCTTTCTCCTCTTATTGTTTGGATATTACATTTATTACACTTTTTATGAAAGCGACTACCGTCTGATGTCCTAACTCAGAGAATAATAATAATAATAATACTAAAATAATGATGATTATTGCAGTCTGTTATTTGTATACATTCTGTGACTAAAATAATTACCGATAACATGTTTACCCACGGTCTATAAACTTCTAACCTCCATTCTGAGAGTCAAAATTAATACACATCTAGAAAAAAATTCGATTATATCTATTTCTCAGAATGGATGTAGAAACGGGGCTCGTGGCACTAAAGAGCTCCTTGTAGTTGACATGGCCATTAGCCAACAGGTGCGTCGTAAACGTAAAAATCTGGCAACATGCTGGATAGATTATAAGAAGGCCTACGACTCTGTGCCACATACTTGGCTTCTGAGGGTGTTAGAGTTGTACAAAATTGATGCAACTCTAACGACCTTTTTGAGGTCATGTATGGGGCAATGGAAGACGGTCCTCCGCTATCCAGGGTGTTGCCAGACAAACGACGAACCCATACAAATTGAGAGGGGTATTTTCCAGGGAGACAGTCTGAGTCCTCTGTGGTTCTGCCTAGCACTGAACCCTTTAAGTACGATACTAGAGAATTCAGGGCTGGGCTATCGGTTGCAGAGAGAGGCTCGAGTTATATCTCACCTCCTCTACATGGATGACCTGAAACTATTTGCTTCAAACAATTCACAATTGATAGCGCTTCTAAAGATGACTGAAAACTTTAGTAGCTCTATCAATATGGAATTTGGGTTGAACAAGTGTGCGGTCATGCATGTAGAAAGGGGTGGGATAGTGGAATCCGAGGGATTAATACTTTCGGATTCTATTAAGCTCAAATCTATCTCTGCAACCGAAACCTACAAATATTTGGGTATGTCGCAAGCGTTAGGAATATCTGATTCTGACATGAAACAGGCACTGCAGGAGCGCTTCTTTGGCCGCCTGAAAAAAGTCTTGAAAAGCTTCCTATCAGGTGGTAACAAGGTGCGCGCCTGCAATGGTTGGGTCATGCCAGTCCTAATGTACTCTTTCGGCATACTCAAATGGACTCAGACTGAATTAGATACCCTGGATAGAAGAGTCCGTACACTGCTGACCGCATTTCGGATGCATCACCCGCGATCATCTGTAATGAGGTTGTATATCCCGCGGAAGTTGGGTGGGCGTGGCTTTCTAAATGCCAAGACACTTCACAACCGCGAGATATACAACCTTAGAGAATACTTTTTACACAAAAATACAGATATGCACCGTGATGTGGTCGCAGTGGACAATGGCTTAACCCCTCTTGCGTTGGCTAAAGAGAACTGGCGCAAACCTGTAGTACTTAGTACTGCTGATCGCAGGGAGGTATGGATGGGCAAAGAGCTACATGGACGCTTTTATCGGGCCTTAAACGGGCCCGATATAGACTTAAAGGCGTCTGTATCTTGGCTACGGTTTGGTAATCTCTTCGGAGAAACCGAAGGTTTTGTCTTTGCAATTATGGATGAAGTTGTCATGACGAACAACTACAAGAAGTACATTCTGAAAGATGGTACGGTTGACATATGTCGGGCATGCCACCGTCCCGGGGAATCTATCAGACACATTATTTCAGGTTGTTCTCGTCTTGCCAACGGCGAATATTTGCACAGACACAATCAAGTGGCCAAGATTGTACATCAGCAACTTGCCCTTAAATACAATCTTGTATCTGCAGAGGTGCCATACTACAAGTATGCGCCCGACCCAGTTCTCGAAAATGGTCGTGTCACATTATACTGGGATCGATCTGTTATCACTGATAGGACTATTGTCGCCAATAAGCCTGACATAGTGGTAATAGATCGATTAGAGAGGCTTGCAATGATTGTCGACATCACCATCCCTCATGACGAGAACCTCATAAAAGCTGAAAAAGATAAACAAATTAAGTATTTGGATTTAGCTCATGAGGTTGTTGACATGTGGAATGTGGATTCGGCGATCATTGTCCCGATAGTTATATCAGTCCACGGACTGATTGCCAAGAGCCTCGACCAACACCTAAAGAGGCTCACGTTGGGTGGCTGGGTTAAGGGACTGATGCAGAAGGCAGTACTCCTCGACACGGCACGTATTGTGAGGAGGTTCCTTTCTCTGGAGCCCTAACCACCGGTAGCTTGGTCCCTGTACCCGATGCCGGTGGGGTACTATTTTTTATATTTTTAAATGTATTTTTTTTATATATATTTAAAAATGTAATTTATATGTCTATATTTAAAATAAAGTGAATAATAATAATATTTATTCAGTATTCATTGTACAAAAATAATATCTACACAATTTCTTAGTCTATCGTCCGTAATAATAAAATGTATTAAGCGCTTAAGAATCTTAGGTATGTACCTATAATGATTATTACATATTGTGTCTCTAGGTCTAGTAAATAAGTATTTATATTACATAGTATGCGCCTGAACTAGGTAATCCTGTGTTTCAGGCCTGCAAGGCAATTTATTAATAATTCTAAAATGATCAACATGATATTACTGGTAATTACAACTATCAATACAATGCTAAATTGGGTCAATTACTGTTAACTATAATAACTACAATAATAATAATAATAATAATATATTATATTATCTTATATCTATCACTATTCACTTTGGAACAGACATTAAGTCCTCTGTATCATCGTAGGACATTCTTTGGAGGATATTCTTTACGACTCGCTTACAACAAGCATAATTCAAAGGATAAATGCTTGTTATAGCGTTTATCCTATTGTATAGTAGAGGTCCCAAAAACAAATAAAATTTACCTGTGTACTCATGTTTTATTGCAATTCTTTCAGTGCATACAATATCTTTCCGTCTTTTGCTAGAAACTTCAGTGCTATAGGTAAGCGCAGCGTGCTGTTTTAGTACTGTGCTCAATATAAATAACTGGCGGACTGTTAGTACTTCACAGGATTTGTATAAGAGGTCAGTGGGAAATAGGAAAGCGCGGAATGTGGCTACTTTGAGGATCGCTCTCTGCGCTCGCTCGACGGGCAACAGCAACGTCTTACCCACTCCTCCCCAGGATGTTATACAGTATGTCACTATTGACTGACAAAGTGCATAGTACACTTGTTTAATCAACATTGGGTCACCGATATATTTTATTTTTCTGAAGACAAATATCAACTTGCGTAATCGTTTAATTAATGCTTCGCTATGTGCTTTAAACGAAAGAGTTTCGTCTATTATGATACCCAGGTACTTTATGTTGTCTGTTTTAGCTATAACCGGGCAATTACACGTGTTATCCTTAGAATTAGGATCTCTACAATAATGTGCGTACAGTAAGGGGTCAGGTTGGGTTGTAGACGGTCTTTTGCGCATCGAGAATGTAACGTACTTGGATTTGTCTGCATTTAGGGTTAGTAAGTTATGTTGAAGCCATTTATTTACAATGTTAAAACCACGTTGTGCTCGCGTGTGCACTTCTCTTTCCGAGTGAGCAGAAAAAAGGAGCGCAGTGTCGTCCGCGTAGGATATGATCGTACCGTGTTCCAGATTTATATTACATAGTTCATTTATGTAAATTAAGAACAGTGTGCTACCTAATACGCTTCCTTGTGGAATGCCAAATGAGGTGTTTTCCAGGTCTTCACTGAGAACACTCCCGATCTTTACACATTGGGTACGTTCATTTAAGTAGCTCTTGAGGAGTTCCAGCTGTACGCCCCTTACTCCAATATTGTCAAGCTTACTCAACAATTTAGGAATAGAGACCGTATCATACGCCTTTGCAAGGTCCAGAAATATTCCCACTGTTCGGTTACCCTTATCAAGCTCTTGTGCTATGTAATCCGTCAGATGATGCACAGCATCGGCCGTGGACCTATTAGCTCGAAATCCAAACTGTGTGTTGGATAAAAGCGAGTTATCCTCTAAGTATTTCAACAACCTGGTATTTATAATTTTCTCGAGTATCTTTGATATAGCAGGGAGTAAGGAAATAGGCCTGTAATTCGTTACTTGTTCTTTTCCTCCAGACTTATATACAGGGACAACCACAGCTTTTTTAAGACACTTAGGGAAAACGCCTGTCGCTAAACATTTTTGAAAGATGCTAGTTAACGGTTGCACCAATATATGTTTGCATTTTTTCAGGATTTTATTTGATATGAGGTCCCAGCCAACGGCACAGTCATCTTTTAAGTTCATAATTATCCTCTCAACCTCCTCTTCGTCGGTATCCAATAGCACAAGAGATGACAGGGCAGTCCTACTCGGGTAGGGTGCGCTTGTGTGATTTGCCTGCGTTTGCTGAGCTAGTCGCTTACCAACATCAACAAAGAACCTATTTACTATGTTAGCAGATGTTACCTGCGATGGATGGGTGTTCAATAAACTTGAAGGCGATTCATGTTGCTTCGTAGTGTATGTTATGTTCTTAATATGATGCCATATCTTTTTACTATTCGACCCTGCCTTTGCCAGCTCTAATTTGTCGTGATTTATTTTGACCTTCCTTAACAGATTATTGCAAAAATTCCTGTATCTTTTGTATGATAACTGTAATGTTACATTATCAGGGTTACGTTTACATTTCAAGTGAAGCTGATCCCTATGCTTCATACAGCGAATTAGACCTGGTGTGATCCAGGGCTTTAAGTTATAATTTTTGTTATGCAATCGCACTGTCTTTGTATTTTCATGTATTGCCTTCTTTACACTTTCAATCATGTATTGCATACAAAATTGCGGATCATCAGAATAGTAAACTGGGGCAAAGTCGATGCTGCGTAAATCGTCTTCAAGTTTATTTATATTTAATTTCATGACTGAGCGCGTTTTTTCTAGTTTAGGTAACTTGCAACTCAGGGTTAGTAATGCAGCGCTATGATCGGTTATATTGGAATTGATGACGAGTACTTTTGCGGGATATTGTGTTTTTAGCATTATATGGTCAAGGCAAGACCCACTTGCTTGACGCGTGATAAAGGAATGTGTGGTGAATAAACCATGGAATGAACAGAGGTTGAGATAATGTAAGGCATCCGCCTTTACGTCTTGCTGCCCTTGTAGGATGTTTATGTTTATGTCTCCAGTTAGTATTATGTTTTTATAGGACGATAGGCTTTGTAGTGTGTCATTTAGTGAATCAATGAACTTATACTTATCGCAAAAGGCGGGAGGCCTGTATATTGCTAAGATTGCCAGATCTGCCCCGATTTTTATTAATAATCTATTGCACTCCTGCATATTTGGTTCCTCTACAGTTGCATTAATTTCACTTTTTATGTAAACTACTATCCCATCGTTCTGATTGTATATTATATTACTTCTATACATATTATATCCCGGTATTAGTGGTATGTTATATGGTAACGATAGCCTACATTCCGTTAAGATAATGACGTCAAGATTAGAATTTATTCTATGTTGTAATGCTAGAAAGCCATCAATATTCTTAAATATACTACGTATGTTTTGTGTTATTATGGTTAATGGGTTACTGCACGAGGTCAGATACTGTTTGCACTCTTCTGCCACACACGTTCTAGACTCTGATACAGAGAAGTTGTCTATATCATTTATTAAATTATGAGCCATTACTATGCAACTAAACTAAATTAAAAACTTATGAAAGTAAAGAAAAAAGGTCAGTACTAAACTTGGTTAAGGGCGCTCTTAGGCGCCTTCATAATCAATGGAATTGATGTACCTTCTTTCGGCCATTACTTTAGCCGGACAGTCTGACGCGCCGGTGGCATGATTGCTTGGCTTCTTGAACCTTGAGCAAGTAGCACATTTTGCTCCCTCTGTCGTCTTCGTGCAGTCCTTCATCGAGTGCCCTTGCTCTCCGCACTGTCCGCAGGTGTGTGTCGTCTCCCTGCATGTTTTTGCTGCATGGCCATACTGCTGGCACTTGAAGCACCTGGTAACCAGTGTAAAGTCTCTAACCGGGCAAGATGACCAGTTCACAAATACCCTTTCCTTGGTTATAAGGACCTTACGTATGTTTGCAGGCACTTCAATCACGTAGTTGCAGGTCTCTGCGTCCCTCCTACCTGATTTATGGCTTAATCTAATTGAGGTCAGGAATTTTTCAAGACTATAGTGCTCTAGTTTGTCCATCAAGTTCTGGTGATACAAGCACGTAAAAACCTCCTTTTCCTGCATAGCCGCTGATACTCCGATAACTATAACCCTCGGTTTTCTCTTTAGCTGGTCGTCTAGGGTAAGTCCTGAGTTGGTTAGCTGGGCCGATTGTTTTAGCTTCTCAATGTCCCCCTTTGAGTCAGTGCTTATTATGACGCCACCGTTCTTGGTCTTGCGTAACCCTCTCACTTGTAATTTCATTTGTTCAGGGCAGATAATTTTTTGAACTAATGACTTGGTCTCTTCACTCGATTTACCCTTGTCATTGGGATAAATCGCTACTGAGTTGATGCTTGTCCTAGGTATAAACTGGTTGTTACCCTTTTTCAGCATATCAGCGAATGATGTGTTGGTATTGGGCTTGGATGCTTCATCGATGGTCCGCTTTAGGTCATTCAGTTGCTTCGATAGGTCAAGCTGGTCTTGAAGTGCCTGGCCAGCTGTGCTAGCTTGCAGGGCCTTCACCTTAAGCGCCTGGTATTGCACTGCCATTTGCGAGGTACCGTGGCCTACTTTTCTGCACAACGTACTTATGCGCAGCTTCTGCTCAGAGTTCAGTTTGCCCTCGGTAGCTATGCTGCACACCTCATTCAGACACTGCTCGATAGTCGTTATCCAGTTCTGGATCTCCGGCGTCGATACCCATTCCGTGCGGAATGGGGCTTGGTTCTGCTCATTTGAGCGTGATGGGAGGGCAGGCGTCGGCGTCGCGGGTGGCGTGCGAGGGGTCCTACTACCCCTAGTAAAGGGACTGTCATCCATGATATGAAGTCACTTTAATTACAGCACATAATTACAAATCACAGAACAGTATCACTTTGCATTCGTTTTTATTATTACGTATTATTGTTGAAATCCAGGTCACGATTCAGCTAATTACTTAATGATTATTTATTATTGTAATATCTGCATACACGTCCGTTCGCAACGAAGTGCAACGAGCCAATTGAACTTCGAGATTGACGAGAGGAAATCGTGCGCCAGAGTGCAACTTTTGGATGTAACCAAAGTTACATTGTTTGTCTTATTCATTTGCTTACGACGGACGAGACGTTGTGGTCTACGATGAATCACGTTTGCCTAGGAGGAACCTATTCACTTATGACTTGAAGAGTCCCAGGCTAGCTTTCCGGAAACACAGACTCAGACAGGGAATTTTACTCCTTAGCTGTACGCAAAGTGTTGCAAATAATGCTAGGATAATCATGAGTATGAAAAAAAAAATTATACCTATAGGTAAATTTTATGGGACAGGAGTAGGTAGGTATACCTACCTACCATCCATACATTATTTTGTTTTTTTTTTTGTAATATTCCACTTCTGATTGTCACCATCAATCTCCAGTCATATAACCATAACTGCCATACTTTAAAATGCAACTCTCAAAGCCTCACAAATATTTAAGATTACGCTATCTTAAACCGTCTCTACAAGGAGGTCTGGCGCTATCAAAAGAAATATTGTCATACATACACATTAACACATCCATAACAAACTTTATTCCAACCCATTAAAACCTATTATCCTTTAAGTATGTAAGAATGTAAAGTGGTATAAAGTATATCGTTGCGCGTGAGTGACCAATCACAAGTCCGAGCTCAGGTTCCAAATTTGAAATTCTTGACGCGCCAACGGCGGCGCCATCTTTTTTATCATGTAGACTGGGAAATGTTAGTAGTAATTGATTGGTTTTATATGTGCTATAAATATTTTAATTGGTAGATGTTTTAAGTCTAATTATATGTGTCTACTGATTAAAAGGAATAGATTCTTTAGCGGTTTCTTTTACCTTTTCTTATGAATACCTTACCTATATAAAGACGGCGAAGGAAGAACATCGTGAGGAAAGAGGAAACTCACATGTCCTAGAAGAAATTCTAAAGAAATGTCCGATCCACCAACCGCATTAGGCCAGCGTGTGTGGATTAAGGTCCGGACTCTCTCAGTCTGTCGTCGTTAGACCGTGGCCATAATAACCATCGTACCACCTGTAAGTAGGGTAGCCAGAGCCCCCCCCCCCCCGAAGGTCGGCAGTGCAAGTGTGACATCTTTGATGTTGCACACGTCAATCTTGATACCTATTGAAGATAAGTTAAGTATCTTTCAGCTACTGTTACATAAATTGATTTAAGCAGAAACCCTCCCTATTCCTCGTTTACAACGCTTACGCCGAAGATTAAATCCGTACCAGGAAAATCCGCGAATTCAAACTAAACCTGTCGGGTTCCCTCGCGAGATTCGATTTGGTCAAACGTTCTCAAAGTTTTCTTTCTGGTGTTAGACCCCCTAATGATGATGAGTCATTAGTGTAAATTCATGGCATACCAGTATGTATACTATTACTATTAAACAAAAAAAAGGATTTTAAAAACAAGCTAATATGTTTGGCTCCATACGGGAAAGTTTCATAAAATCCATGACCTAATTGCAGTACCTACCAATAAATTAGACCTACTATGTTTATAACCTTCGTTCATGTGCTAGCAATGTGCTAAACTAAAATAATGTGACATCTTGTAATATCGCATTTCTGTAAATAAATTATAGGTAGATTTGAAGATGTTGACCAGATTTTAAGTTGAGTAAAACGGTACAAATCCGTGGAATACCTAGTAATTACCTAGGTGTTCCACGGATAACTATAACAAAATCTTGTACCCATGATTGACCTAATAAGTGCGTCACGAATAATATACCTACTTAAACAAAATGTGGTATCCTAGTACCTACATAAAAATAAACTGCAAAACTTTGAGCGCCACTGCCTCTCACGGAGCATCCAATGCAAATATTTACATAAGTTATAATTGGATGTACCGACCAAGATGCTTGCTAAGCAACATTCTGGGAGTTTTTTTTGCCCAACAACCGCGGTTCGTAACGAAGATAATTGGTTTGCACCAAATATTGGTACTGAAAATGAAATGATTTTATTTGGAGCATGAAAAATTACATTTTTGATGAAAACAATTTCCTTGTAAACTAATTTTATGGAGTAGTTTTTTCCAGGAAAATTTTGTGTTCTTTTGTCATATAAAATAATTTGTATGCGGAGTTTTAAATTAAAACATTTCTTTATTATTTGTTTTCGGTTGAATACTAACCGATGCCTGTGGCTTCGCTTGCGTGAAATTCTATTCCCGTTTCCATTTCTATGGAAACCTATTCCAGGGATAAAAACTGTACGTTATTTCAGACTGTGTTATTATAATACAAGTATACTGTTAAAGCGTGATCCAATCAATTAGCCTGCCGACGTCCACTGCTGGACATATGCCTCTCCCAATGTTCGCTATAACACCCCATTCTCCGCCTTCCGCCTCCAGTTCATTCCAGCCACCCTTTTCAAGTAATCGGTCTATCTGGCTAGAAGGCGTTTAACCTTCCGTTTGCCGACTCGCGGTCAAAACGTGATTGAGCAACAACGAATATCCAAACATATTACAAAAAATAACAATGCTATTTTTGACATGTACACGTATATGTACGTACAAGTATGCGTAGGGACTGTAGATATGCAAATAAATCCTAAGAGCGTTAACATGTAGACTTCAGGCGATTTGACCACAACACCCCGTTCATATATTTTTGTTGGAGCTCAAAAATATCCTTTGTTTACATTCCATTCGGGTTTAGCGACGACCTGTTAGGGTTGCCATTTTCATTCAACGCCACAGGCTGTGGACACGTCATCGAAATTAATTCCCTCTAGAAGTGTTATTGTTTATAATTATGAAGTAGGTAGGTGCCTGGGAGACCGAGCTCAGCGGCATTTTGTAATTTTAAACGCCATCTCGGAGAGTTTTGAGGTGGGACTCACGGTCGGACTCGGACCGAATAAAACCGTACGCCTGTCTCGGGTCTCAATCACCGGGAGCAAGTTCACCTAATGAGACATTTCCCTCGTGCCTCGAGGTAGTGTTTCCCCTCCAAGTGAGAGGCGCTGTCCTCTCCGTTGCCCAAGGTGCACCGTGTGGAGGTTCCCGACCTCGCACCCCAATTATTGACAACTTCATTAATGATTCAACGTCGAATTTTTTTTTATACCACATTGGTGGCAGACAAGCACACGGCCCACCTGATGGGAAGAGGTCACCGTGGCCTATGGACGTGTGCAACACCAAGGGCGTTACCCACGCGCTGCCGACCCTGAAGGGAAATGGCGGGGGTAGGAAAGGGTGGGGAGGCTAATTAAAACCATCCCATGAATTACTTAGATGTACAATTTACTAAATAACCGTTTTGTTTCAGCTTCCTATGCCTCAGTGGATGCGTGAGTATTGCCGAGGCATCCGGCAATCAGGTAGCGATGGACGGCATGCATATGCTCCTCACGGTGTGTGGTAGTCTGTGCCATCCCTGCGAAATAGATGTCGTAAGTATAACTTTCTAAAAATGTTGTTAAACCTTGTATAGACTAAACTGGAGGTCTCCTGTGCTGTCATGAGACCAGTTAGCACAGAAACTCTAAACCTGCATTATAACTCATAACTGATTCATTCGTAAGAACGTCAACTTTTACATCATTTGCAATAATTTCGTCAGATAACTGCTACTGTTAAGCTCAACAACATTCATTGTATAGTGTACGGCATCTAACGTGGCCAGATTTTGGAGTAGTGTGGGCCCGCACTACTTCAAAACCTAAACCTACTAACCAAATACTTGTTTCTAGGCGACTCATTTTGCCACCAACAAGTATAGTGTACAGCATCTAACTTGGCAAGGTTTTGGAGTACCTAGTGGGGCCCACACTACTCCAAAATCAGCCACGTTAGATTCCGCGCACTATATCTAATTGTTCATAATCTGTGAATACAAAGTACAATCAAGAAGCTTGTACCTAATTGTAGTCAGTTTCATTTGCCACTTTATATGAGTCAGAATTCAAAATTGCGCACTGTAAGGTTTGTAAGAAATGTTATTCCGCGCACGCTTAGGCTGTAATCTCCCTGCTCTGGTTTTCGCTAGCGACTACAATATAGGATTCTTCAAGATGGACAGGTTTTTGCAGGGTTGGCAGCGCGAGTGTGATGCCCCTGGTGTTGCAAACTTTCATAGGCCACGGTGACCGCTTCCCATCATGGGCCGTGTGCTTTTCTGCCACCTAAGTGTTATAAAAAAAACCACTATCCTGCATAATGTCACGAACATGAAGGCTCTTGAAATTCTCGTATCCGCAGCAGCCTTACTTAACAAGAAATTCTCTCCATCCAGGGTCCAGAACGCGCATCAGCCGCGCAATCTTATAAATGCGCATTAGCAAACAGTATCTGCGGAGCTCGTGGTCTGTTCTGCATGCTGTTCGCTCAAGGAGTTGTGCTGGAGAAATCTGACGACTTCGTCCGAGCTGCACGCACTATACATCTGCTGAAAACTGTGGCGGAGCTGGATCATCAGCTAGTACAGGTATGTTGTAGTTAAGGAATACTGGCCAGGTCAGTCTTAGGATACCCATCCAAAGGTAAATATTCTTACTTAACTGGTCTAACTATCGAACACAGAAATGGGCACTCTTTCCTTAGATATGTTACGGCTAATACCCGAAGTGCGGCTGCACCTAGTTTTAGCCGGTTAGAACTAGGTGTAGCCACTTTCTCTTGGTTAAACCTAGTATACCCGAAGTGCGGCTGCACCTAGTTTTAGCCCGGTTAGAACTAGGTGTAGCCACTTACCCTAACCTAATCTAACCGGCTAA
Source organism: Lithosia quadra (assembly GCA_963576445.1). Lineage (NCBI taxonomy): Eukaryota > Metazoa > Arthropoda > Insecta > Lepidoptera > Erebidae > Lithosia > Lithosia quadra. Next base: position 826,955 of record OY754899.1, on the reverse strand, counting down.
AACTAGGTGCAGCCGCACTTCGGGTAAGAGCCGTAACAGATATATACAGAATATATGCCTAGTTTAAGAAAAAAAACCTTTGATCCTTCCTTTATTGTACTGGTTTTTCAAGGGTTTTTCTTTAAAAGCTTTTCATTATATAAGACAACTCTTTATGCCATGTAAAAACTATTTATTTCAATAAAGTACTCGCTGAGAGAGAAACCTGCTAAATGCAAAAAAAGTTCGTTCAAATATGAACTTTACATCGATTGTCTACAAGATAAATATGCAGCAGAACTTTGCAATAAAATTAGCACGTCTGACTTCTAGATAATCGACAACTACATATACTTTTTTGATCTGTATGTCATTAGTAAAAGGCCCAAACATTTACTCACAAAGCCAGAGAGAAAGCTATTAAAAAGCACAGTACCAACAAATTAGAGGAAGGTAATAAAATATTCGGATCGCATCTCGTTAGACAGCATATTTGCTGTGGCTCCTTAATTAACTGGAGTATCATTGCGGTGTGTTTGTGGAGGGCAAACAGGGTGCTAAACGAGTGCGGCGCGCGGTAGCCGAACGTGGAGTAATGATGTTTGGATAATGGATGCGGTTTAGAGAACTAATTCAGGTGTATCGCTTTTTACTACTAGCAGATGGCACAGTGGGGAGCGAGCGGGGGGCGAGCTGATTGTCTGCGCGCCGACGGTTGGGTGAAAGGACGGCCTCCTGTCACCCTACACCCCACCGTCGGCGAAGTGGCGCGATGCTCGCCCCATCCCCCTTTTCGGGGGGTCGAGGGGGCCATCTTAAAACCGTAGATGGCCCGGGGTCAGCTGGGGTGCGAGGGATATGCCCATTGGGTAACCTTACACCCCGGTTACTAAGGCCCGAGACGGCGTGCGGTTTTAGTCGGTTCGATCCCGACATAACCACCCCCGATGGCCGACGGGGGTGGTATCCATGGGGATTTCCGCACGATAAAAAAAAAAAAAAAAAAAAAGGTGTATCGCTTTTTTTACGTTGGAAATTTTGGGGGTCTTGAAATTGTTGACGTTTTTTTATTATACAAGATAGGCTTATGCTTGACCACTATCTCACCTGATGGTAAGTGACGATGTGGTCTACGACGAATCACGCTTGCCTAGAAGGACGTGGTTCTTAATTCGGCTTATCTTGATTTTTCTGATAGCTACTGTACAATACATGGCACCCTTGGGGTTGGAATCACGTTGAATAAGTACCTACTTTTATGAAAAGTAGGCTTACCATGATGTTTTATAAAAATGTTCAGTTTGGCAGTAATCCAATGCAAGTCCCTATGTAGAGAGATGGGTTCTATACACCCTATATAGCGTCATTCCTCCCTCTGACCCAGAACAGAGGCAATCTAGGAAGTAAAAGTGGGGATGCCCTTAATTGCCAACTTAATTGTGATATATGTAGGCAAGTAGGGACAACCTAAATAGGCGGCAATTAAAGCGTCTACTCACACATCTGCCGTAGGTGGCAATTAGGGTCATCCCCACATTTAACACCCTGGATTGCCCGTGCGGCAGGTGTGTACGTAGCCGCTTTTAGGGTCATCCCCACTTTTACAACCTACATAACCCCTGCGTCAAGTGTATGAGTAGCCGCTTTAAAGCGCGTCATAGTGGCGATGCAGAACCACCGTATCCATTTTTAGTACTTCGTTTTTTGGTATCCAAGTTTCAAGTTACTTCTTGTGAAGCGAGTATCGTTCGTCTGTGCGCTACTGGTCCAATGTTGACGATTAATATGTCAGTGGCCAGTTGAGGGCACGCTGTTGGTTTTGGGAGCTCTGAGCTTGGTACTTGCGCTTGTATTCTGTTACTTGCACAAACAGTTTTGATACTTGATGTTGATTTTTATTAAACGTTTAACTTGGCCTGTTTGTTTGGGAGAAATCTAATAATTGAAAATTGACCCCCTTCCTGTGGACGTATTGTTCTGATATTTGACACGTATTTAGTTCTGGTGACAATACAGGTTGATCTATTCTGCATCATTGTAAATCCAATATGACTAGAATATAGTTTACTGTGAAAAGAAAGAAAATTCAATATCACCGTCAACAAAATGGCAACATATAGCATAAAAGCGTTTAACTTAAAAAAACACAATTTATGTAATTTGTAGTGAGCTTGCTGTGAGGTCAGTTCGAATCACATAGCGATTTCCCAGTTGTGGTAAAGTTTGCGCTTTGAAGCCCGAGGTTTACTTATACTTGGTTTTTGATTGGTATGTCAGCTTTTCCTAAAGCGACTGCCTTTGACTTCCCAACCCTTATAGAAAAAGCCTGCCTCTCATACGAAAGTCGCCTCCAAAAAGTTGAAATTAATCAAATAAGCCTTGGATGGAACTGGTGTTAACACTCCGATGAAGCAAAATAGATATTAGCACTAAGCGAGAATCGGACTACGAGTATGTGTAAGAGCGACGACTGCTCCAATTATCTGACCGGTCAAACTGATTACCTACTTAGTGCCTACATTGACAGCTGTCATCGGCTGTCACGACGTATCGCGACCAGTGACGTCAGTATTTATCGGAGCGCATCAGTGACAATTGCGGCACGTGACGTTATCACAATGCGGCTAATAGCGGGGTTGTCGTTGCGTGGAATTATTTTGAGTTGTATCTGACGTTAGTGATGGATGTCACATCAAGTGTCAAAATCATTTTGGTCACATAGTTTTGATTTTACTTATGAATATCAAAATTGTTATTATCTAATTTCTTAACGGTATATTTACGGGCCATGGTTATTTGTTTTATAAATATGATGTAAGAGTATTCTTTCACTTTTCAATTTAATTTTTTTTCGAAGTCAATGAACTTGATCGTGAAATCTTAGTAGAATATTAGTAACGGAAATTTCTAATGTTTTCCATAACTTGCTTGTGTTAGGCGTGGGTCAAGTCAATAATCTAATCAAGGCCAGGATTCGAACCTCAGCCGATTCCTTACTAAGCTACTAGCTGTTGCCCGCGGCTCCGCCCGCGTGGATGTCGAAATCCGTTTCAAAAACTATCCTATCTCTCAAGTTGGATCGAACTGCACATGGTGTGCGAATTTTATTATAATCGGTTAAGTGGTTTAGGAGTCCATTGAGGACAAACATTGTGACACGAGATTTATATACCTATATTAAGATTGGTGGCTTAGTAGTTAGGAATCGACCTTAACTTAATCATTGGTCAATAAGTTCTATCTCGGATATCCTGGGCTGTTCTTCCTCCGAATTGTGCTCTTGAAAGCAATTCATAGAAGGATCTGCTTTAAAAAAAATCTTTATGAATAGTAGATAAAACCTAGTACCTATCACTGTACTGTATCTCAATAGCTTCTTCACTTTCTAAAACCAAAAGAAATATTCCTATTTCCAATAAGTACGTCATCAATATTGGAAGCTTTGTTCGATGTGTTGACAATGGAGCCGCGCAGTGCAAACAATTGTTCGTAATACAATACAAACAAATTGTTTAAACTATTGTCGGAGAAGTTGCGGGGAGGGCGCGGTGCTGCGGAGTATTGAGACGAGTCAACGCAGTTTACCTAACAATATTGGGGAACTAGACAGCATCTTTAGTAGGTATAGATATTCTATCTCACGAAGGCGGGTGAACAATTAAACCAGTAGTACCTTTTTTTTTATACCACTTAGGTGGCAGACAAGCACATGGCCCACCTGATGGGAAGCTGTCACCGTGGCCTAGGGACGTGTATCTTGTAAATGCAATGTAATGCAAAAAAAAAATAATAATGCAATGCTTCGAAATCGCCTAATGTCACCATTGGGTTGTGAATGTCAGATGGCAGTCGCTTCACAGAAAATATCGAGGTCCAGCCAAATTCGCAGCTAAGACTGGTAAAGCGGTCCCCAGATTCCGAGGTGAAAGCTTTGGATGCGACTGGAATTAACGCTAGATTAAAGAAGAAGACCTGTATCTTGTAAATTCGCGTACATGTGTGTTGAAGTTCATGTCACGTCAAAAGAAATTCATTTTAGTGTAGTAGAACAATAATTGCATTGCAAGTAATTCATTTTTAAAAGCAATGTGTATATTTATGTTTTACTACATTGACAGCTAAACCGCCTTCGTGAAATAGAACATCTATATTGAACTTTATTTAACCATCAGAGTTTTATTGGCTTTACCTATAACCAATAATATTGAGTAGTGTATTGGTCCCATCAAGATCTTTGAAGCCCAAGCTAACTTCACCGACGACCTCTCGTCGGTGGTATCTTGGCTCTGCCGGGAGCGACTATCTTCTGACCTCCTAAATGTAAGAGGAAAACCTATCTATGTTTTGTTTAGTATTTCGTAAAGGTTTAACAGCTAAGATAATCAATAAATTAGCATTTGTTAACGGTAGCAAGTGGAAAGATGTTGTCTCTGCCTAGTCCCAATGGGAAGATGGCATTATTTGTATGTAGGTATGTATATGTATGTATGTTGTTAACCAACTTTTATCGTTGACATCTAGACTAGAAGCACAATATTATCACCTATATCTTTTATGACCTTTTTGTATTAGATTCAAAAACTACCTAACACAAAAACTCGATCACTCCTCACATACTCCTCAGAGAATATCGCGATACTTTACAAAACAAACTGATGCCCCCAGAACAAACAGACCCTTGTACAAAGACTAGTTATACCGCCACGTGTCACTCGCACAGTGCTCGGTAGTGTTTGCCTCTGTGCCAATTGTAGGGTGTGTTGCTAATCACCAAATTTGATTACTGGTAACGTTTGCGTCGATTATTGTTTTTGTTATGGTAGTAGGGCTGCTAAGAAGTGTGAATACACGCTTAAAGCGGCTACTCACACACCTGTCGCAGGGGCAATCTAGGGTCTAAATGTGGAGATGCATACACTACATACATACAAATCACGCCTTTTTCCCATTGGGATAGGCAGAGATAACATCTTTCCACTTGCTACGATCTTGGCATATTCCTTTCGCTTCTTCAACTTTCATAATTGACATTTTCATAATTCAAATTTCACTGATGTATGTAAAATAAACCCATTTCATTCAATTAAATATTGGTTACTGTATTTCATTGATGAAACGTGTTGACTCAGTTTAGTTGAACAGTTTCTAGAATAAGAACTGCGATCATTAAGAACCTAACTTGGTTTCGTTAGGCACTCTTTCAAGCTGAAATAGCTGGAAGAATTTCAGCAAAATACACATACATATTCTCACGCCTTTTGCCCTCCGGGGTAGGCAGAGACAACAGACCGCCATCTGCCTCTGTACACTTTTTTACTGTTCGTTCTTAAGTCGAATATTTTGGCCAACTGTAACTCAGTTGCTCAAATTCTAAACGGATCTTGGAAAGCCTTTATTCCCCTAAAAGTTCAGTAGCTACGATTCTGGCATGCATTTAAAAAAAATAAACCGCAAGTAAAACCCCAAGGCGTACTTAGTCTCAATAATATTCAAACTACAGCGTATAGAGTAACAAAAGACAAAGAAACCCGATCTACGCGTCTACCCTCCTAAAAGCGTATATTTATATAGCGTTCCATTGGCGGCCGTGCGTTGCTAATGGCCGGTCCCGGAGGTGCGGGCCGGTAATCGATACCGAACTTAATGGATTAGGTACCGCTCCTATATTTCGTAGCGTGATTTTTGCAAGGAAGTTTTACATATTTGCACGCCTGTATTATGTCTGAGTAGGTAGTTGGAGGTTTAGGCGTTTGACCCCAAGAACTTAGGAACCACGGTGTCAATCGCCCCATTCTAAAAATTGGATGATTGACACCATGATAAATTTGCCACACCATAAAGACCTAGAATTCTTTACCAGCTCATGTGTTTCATTCCTCCTAAAGTCCCGGGTCCTGTGACGGGGCGCCGCGAAAAGCATTTGATGAGGCCGTCAAGCTGAGAGCCACCATCGCAGCACTATCTTAATGTTCTTTGGGCCACCTTACACCCTGACGGCAGAAGACCTTAGAGCCTTAGGCGGAGTGCGTGTAGTGAAACCTATCTCGACGATTCGGTTGCTTTTCAGCAGCCGTGGTCAAGAGAAGATCCATGGCAATTCAAACCAGCGAATTTTTATCCCGGGAATAGATTTTTGTAGGTCGCGGGCACTGGATCCGAAACATACGCGTACGGACTGGGGGCAATAGCTAGTAGGCTAGTATAATGTGTAAATTATGATGACTTCAGTATAAAGCAAAGCTAGGGCGGGTTCCTAGTATCATATATTTCGAGAGGGACAACTCTATCCGTATCTATAATTAATTAACTCTCTTTTCAATCATTCGTCCGCAATCCCCCACGGCGCAGCGCATGACTCCCTACGGACGCGAAACTTTGATGTCCGCACAACGACGCGCCATGGGACTCGTATTTGCAATGCTCTGGATGATGGGTAGATGAACATCATTATTAGTTTATTAGATCACGGGGATAACTGGTTTGTTTTTGAGATAATTTGTGGGTTTCTATTTGTGTGTTGGTTATAAATATTTGGCTACAACAAACAATACTGTAGTCATTGTTATGGTAATAATCGGTTCGGTACTTTCTTATTTTGTCATTATGATTAGAAATTGTAATACTTTACACGAATATGTGTTTTCCTCTTTTTACAATCCCTGGAGGCCTACACAGAAGCCAGCCGTATAATGTATCAGAGAATTTCGAATATTTAGGACTTGTCCAAGTAACGCAGTTCAGAACCGCATGGTGCCTATTTTGACTCATTAACACTACCCATGGGAAGCTTTTCCAGCCTATTTGATATTTCACACTATAATCAGGCAGATCCGTTGAACCGTTAGAACATGATTCCAATAATTAATATCTTACAAACTTGCACATTTCTAATATTAAAAGGATATTTAGGATTTTAACAGTCCGTAAGCCAGTTTTTGACCACTAAGTTCCCCTGTTGGTAAGCGATGATGGTGCACGCTTACCTAGAAGACTCCCTGGTTATAGCTTTCTGGAAACACAGACTTTGGCGATCATTCCACTGTTTAGCAATACGCATAATGTAGAATTAGCTGAAGCGGTCTATGCGCACCACAATAGTAGCAGTGTAGTGAAGTTGTAACAGAATCAGAGCTCGCCCCTAAGTAAATCGCAAAGTTAACTAGGGTCGTCCCTTCGCCGTCACGCCACTGGACTCCAAATGTGCGGTAGGCACGCAACATCGCCGACTATTTAGAACTTGGACGTCCATTGAACGCATGTCCATTTAAAGATTGTCGATCGTACTATCATCCGATCATAATTATCGATAGTTTTGAAGGCTAATTAATGGAGGTAGGACACGACGGTATCTCCCGTCCCAAATGAGCTGTCCGACTGGGAAAGTACCTCCGCCCTACAGAAGACTGCGGCCATAATAACCATCGTGTTGTGTTCCCGCCAGTAAGTAGGGTAACCAGAGATCACTGTACCTCTCTTTCCACCACTCCCCCACCCCTTCCTAGCCACCCCGCCCTTCAAGGTCGGCAGCACGTGGGTGAAACCCTCGGTATTGCACACGTTCATGGTTCACCAACCATAGGTCACGGTGACCGCTTCCCATCGGGTGGGCCGTGTGTTTGTCTGCTACCTAAGTTGTATAAAAAACATATAATGAAGAAATCCCAACTTCTTTCGGTAACTAAATTCGAAAGTTCCTCAAGGGTCCTGTTGGGCCCATAGCAACTGAGCGGCGAATACGTGCGGTGTTTCGGTCCACGCAACTAGATTGAGTTAAATCTGTACTGACTGTGGACACGCAACGAATCTGTGACTTGTGAGATTGAGGCTGGGTGATACATATTGTATGAGGAAAGGTCAGCGAACCGAGGGTTGGAGACGACAGACGGATTGATGATAGAACTGATGGGTCTTTGAAGGTTAAATATTATGCTGGTAAATTAAGAATTAATAGTTACTACTTAGTGCTAATTAGAATGGTGTTGACGGCTTCCCATCAGATGGGATGTGTGCTTATCTACTACTTAGGTAATATTGATTTTAGATCGGAAAAATTAAATAACCAGGATTGGACTTGAAATACGACCAATCCCTCACAGGGGGAAGACTCTGACTTTTTTATACTACTTAGGTGGCAGACAAGCACACGGCCCACCTGATGGGAAGCGGTCACTGTGGTCTATGGACTCTCTCTTCTCTTCTGTAACTCCACGTTTCCAACGGGACGTTTCCAAGTAACTGAACTCAGTTACTTGGAAACGTCCTAAATATTCTAATTTCTCCGATACATTTTACGACCAAGGTTTAGTTTAGGTTAGACTGGTAGCAGGTTCAAGTCCCGTCCTAGATGTTCACTTTTTCCGATCCAAAATTTTTAAGGGTAAAAAAAGTAGTTAGTATTGTAATTGCTTTAAAACTTCATTAAAAAAATCAATATGTCTTGTGAAACAGATTCTGAATACTAGTTTTGTCTACAGGATTCGTTCGGTGAGGGCGCCTGGCCGCTGGAGTTTAGGGCGGCTGTCGCAAGACTGCTCTCCCAACACGCCCCCAATGATAAGGAAGCGCCCAGGCAACGACTTATCCGTGAGTATCTTCCCTGCTCCCTAGCAGGCCATCTCAATGCTCGCCCCCTCCTCTTGGAGGGGAGGGGATTATAGTAAATATAGCAGTAGCAGAAGAAAGTAAGCTACACCAGTAAAGAAACTACGTACTAATGGGGACCATGCAGCCCACGTGTTTCCTTCCTCCTACAGTCCCGGGGCATTTAAGCGGGGCGTGAAAAAGCATTTGATGAGGCCCTCAAGCTGGAGGCCACCACTGTAGCACTATCGGTGTATGTAATGGTGACCCTCGATCCTTATACTGTGCCTTTAGCTTTCCATCAGACGAGGTGAAGTCATATTGACGTGTTCAATATAAAAAAAGTTTCCGTACTAGTTCTATAATATTTATTTATAGCTTTTTGTTTGTCATCAGGCTTTTTTGACGAGGCTTCGGGAGATAATCTGGTGGAGGCGATGGTGTTGGACCTGATCGTCCTCCTCGGGTTTGTCGTCGTCAATAACCCACAATTGCAAGTAAGTGTTGTACCTACTTTTTTTTCGTGCGGAAATCCCCACGGATATACAGGGTGAATTTTTCAAAAGGGATTGGATGGCCAAATCCAAAACTATAAGGAATAGCGAAAAATGGTCAAAGGAGTCACGAGCCCGATTTTGATGAAACTTAAAACCTCATCATTAGATTTTTGAAAAACCAATAAACCTAGCTGAGAATCGAACCCGTTGATTTTGAAAAAAAAACACACCCTTTATTATTACACCATACGATAGTGTCTAATATGGACCACTTTTGTTTACTTCTTAATTCTTTATTGTACACATATGTATAGACAAATATTATAAATTTATAACACAGGAAATACAATATTATGTACAAAGACGAGCTTAACTCGATAATAGGTCTCTACCAGTAAACCTTTGAGCAGTAGAGGTAGAAAGGTAAAATTTGAGAGGGAGGCAAAGTGTACATACACCATTATAAAATTATAATTAAATACTTATATTATTCTTTTAATAATAGAATTACTTACTTATAAAAAAGTCAATAGTAATTATAATTTTTTTCCCATTAATGTGATAGGTTGGCAACCACAACTATCTTTCACATGTCTTACGCTGCCCTTTACATAATTGCCACTAAAAAAAAATAGATATTGTTACCGTTACACGTGTACACGATGTCCGTTTTATTTCTCATGCGGGCAACACCTGCGTCTGCGCACGTTTTTCTGTAATAGCGATACACCTCATCGACTAATAAATTAACATGTTGACATTCTTATAATTGTTTGTTTATTGGTATTTTAGCTTGTTTTGTGATGTTTGAGATAAGGTCTTTTAAGAAGTTGAGCTGATTAAAAAGTTATTTAGTGATAGGGTTGTAATGGATTTTTTGTGAGTTCCCATTGATGCTTACAGGTGGTTGATCATTATTTATCTATACAAATATATATAATTGGAGTGTCTGTTTGTAATATTAAAATAACCGCTTATAATTAAATGCATTTGGATGTGTACACGATACATGTACAAAAACAGCGCATGTGTTAAGGTGAGGGCCACCACTGTAGCACTATCGGTGTATGTAGTGGTAACCCCGATCCTGAGACATTACCATTAGCTGTCCATTAGGCGAGGTGAAGTCATGAAGTCATGTTGACATGTCCAATATAAAAAAAAAAATTACTGTCTATCGGTCTGTTTGTTATCGCGGGTTCAAGTCCCGTACTAAATGTTTTTTTTTCGATCTAAATCATTAGGAAATGTATTTTTTTTTATATAGGACAAGTCAAAATGACTTCACCTCACCGATAGTATTCAATTATTATTATCAATATGTCATTTGACTCATACTCGCAGGTCGAAAGTTCTAAAACGAAATTGAATCTTGGACACGTCAAAATGACTTCACTTCACCGATAGTAATCAATTAAGTATTATATCAATATGTCATTTGACTCATACTTGCAGGTCGAAAGTTCTAAAACGAAATTGAATCTTGGACACGTCAAAATGACTTCACCTCGCCGATAGTATTCAATTATTATATCAATATGTCATTTGACTCATGTAAAGGTTCGATTGGGATAGAAATACAACACGACTTGCAAGCAATAGATATTATTTAATACTCCCAATAATTGATACAAACACATCTAATATACTCTTAGAATCTAGGTACATCATGACATCATTTAATAGGTACTCTTACACCACACGCCCTACAAAACAAGAAAAAAAAAAAATATGTAAGGATTTTTTTTTTTTTTTGTTTTTTTTTTTTTTTTTACATGTACGAAAATTATAATTTATCATGTAAAATACAGTTTTGTCCTATTTTTGTGTATAATTTCTACTTTCTTGTTCCGTAAAATCTTAACATTTGGATCTAGATCTTCTATAACTGTAAAAGGGCCAAGGTATACATTATCAAATTTATTTCCTGTTTCATTCTTAACTAACAATAAGTCATCTTTGTTATACATAACTGGTTTTAAATACTCATCAAATTTACATTTTCTTACCAACTTACTTTTAATTAAATTTTGTCGCGCTTCACACTGCGCTTTTTGTAGTCTAAACTTTAATTCTAAGGGGTAATTACTTGTGTTATATAAAGGTTCAACAGTACAATTTTGAATATTCCTAGGTATATTACATGTTCTTCCGAACACCAGTTCGTAAGGAGTATATTTTGTTTCTGAGTGCACAGATGTATTGTACGAGAAACACCAATAAGGGAGCCATTCACTCCAATACCTACTGTTGTTGTCAGTTTGAATTCTTAAAAATGCATTAAGTGACTTATGCGAGTTCTCAAGTGAACCTATCGATTGATGATGATAAGCACTGGCAAACGTTTGTCTAATTTTAAGCAGTTTACATACCTCAGTCATAGTACTAGAGATGAACTCCGTTCCCCTGTCAGTCGCGATCTCACGAGGGATACCATACCTGAGGATGAAGTTGTCGACGAATGCTCGTGCTACGCTTACGCTATCTTTTCTTACTAAAGGATATGCTTCAACATACTTACTTAATTCACATTGTAATGTGAGAATATATGAATAACTATGATAATCCTTATCTAAGGGCCCAACTATATCTAAGTATATTTTATCAAATGCTGACTGCGCAGTTGTGGTTATTATCATGGGTTGTTTTGTATGCAACGAGTGCTTTTGTTTCTGGCACTTGTCACAATTCTTCACAAATCTTATAATATCTTCCACCAAGTTTGGCCAAAAGTAATAACGTTTTATGTTATTTGTCATACGTTTAATACCTGCATGTCCGCTAGTGGGAAGCAGATGAAAGTCATTTAATATTACGCGCTTATCGTCGTCAATCGTTATTCTTATTAAATTTTTCAATATTAAAATACGCGGACCGGTCCAAGCGCCATTTTTACAACACTGGTTTATCCATGTTATATATTTTTCACTTAACTCATTTTTAATTATATAAATTTCATCAATTGATATTCTTTTACAGATAGATTCCAAATCTCTCACGAAAGCGGCTCGCGCTGAGCATGATCGAGAAAGTGGGTCTAAATAAATCGACAATTTAGATGGTACATAAATAAAGTCATTCACTATAATATATTTAGTGTTATGCTTAAGTCTAATCCGAGAAAATATTAATTGAATACAATTATTCGGTTTTTTAAGAATTTCAACGATTTTCGGTTGATCAGACCGACCCTCTGTTTTGTTCTTATCGACCGCAGAATTGTCATTTAATAATTTATTTCTAGCCATATTCCGTGTCATAACATTTATGACATTCTGATTTATATTTTTCAATTCATCTGATGTAATAACGATGCGAGATAACGCGTCTGCAGCCACATTATTCACACCTTTGACATACTCAACTTCGTAGTCGTATTCATCTAAAGCTAATCGAAACTTTATTAGCCTACTAGACGGGTTATTGAAACCAAATAAATAAAGTAAGGGTTTATGGTCTGTTTTTATCTTAAATTTTTTTCCAAATAAATACGGTCTAAAATATTTAACTGACCAAACAATAGCGAGGAGTTCCTTTTCTATTGTTGGATAGTTTAATTCGGATTTATTGAGTGGCCGGCTTGCATAAGCAATCGGCATATCATTTTTATTACATAAGACAGACCCAATAGCTATACCAGAAGCATCTGTGTGCAATATGAATTAATTATCCTCCTCAAAATTTGGATATTGTAAAACGGGGGGATTTATCAAAGATTGCCTTAAAAGATTAAATGAACGTTCACATTCTGTACTCCAAACAAAATGTGCGCTTTTCCTACACAATCTATTTAAAGGTATTGTAATATCAGCAAAATGTGGAACGAATTTACGATAATAATTAGCAAAAGCAACGAAGCGTCTTACTTCGTCACTACTTTTTGGAGTGGGGTAACTTTGTATAATACGTGTTTTTTCAGGGTCAGGCGAGACTCCTTTAGCAGACACGACATGGCCTAAATACAATAATTGTTTCTTTAGAAACTGACATTTTTCAGGGTTAATTTTTAGATTTACAGTTCTAAGACGTTCAAAAATATCAATCAAATTTTTATTATGGGACTCTAAGCTGCGTCCTATACAGATAAGATCATCTAGATATACCAGACATTTTTCATGATTTAAACCAGACATGGCTACTGTCATTAACCGACTAAAAGCACTAGGACTGATTTTCAAACCCATTGGGAGCCGTTTCATCTGATATTGTTTGCTTGTAGTGAATGCAGTATATTTTCTACTATCTGGGCTTAACTCTAACTGATAATAACTCTGGCTAAGGTCTAAGTGGCTGAAATAAATTGCTCCTGATAAGGAATCCAATATATCTGTGATATTTGGTAAAGGGAATTTATCGTCTTTAAGATAATTATTTAATTTCCGATAATCAATAACAATACGCCATTTTTTATTACCACTACTATCACATTTTTTTGGGACTAAAAGAACAGGGCTAGACCATTCACTCATGCTCTCCTCTATAATATCATTACGTAACATATCGTTGATTTGTTTATCAACCTCATATTTTTGACTTCTGGGGAGCCTATAAGGCTTAGTATACACTGGGCTAGTATTTTCCTTCAAATGAATTGACTGTTTGTATAAATTCGAAACGCCTAATTTGTCACCATCTAAAAAAAATACATCTGAGTACTTCGCACAAATGTTTTCAATCGAAGTTTGTTCTTCTTTATTAAGATGCTTTAGGTTTAAAACAGAAAATAATTGTTTCACACGATTTGCACTTAAGTTATTGCTTTCAAAAGAGCATACAAGGTATTCATTTAAAGGTATAATATCGGGCGTAAAATAACTTAAGCATATGTCTGTGTCTCGGGTATTTAAAAATTTTAATGGTATTTTACCATTTGTAGGTTGTACTAAAACAGATGCTAAAAATACACCTTCGCTCAACTGCTTAGGCATAACAACGCATTCGTTTTTAAAGTTTGTCTCTACTAAGTAAGTAACCTCACATCTAGCCGGTATAGTCATATAAGTGTTTTTGCCGAGCTTCCCCATTTGTAGTGGGATATCTATGGGCACGTCATGGTTAATAGTTAATACATTTCGCTCAAAATCTAATATGCAATTGTATTTGCTCAAGAAATCTTGTCCTAATATACCATCCGTTCTGCAAGTAAAATCCTTAAATACATAAAATTTATGCTCGAACTCATTACCATTATAATTCAAGTTAAGATAAACAAAGCCATCACAATACACATGACCACCTATTCCGTTTATTTTAATGCGCTCTATATGGAAAGGAATGCATAAACTCTCTAATGCCTTCTGTCTAACTATGGACACTGACGCACCGGTATCAAGTAACCAACTACGCGACACTTCGAATACATTTAAGTTAATAGAGTTAATATTTTGACAGTAAAAATGTTCATGCACGAAAAAACAAGTTATTATTTTGATTTTCAGTCTGTACTTCAGGATTTTCATGTCTACGCTCACTACTATCCTTCGGACGCTCATTCAACTCAGCTAGCCTAATTTGGTGTTGCCGTGCCGGGCGACGATACGTTGTGTGGCCACGAAAATCACCACGACCGCGATAATTGGATGAATTATTATAGTTTCGTCCACGACCGGAATTGTAATAATAACCACGACCGGACTTATTAAAATTTTGGCCACGAGAAAATCCTCTAGACGCTCCTCTGATGAAATTATTATTATAATTGTGACGACCGCGGTTTGACCTACCTCGGTTATGGTGAAAACTCATCACCCGCTCCTCACTTCCATTCGAGGGATTCTCGTCCAGCGCACCCTGGATCGCGTCCTTCAATGTGCAATAATTCCTTGCTGCAATTATCGTGCTAAGGCGGCTATTACGCAGACCATCAGAAAATCGCTTTATAGCAATCCGCTCGTTTATTGGCTTCAACGTTTGGTAAATATCAGTGTTTCCGTTGGCCTGAGTAATAGTCAGATCGACGAATAACTGTTCTAACTCCTTACCGTAACTCTCGATACTCTTGTCGTTTTGCTTCATATGCTGTAGCCTACTGTGGATCGCAGTATCGGACTTTTTTGGCAGTAATGTACTACGCATGTCTAGAATCAAATCTGCAACAGACGAATAAGTATTACGCATGCGCAGCTTAGCGCTTTCAGATAAACGTGACTTTAAAACAAACTGGATGAGTTGTTGTTTACCAGCACTTTCTATCATGGAATCATACATCTCAATGTTTGAAATTAATTGTTTGGTGATATCTTCATCACCCGTCATTATTGGCAACAAAGCAATCGCAGTTTTCAACTCGAACTTTTCCATGGTGCTACTCGTATCCTCTGTACTCTCAGAACAAAGTTGAATTATTTTCGAATACAATGTATTAATATTATTAAATAACTCTGTAGCAATCAGAATTTCACTATCTTCAATTTCTGCATTTTTAATTTTAATTTGAATAGCTAACTCTAAGGAACAAAATTGTTTATATAAAATAATAGTTTCAGAAAGTCTTGCTTGTTTTATAGTACTTGACCTTCTACTTGGACCTAACTTTATAAGGTAATCCTTAATATATTTCAATTTGTCAAATATCTCTTTAGCCTCTGCAGTCATAGTACAGTTACATAATGTTTTACATAATTATTAATACGTTACGAGACATTCAATATCATAATAATAAACATAAAATTTAAGAGTAATATGAGTAAAGCATATAACACGACTCACTAGTATTACAATTATTACCCCATCGATTACCCAGTAAAATCCTTAAACACATATATAAGTAAGTCCTTTATAATTATACCATTACCGTATCATTGTCCAAGGCCGTTTTTTTTTTTTTTTTTTTTTCACTCTCTTTAATCGCACTTTATTAATTACTACGCACTCACACGGGTGAAGTTCCGGTAGAGGTTGCAAAATTAGCCTCCCGCTGCTGACGACGGAACAAGCTCATCGACCTTCGCAGATCAAAATCATGGACACCTCTTTCAATCCACTTTCCATGGCATTTTCTATAGTAACGCAATAGCCATATAGCGCCTCCAACTATCAGCATGATCGCGATAGTGATCAACATATAAGCTATCGTGCTTGTATGTTCCAAAACCTGGTCGGTGGTAGCCGAATTTCCTGCACCGTTCTGTGCAATAATGACTTCCTGGGTCTTAGATTGTTGTTTGCCCATTTTGACTTAATTGACGAACACAGAAAAAATCACAATTTAAGTTCACAGTACACCAGTCACTTCGTAACACAAGGAATAATATTAGTGCCATCGTAATCAATCATTAACACTGTCCAACACTCAATGTTTACATTAATGTTGCCTTCTATGGGACATTCCACACTACTGGCAGGGTCGCCATGTAAAGGTTCGATTGGGATAGAAATACAACACGACTTGCAAGCAATAGATATTATTTAATACTCCCAATAATTGATACAAACACATCTAATATACTCTTAGAATCTAGGTACATCATGACATCATTTAATAGGTACTCTTACACCACACTCATACTCGCAGGTCGAAAGTTCTAGACCAAAATTGGCTCTTGCTTCACAGAACCATCCCTCGGTTAAACCTCCCTAAAACCCGCCGCCAAAAAGACATTAAGTCCAACAATGTACAAAGTAAAACCATAAACAATTCATGCACAACAAGGGAATAAATTGTCGCGTTAGGACGATGGCACTTCCTTGGACAACTGTGTCCGGCACCTGTGCCCGTGGGAACTGCCAACGATACTGTTTAATAGGTTGTAATGTTTCGCCATTAGGGACAGGTCGATAAATAAACCATTGGACTATTGTTTCGGTTAAATAAATGAATAAATAAATATGTCATAGAATATTCTCTAATAATATTCTTAAATTCTACACGGCGCCCTCTAGACCCAAAGTAAGCATAGTTTAACTAGCTTGTGTTATGGGTTCTAGAATGCTGATAAACATACTTATATACTTTTTTTTTGTAAATACATACTTATTATACATAGAAACACCCAGACCAATGCAAATAGACATATTCATGCATACAAATATTTGCACTGAGCGGGAATCGAATTAATTAATTATTTACTTTTAAAAAGCTTTCATACAACTTGCACTGTATGTATGTAAGTTGGCCGTCAAAATTTGTGAAGCATTTTCAATAATTTGTTGACTGATGGAGCTGTTTTACATACTTACCTACAAAATTTGCAAGTTCCCTATATTTCCCCTGTGTGGAATTTTTTTTATTCAATGTTTCAAAAGTAGTTATACATTTTTTTTTAGATAATTTTAAGATCTTCAATTCTTCATTGTCTTAGGTATTTTTATGATAAAACTTACCGTTTTGCTGAAAATCGCGAAAGACTAACTTTTTTGACCTTCAATAAAAAAAATCCACACAGGGGAAAGATGAGGAACTTTCAAATTTGACTTATAATTTATATTTTGAACGATTTCATCAATTTTCAGCTTGTTGGGAATTTATGTAACTTCACCCTTATATTTTTGTCTAATTTGCCCGACTATAATTTGTCTCAATTTTCCGACTGTTACTAAGACAGACAGAGTCAAAATTCAAATTGACTTATGGTCCAATTTCGCTCAATGATCAAATGGGTGAACATTAATGTTAATATAATGGTAAATAATATAATTTGGATCTTCCTAGGAGACGATATGCGAAGGATGGAATGGCATCAAGATACTCTGCCAGCTGCCGGCGAACTGGCTGGTGTCTCGGTACCACAGCCACATACTGCTGCCAACCCTCGTGGCGCTCTCGCAGCACCAGGGAGCCGCCGCGGCCATAGCCCAGGAGCTTAGTACAGGAGTGAGTAAACTTTTATAATACTAGCTTTTGACCGCGGCTTGGCCCGCGTGGAATTCTGTTCTGTGTCCACAATCTATGGAAACCTATTCCAGGGATTGACCTACGTGTTATTTCAGGCTATAATCTATACGTGTACCAAAATTTCAGCCAGATTCGTTCATATCGTGTCCAGAAACTTGAACGGATCTGTATGAAATCCATATAAAGAAAGTCGTGTAAGTTACACTATTTATAACTCAAGAACGGCTGATCCGATTTGGCTGAAAATTGGCAGGGAGGTAGCTTAGAACCAGGAGACGGACATAGGATACTTTTATCCTTTTTTTGGAGTGGACAGTGCGGGGTAAAGTGGAGTGAAGAGTGGAGTAGAGAGTCCAGTGGAGAGTCGTTTAATAGGTATATGGCGATACTGACTTCCACGCGGGCAAAGCCGTGGGCGAAAGCTAGTTTGGTATAAAATCGAAATAGCAATATGGTAACAAAGGGATGCTTTATATTTTGT
Source organism: Lithosia quadra (assembly GCA_963576445.1). Classification (NCBI taxonomy): domain Eukaryota; kingdom Metazoa; phylum Arthropoda; class Insecta; order Lepidoptera; family Erebidae; genus Lithosia; species Lithosia quadra. The sequence continues at coordinate 808,585 of OY754899.1, read as the reverse complement.
TACAATTATACCAACTATTGTATTTAAATACGATAGATAGGAATTAATCAGCTCGTAACTAATCGTGAACCCATAAAATATTGAAGAAAGCGTTGAGATAAAGTCATTCATCCCAGAAATATGATGACAGTGGCAATAAGGGATCTAATTGTCAAGTTAAGCAAAAAAAAAATAACGTGAATTAATAACATGGTAATTATCCCGTTAATTATTTTAAAAGTAGACCATGCCAATCTAAAATTCTGATGTAGTCACGAGATCTCCATTTGTATTCATCAAGAGCGGAGTCGCGAGCAACAGCTAGTTTACATAAATATCTCAGCTCTTTCTCGCGTTTCGTACCTAAGATGTACAAAACAACATTACAAGCTAACAACATAAAAGCGTCCTTATTCGTAAAGTCACCGACCCAATTTGTAGTAGTGAATATTTGATGATATTACGCTAGCGAGTTGTTCGGCGCAGCTGAGCCGTACTTTATTAACTAATATTGCCCGAGGTGGGTAGGGCTGCCACCTGAGACTGCTAATTATTAATCTTACTACTGTTATATTCTCTAAGGGTGATTTTATGGCCGCACCGAGATCTTCGGTGCTCAAGCCAACCTCACCTACAACAACAGGCCAAACAAAAGTCGTATAAGCAGAAGTTGTATAAGTAGAAGAAGTAATCGGACTCCTGGCTCCGATGTCAAATTTTGGAAGCAACTGGGGATCACGTTAACCCTTAATAGGGTAAGGGTATATATATTACCACTTTCTGCTTTTCTACAAAATTTGAGATATATTTAAAATGACAACATTAAATGTTATTCCTTGACCTCATTATATTTTTTTAGTAAGTTTACTGTCATATTTTTGACTCTTCATAAGTTATCAAAGTCATTTTAGCAATCTACGATACTGTCAAAGTTGACCCAACGAATTTTGGTGGCAAAAATTGAATGTTTTAGTGGTCGAGTGCGGATTTTATGCAAATTTGTTCCACAATAATTCTTATAAGAGATTTTACGATAAAAATTTATAAAATAAGGTATATTTACTTTCGTTTTACATATTAGCAGCTTTCAGGGACGATTTTTAATACATTTTTCGATATCGTTTTTAAGTGGTAAAATAGTTACCATTGCCCGATTATACTTACTAAAAACCGTAGGTAACTATATATAAAAATCAATTTGCTTGTTACGGTAAGCCGGGACTCGTGTAAAGTTCACTACTAAAAAGCTTTCATAGATAGTTTACGTAATTTCTTTAGAAGCTGATGGATATACCTAGTCAAAAGTACGAATTTTTTTTTAGTCGAGTCGAGTTTTCGGTCGAGTGGTTTATGAGTTTATCAATAACATAGGTACATACAAAATAAGGTAGCTACATAAATTTATTTAACAAAAAATGTATGACAAACACAGATGAAACCACTAGTCTTAAAATAAAAATGCGCCAGAAGGGGCAATGGTAACAATTTTACCACCAATCCGTAAAATTTTGAAGTTGTAAACGGGCAATGGTATATTATTTACCACCGGAAAAACTACCCCTAAAATGCAACCCCTATAAAAAATATTTAGAAAAATGAAATCTGTGAGCTATTATTAGCCAGGACCCAGTGTTAGTTTGAAGAAAAAGCACTCACAGGCTCGGGCCCTATTAAGGGTTAAGATGAAAACGATCCTCAATCACACTAGAATGACTCTTCGGATATGGATGAAATTTAGTAAAGAAATAAATTTCGAATCCAGACCATATAGGGCATTTTAGACAGTTTGTGAATAAGCTGAACTTTCTCCCTATTTTATTTCTGTATATTCTATTTTATACCCTGTTGGTTCCTCTTCCTTGCCATTTCTTTCCTCAAACACTTTTTCACCATTGTTTTTTATGCCATTTTTCCTCTTTTTGTTGCCCATTCTTCTATTTCCCGTCCACATTTTCCTCCTTCCCTCCTCATTTACCTCTTTGTTTTACTCATTTGCATCCATTCCTTTTTCCATTTGTCTACACTCTTTTCTTATTTGTCTCCTTTTTATGCCTTTTTTTCCACTGCTCCTCGCAAAAAGGAAAAAAGACAGTCGTGTACTAACGCATGTGAAGTCGTAATCAGAAGCTACTAAAAGATAATAATCGAAACAATGTTCCCACAGATACTAGACGACTATATGAAGAGTCAAATAGCTAATAGGATGAAATTGGTGCAGGTGATCAAGCAGGGACGCCCCAAGAAAGGTAAGAAGTGAGCACCTGCAGACTGAGCTGTCAAAACTGATAGACATTAGTATTATGATAGGGCACGTATAGACAGTCAATATTTGGACCGCGATCCGGTATCGTGATCCAATAATACATAGTATTAATTTGCATTTCAGCATCCTTCACAGGGGGACTTGAGCTACTTATACCCTTCAAGATTTCATGAAAAAAAATTATTTTTTTCCTTCAAAAAAAAATTTTTTTTCGTTGATTTGAAAATTTTAAATAAATACAACTTCCAGGCGATATTTGCATTATCAGTTGACTTTACTGACTAATACTCACTTATCTACTAGTTACTAAGGTATTCTGCCGGTCCTAAGTCGATACAAGTAGGTAGTGTGCGCGTAAGCTGATCAATGTTATCGCCCGTGAATTACGTGAAAGAAGTCTTAATATTCATTGCACTGGTGTATTTTTGATGACTATAAGTAGCTCACCCCCCCCCCCCCATGCGGCATGCACATCAATGTTCCACCTATCTATAAGGATAAAGCCAATGTCGATTATCGTTTTTTGGTCATAAGGCAGATTTTAAGTCTGACTAAGACCTTTCTAATAAAAACAAAACCGCATCACATTCCGTTCCATAGTTTTTGCGTCCATTGGGAATAAACAGAAAAGAATAATAAAAAAAAACTTTTTTTAAAATAACTTCAATACCTATATAGATACTTAGAATTAATTTAAAATTATATAATAGTATAGATATTGATAGTATCACGATATGCCTATATTGACTGTCTACACGCGCTGTAAATGGCCTATGTTAGAATATTTCCCATGTTGATGTTGTGCCTAACTGGAACCATCGATGTGTAGTGTAACCTATTGGTATTGCTGACATTTGTTTTAATTGTTCATTTATGTTCATTTATATTTCTCGTCATTGTTCATTTACATGTAAGGAGGCTAAATGAAGCTTTATTTTTTTATGTAAATTATTATTGTTTTACTCAAACGACGAAAGAATCATTTATTATGCAATTTCTTATTAAACTTAACTGGATTGAGTCACCAGGACCCTGGATTAATCTGCCAACTGATCTAGACTCTATATATACTTATAATTTTCTTATTTCAATTTATGAGACAACAAATTGTCAAATTCAGTTAAATCCATTTTGACATATTTGAAGTAGGCATACGTCGTTTTGACAACACTAAATTGAATTTTAGTGCCTTTAAATTTACGACGGCAAAATTAACATCATTTATTGATCTTTAGACAGTGTTTCCCACACGAAACAAATTGTAAATAATTAAATATCAACAAAATGAGGACAGGTTCAGTTGGCAATATGGCACGTATTAGTGGATATAATATTGGATCGCGATCCAATCCCGTGATCCAATTGCATATCACACAATTTACATCATCAGTAGGTAAAAAATGATGGGATCGCGATAGAGTACCCATTATCGCGATCCTGTCCATATACTTGAACTTTCAGCGTGCTTTTCGAAGTTCCGGCCTAAATTCTGACTTTTTCCTGCTTCTCCCGTTTTTCCGTGTTTAACTTATTATCTAATACCTGTGTAATATTTAATTGGTTTTGTTTAAGTGATATCACGTACTTAATTTTAAAATTCATCATCACGATCATTTAAAATATGCTTTTTCTTCACTCAGGGTATTTTACTCCCTATTGTGCCATTTGTGTGTGTGCCAATTTTGTCTGTTATCCATTTTAACTCATCAATTATTATTAGCTATTCTTTCATCACTGCATTCGCATAAAAACAATGAGATAACCAACAATTTTTGAAGATTTTAAATTTTTTTGAAAAATTTTAGGCTAGATCGGTAAAAAAAATTGTTAACTACCTACATTTTTATATAATAAATTTAATAATATCAAAAATTAAATTTTAGCTATTTTTATAGGTATCTTAACACGCTCTTAGCGATATTCTTATAGAAAATTCGAGTCTTACTTTTCACCTAGTTTTAATTCTAAAAAAATAAATCTAATCTTCAAAGGAATTAGTAGATTATCTCATTGTTTAGAGTCTAATAAATTAATGTTAGCAATACCAATCTTTTTGTAATACTGTATTCACAGCCTATAACGGCGTCATACTCAACTTAAATAATATTAAACATTGTTAGGGACTGTTGATACCTCACATAAATGCTGTACGCGCGTCACAATGACAAAAAAAAAACATTAAAACAAGACACCAGTTCAGTAAATACGTTAAATGCAAAAAGACCTGTCGACGTCGTCCTAATATAAACGATAACGAAATGATGTCGTTTTTAAGCGTAACTAAACTATTTATATGGTCATGGTAAGGTCACAAGATAATCATATAACTGATTTGCACGATAATCACATAGCCACTTCGCGCGATAACTTATAAATAACTTTTTCGCGCGATATTTGCATCACTGGTTTGCGCCATAATAGCAGCACCATTTCATTCTAATATCACATTTATGATTCACGCAATAATCGCAGCACTGAATTGCACGATAATCGCAGCACAGATTTGCACGATTGTTGCTTCTCTGATCCGCGCGACAATCGTGGCACTGATTTGCACGATAATCGCTTCACTGATTTGCACGATAATCGCTTCACTAATTTGACCGTATTGACTTCCGTGACAATAACGCCTTCGTTGCTTTGTATTTGGACGACGTCTTATGTCTCAACATTAACTAACACATAGACGGTTTGTAGTAGAAATCTTGTACACTTTTTGATGTGAGTCTATTTTTCTATGGTTGTAGACTAGAACTAGACAGACAAACATGTATTTCAGTTAACTTTGATACGTATTGGTATTTTATAAATCGAGGTTCTATAATTTGGACGAGTTATTATATTTTTTAAATAAATTAATTGTATTTTAGATGGTTTTATTTAGGTAGGTAGGTTATAGGTCATGTCAAAAATTAACTAGCAAAAGTATAAATAATCATATAAGATGCAATTTTTATGATTGGACCAAATATTTCGTTACCTGCTAAGTCATAATTATGCAAAATTTACAACACTTCAAAACCAGCATTCTTGTCGGATTCATGTCCCGTCCTATGTACTGACCTTATTGAATAATTTATTATATTTAGGCGTAATTTTTAGTATGTGATTTAATAACAAATTTACTATACCATAACCATAAATACTTATATCATTAGAAGTTTTACCTAGCTGGTTCTAGCAAAAATTTCTATTTATCATAAATAAATGTATTAAAAATTGATTTATTTTAATTATCATAATTTTCTATATATCTACCCTAAACGGACTTCAAAAGCTAATAAAGATTGCACAGATTTTAAAATAAAAAATGACTTGAAAATTATTATTTGAATTTAGAGTTGTTTAAAAGTAAATACACTATATTTACATTAATTTGAATAAATTAATATGCTCAAATATTAAATTTTATTAATAACTGGTAATAGTCATTTTACTTTTGACGCTAACTTCCAAATATTATAGTAACGCCCAAGTTCTAGAACCTCGACTTCTACTTAGCAAAATTAATCATTATAAAATTATATAGGAATGGATTGATAGGAAAATGTGTGTGCTAATGGTGTGCCTTGAGGGACACTCTTGATTGGTCGTTGAAAACATGGTCTTTATATCGTCGCAAGTATTATGAGAGTTTGGTATGCTGTGATAACGGAACGGTCGGAATTTATTCTTCAAAAATATAGCGTTTTGTAACTAATATCTTAGAAGAAATTGTGATCGTAACAGTCGAAGGCTTAAGTCAGGTCGTTTACTAAAACGGTGCCCTATTTGATCGCGTAAACTTTTATGTCATAATTCACAATGGCATACTTTATTAATTTGGCATACATTTTAGGCATGTTTTTTACCGATACTATTTGTCCGAGTGGAACTCTTGCTCTGGGGTGTACTTTAGGATGTAAAACGAATAAATAATATGCCTAGTAATTTTATGCCACTCCAAATTATACCGAAAAATATAGCTTAAATATTTTGTACCTACTTAATCAATATGCCAAATTATTATTATGCGTTTTAGCGTTATGGCAGACTCCTTATGCTAAATTATACTTATGACATTAAAACTTATGCGAATCAAGAGGATACCATCTAAAACATTCTGTATTTCATTTACTTTTGTGATAAATTTCGTTTACTAACAGCCCGTTTGCTCGTAAACCTCTGTTAACCAGTGTAAAGAATTCGTAAGCTGTTTTAATGATAACTTTTCTTGATGTGTGTATTAATAAGTCAACATGTTCGTTATTAGCAAATGTAGTAGAACTATTTAGTGCCATAATGTCGTACCAAGCCTTGTTTATTCAGTCAAAGGGCGTTTATTTCATTATGGTGCTCGTACATTGTAATATGATTGTCTGTAGCATGTGTATTAAGTGTATGAGTGTTATAACTGTAGTAAGAAAACTGTATGTAGCGCAGTCGATTGGTATTTCATTATGTCCATCAATCAATCAATTAATCTATCGACAACCACTGCTGGACATCTCTCGACTCTTCCAATGTGCGCCATACCATCTGATTGTCCGCCTTTCGCATCCAGTTCATCCCAGCTACCATTTTCAGGTCGTTAGCCATTCTGACTGGGGGGCTTCCTACTTTCCGTTTGCCAATTCGCGGTCTCCACTGTAGGACTCGTTTGCTCCAACGGCCATCGGTCCTTCTACAGATGTGTGACTAGTCCTTTTCCACTTCAGCTTGCTTATTCTGCGAGGTATGTTGATAACTTTAGTTCTTTGTCGGATGACCTCATTGCGAATTTTGTCCTTCAAAGAAACTCCAAGCATAGCTCGCTCTATAGCCTGCTGCGCGACTTTAAATCTGTGGACTAGTCTCACAGTCAGTGTCCATCAATGAGTTAGTTTGAGCTTTTGTTGAATCTAACTCGGCTTACACGACTTGGGATGGGTTGACTTCTCTGGTGATAGAACGAACCGACTGGTACACTTTATCTCTTAGTATACATAGCTCCGATAGTAGAAAGAGATTTCTATTTCTTAACTGATCATGCTTACTTAACCTACTAACAAACTTGTTATTTAGTGTGGAACTTGGTAGTTCAGGGTCTGTAGACTCAGTGCCATTCTGCTACTGGAAGAGCTTCGAAGTGAACACTAAAATGTCTGAAATGTATGGAAGTGACATTTGTTACATCAACAAATAGATAATGTCACTTCCATACATTTAGGACTTTTCCACTAGCGTTATAGCCACTAAAATGTGACTTTAGAACGTCACATTCTACCAGTAGAATAACTTCGAAGTGAATTGCCAAAAGGCCAAAATGTATGGACATTATTAGTCGACATGTCACGTAACAAATAATGTCACTACCATACATTTCGGACTTTTAACGTCCATAGACCCAGGTCTTCCAATTTCAGACTAATGCTATGCTCAATATCATTAAGTTCACAGTTATGTTGTTCACATGCACAATCTGTGAGTTATTTATTTGTATCTTTTAGAGAACTGATGAAACAAGCTGTATCTGAAATACAATCGTCTGCGCCAGCCTTTACGAATTCGTTTACAGCAAACGGGTGTGAAACTGTGATTTTTTTTTAATAATTATTATTATCACTGGCTAATGTAATATACGTTTCTTGTGTACTTTTAGTTAGCTACACATGTTTAGTCTAATGTACTTTATCTGTGATTCCTTTGTTTAGCGTAACTTTCGTGTAACTCATGTGTACCTATGTGGCGAATAAATATTTGTGTAACATGATTGATTTTGTGTTTCCTTTAACCGAACAACCGTTATCTCAACATTGAGATCTTGATGTCTTATACTGTGGGGGGTTCTTGTTCACTTTTACTAAATTCATCGTCTTTGGCAACTGGGTGATAGAAAAGACTATTTTTTCTCCTCCGTACACTCTGGTAGGGAATATCAGTTGCCAATATAGCCGGAGAGCTTATTTTTTAGAATTAAAACTCTCGAAATATAAGAAAGGTAAGATACTTTGAATTATCTTAAATAGTGTGAAATATGAAGTTTATTGAATCATTAGGTATACAGTAATGTCGTGCTAAAGTACTGTCGTACTAGAGTACTATCGTATTATAGTACTGTCGTACTAGACTACTGTCCTATTAGAGTACTGACGTACTAGAGTACTGTCGTAGGTTCTAGAGTACTATCGTACTAGAGTACAGGTTAAGATGAACTCAGGAACACCTTGGACTTATATTATCCGACCTATCTTTAGACCCAACCTCACCTGCTGACCGGTACACCTGTTGATTGTCGGTCAAGGATCTGGCGCGGGATTATGGACAGAATGAACTAGAAGTACATCTTACCTTGTCTATGAAAGAACGTCTTTTGCAAATCGAAATAATGTTACACAAGCTCAAAATTGATCACCAAACAGTCGACAGAAAACAGAAGAATCTAAAAAGAACATAAACCCTAAAACTGATGTTAAAATGTTTCCTCAAGATGACGAGACGTCCATCGTCGGCGCTCATAACGCCGCCATAACACCGAACATATTTTAAAAAGCTTTCTAAGTGCTTCCAACACAATATCACAATTTACGAGCAAAACAAACCAAGCTCATTCATAAATCGAAACACGAAAATAAACTGGTATCTCTCACAAATGGATTCGTATTTATAGAACGTTTAAATATGTTTTGAACTTCACAGTTTTGTGTGAATAAAATTTGTCTTCGGAGATTTTGATTTGATCTTAAATTGCTGCTAAGAAGCCTCTTTTGATGTGACATTAAGTGATCACAGTGCAATTTGGATTCAATCAACATTAGTTTGGTTTTTAACTAGCTTGGCTTTGAGTTATTTTATTGGATTAAAGTGGCAAGTGGCGTTATTATGTGTTAATACTGGATAGGTATGATTTGTCTCCAATCTTCATTTTAGCTGTTTGAATAACAAATTTGGGTGATGGTGTACGGGGCCAAAGCAAAACCTTGTTTTTTATATTAAATTTCCGCTCCGCCCGCGACTTCGCCCCCTTTGAGGTCAGTATCGACACCAATAAAACGACTTTTCACTCGAATCTCTACTCCACTCTCCACTTCTCTTCACTCCACTCTCAACTCAACTGCACTCTTCTCCACTTCACTCTCCACTAAAAAAGGATAAAAAGTCTGTCTCCTGGCTTTAAGCTACCCTCTAAGCCCTGCAAATTTTCAGCCAAATCGGTTCAGCCGTTCTTAAGTTATAAATAGTGTACAACCATACGGCCCATCTGAAGGGAAGCGGTCACCGTGGTTTACGTGAAACACCAGGAGAGTTACACTCGCGCTGCCGACCCTATTAAAACCTGATGCCCTTCTTGAAGAGCCCCATATTTTCACTTTAAAAAGAATCTAAATTATAAAATTGCAGAAAAAAACTACTTAAATCTCTTTGAGCTTCTTCCAAAGACTTTAAAATCACCCTGGCATTAAGATATTATGCATACATGAGTGAGTTGCAATAACAGAAGTTTGAATTTGTAAAAATGACGTGTGATAGAAATCAATTGTGTGGAAAATCGCTTCCGAGAGGGGGCGGGTCGTGCAACGGATGGTGTTATAAGTGGCCATCATTATGTATTCTTGTGCAAGAAAATATTGGAAGTCTTGTCTGGACTAATTGGTTCTATGTGAGTGGTATGATTGTGTTACTTTGTAATTTTCGATAGATTTCATAAGAAACTACTAGTAGATATTTAGGTACTATTCAACGGTTAGCTATTCAACGGGGCAATGCCGCCAGCATCATGGGCACCTTTGCACCAGGTACGATGAGGGGCGGGTTAATAGATTAGACTTGTTTAGACTGTCATTTTGACTGTATCTGTTCATTTATGATTTGAATTTTTGAAATAAACAAAATTTAAATAAGTCTTAGGTACTACCTACTAATTAAGAAAAGTATTAGTCAATCTTCTGGACTACCTTTGTTTTCGGGGCGGCAACCCACTCTAACATCCTTTTTTTTCGTGCGGAAATCCCCACGGATACCACCCTCGTCGGCCATCGCACAGACAGGTATTTGGCCCTAAAAGTTGGTCAAAATGCATTTTTTTTGTTGTAGTTAGACGCCGCTTTTTGTTATTCCTCGAAATATAACAGTATTTTCTCCTTACAATAGCGTGAACCCGACGCGCTAGAGTCTTAGCCCCGCTCCATGCACTTAGTCGGAAGTTACCGTTCGCTTGCCGTGGTCGTGTAATTATTCGATACGCTCAAATTTCATTGCTTTCGTATATTAAATTTAAGGTGAAAAAGTCAATTCCGTGTGAGTTTCTACTATGGATCTTACACAATCAGGTATGTACTTATTATTTTATTTAGTTTTGTTATGAAAAGAGGGATTTTTCGAACCTTTAATTCGATTAATAACCAACTCTTAAAAAGTCCTATGAAATAAGCATTAAAAAAATCATTAAGCGTTTTGAAGTATTTCTGAGCATTTCTAAGTAAAAATTTAAATGGTTTGTTTCAGATTAGACTCTATAGTATTCCAAAATGTGTAAAATAGCCACCCCAACGCACCCCTCTATTTTTGGCAATTTTTTTTATGCATGGACTGAAAAAAAACAAAAATAGAGGGGTGCGTTGGGGTAAATTAGTTTGTTTTGTTTCCAGGCTCTTCTGGGGTGCGGGTGTTAACTAAAAATGATTTACTACCTATCATGGAACGCTCCAATGCATCAACTTTCAAAAAAAAGTATTGAAAATGACTCTGAAGATGACGAAAATTAGAAATAAAATTTGTTAAGGATGTATGCCTTTTTTTCACTCTTTTATACCTAAAAATAAATCAAAATACTTAAATACTACTATAAAAAGCATAAAATATTTTTGACCATCTTTTAGGGGCAAATACCTGTCTGTGCATCGGGGGTGGTTATGTCGGAATCGAACCGACTAAACCGTGCGCCGTCTCGGGTCTTAATTACCGGGGTGTAAGGTTACCAAATAGGCAATTTCTCGTAACCCAGCTGACCTCGGGCCAACTACGGTTTTAAGATGGCCCTCTCGATCCCCCGAAAGGGTGACTGCTACGACAGTGGGTGAGGTTTCGATACCCGCTTGGTGCAAATATTTGTATTGATTTGTATGCATAAATATGTATATTTTCTGGTATTTCTATGTAGGTATGGTATATTGTATGTATTTACGAAATAAAGTATCTATGTTTGTCTCATAACACAAGCTAGTTATGCTATACTTTGGGTCTAGAGAGCGCTAGCGCTAGAGAGATTGTAGAATGTCGTAAAATATTGATTTATTTATTTCCATAGTTCTATTATAATTTTTCTCTCTAACTACCCTTCTATGATAAGATAACCGATATTAATATCACACACATAGATATATTGTTTTAAACATAATGTTTCTCCATTCGATCGACTCCATTGCGAGAACAAGGCCGCCCGTCACGCGGCTAGGATACCAAAATACATGGAGACGATTCGAAATATTTATATTAGTTAATGGATATTTTATTTTTAGTTTATTTTTATTAGAAATGGACTTTCATTAATAGATAGTAAATTTTTGGGAACGCGTCGAATGCGTAATAAACAAATAACACTGGTGTTTTCAATTCTAAATAGTGGTAAGAATAGCTATACCCTGATTTTTAATTCTAGGCAAGAAAATGACATTTGCAGTGTTGCAGGTTTTTTGTATCAAATAAATAGTGATGTGGTTGAATCGAGTTTTCCAATTATAAGTTAGTCGTGAGTCGAGATTATAATTCTTTTATTAAATATATAAATAAAATTTTTATATAAATAAAAATATGTAATTTACGGTAATTAAACAGAAAAAATACACAGTAAGTAATTAAATCTATATATTATATAAAATCAATTGCTGTTCGTTAGTCTCGCTAAAACTAGAGAACGGCTGAACCGATTTGGCTGAAAATTGATGAGGAGGTAGCTTAGAACTAGAAGAAGGACATAGGATACTTTTTATCCTGCCACGGGGACAAAGTGTGCCACGGGCGAAGCCGCGGGACACAGCTAGTATTCTATAAAAAATATTTCCGTCGTGTAATGTACTAGGCGAGCATAAACTGCAAAGAGGTTCATTCACTGATAAAAATAAAGAATGACTAAAGTATCTAGTCTATTGATTGCCGAACATCACTATTGTAGCGGGTCACACTTTTTTGTATCAGTGACAGTTGCAGTCGTCATTTTCTTGCCTAGAATTAAAAATCGGAGTATAGATACTTCCTTCCTGCGTTTGCATGAATAAGTTTTTTTTTATGTCGGACACGTCAAACGTCAACATGACTTCACCTCGCCTGATGGTAAGCTAAAGGCAAAATCTCTGGAATTGGAGTCACCATTGCAAGCACTGATAGTGCCACAATGGTGGCTCTCAGCTTGACGGCCTCATCAAATGTTTTTTGATTGCTTTTTCACGCCTCGCTTAAAGGATCCGGGACTGTAGGAGGAAGGTAACACGTGAGCTGGTAAAGAATTCCAGGTTTTGATGGTGCGGCAAAGAAAAGAGGCACCGAACCGCTTGGTTCTTGATGGAATTGGTATTTTTTTAAATATCCCTAATGTACAGACATAGCTTATTTAAAACTTTGCTGCAATAGTATAACCTCAGACTAGATTCTTTTAGTCTGAGAGTATAACATAGAAAATTTGTTAGACAAGAATTCTCCTTAAAATCTTTACTTAACCCTCCACCGATTCAATATCCGTCTATAGCCGTCCATTAGCGTTCAATAACGCCGGCTATCGACGCCGTAAACAGAAGGAACCGTTCACGAGCGTCGAGCACGACTGGGCTAGGCTGCCGACTGTGGCCGCCGCCCTTCACTCACGGAGAGGAGAGTGATTGCGTCGAGACGGTGTCGATGTTAAGACATTGCTCATTTGAGGGTTAGGTAATGTTTTAGTAAGTAGATATCTACGCTATACAACGTTTTTATTCCTATACAGAAATCATTTTACGGAGGCAGGACACGATGACAACGGTATCTCCCGTCCGAACTGAGCAGTCCGTCTGGGGTAGTACCTCCGCCCTACAGAAGACCACGGTCATAATAACCATAGTGTTGTATTCCCAGCGGTGAGTAGGGTAGTCAAAGCTCACAATCCCCCCTCATCTTCGAATCGCCATCTTCAACCCTCCAAACTTCCCAACCCTCCAGAGTCGGCAGCTACTATCAGATGGGCTGCATCATACTTGTTTACCACTTGGTGGCAATCAAGTACGCAGCCCATCTGATGCGAAGCTGTTTTTTTTTATACCACTTAGGTGGCAGACAAGCACACGGCCCACACTGGTAGAAAGCGGTTACTGTGGCTTATGGACGCGTGCAACACCAGGGGCGTCACACTCGCGCTGTCGACCCAACGTAGATGGCGCTTCGATCGAGTTATAAGTTTTTTTCTCGTGTGAAGCCGATAAGCTTGTAAATGATAAATATGCAACAAAAATTTCAATGGCGGCAAAACCGTAGATCAAAGTGGAGGAATGTGTTAGCGCGTGCGTGCGCCCGCGCAGCTAAAAGCTCTTGTCAGTAAGTGAGCGCGTTATTTGTAGCTGGGGCTGAGTGATGGACGAGCTCGGAGATAGGCCGCGTGTAGTTTGTAAAGTAGATAGTTAGATCGCCATAACTGCCTCGATAGCGCAGTGACAGGTGAAGCGGCTTTGTATGAGGTCTCAGGTTCGATTTTCGGGTGGGTTGTGGGTGTTGTGTGTAATATGAATCTCTATTTGTATTTTTTTTTATTTATCGCAGGTTTATAAGTGCCCGGTTAATGGCAATAGGCTCGCCACCTATTACAAAACATAAACTGGCGGAATGTGGGTGCTAGCACCTCTGCCTAACCCTTCGGGGATATAGGCGTGAGTTTATGTTATGTTGTCACCACTAATCCTCGAAACTCCTCTACCTAATACACCCAATATATAGTTAAAAGCTGCGTATAAAGTGAGCAAACAGCGGGCACGCGCCACCATACTCCACAGATACGTTATCAGTACATTTAGTCGTTATCAGCTAACTGTATTAGAGCTTGCTTGTTTGTTTGTAGATTACACGTGTTTGTATTGTTACAAGTGTTGAGTTAGTACGCGTCTGTATGTGTGTATATGTTACGGCTAATACCCGAAGTGCGGCTGCACCTAGTTTTAGCCGGTTAGAACTAGGTGTAGCCACTTACTCTTGGTTAAACCTAGTATACCCGAAGTGCGGCTGCACCTAGTTTTAGCAAGTTAGAACTAGGTGTAGCCACTTACCCTAACCTGCGATAAATACACACAGAACTTCGAAAAGCATTGAAAAGTCATTGGTGTGTGCCATGTTGAACCTGGGATCGAACCCGAGATCTCGTCTCAGCAGTCCATTACCCAGACCACTAGGCTATCGCGGTTTCTTACCTTACTTACCGCGTTACATATGTAGTGGTGACAAACACATACATATGTAACGTCACGCCTCTTTCCTTAACAGGAGTGTAGGTGGAAAGGAAATATATTTTGGGCCACTTTACACCTTGGCACTAGAAGACTTAAGGCGGCATGCGGTTTTAGTCGGTTCAATACCGACATGACCGCTCTTGCTGGTGACGGGGTGAATCCGTAAGGATTTCCGCAAAAAAAGTTGTATGAAGTAATAAATACTCTAGGTCCTACTACTCTACTAACTCTACCCAGCGCTCTCTAGTCCTAAAGTAAGCATAGTTTTACTAGCTTGTGTTATGGGCTCCAGAATTTGGATAAACATACTTATAAACTTCTGTTTTGTAAATAAATAAGTACAAATTATATATAATAATAATAATATTTATTTATTTCTCTCACAATGGGTGTACAGGAATGAGAACGATACAATGGTAATAGCCACAGAAACCACACTGTAAGAGCTGGTGCCTATTGTAGGTCTAAAAGACCTGTGTTACAGGTTATATATTTAACAATTTATATATAGAAACACCCAGACCAATGCAAATAGACAAATTCATACATAAAAATATTTGCACTAACTGGGCAACTAACCCACGCCCCTCTCACCACCAATAACTTTGTTTAAAGATGGCGCCTTACGCTTCACCAGAATCGATCATGATTCTGTGTTTTAACAGGTAAGTGATCCTAAAAACCGAAATTGGATCGATAACTTAGTGCGAAGTTAAATTCTACTTACTTTTACTGGCATAAAGCCTCATAAGGGCGATTGTTACTACCTTGTAAAACTAGTTGACCATATTATTCGCCATATCCAGTTGTACGTACAAAGATGGAGAGATTACGGCCCCTCGCCAATGATTTTATTACTGTGTCATCTAATTACTTAAATAAGTATTATAAAGATACTTATCGCTCACATATGGCGTACAAGATCTATGAACTGATAAAGTGACCAGCTACAAAGACACGTCACCAGTTATAAAGGTTAGTAGATTATAGTTAAAGTTATACTGGTTTTTGTTTTAGATATGCTGTCCAGAATGTGAAGAGCTGTGAAAGGTAAGTAATGTAGGAAAGGTAAAGGTCTAGTTATGTTGGATGGTAGGCGTCAATTTTCATGTTAAAGTTAATAAGAATAGATTATGGATATGGTATTGTAGGTATGTTAATCACAGTAGCAAGTGCGGTGGCTGTTCGATTCCCAGGTCAGGTAGCTAATTTGCATAGGAGTTATAATGACCGTTCAAACTATATACTTTTTAACCGACTTTAAAAGGAAGTTCACTGTTTGGTCTATAAGTTGGTACCTATGTTTACTCGCGATTATCTCGTGTATGGTGGAAGGATTTTGACACGGTTTTCAAAATAGTATTTCTTACATAGGTACTGGAAAAGGTTTAAGTATACTAAGGGAGGTAAGTAAGTCGGTTCTATTTTTGTATTTAATTTTGGTGACGAATGAATGTTCCCCAATTTATTATATTCCTTGTCTGCCACCTAAGTGGTATAAAAAATATTTTCAAGCCGTGCTCTACGGCGTAGAGCAGTCCGAACTGGCTGGGCCGATTTGGATAAAATTGTTACTACAGATAGGTAGGTGATTGATGTTACAAGGCCTAACTTCGACTACTTTTTTTAAGAATTAGGATTTCACTCGAAACCCAGATCTAGATTCATGCATGCTCACATAAAATTCTTTAAGTTTGAACTCATCAATATGTAGGTACATAACATGCGTGTCTATAATCACGCCACACGTTGACCAGTGGTACGAGCAGACACGTAAAGTCGCGATGAGTCAGTCATTACAATCAATTTGCACCCCTACGCGCAGTCAAATAGATTAAAGCATGATTATGCGTGCGCCGGGAACGAACCCGCGACCATCGCACCGCACCCCTCTCTAATTAACTAAATGTACGTATGCAATATTTGATGTATAGGGTGATGTTTTAAGGATAGCCACACCACAGATGCACAATCTATCTAATTTAAATAGAGTATGTTGTTTTTGTGTTGTAAACTTGTAATCATAATAAACTAACCTATTCACCTATTCTCCATCCGGATGTATTTTCATCCCTTTCTCTATAATAGCCCATGTTTTTTTGATATTGGTCACGTCAATATACTTCACCTCACTTGATGGTAAGCTACAGGTGAAGTATCAGAAATGGACTTCTCTATCTAATACTTTATTCACCTAAGACTTAGATTTAGCTCAATATGTATAATGTAAATCATCTATTTGTGAATCTGTATGTAAATTTACATTCAAATCAACAGAGTAGAAGTAGATGGTAAGACTCAAATTCATCCAGCAGTTTTCGCGTGATTGAGTACCAAACAAACTTGCTCTGCCTTTATAATTTTACCATACATACAGCTAAGGAGTGTAATTCCTTGCCGGAGTTTGTGTTTCCGGAAAGCTATAACCTGGGAGTATTCAAGTCACGAGTGAATAGGTTCTTTCTAGGCAAGCGTGATTCATCGTACACCACATCGTCACTTACCATCAGGTGGGATTGAAGTCAAACGTAAGCCTATCATGAATAAAAAAAATATATTATAACAGTTATTATAATAATTACCATTGGTTGTGGAGGTCAGATGGCAGTCGCTCCACGGAAAAATATCGAAGAGTTCAGCCGCATCACAGTTAGACTGGAAAGCCGACCCCAACTGAGTTGGGAAAAAGGTACAGAGAATGTAATAATAGTTATTTTCTACATGCAACATCTACAAATATTGACAACTCACAACCAGACTCCAGACCACTTAGCAAGAATGCTTTCCAGGCATCAGATATGCAGCAGACGTCCCCACACGTCGTACAATGACACACATCCCTCGCAGATGTCGGCGAACAAACAGCACGGACGCTGTATAGCGACTTATGTCAACATGTAACTGAATATCGCGTTTGCATCGCACATATATACGTGTATAGCCGTCGTGGAAACAAACACCCTGTATAGACTGGACATGGTAATGGGTGAGACATACGGGATATTATGTTGTACAACTTGTTAGCTGATAATGATAAAAGTTTACAACTTTAATTGAACTTTCCGATCAGAAAGTCATTGGGAAGTCTACAACTCCTGTATAAAGATCTATTGCATTCGTATACCATTTTTTCATGCGGAAATCCCCACGCCCTCATCGCCAGCCAGTTTATGTCGGAATCGAACCGACTAAATCCGCACGCTGTCTCGAGTCTTCCAGCACCCGGGTATAAGGAGGCCCAAAGGGCATTTCACTCGCAACCTGATATCCAAAACATCCCTATCACATATCTTGTTCGCAACATTTTATGAAGTTTTCACAATTTTTTCCTAAATTCTTCCTTGATTTCGTTGAAATACAACCACTTTAAAAAAATGAGCCCTCCATTCACACGCACACTTTTCCTACTACAACGTTCCCTCATTACTTTTTATACCACTTAGGTGGCAAACAAGTACACGACGCACCTGCAGAGAAGTGGTTAATAAACTTGTGCAACACCAGGGGTGTCAAGCTCGCGCTGTAAAAACCTTCCGATGTCCTTCTTGAAATCCGCATACCTATTGTGGTCGCTTGGGAAAACCATACGCGCTGTTTTTTTTCATAATGGTAATTATACTCGCCATCGTATCTCCCAGTGTGTAGTGCCACACAGCGACACCTGGCGGCCACCCCTCCGCCGGACAATCACAATTATATGAAGATTAACTTTTAACCAGCCGTCATGCGGCTATTTATGACTTTATGACTGCAGGCGCGGTGATTACTGATCGATGACGTCATACATTAATAATGACCTAACAGTAACCTGTGTGTTTTAATGAAAACTTTCATTATTATATAATTTAAAATTTTTATTAGTTATGTTATAGCCGCTATAAGGTTTGCGTTTGACATTTTCAGGTCTAAATTTATGAAAAAAATTGCTAAGTTTGCCAGTTAGTCATGAACAAAATTAAGTAGGCAAAACACTGAGGCCCATGCTCTTTGTTATAAATTATAACAGTTAGGATAAAAAAAACCAGGTTATGAAGGTGACGAAAAAAAAAATTAAAATTATATCAGTCACGTCAATATGACTCCACCTCGCTTGATGGTGAGGTAAAGGCAAAGTCTCAGGAAGGGGATCTCCATTACATACACCGACAGTGACATAATGGTGGCCTTCGACTTGACGGCCTCATGAAAGAAGAGGTGATTGTCGATGCAGCACTGCGTGACAAAGCGCAGATATTGGTTTAGACTATGCCAATATCCACTGGTCCCACAAGTGCTGCGACAACCATCACCTCAAACTCGGCTATGCACCTGCTGAAAGCTGAACGCAATCCAACCGAGGTTGGATTACTGTGGAAGGTTTTTCGTAAGGTATATTGTGGTACCTACCCGGCCCAATTTGAAGCAAATTTGTGCCATCAAATGGTACCACCTAGTCAATAATTCTCTGAACCTTTTTCCCAACTCGGTTGGGGTCGGCTTCCCAGTCTAACTGTGATGCGACTGAACTTCAATATTTTCCGTGGAGCGACTGCCATCTGACCTCCACAACCAATGGTCATTATGTGGTCATATATATATGACAGTGGCTATATCGAAGTTCCAAGTTAGACTGGTTGGACTTTTGTGGGCTCCAACTAGTCAATCATTACAGACAATTCAGTTTACTCATCTTCAAAAACGGAGACGAAGTAGGTAAGTTCCATTCACGTTTACTCGCGACACAATTAAACCAAAATTTCAGCTAACCTCTCGCTACTGAGGCTGAACCTCCCCTCACACAGAGGACCCCTGCGCCCTCCGAGAGGACCGCGGAGAGGGCGGTAAAAGCATATTTATGTTAGTTTCTGATTGACGATGATGGCTTCCCCTTGGTTAGATTCGGTGCGGGCTATGTAGGCGAATATATTTTGTTGGTAAACTGGAATTTAAAATGCCATATCTTAGTAAACTTATCATACCTATATAATTATGGATAGTTTTTAGTAGAATCGGAGATATGGCTAAAATTGACGACAACCAGCATCAGCTAGTACTACTTACCTAAATAATTTTGATCTTCGGCTACGGTTAAGTTTGTCGTAGTGGCGTACATTAACAGCTATAAGTATTTCATAATAGCTGATGCCCATAGCTCGCTACATTTGGTCATATATTATCTCCGGTTTTAAGTAGGTACACAACCAATTGCAATCAAACATACGGCAGATTTTAGGTCTGACCAAGACCTTCCTAATAAAAAAAACATCGTGTATAAAGAAACAGACGAGAATTAAAATATAAATATATTCAGAATCGTTCGTATGTAACCCAAGTATTTTTTAATATCTCTAATGTACTGACACAGCTGCTTTACAATTTTAAAATAGAAGAGCTCATGTTGTACAATTTTGTACAACATATTTGTACAAATATAATAAACAAATTCGCCGTACACGAGCGGCACGCAACGCACTTACGTAGTCGGAGCTGCAGATTCCTACCGGGGACGTTATGGGAACATTCTCCATGTGCAACACCCACCTACATTACATTATATTCGCGACACACCCGCGCCCTCCAGCGGACCTCAATGTACCTCTTTGTGTACGCTCGTGTTTTAATATCAAGTGGAATTTACATGACACTTATAACTAAGACAACTGGTCTTACTGATACTACCTTTTTTTTGTGCGGAAGTCCCACGGGTACAACCCCGGTGGCTAGACGGGTCTCAGGTCTTTAGGTGCCGGGATGTGATGCTCAAACCTGGTGGGTCCATCTCGAAGCCGGAGATAGCCCGGGTCAACCGATGTGCGAGGGAAATGACTTTTGGGTCACTTAACACCCGGCGCTTAAAGACCAAAAATGGCGAGTGTTTTTAGTCGGTTCGAGGCAGAAATAACCACCCCTGATAGCCAACGGAGTATCTGTAGGGTGTTCCGTACGAAAAAAACTTCTTTCTTAGACGCTTGACCGAATTTTTGCCTCGCAAATCTGGCAGTAAATACTAAAAAAAAATGTTCACAGGTATCACTTTGCAACCCTCATTAACTATATACCTACATACATAATATATGCTCACGCCTTTTTATATGGTATATAGGTACATATACCTACCTAAATATACATAACTAAGTACTTACCCAAATTTTAATTGTATTTTTTATCAGAACAGTCGCTCGCTTCTCAACCTTTCATAACGAACCTTGTAATATTAATTAATTAAATATTTTCCGATCTCATTCCTACCAACTCTGAACAGATATACCTACAATCGTGATGTTACATAATCCCTCGTTAACGTACCGAGCTCCGGGCACTCCGGGGCACAAAAGACCAATCGTAATAATATCCTTGTTTTGTCAACGTTAACCCTTCAGTTGGATTACGGCGCAATTAGCTAATTGCCTAGTTCCCATCCAACCCTTCACTGCCACTGAAAATTGCTCTAAAATAAACATTACGATTTACCTATTGTACTAATTAGTGACTAAGTTTTAGACCTGACTTTACTTAAATGTGATATATTTTACACTATCAAGGTTTAACCTTCGAGTCTTTTCTCAAAGGAGTTTCAGTCGGTTACCCTCACCAGAATGTAAAAAATACTTTTCTGAAAACATCATTAAAATGGTTTCGACCCAATCGCGGATAAACATACATACAAACATACAAGGTCAAACAGTGCACCTCTTTTTGAAGTAGCTAAAATAAGTACGCTTTTAAGGACGACTAATTAAAAAGTTAAAAATAAATAATATGTAGTTAAAAACGTGGGGTGCTCGGTGAAAATGATTTTTGTAAGCACGTTTTTAAGCAATTTTATAAAGTTATTTCTGTTTTTTTTTTAATTTTCATCTGGGTAGTTGGAGCCCTCAAAAGTCTAACCAGTCCAACTTGGAACTTCGATATCGCCATTGGTTGTGGAGGTCAGATGGCAGTCGCTCTACGGAAAATATCGAAGTTCAGCCGCATCACAGTTAAACTGGAAAGCCGACCCCAACTGAGTTGGGAAAAAGGTTCAGAGAATGATGATGAATGACTTATTGTCATCCGTCCTTGACAAGGGTGCAGAACTTTATATCAATCGGATGTTTGGAAGCGCTCCAAAATAAAAACAATAATAAATGGTACTAAATAATTTCTACGATATTCTACACAGCGCTCTCTAGACCCAAAGTAAGCATGGTTTAACTTGTGTTATGTGTTCCAGAATGCGGATATACCTACATACTTACTTACATTTTTTTTGTTTATACATTTTTTTTTATATAGGACACGTCAAAATGACTCCACCTCGCCTGATGGTAAGCGAAAGGCAAAGTCTCAGGACTGGGGTCACCACCACATACATCCATATTATACCTACTAAAACACCCAGACCAATGCAAATGGTAAATTCATGCATACAAATATTTGCATTGAGCAGGCATTGAATCGAATTCGTGGCCCCTGTCGTTACAATCGAATGCACTACCGCTACGCCACAGAGGCCGTCGCCTTCGTCATCTCAAATCAAGTTCAAAGGTTCCATAATCCATTACATACATACATACAAACGTGTTAAATTAAAAAAAAACACTTTTACTTACCCAGGTATCAAACCCGACTCCTTCACAGCAGTCGCACACCTAACCCCTTTTCCAATTGATCACCATGTAACATTAGCACGACACATGATTGATCGACTGTATTAGCTTATTGTTATTGTATAATGAAAGATGTCAATATGTTTTCATGACCTAAATAAGTTGTCATTTTTTGTATCACTTAGGTGACTCACAAGCACACGGCCCACCTGATGGTTGCCTGGCAGTGAATGCGAGTGAGAGGCGCTGCCATCTCTATTACCTCGGGTGCACCGCGTGGAGAGCCAGAGCTCCAATCTTCCCTAAATTCCCCTCTAACTCCGCCCAAACTCCTCAACCTCCCTCCCCCTCGAAGGTCGGCAGCGCAAGTGTGACATCTCTTAGTTGCACACGTCAATAGGCTACGGTGACCGCTTCCCATCAGTTGGGCCGTGCGCTTGTCTGCCACCTAAGTAGTATAAAAAAAAATAACGACTTACGGCCACTCTTTTCTAATATTCGGTAATTATTGCTACAAAGCGATGGTAGCTGAATGGATAAGGACGCAGCCTCCACTCAGAGGTACCGAGTTCGAATCCGGCCAGACAGCACCAATGTGAATTTCACTTTATGGAATTTAATGTGCTAATCACATGATTTACCATCTGCTGACGGTGAAGGAAAACATCGTGAGGAAACCCACATGTCCTAGAAGAAATTCTAAGGACATATCCAATCCACCAACCCGCATTAGGCCAGCGTGTGTGGTTAAGGTCTAAGCCCTCTCAGCTCTCTCGTTAGAGGAGAGGAGACCCGTGCCCAGCAGTGGGACATAAATGAGTTGCTATTATTTTTTAATTTTATTGCTACATTGGTTTTGTTTACCAAATACAAATTATACCCGTAGTAGGATACGGTAAATTTTAAATATCAAATCAACATTCAAAGATTTATCTGTTCACAATTCAAATGAAAAAAGTACGAAAATTTCACATTTCCGTTCACAATTCGAGATTCATCTACGACATCGCGACAATTAGTCTGTTCCAGCTATTTGGTACAATCGCGCGATTATCCACGCCACCGACTCGCATTGTCGCGATCGCAATCGCCGTGATTGCTTCGCGCAAGACAATGGAGTCCCTGGACGACTTTTATATTTTTATCTCGAAGAATATTCACGGTTTGTGATTTGAGAAGTTATTGGCTTCGTGTTTTGATAATGTGTCAGATAATAAATTATTATAGGACATTTTACACAGCGCTGTTTAGACGCTATGTATGCATAACTTAACTAGTTAGCTTGTGTTATGAGTTTATGAATTTAAGATAGATAGATCACACTTTATTGTAATGTTTTAAAAGTAATGCTCAAGTCGTCAAATAATTATAAAAAACCGTATTATTAGGAGTCCTGAGGCCTCGAGTCTTTGAGTTGCGTCGAGATATTGCTTTTCTTGCAGTATTTTACCGCCTCTACCACGGCGATGAGCTGTACCAACTCGTCCCACCCTCTCTTTTCCTATACAGAACTACACGTGCAAGGCTGAGGTATTAATTTACCACGGTGCAAATAATTTCCATCAAGAACCAAGCGGCTCGTTTCTTATATTCTTTGCCGCACCATAAAGACTTGAAAGTATTAACCAGCGCATGTGTTTCCTTCCTCCTACAGTCCCTTTAAGTGAAGCGTGAAAACCATCTAAAGAAGCCATCAAGCTGTAAACCACACTGTAGCATTATCGGTGTCTGTAATGGTGATTCTCAACCTGAGATTTGAAACCAGCTTATAGGTGAGGTGAAGTCATATATCCAACAACAACGGTCTAGCTGCAATGCTTCGATATCGCCTAATGTCACCATTGGGTTGTGAAGGTCAGATGGCAGTCGCTTCACGGAAAATATCGAGGTCCAGCCAAATCCGCAGTTAAGACTGGTAAAGCGGGACCCCAGACTCCGAGGTGAAAGCTTTGGATGCGACTGGGATTAATGCTAGGTTGAAGGGGTAAGTCATATTGACATGACCGTTATAAAATAAGGGTTTCTAGAATTAGGACTGGACCGAAGTAATCTCAAAACAATGGCCAACAAAAAACGCAATAAAATACCCCACAACCCCACGCACTCATCACTAGCGATATTAACAAGGGGTAGTATTTATATTGACACTATCACGCTCCGGCGCAGAGGGGTGGGCAGTGACGCGTGTGGACACCGCGATTACTTACGGACACGCTCACCTGGTGGCAAGTGATTGGATGCATCGAGGAAAAATATTTAGATGAGGATTTAAATTGGAAGATGGATTCTGTCTGAATAGGGCCGTGGAGAAAATTCAAAATCGTCGTCAGATTCTTTCCAATATTGCTTAATGACTTATTATTTTCAGAAAAAAATATGCGTTCTGAAATTATATGTCTCCAACTAAGCTAATTAGCTATACTCCATTCGGTTAGGTAGGTACTTAACCAAACGTAAACAATCTTGATGTGTTTATTTAATCTGTTTTATTTAAAAACTTAGTTCATTAACATTTTTGAGTTTAAAAACTCATTTTGAAGACATAAAACCGAAATTGAACCACTAGTTAGTGACTTAGTTAGCCTAGTTTATTTTGTTTAATACCTACCTATTTGTTTTTCTAAAAAGTCGGTACAAGATTGTTTACCTTTAGGTTGGCCCCTCCAACCTAAAGGTAAACAATCGGGGTAACGGGGGGGGGGGGGATAACAATTAACGGGAATACTAGTATTACCGTACTAGCTACTAGTATTTTTGGTTACTAAAATAATAAATAATAGCAACCATTAATGTCCCACTATTGGGCACGGGTCTCCTCTCCTCTAACAAGAGAGCTGAGGGTTTAGACCTTAATCCGCATACGCTGGCCTAATGCGGGTTGGAGGATCGGACATGTCCTTAGAATTTCTTCTTGGACATGTCACGATGTTTTTCCTTGTAGATGGTAAATCATGTGATTAGCACATATAAATTCCACAAAGTAAAATTCACATTGGTATTGTTTGGACGGATTCGAACTTGATACCTCTGAGTAGAGGCTGCGTCCTTATCCATTCAGCAGCTACCATCGCTTCTTCTTCGGTCTTCATCTTTGGTTACTAGTACTCTCTTAAAAAAATTTCCTTAATTCCAACCCTGTATTATACCTTATTAAGCAATTTCTGTGACCATGTATTGGAAGGGGATCATCGCCCGATGCTTCTAATTATCATCCAACATTGGCTAAAACGACAGTTGCAGCGCAATGGCCCGTGCGTGCTATCATTGCGCCATATGCCGCGGGGTGCGGCAGAATTAGGTAATAACATGAGCCGGAGTAATAATTTGTGATGTTATAAGTTTTTATTTGTTGTTTTAAGTTGAGCAGAAAAATTGTCGACCAGTGAAATGCAAATAATAAAAAAATCCCTTCACTTTCTTGATTTGCCTAGGTGGTATCGGTAAGAAGTGTGAGTAGCTGTGCATGAGGTCCCGAGTTTGATTACCGGTTAGAGTTTTGTAGGGGTTAACAACAGCTAAAGAAAATTCAGCTAGATTAGTTTACGTATCCTTGTTCAGTTATTCTTTTTTAGATAAATTTGTTTTTTTTTTCTTTATATTTATACTACGTAGGTTTAAGACAAGCATGACATGATGAGGAGCGGTCACCAGGGCCTTTTTTTTTTAAAGGGTTCAGTAATAGCATAATTGGTCTATGTTAATAGAGACCAGAGTTCGAATCCGCATTTGACCTTCTTATTTACCACAATGATTATATTACTGATAAAATTGATAGATTACAAAAATTTTAGGGTAATGATTAAAAATTGGCTTAAAGTACATAACAAATGTATCTTTTTTTTGTCTCTAGTAGGAAAATGTGTCTATACAAGATTTAAGCACATAAAAGTAGGTAAGTAATTCGATTGAAAATTACCTTATTTTTTCGTTAACACGTAGGTACAGCAACCGACGCATTTTAGTTCGCCTTTTCCTCAAAGCGTCGACAATACTCTTATAAACGCAGTGCAGGCGCGATGCAGCCAAATTTTAATCCTCTTAATGGACCCGAGGCTGGAGGGAGAGGGCAGAGGAGAGCCAACAGATAAATATTATGATGACAACGGTGGAATTGATTCGCCGCAGCGAAAAGAATTTTGGCTTTTTTTGTTAGTTTCCAACGATTTTTTTATTACATACCTACTACACAGCGCTCTCTAGACCCGAAGTAAGCATAGTTTAACTAGCTTGTGTTAGGGGTTATTGAATGCGGATTTTTTCTCATATATATATATCGGTCAAGTAAGTCACGTCAATATCACTTCACCTCATCTGATGGTAAGCTAAAGGCCAAGTTAGATGCCGTACACTAAATTTGTTTGTGGCAAAATGCGTCGCATAGAAACAAGTATAGTGTACGGCATCTAACTTGGCAAGATTTTGGAGTAGTGTGGGCCCCACTACCCCAAAAGGTTAGGTTGCCAAGTTAGATGCCGTACACTATACTTTTGCCACAAACAAGTATAGTGGACAGCATCTAACTTGGTAAGGTTTTGGAGGCCCACACTACTCCAAAATCTTGCGAAGTTAGATGCCGCGCACTATAATGTCCCTGCAACCCAAATTAAGTCATCACAAACTCACCCATCGCCTCAACGCTAGTCCACCATCCACCGATATTAAGCCAAAGCCAATATAAGCCCGTTCCCGATATTTATCCTCGTGAAGAGCCGAGCTCCTCTACTGCGGATGTAATAACATTCAAATTGCCGTTCATATCCGCACCGAGGCGCCACTTGTACATCCATTAGCATTCCTACCCTCGAATTTGATTTGTTTGTACTAAACTCGCAATGTATTGGGAACGTGCGTTTAAATTTTTAATTAAAACACAATTGAGATTTTGTTATTGAATACGTATTCACACCCTTCTCTCTACGATATAGGCAGAACTAACAGTCAATCGAATTGCGAAAATATTGAAGAAAGGAAGAAAACTACACGGTGCTATTTAGACCCAAACCACAGAATATATAATAGTATACCCAAACTAAGCCTTAAGCCACAGATTACCTAATAAGTTTGCAATTGGCGGTATATTTACGTACACATTTTTTTCTTTTTTTATGTCGGTTACGTCCAAGAACATTAGAAATTTCCTTGTACTTAGCTCTAATATTCTTGGTTACGTCAATATAACTTCACCTCGCCTGATAGTAAGCTAAAGGTAAAGCTCTGGAATGGGAGTCACCATTGCAAACACCGATAGTGCCACAGTGGTGGCCCTCAGCTTGACGACCTCATCAAATGCTTTTTCACACCCTGCTTAAAGGATCCGGGAATGTAGGAGGAAGAAAACACGTGAGCTGATAAAGAATTCCAGGTTTTGATGGAGTGGCAAAGAAAAGACATTTTAAATAAAGTATTTTTGTTGGAAATACGTCGTTATTATACATAGCCGCAGGCAACAACTAGCTTATTCATGTAGTTTAATGCACAGAGTGAGAATTGAACCCACGAACTTCGACATAGCAATCGAACTCTCTCTTTACGCCACAGTAGGTCGTCATATTGAACGTCTGCAAAGCTTATTAGTACACGAGTCGCAGTTCCCTCTGATTTTCTATTCCTCAGCACTTACAGCATCCAGACACCAACACTTAGAGACCAGTAGCAACTACTTATATTTGTGATGCTCTTGAGACGATGTTATCTCGCGCTTTGATGTGGGGCGGCGCGGCGCGCCGACAGAGGCGGCCGGCGGCACTCGGAGATCTGAGGGTACAGTTATGAAACGATAATAGATATAGCTGCTATCATATCATACTGAAATTGGTATCACTAGTCTATACCCGTGGCTCCGTTCGTGTGGACGTCGGTTTTCATCTTTTTTTGCTAATATCTCCGATTCTACTTAACCGATTGTGATCAATTACGTAAGATTTTTAAACAAAAAAACGCATCAAAATCCGTTTAGTAGTTTTTGCGTCTATCGTGTAGGTACAAACAGACAAGACAATTCACAACATACAAAATGCAACTGTTAAATTAGTTTGGGATTCAGGTTTGAGAGACAGTCGCTCCTGGAAAAGCCGACATAACAATAAAAAAGCTATTAATGTCGGTTGATTCTGGGATCGTGCTAATAAGAACGATTTTGCTTTTATTATGACTTGCACCTTATGCCTTTCTGTATAACTCACGCCTAAGGGTTAGACTTTATCAATCGGACGTACACTGCCCTAAAATACAATTTATCTCCATCAAAACCCATCAGATCTGTACACCATCCATCCATTTCCAAAGCACCATTACCAGTTTCTTTCCTAAAAGCATCTTATTTATTTGTCCACAATAATTCAAACCAAAACCTTCTAAATGTACACCTGATGAGAGATCTACACGAATATTAAAGAAATATGGGTATAAACATTTATTTGGGTTGTTATTTATGCGCGTGAGTTTCTGGGCGTGCCGATGACGGCCGAGAACGGCCGAGGTTGGCCGAAGGCGCCCGAGGCGATGGGCGTGGTTAGACGTGGGCTACGAGATTTTAATATGCAATATCATTTTTACTTGGAAAATGTTATATTTAAGACAAGCTGCTTGTAATATGGCCTCTGTGGCGTAGCCGTAGTGGTAGTGCATTTGACTGCTGTGACCTGGGGCGCGGGTTCAATTCCCGCTTAATTCAAATATTTTTATGCTTTAGTCTAGGTGTTTCTATTTATAATATTTCTGTTGTCTCTGCCTACCCCGGGGGCCTTTTTCACTCCGGTGTGAAAAAGGCATGAGCATATGGATGGATGGATGGATAGGATATTTACAAAGAAGTATTTGTTAAAAAAAGTTCTTAATTCTTAATTATTTATTGTACACACAGAAAACAACTATCAAACATTGTTTATATTGTTTGTAGTGTAACGAAACCGTTACACTATGTTCATCAGCAAACTAGAACCCATAACAAAAACTAGTTAAACTATGCTTACTTTGGGCTTAGATAGCGCTGTGTGAAAAATTTGTAATCATACATTTCGTATATTTATTAGGAAAAAGTAAAAAAATCCAACATGTTATCAAATAGATATTATCATGTGTGAAACATTTATCAGCCATCAAAACTTTGTTCAGACAACATAAAAGCAATAATTATAACATTCAACTATTTCACATAAAAAAAAAACTAAAGAAAGTCGAGGGAATTTCAAAACTTTATCGTCTGTCATATCTGACGTTTCGGCAGCCATTGTGTACCATTACTGGCCAATAGCGGCGCTTGCTTTGAAATTCGAATGTTTTGTTTTTCGAATTCAACCCGCTATTGTTTTCGGCCAGTATCTTTTTTAGAATCTGGGCTTAGATAACCTGTGGTTGGTATTGTGTTGGGAACTGCGATTTCTTTTTGTTATTTTTATATAGATTTTTTATTTAGATTTCTTTAATACCGATCATAATCCTCCAATACATTCTTCAGTGGCACCTATAAAATTGTAAAGTAGCTCTATGTCTATACATTGGACATATTTAAAAAATCCTTGGGTCAGTACCTATGTTATATATGAAAGATTCTAAACACAACAAATTGAATCATTGTCTGTTTGCTCGCGATATACCTATGCAAAAACTGCTGTACGAATTTTGCTTGAAAGGTCATGGTTTGAAAGACTTAAAATCTTACTCATGATTGGTCACAATCGGTTAAGTAGAATCGTCAATATAGTCAAAAACGCGAAAACCGACGTCCACGACAGCGGAATCCCGAGCGTAGGTCACTATAGTGTATATTTATAGCCAATAAGGTCCTTTTTTGTGACCCCATCGTAATACTCACTTTGTCAAATTGACCACTATTATATAACATGACGAAAACTAAACCAAATTGGACCAATAAACGTAAATACGTGGTTCAAAAAAAGAAAAGAAAAAGTCTCTACATTTGATGGAATCAAAATTAGCCGTTGCAACGAAAATAAGTCTAATTTTGAGTTGAAAAAAGTATTGTGTGTTAAAAGCTTTTTATGCCTACTCACCCTCTGGGAGGAAGCGGGGCAATTTTAAATTGTTGGTACAGTCGGCTGCTAAAACTAAGCTCGGTTGGATATTATAACTTTTTCACTTACATTACGCTCATTAACATTAATAATATTATATTGTATAATTTCGTCTGAGGATAAATATTCCTTAAAGGTAAGGAGGATTGTTGATCTTATGAACTATTGATCCCGCGTATGTATCCCATATTGCAACCTACATATATCACGACGGAATATCAGGAAAAGGCAGTAGGGCAATGCGTTTTCATCTTACATTCCGTAAGCTATCGCTGGTGTATATTGTACACCAGCTTGTGAGTAGGTATACCTACATACATAAATGCTCACGCCTAATTACCCTATGGGTTGGCAGAGACAACAGCCCGCCATCTGCTTCTGTCCTTACAAACTTCACGAGTTTCCTCTAAATATTAATCCTTTAAACTGGCAGAGTTTAATGTTTAAAGTTTCACGTGTCTGAGAGTCCACGAAAATTAGTTGGTGGGAAGTAAATCTGTTCTATGTGGTGATAATGGCGACTTTACTATTAATTCTTGAAATGTGAATACATATTACATCACAGCCTACTAGAAAAAAATTATCATGATTTGTATCAACCAATAATGAAGTTTATCAGTCCGACTGTACTCCCACCCTTGACATGCCCGACAATATTTTGACAGGCTATTTTTGGGGTACCGCGCGTCAGGCTAAAAGCTTTTTTTTCACCACAGATGCAAAAACCTTCAACATAATATCTGCTTATAGCGAGCTCGCGGGATTTACAAAGAATAGGAAATTAGCACTTCACTTTTGATGCACTTAAAAACGCAGTTTGGCTTTTTTTACGAAGGAACTCTGCATTTTACTGACTCTACCTATCATTTACCATTCTCTCCTTTCCTTTCCCGAACAACCATGCCCATAACTCCAGTCGATAAAGACTTGGAATTTTTTACCTATCAAATATATTTTATACCTACTAACAGTCCCGGGTCCTATAAGCGGGGCGTGAAAAAGCATTTGATGAGGACGTCAAGCTGAGAGCCGCGACTGTAGCACTATCGGTGTATGTAATGATGCCCTCGGTCCTGAGACTTTACCTTTAGCTTACCATCAGACGAGGTGAAGTCATGTGGACGTGCCCGATGTTAAAAAATTAGGATTTGAGATAAAAATAATCATCAGTAGCATTTTCCTTCTTTCACTCCTGTCCTGAACCACTGCAGTCTGTACTTATTTAAAAAAAAACCGAAAAGTACATTATCTCCGATAGATATTACCTAGATATATTATGGTGTATATAACGAAGGTATCCATAGGGATTTCAGCATGAAAAATAATTCTTACAAAAAACCAACTTTTACGGGCCAAATTGAAAGGGGACCACACGGGAAGCGCAAGCTATCAAATAAAAAACTTTACAAAGAAAAGCCAGAGCTCGCCCCTCTCTCTATCTTCCCAACCCCAACCACACCCAAACTCCTCAAGCCCTACCGGTCCAAGCTCGACAGCGCGAGCGTGACACCTCTGATATTAAAACACGTCAATAGGCTACGGTGATCGCTTCCTATCAGGTGGACCTTGCGCTTGTCTGCCAAAAGAAGCGGGTACCTTACGTCTGAGTATCATTCGTCAATCTGCAGGTGTACTAACTTGAAGGTGAAGTTGGTTTGACCCTCGAAGATCTTGGCAGGGCCTCATACATACTCCTCTAGTTGGTTGGTTTACGGGCCCGTAGAAAATATCACATTAAAATATAATGAGTGCAGATCACTGTGCCGTGAGAACTCAATTACGAAGCATATTGTCCATCATCCCTTAACATTTTGTATGTGGGATGTGCGAAATGTTGCTCTACTTTCAACTTTCCTATTGCACGTCGTAAAGCGTCTCTATATTTTTTTAATAAATACTGTAACTGTTACGTCATAATATTGTTAATCTAAAATTGGAGGTGACTTGAATTACTTTGAAAAAAATATGTTGGCTAGACAACGTGGGAATAAAGACTCCCACTAGTTCTACTCTTTTGTTACATCAAATATAGTAGAACTAGTGAGAAAAAAAAATCCCGTTAGTTCTACCGTAGAACTGTGCCGTAGAACAAGTGGGAACAAACCCACCGAGAACTCTTGAGGCAAGCCAATCGTCTCGGCAAGTCAGTACACTTTCCTCTTAAAATTGCCACTAAGTCAAAAGGCAAACGGTAGGTGAAGTAAGCACACTCCGGGGTCCCAGGTGACGCTGCTAGGGTGTGGTAATCTAGAGGAAGAAAAAACATTTTGTTTCTGAAATTCCTGTGGAAAAAAAAAGAAAACAGGAATATGGTTCAGCCAAGTGACAAATAATCTCAAAAATTCAATATTAAATGGTCAAATAGAGCATTTCACCCATCAACCCCATCATATCGTCACCGTGTCGGATCGCCGGTCATGGGAACAACCTCCGGAACGAATCGTACACGCGTCGTCCCCGCCACGTGTAAATTATACACTGATGAAGTATTATTGAGTAGGCGCCTGCTGGAAGGAGGCGTGGGACCTTGGATTGAAGTTTTCGCGTAGTTATTACGATAGGTGGGATAAGTGATGGCAACATCCATAGCTTTTATCGCGGGCTTCGAGGAAGCCGAGTCAAGAAATTTCGTAACGAAAATGAAAAAAAACCTAACATCCCCCATTGTTATGTCGGGATCGAACCGACTGAAACCGCACGCCGTCTCGGGTCTTAATTACCGGTGTGTAAGCTTAAGTAGATAATGACCCTCAGAACAGCTCGCTGAGTTTCTTGCCGGAGTCTTCTCAGGTCTGGGCCGCGTTTCGAACCGGTGGTCCATTTGCTTCTAGTTTTAAATATTTATAATTTTGACGTTTTGTAAGAATAAATGATTTTTGACTTTGACTTTGACAGATCTAGAAAGAAGAAAGTTCTGATCTGATAATGTTCAGCCGTTTTGCCTAAAGGAGTAATAAACTCCCATTCATCCTCACAAACATTAAAATTTATGATATTAGACAAAGTGGATCAAACGTCTGATCATTGTACAATTTATCACAACACTAGCTCGCCGCCCGGCGCCGCATGCTTTTAACTAAATTGGAGGTGGGGCCCGTACGACTGGTAGGTACACGCGGGTGCAATGTGTCTGAGCACAGGGTAGTGACGGGGTAACTGATGGATTAGTGATATGGACTTGTTTTATAGGTGCAGCGTAGGTAGCGATAGTACACGACTGGTATGTTGTGGAGTGCGGGTTTGACTCCTGTTTGTGTGAATCAATGTGATGACGGTTTGAATTTTTCTTGGTGTTTGTATCTAAGTATCTATATTATAATAAAGGTGTAAATATGTCTGCACATTTGAGATATTTTTAAAATAGGACTTAAAAAAAAAATTAACGATTCTTAACACTTATTCATTTTGGAATTCTTGTCTGTTTGTCTGTTTATGCGCGATGGACACAAAAACTACAGCCCCCATAGACAAGTGTCAAAAGTCTAAATAGATAACGATCGCTAAGGAAACGAATAGATTAAGTTAGGTTACCGATTTAGATTTTTGACACTTGTCTACGGGCTCTGAACGGATTTCGATGCGGTTTTTTATGTTTGAAATGTCTTGGTTAGAATTAAAATCTTAGGTATACCTACCTATTTCATCACAATCGGTTCAGTGGAAACGGATATGTTCAAAAAACGCGAAAACCAACGTAGGTACTCGCAGGCGGAGCCGCGGGCATAGGCAGGTCTTATTATAAAATTGTAAAGTAGCTAGTATATTGTCTGGTCGTGATGAAAGGGGCTTCGGCAAATTAAGAATGTATCTCAGCAGAGTCTTAGCAATAGATTTTCTGTAGTTTGGGTACGGAACCCTAAAGATGAGCACAGAAGAACCCCGCCATGTCGATATCACTTCCTCAAAGTCGGACGTTTCACACGATTTTCTAAAAACAATGGGCTTTTACTGTACTTACTTAACTACGTACATGTCCATACTAAAACCGTTAACATAAGATGTCTGTGTGTTGTGTAAGGTAGGTAGGTCTTTGTTATGCTTCAGCGATTTCACACACAATGTAGCAAACAAGAGCTCGACGTTTCTGGTCCAGGTAGGATCATGATCGCGCTACTGTGGTGAAAATATTGGTCACATTTTTTGAATATACAAAGTGAGTGGCAGTCAAGCACACGGCACACCTGATTGGAAGCGGTCACCGTGGTCTATGGAAGTGTTCAATAACAGGGGCGTCACACTCGCGCTGCCGACCCTGTAAAAACCTTCTAATACCTACCGTTCTTGAAGAATTCCATATTGTAGTACAGGAGACCATAATAATAACCATTCATAATAATAATAACCATCGTGTTGTGTTCCCACCGGTAAGTAGGGTAGCCAGAGCTCACTATACCCCTCCTCCCCCCCTTACTAGCCCCCTCCCCCTTTCCTTCAAGGTAGGCAGCGCTTGTGTGATACCCCTTATGTTGCATACGTCCATAGGCCACGGTGACCGTTTCCCATAGGTGGACCGTGTGCTTGCCTGCTACCTACGTAGTATAAAAAAGCAGTATGTATTCTGACTCATAGGTAAGGTTAACTTAGGTTATCATGGTAGGGTGTACCCAATAACAGTAAGTTTGTATGGTCAATGTGGTATTTATCCCTAAACCCTAATTCCGATAGAACTATTAATCCCTACAAAATATATGAGAGAGCTAATCAACAAATTCATGTAAATACCCAAAGAAAACAGGATTGGGAATATTGGGATATTGGTTAGGGTGTGCCCACACTATGGTAATGCGGTATAATCTTATCGGTGCATTTATAATCGCAACATGTTTGGTGAGTGGCCACCCTCGCGCAAGGGACGGATTTTAACTCATTTTCATTTTTTTTCCAAATTCATATTACGTAATTTTTTTGTTTTTTTTTATGTCGGTCACGTCAATATGGCTTGACCTCGCCTGATGGTAAGCTAAAGGTAAATTCTCCATGAATGAAAGTCACCTTTACAGGCTCTACCTGCACCTGGAATTCTTCACCAGCTCATCTTTCCTTCCTCCTACAGTCCCGGGTCCTTTAAGCGGGACTTGAAAAAGCATTTGATGAGGCCGTCAAGTTGAGGGCCACCATTATAGCAATATCGATGTTTATAATCAAATGGTGACACCATTCCTGAGACGACGACGACCTATAGCTCACCAACAGGCGAGGTGAAGTCATGTGATCGATAAAAATAGAAAGATATCACGGGCTTAACATGAGTATGTATAGGTGTTGTATGAAAACATTAACTATTATCTAATTTATGACGTCACTACTAAACTTGTATAGTGAATCATGCAAATTACAGAGAAAAACATAAAAAAAACACCTTGCTAGTGTATATTTTACGTATCATAAACACAAACGACCCTAGTTCTATTTGCAGACTAGACACGAGAGGCCAAGTGCGTCCCTGGCGGCCGGCGATGTTTGCCCACAGTCAATTTACGTAATGCACCGCTGCAGTTCTAGTTCGGACAACCACCGTGTGGTGCGCTGATGGCGACGATATGAAACATTCATGTTGATGTAATCTATTGACTTTATTGGACGGTGGTATGCACCTATGACGGAATAGGCTTGGACTTGTTCTAATGAAGAAAAAGTAAACATTAAGAACGGGACTTGAACCCGCAATCAATCCCTTACAGGAGATTCCCCCTCTCTTTGAAGAAAAAAAGAAAGAATAATTTATTCCTACAAATTATGCAGACACAATGACAGGTAAAAAACATAAGGAGAAGAACATCCTTATTTAACATTCAATCAATCAATCAATTAGCCTATAGCACTCCACTGTTAGACATAGGCCTCTCCCGATGTGCCATAGCACCCGATCTTCTTCGATAAAGAATATTAATACAGAAAACAGAAGATTAAAAACAGAGTCCAAAGAAACTTTGAGCAATTAATTTATCGGGACACGTGTTAGATGTCGAAATTCTCCGATATTATTATACCTAGGTATAATGCTTAGATAGGTATATAATTATAATAACAAAACAACATTTTTTTAAATTTTTTGTATGTCTATCTGTTTGTTCAGGTTAATCTCTGGCTGGTTGAACTGATCTTAACTGGACTTTTATAAGCTACTACTACTTTAATTTTGGAAATATAATTAATAAATAAAATTCTGTGACATTTTATATAGCGCTCTCTAGACCCAAAGTAAGCATAGTTTAACTAGCTTGTGTTATGGGTTATAGAAAGCGGATAAACATACATACTTATATACTTTTTAAATTAGATTTCTGAGTTAAAAAATATAACCTTAAAAATCTAAAACCACAGCTAGTGGTATATAAATATAAATTCTTGTCTCTCTATTGCATAAAATAACAATAATTTTCTTAGTTCCACCGCATATAACGCCATAAATCGGCTCAGCGCGATGACAGATTCGCAGTTAATCCGCGGGGTGCGAGTTCGATCCCCACTCAATGCCTAATACCACCGTTAATTTTTGTAAGTAGAATAGCAAACATAAAATCAGTAATTTTGTTTATCTTTTGAATTAATCGGGGCTATCACTAGATTCTATACTGCTACCTAGTGAGGTTTCCCTACCAAAAAAAACATTGTCGCCAACTCGGGAATCAAATCCCGAGTACGTCAGACACATTCAATACTACTAGGTACGCCACAGCGGTAACCAACGTTACTAAAATAATTATTTATTTATATAATGTTTATAAACTATGTAATAAAGACACATGCGTTTTTATTTTCTTTTTTTTATTCATGATAGTTGTTTAGACGTTTGACCTTAATCTCAACTGATGGTAAGTGACGATGTGGTCTACGATGAATCACGCTTGCCTAGAAGGAACCTATTCACTCGTGACTTGAAAACTCCCAGGTTATAGCTTTCCGGAAACACAGAAGGCGTTTTTCTGTAAGGACAAAACAATTTATTAAAGAAATGTAGTTACACATAAGGTTATTGCACATAAATTACGAGTAACTTAATAAATTTAGATAACCGGCACAAAGCCTTTTCATCGTTTTCATCTATGTCCATAGTTGTCACACCTATCAGATATAATGACATCTATGAACTTCGGTGGATAACGCAGCAAATATTTATGTAGATACTAATAAAATTCTCCAATTCTCTGAACACGAGAGTCATCCTTAAACCTCAACAGGAAATAAGTTAAAACATCCTTTTAAGCGCAGATTTGATCTGCTACACAGATCATCCCCTACGGAAGTATCCGCCGTACAATTCATCATCGTGAAAAAATACCCTGTCAAAAATAACCGCCATTTTCTAATGGAGGAAACTCGCGCCTAATATAATTCAATATAGCGATTATCGCGAGAAAATGTTTTATCCTGTTTTTTTGAACTTTTTTTTGTGTTTTTCGTGAGAGAAATATTTATTATGCTGGATAGACTCCGAGTTTTATACTGTGGTCAGTATCTTTAGGTTTTAATGGATATTTTTAGTACTAACATCTACTCAGACGCCGGCACAGTCTTCACCTCGCCTGATGGTAAGCCAAAGGCAAAGTCTCAGGACTGGGGTTACCACCACATACACCGGTAGTGCTACATGGCGGCCCTCAGCTTTTAGCTTTTTTCTTTCAGTGTTTCAAATTAAAATTAGTGTTTTAGAACTCGTACCTATGTATGCGTTTTTTTATTTATTCATGATAGGCTTGTTTGACCTGAATCTCACCTGATGGTAAATGACGATGTGGTCTACGATGAATCACGCTTGCCTACAAGGAACTTATTCACTCGTCACTTGAATACTCCCAGGTTATAACTTTCCGGAAACACAGACTCCGGCAAGGAAATCCACTCTATTTCAATTTTGTCAAGATAATAAAACTATCTTTCTTTCTTTCTAACCACAATGGTGACCAGTCATGTTGCTCTTTCACGCACCACGTAAAGGACTTGGGACTGAAGAAAGAAGGCTATTGCGTTATAGATCTTCATAGCTATATGGCATTTACAAGCAAAATAGCTACCTATATGTTACTACCTCCTGATTTATCTTCGGTGTATACAAGTATTAAAGTATACAAGTATATCATATTCGGTGTATATAAGTTCGACAGTTCACCCCACAAGTCGAACTTTAAGTAAAATCCTGACGGTATGCGCAACAATAGCGTGCATTAGTGCGCGCGCGCCGGCGCGTGGCGCTCGCCGTCATTACCGTGTTTTGTGTTGATTAGATTAATGTGTTAGTGTTAGTGTGTGACGTAGGTGCGGCTCCGAAACCAGCGGACTTTAGCGCTATAGCGATAACAAGGAGATGAACGATTAGGAGGAATTTGAAGTACTTACCTACATTATTCTAACTAATAGGAATCAGTTGGAATTGACTTGTAGTGAAACAGATGTTCCTCAAGAATAGTTCTATGATTTTCACTAACGCAGAGGGCAGAAATATATTATTATTATTATTATTTATTACTTAAATTATGGACGAGCACCAAAATGGTGGTATGTCCACTTCATGCTGTTGGAGCATAGTTCTTTGTTAGCAGTTCATGTCGCTTTTCTTGTTTCTTGTTCACTACAAGCCATTTATCCAGGCGACACTTGAAGGAGGTTAGCGTTGTAGCTGACACTACTTCCTCAGGCAACTTGTTCCACAGTTGCACAACGCGGTTGTTTAGGGAGTTGTAAGCGGGCAATGACTGTGCATGTGTGCGTGTGAGAGTGAGGCTTTGTCTGCGGGAGATAAGACGAAATTCAAACTAATGATATTAGCAGGAAATCCTTAAGCGTGTAAAAGTGAATAGGTCCTGTTCGTCAAAGGTCGTAGAGTCCGGATAGCATGATACTAATAGCATTAAAACCGCTTGACAACTCATACAGTGCACTAATGCTCATCAAATATGAAAAGAATTTGATCTTATATTAGCTAACTCACATGTTCATCATTTTAATACCGACCAAATATAATATTTTATGCTGCATTAACAGACCTTGTGAAATAAAGACTGATCTGCAACTATGTAAAGTTATGATCTCTTGCATCTTGTGTAGTCCCGATAATCGCTAATTTCGTGGTCATAACATAGGAATGACTTCGGAAGTGACGGGGTGCGGTCGAAAATTATTTATATTTTATTTTATAGGACAATATGGCGACCGCACGCGTCGGTAATGTTTCCGTTACGGATGAGCTAAGGACTAATTGTATAGATGTACTTTTCTGTTTGCGGAATATGTTTTGTGAGTAATTGTTTTTTTATGTTCTTTTAGCACAAATGGCTGGAATGAAATGACTATCGGTTTCTTTTCCAGGATTTACGGATGACTGTAAAATATCTTAATATATATAAATCTCGTGTCACAATGTTTGTCCTCAATGGACTCCTAAACCACTTAACCGATTATAATAAAATTCGCACACCATGTGCAGTTCGATCCAACTTGAGAGATAGGATAGTTTTTGAAACGGATTTCGACTTCCACGCGGGCGGAGCCGCGGGCAACAGCTAGTTGTTGTATAAGTTTGCGTCCAACTATTGTGATTATGAATTAGTATTTTGTTGTAGTTGCTTAATTAAGATATTTAATCATTAAAAAATTTCATTGAATATACCAGAGTAATTTGTATATTAAATACTAGAAAATCTTCAAATTACTGCAATAACAAGTCTAATTAATTTTGAAAATGATCAGACGAGCATATAAAAATCTCTGCTAAATTACTTATCAAAATGTGATTTTTACTTATTGCATTCTAGTTATCCACCAATAAACTTATTCATATTTATTTCTAATTTGCAGGTGCACATTAAAACGAGTGACAAATCAACTAAATTCAGAAAGTAATCAGCGCATAGATTTTAGTGATAAACCGAACCAAAAACAACAATGAGACGGAAGCGGCCCGAGATTCACCCCTGTGGCACACCCCTACATTACCGTATATTTTAATCAAAAAACGCATAGTGAATCCATGGGTGTGAAGTCCAAACAAACAGGGGAACACTTTCCCATAACGATAATGAAAATAACGTGAAAATATAACAAAAGCATGATATTTTTGTATACATTTAACGTGTGCAAGTTAATCAAACGCATGTTAAAGAAATAGTTTTTGTAAACATTTGTCGTGATTGCAGCGATTGTTTTGATGACAATTGATAATTGTTTTGAAGGGAGAACTGTATTATTAGTGATTTATGACTTGATAAGGATGATGCAAGGTGTACAATAACATAATATGCATGATGGAAATGATAGGTGACTGTCCAACTACGTATTAATTAATTACATCATGAATTTCTTCGTGGGGTAGGTCAGCACAAATACAGTCATACAGTCAGTGTCAAAGCTCTATGATCATTTCAGATTTTGAACAGTAGTTTTCAGCAAAGTAACTTATGGGTCTTAATGAAAATTATATTTAACTAC
Organism: Lithosia quadra; assembly: GCA_963576445.1. Lineage (NCBI taxonomy): Eukaryota > Metazoa > Arthropoda > Insecta > Lepidoptera > Erebidae > Lithosia > Lithosia quadra. The sequence goes on along the minus strand of OY754899.1, from coordinate 767,898 downwards.
CTTTGAACTTTGATTACAGTATAATGAACCATTTTCATTCGAATTTTTAAGTTTGAAATCTGTACAAACATAATAGACTTTTGCTGCTGACTACAGCAAATCAGTAAATTTTTACGACAGTTTCATAAACATACCTAGTGAAGAGAATAATGTTTGACTATCAATGCTTTTTTATTAAAATTAAATGCGAACTTCATGAAGCGATCTAAATAATAAAGTTAATCAAATAACTCGTGTCGTATTGTAAGTACAATGAATGCAATGAGCCGGAGTTGCAAGTGCTGCATATGTCAGAATTACCTACGCCATTGTAGCTGGATTAACAATCTTGATAGTTCAATAAGTCCGTGTTGGTTTATTACTATGTGTAGTTTTCTTATTAATAATATTATCTAATTTATATTTAAATACCTACGAATAATAAGAATAATTAAATAGTTCTCCTAAAATTCAATCGTCTAATTTTGGTTCACATTTGATAATGATATCTAAAATAGCCGTTTATATTATAAAAACGAAGATTTGTTTGTTAGTCTAATCGATAAACTCGGAAGCTGAAACTACTGAGAGATTTGAAAAATTCTTTCATCATTACAATGTTACATCATGCCTGTTCAACTTTGGAAACTAAATACACTTACTACTCTATTTTTTTGGTTTAGATTAAACACCATTTGTAGGAGCGGCTGCTCTTTGGCTGCCCAACCACGAGAAAAAAGTTTGCGCCAAAGCCGTGTCCTTCAATCAGTAGTTGTAGAGGTGAGTTTCAAATATCGGATCAAGATTATTACAGCACGCTATTTATATTCTCCAATACAAGGGGTACTATGAGTGACGTATAAATGAATAATTTTTAACACATTTGAATATTAATTATATTATAATCCATTCAAAATATTAGACCGTAATGCGCGTAATGCCGGCCATTGTGCGAAACGTTGTACTTTTTGTGTTCATTCAATGAATTGTGATGTAATAAAGGTAAAAGGGTGAAATTATTCATTGTTGTGTGTTAATAATCTTACTTGAAATAAATACTTGTATATTTAGGTACACTCGCGTTGCGATGTATGAAATAGATGGGCAAGTACCAATTAGGTTTAGTCTAAAACCATCATTATAGCTACAAAGTTAAAATTCATACACATTGGACTTTTTCCCCATTCCACGTCTTTTTCCCATTGCCTACAGAGACAACATCTTTCCACTAGCTACGATCTTAGCGTACGTCTCTCGCTTCGTCAACTTTCATAATTGTCTTCATACACGTCGGTTGATCTGGCTTTTTTCTAAAACGTTCTGGATATGATTATGATTGTTATAATTATGGTTATTTTTTACATCTTAGGTAAAGACTAAATACTACAACTGAAAAATAAATAGATATTGAATTGCTAAAGATGTTTGATATAGGTATGAAGAGCTAGGTGAAAAAAGCAAGCGTGACTTCGCGTGAAGTTTAAAAAACTCAACTTTCACAGTTTCCATTCTAAGTCATGAACCTAAAAAACTTACAAATGGACAGCAGCGTTGAAAACATGACTGTGTCACATAAATGACGACGGGTAACCATGTGTGAGTGAATTTTGGATTGAAATGTGATTACTGAATATTTTTTGTTACAGTCACTACGGTTTTCACACTATTTTACTACACAAGACATGCTGTATTTTTAACCGACTACAAAAAAAGGAGGAAGTTCTCAATTCGATTGTAGTTTTTCTGTTTGTTTTCCAGAACCTTCGACTGGGTGAACCGATTATAATGATTCTTTTTTCATTTGATAGCTGGGGCTTCCCGCGTGGTTCCAATTTAGGTAATTTGGTCCAGTTAAAGTCGTGTTTTTTTGAAATTGTTTTTCGTTACTTAAACTAACTGAATAGAATGACGTTTGCCGTGTGGCTGACTAGTGTCTAAGTGTGTGCGTGGCGACTTGTTTGTATAAGCAAGTGGCACGACTCTAGTGTCGTCAGTTCTATTGTTTAACGCGTTCCGTCTACAGATTTTTTAGGTCCATGTTCTCAGTCTTATTAGATTTCACATTACTCTGATAGCGACCTCTAATGGTGAATTAGATGACTTTCTATTTCAAACTAGGTCAATCATTAATATCAATTTATTTGATCATAACTACGTTTTTTAGCGATCGGTCCGCATATGCGATGATAACGCGCTTTTTAACAAGGGAGGGTAATGTTTTGTGCGATTTTGTAATGAATCACAATCACTGACGGCCTCTGTGGCGTAGCGGTAGTGTATTCGAGTGCTAGGACTGGAAGTGCGGGTTCGATACCCGCTCTGTGCGAATGCATGAATAGGATATTTATTTGCATTGGTGGCACACTGGGTGTTTCTATGTATACCTATTAAGTATATTAACAAAAAAAAAATCTATTTATGTTCCTATAATCCTTAACACAATCTAGTAAAGCTACTTATGTTAACTTATTGGGTCGGGATTGCGCTGTGTAGAATGTCGTAGAATGTTGATTAATTATATTATTATTTATTATATAATTTAGAAAGAATCACCCTAATAGTACGAGATCCCACTGCAAAATCATGCATGAATCGAATATTTGGTAAGAACCAAATTTTACGCATATTTATGATTAGGAGAACATTTATTTACTAGGTTGCCTATCACAATGTGGCCGCTATATGTTTAATTCAATTTTTGCTAATTCATTTTTCGGAAAAAAAATCCATCACATGGTTTTTAAATAAAATATCATCCACGTCACGGCAATACACAAAAGGACTCTGAAAAATCACGGTTGCCGTTGCGCACTTCGCCGTACCTCTTCGCAGCCAGGTGTAAACAGGTATGATTTTGATACATTTATGCAATCATAACGGACATTTATTATTTTTACATCAAATTAAAGCTATTTTTTTTCTGTTTACTATAATATACGGTTGCCTAATTAAATCTGGCTGCAAATAAGGGTTGCTGGCTGTTAAAGATTGTAAATATTTAAGATAGAGTGAACGAGAACTAGCGCGTAGCATCACTAGTCAGACGAGGATAGCGACTAAATAACGTCAGTATAGCGTTATCTCACTGGAGCTAGAATTGAGTGAGTGAGACAACGCCAAACGCGTGACAGTTGACAGCGGCAAACTTAGGGCGAGCGGGTAGTATATTGTTGTTTTATTTCTAAGAACTAACAAATAATTATTATAAAGCTGAATAATAATAATCCGATAATGACGACGATTTAGATATTTGTAGCGATGAAAGTGATAGCAGCGATGATAGTATAAGTGAAAGCTCCATTGATTCAGAATTTTAAATAAGAGTTAACATAAACTCATAAGTTACGAAAATATAATACATTTTTTAATTTTTATTTGCTTCAATGTTTAATTTTTTCAAACAGCACTATTGTTCAATAAAATTTTCTTTTATATAAGTAACCTTGGTTTTATTTTTCACCGATATTAATTTTTTTTGTAATTTTCTTTGTCATTTTGAAAAAGAAGACATTTCTTTTGGAGTATTTATTCAGTAGTCCCTATTACTGTTTGAACCGGTGGTTGAGAACCCTAGCATCCGACGCATGCGCAATGGTTTCAAAGCGTCATACAGCTGGCAATCGCTATCCTCGTCTGACTAGTGAGGCTACGCGCTAGCTCTCGTTCACTCTATCTTAAATATTTACAATCTTTAACAGCCAGCAACCCTTATTTGCAGCCAGATTTAATTAGGCAACCGTATATTATAGTAAACAGAAAAAAAATAGCTTTAATTTGATGTAAAAATAATAAATGTCCGTTATGATTGCATAAATGTATCAAAATCATACCTGTTTACACCTGGCTGCGAAGAGGTACGGCGAAGTGCGCAACGGCAACCGTGATTTTTCAGAGTCCTTTTGTGTATTGCCGTGACGTGGATGATATTTTATTTAAAAACCATGTGATGGATTTTTTTTCCGAAAAATGAATTAGCAAAAATTGAATTAAACATATAGCGGCCACATTGTGATAGGCAACCTAGTAAATAAATGTTCTCCTAATCATAAATATGCGTAAAATTTGGTTCTTACCAAATATTCGATTCATGCATGATTTTGCAGTGGGATCTTAGTCTATAACAGCCCTTAGTAAAATGATAAATGACTAATGACTCAAGAATTTACCGCCAAAATGAAGAGATAGCAAAGACAACACATGGCACGGCCAAATGGTTCTATAGGCCGTATCGTAAATCTGTTGGACACGCGACGACTTTTTTTTTCTTTTCTTTTTTTATTATCTGTCGCCGTACTTAAAGTTTGGTTGGGAAAAAAATGGCGACTTTTTGTGTTGGAAACTTAGTTTTTAAGTGGCGTTTAAGAGTTGAGTTTGAAGATCTGCGGATATGAAGTCTACGGCGCCTGGGCGGAAGGAGACAGGCGCCTCTAGAAGAGCTACTGAATCTTATTTACGAGTAAATGAGTAAGTATCTGTATAAAAAAAAACGCGGTAGCCTAGTGGTTTGGGTAATGGACTGCTGAGACGAGGTCTCGGGATCGATCCCAGGTTCACCATGGCACACACCAATGACTTTTCGATGTTATGTGTGTATTTATCGCAGGTTAATTAGTGCCTCAGAGAGCACGTTAAGCCGTCGCGCGTCGGTCCCGGTTGCCATCTATGGCAGTCGTTACGGGTAGTTGGAGCCCTCAAATTGGAACTTCGATATCGCCATTGGTTGAGGAGGTCAGATGGCATTCGCTCCACGGAAAATATCGAAGTTCAGCCACATCACAGTTAGACTGGAAAGCCGACCCCAACTGAGTTGGGAAAAAGGTTCAGAAAATGATGATCCATACATCCACACTCCCAAATTTTCGCATTTATAATATTAGTAAGAAAGTAGGAAGTAGGAAAAATCAACTTTCTCTTAATATCCACATGGATCATGACGGCATTTCATAATGATTATTGTTTTGTTTCCTCAAATCTTCGAAACTAAAAACTGACTACGCTTGTACTTGAACTTGACATGTTTCGGTACTCAAACTTATAGTCCTGTGTGTAATTTATCAAAACTATTTGCACACAACAACTGCTATAACCTGAAACTCCCCAACAACCGCTATCGCGATTCAGGCCTATAAACTCTATAGATAACTCGAGTGTTTTATAGATGCGAGCGCAAATACGAACAAACAAGTTTATCAGGCCATTAATTGTGGGGCTTTATCTGAATAAAACAAATTTCAGGAGCCACTGCGTTCGGAGATAGCTACCTGACGGCATATGGCGAGGATTTTGAGCTGTTTAGTTTACATAAGTACTTATTGACAATTAGGTCATCGAGTAATATTGATGACGTAGGTACTTCCATATGAATTTTAAACGGTTTTTTAGGGTTCTGTACCCTCGAGAGGACATACAGAACCCAATAGGATTTTTTATACTACTCAGGTGGCAGACAAGTGTACGGTCCATCTGATGGGATGCAGTCACTGTGGCCTATTTTGACGTGTGCAACATCAGTGATGTGACACTCGCGCTGTTGACCTTCGAGGGGAAGAGGGGGTTGAGGAGTTTGGGGTTGGAGGAGAGGATTGGGGAGATGAGCGGGTGGGATTTGTGAGCTCTGGCTACCCTACTTACCGGCGGGAACACAACATGAGGGTTATTATTATGGCTGCGGTATATTTTCGTTGTTTTTAACACTATTACTCTGTAGGTAGGTACCCATATTCGCAAACAAATAAATGAATGATTGATGATTGATTGATTCATTGATTGAAATCATTTCTCAACTTCACAACTTTTTTTATATAGGACACGTCAACATGACTGCACGTCGCCTGATGGTGACCGCGGTCACCACTGCATACACCGATAGTGCTACACTTCACTAAATTTATATTTTGTGAGTTCGGTCCAAGCCTGCCAACCCGAGGGTCGAACCTCGCATACATACAGGTAGGTACGTTTTATTATACATAGACAGATAGGGCTAAAGGTTTGTTAAATTTATTTGGACGATAAGTCCGTCGCCGCGGTGGAATGTCGCCCGTCTGTCCGTCCCGAGTTTTATTAGTTGCCCTGTTTGTCTCTGTATTATGTAGGTATAAATCTACTTATGTACAGTTGTTTTGAACACTGTGGTCTGCAGTTACAAATATTTTTTTTTATATCGGTCACGTCAATATGATTTCACTTCGCCTGATGGTAAGCTAAAGGTAAAGTCTCAGGAAAGGGCTCCCGATTACAAACACCGACATTGACATAATGGTGGCCCTCAACTTGACAGTCTCATCAAATGCTTTTTCATGCCCCGGATAAAGGACCCGGGACTGTAGGAGGAAGGAAACACGTAGTAACTATTTATTAATCTGTGACTGAACTGCTTAGTTCTTGATGGAATTGTTTCCACGGTTTGAGGGTGATATCTCAGCCTTGTAATACCGACACGATAATAACACTACGATGCCCCTTGTCAAAATTCCACGCGGATGAAGTCATGGACTACAACTAGAGATTCATTTAGTCTATTTTCCATAACGCTCATCGCTTCAGTGCTCATGACTACGAGTATGTGAGGCCCTGACATTAAAACATTTAAAATCATAACCATACTTCAACAGTCGGTTATCGAGCCGTAAAGATAAAGTTATGTTAACAAAACGATCCGACTGAGTGTACGCGGGCTCTTATCAACAATCGTGTAGTGTGCGCACTGACTTATCAACATGATATATTATTACATATTTACATACGTATATTTTACACGAAAGTATACTGTATTACTTTGGAATAAGAAAGTTTGGAAGTGCAATAATATAAGTTTGTGAGATTATGCTATCCATTTGTTCAACTATTTATGTATTAAGGTATTATAAAGATATAGGAATTGATGTCGTTTAACTGGGTTCGATTCCTGTCCGTAGGAAATTTCTAGTTTTTTATTAAATTACTTGATTTTCCGTAGTGGCACAGCGCTGTAATTAGTACGACAGAATGATGTGCCTAGCGGGTTCGATTACGATAATTTAAAAAGTAGTTAACTTTAAATGGCGGACTGTTGTCTCTGCCTAGCCCCGAAAAAGTATGTCCTGAATGTATGGACTGAATATAAAGAAAAATGCTCAAATGACAACCCGGACCATATGCTTAACGTGCTCGCCGAGTCATGTAAACTTAATTGGTTACGAATGGTCACCCATCCTAAATCTGACCTAACTAGGATTGCCTTAACCTTGTAATGTAGGTACTAACTTAATCTTTTACCAAAGGTCGGGTATTTACGAGTATGTAGATATGTTATTATGAGTGAACAAAATTTCTCACGCCTTGATATCTGTGAGCCAGCTTCGAAGGCATATGGCTGGCGTCAGAACAAAGGGTCCATACATGCCGTGAAGTATCTGCTTCAAGTTGCAATTGGAACATAGATATGGAGGAGATCTGTTGTGTGAGATTCAGTTTTATATCTATCAATGACTCCGGTCCTGAGACTTTACCTTTAGCTTACCATCAAGCAAGGTGAAGTCATTTTGACGTGTCCAATATAAAAAAAAAACTACCTACTGAAACAGATTTAGACCTAGTTTGGGGAACAGAATCAGCATATAAAAAAAAAAAAATTCAGTAAAATTTGTTAAAACATGTTACTTAAAACTTCAAATTTATATATTACTAGCTGTTGCCCGTGGCTCCGCCCGCGTGGATTTCGAATTCTTTAATTTTTTGAAAACAAATTATAGCCTATGTTACTCCCAGATATTGTAGCTTTCTATAGGTGAAAGAATTATTGAAATCGGTCCAGTAGTTTGGGAGCCTATTCGTTACAAACAAACAAACAAATCTTTCCTCTTTATAATATTAGTGTAGATTATTATTACTATTATAAAATTGAAAAGTAGCTGTGACTGTAAGTACCCAAGTTACGTTTAATTGTTGTTGTTATCTAGTATTAACCCAGAATTATTTGGGGTATGGTTGTATGGCATTTCGGGGCCACCTGCTGAAGTAGGAATTTAGATGGCAGTCGCTCCTGTAAAAACCGTATTAGTAAAATCAAGATGAGAAAAGGACTAAGCGACCCTGAAGTGAGCCAAGTGAGTATAAACGGGAATAACGCTCATGAAAACGATGATAATGTAAGGTATTGTCTAATATTCTGCCTGGCAGTTTTTCGATTCTGCCTGTATAGCCAGGCCCTGGCTATACAGGCAGAATCGAAAAAAATATTTTTCTTTCGAAAATATTTCCCTGGAAGTTTAGTCTCCAGTCTTCACACACCCTAATAAAGAATGAAAGAAACATCTATTTAAAAATTCCTCTCGCTTCCTACCCATCCAAAGATAAGTGGCTATCTCTATTGTCGAAAATTTCTCAAATAGTAAGCCACCATATAACACATCCCACATAAGGCCGCGAACACATAATACTTTTCCACTCTGTTGAGCTAAAACGCATATAAAGAATTCCACACACGAATTAACAATAAAAAAAAAGAAGCTAGCAAAGGCGATTATCACTTACTGCCTCAATGGAATGGGACCGCGCGTAATCCGCTCGGTACGCACTGGGCGGAAGGAACGACGCGTTTTTGTGTGAGATAGGAGACGGTATTATCGAACCATTTTAATAAAATAATATCAATTTTTTTTATACCACTTAGGTACCTAGGTGGTAGACAAGCACACGGCCCACCCGATGGGAAGCGTTCACCGTGGCCTGCGGACGCGTGCAACAAACCTTCTACTCATAATGTCCTTCTTGAAGAACCCCACTATTTTCAAAGTGCAAAAGGTCACATCTAGGATGGTACTTAAAACTAAAGCAGTCCTTTTCTAGGACCCGTTCTAGATAGTTGAAATTCTGATGAACATTTATTTCAATCTAACCTAAGGTAGTAGAGACGCAGCAGCAGGAGAGAGGTCCGTTTACTGTCATGCCACTGACACTCTAAAACAAGACTTTAACGCTATACATTTTTGATTTAAGTCAGTCTAAAATCAAATGAAAAAAATTCATTATACTTTTTCATTCGCTCTACAAATATCATTTAATTTTAGGCTTTAAACTGATAGGCAGTAATAGTGAAGTCCAAGTCGCTCGTCCTCCCTTCCCCCTCCCTAAACAATTTATACTTAACCAGGCATTAAATGTAAAATGATCATCATAAGTGGTATATTGAAACTAGAATAACAAAATTTCACCAAACAAACCGTCGCGTTTTTTCTTCCCAGTGCGTACAAAGCCAGTAGGCACTACTAAAGAGCTTACGCGCTACCGTCGACACAGATCACGGCATAACACCACACACAATCTCCAGCTGATGGCACGTCCACTACACGTCACACGGTTCACGACAAAATGTCTGACAGCTGTCCTGAGATACGCAGGAGTGAGGATATGAGCCAGCAAAATGTGATTTTGTACAACGCTGCTAGGCTCGGAAAGCTGAAATTATTGGCGATTGAAAGAGTGGAAGTGGAAGTGAGATTTTATCGTTAGATTCTTTTCTTTTCTAATAGGCTTAGGTACCTACTATTGAGTTAAGAATATGACTGTAAATTGGCATTGATTTTCACATTTACAGGTGTAGCTTCTTACTTAAAAAATATATATTTGACTGACTAGGTGTTATCCACAGTTCCGCCCGCGGGAATTTTTAATCAGATTCCTATTTCAGATGTTAGTAGCTGCATATGTCCTATCCTATGTCCTATCCTAGATCCTAGTGCTAGATTTCATTCGAATGTTTTTGCGCGAAAAAGTACACACACACACAAACACTTTATAATAAATTATAGTGTGATTTCACTTGCTAGGTATTTAAGAATTTTGTTTGACTAGAGGTTTGTTTCGGAGTATCTTGCTACGCACTTGAGTCATACACTGAGAGTGCCGGAGGCTCTCCCTATTAGCTATATTCTTTTTCGTATACCCTTCCTCGCACTCCGGTAGCTACAATAGGACAAGTAACCCTCTTCATGTTTCAAATATTCCCTAATTCTCCCTGTATCTCTCTAGAGTATTTTACACAATCTCTAAATTCTCATTATTCTTCAACAACAATAATTTTGAGATTGCTATTGCTTACAATACCTAGCTTTTCAATATTTCTGTATAACCCCATAACATTATTATCATTCTAAAACGTAATATTTGCGTAAACTTCAACAAAAGTACATTAAAAAGTCTTAAGAAATTTTAAAATCATAGAACATCACAAGCCGCTTTGAAATCGACACCGAAATAAAACTGCCAAAAGTACAACGTTATTGTCAATACATGTATTTAAAGCCCATTTAAATGTTGTCACTGTTACACGCAAGCTGAGCAACACAACACAACAAAAGAACAACAATACACTTTTTACCGACAGCGGTACTGCGTAAGGACGGCATCAGATTTTACGTTAATCGCATCACCGCCGGTCAGCGTGAAATCCGTACCTTTGTAGCCGGCCTAATGCCTACGTGCGCCGACTTAATCAGCCAACCGAGAGTTGCCGAACTTAACGATGGATTGAGTTTCAGTAGCTGTTGTTTAAAGTTGTGAAGAGCAGTGAGAGAGGTATGTTTTGGTAATGTTGATACACGGCAAGGGTTAATCTAGCTTTTGGCGCTAGCCTCCTCCGTTTAGTCGCAGGTCCAAGTTGCAAAATGCCAAGTGGTAGCAAAATGTCCAAGTCGCAAAATGTTCGAGTCCAAAAATGTCCAAGTCTCAAAATATCAAAAATTTCCCATCAGGTGGGCCGTGTGCTTGTCTGCCACCTACGTGGTATAAAAATAAATAAATTTGAGACTCGGACATTTTGCGACTTGGACATTTTGCTACCACTTGAAATTTTGCAAATTAGACCTTCTGCTACTAAACCGATGCAAGGCCGGTTGGGGTCACAGGTAGGTGTGTCTTTCGTAGGGTACACCTAGTTCTCTGGCAACATAGGCCGACGTGACAAGACACCGTGCATTTTTAGTCGGTTCGAATCCGATATACCTATAATCTAAGCCTATAATAGCCCATCTTTAGTTCCAGTAAGGTGAAACTCAAAGGGGTTTCGACATGGTGTGTCTATTAGATCGAGGACATTATAGAAGAAAGGCAAGTAATTAAAGACATAATAATATACAGGGAACTCGTGAAGTGAGTAAAGATACTTAGAATAAAAATTAGTGGGAGGTTGTTGTAATTTTGCAGTTAATCAACAAAAGTTTGACTAATAAAGATTTTGTTTATGATATTTTGGGTCCAGTTTCGCTGAACAGGATATAGTAAAACGATTTGATGAATCTTAGATAGATACATAAAAGACATTATCAAATACTCTGCATCTACAGAACACACCCCAAAAAAGCGCAACGTATTAAAATCTTATAATAACTCAAAAAAAAAACTATCAATCTCAACGAAAAATCGATACAAAAAGTATATAAATGACATAATAATGCGTCACCGACAAAGTAGGCCGAATGACATACGTGTACCTTTGTCATAGAGAAAAAAGAAAAACCTCTATTGTCAAAATATGGGCGCGTTTAACACATCGGTGGCGCCATTAGTGAAGGTTTTAGATCGAAATTTAGATATAAATGGTACGTATCTTTTTGGATAAAAATGTGTTTTGTTATCATTGTTGCTCATTGTAAAGCGTAATGCCGTTAAAGAAATTGCGATAGATAGTGTGTAGATAAATTTATTTTAACTAACCATAGAATAGTAGAAACACTCAGATCAATGTAATTGTACCTACCTACATATTTCACGCATACAAATAGCATTGAGCGGGTATAGAATCCGCGATGTCAGATTTAGCTGTCGAACGTCCTACCGCTAGGCCAACCAATTTTATTGTCATCCAAACTACACCCAAAAAACTGAAAGTATATACCTACAAAACAGCTTAATCGGATGTCAACAAATGGTGGAAAAATGGTTCGCAAATTTGACAGACAAGTTGAATAAAAGCTTGTAAAAATTAAACACGAGAAGTGAGAAAACAGTCGCAGAATATAAAGACAAATAAAAATATTGAGAAAGTTGAAAGTATTCTTATTTATCAGACGTAGACGTCGGCACTTCTTCCACTCCATAATAGAAAGAACATGATGCCCACATTTAGACATATCTCTCGAGACACTGTGTAAACAAGCTAACTTGGTGTCCACTCGTTTAAAATAGACCGAGGATTGTCTATGTCATTAGCGTATTAACCTTGTATATTGACGAAAATTGGGTGAGAAATTTCCAATTTACAGCCGTGGTTCCGTATAAAATTAGTATTTTCTTTGAGTTCTGTTCGCATACCCACTTCCAATGGAGACTGTCTGCAGGCAAGCTTTCCTCCGGCAGTAGATTTGATGTTAGACACAGTGTGGTTTAATTCAGATCGATTTCAGCTTTTGCTTTGCAGGGGTTCATGTTCTCTGATAACCACTTTTTATTAATATAAGATACGTCAAAATGACTTCACCTCGCCCGATGGTAAGCTAAAGGTAAAGTCTCTAACCGGGGTCACCGACCGATAGTGCTACAGTGGTGGCCCTCAGCTTGACGGCCTCATCAAATGCTTTGACCCGGGACTTTAGGAGGAAGGGAACAATGCGCTGGGAATGAATTCCAACCTCAGCTGCATCGTAAGGTTTGTTTGCTACTTTATTGGTAAAAAACAATGAATATTACATACTGTACCCTAAAACCTCAACATCTCTTTCAAACACCATGTTGCTATGAATTCCTCTAATTCAATTAGTCCCTACTACTAGCAATTAACGTCATACACAATTACACACACACACACACACTCATATGCGTGACGTAATTAACACTTATGTATGTGTGTGTTGGGCTTAAGGTCAGTGAAGGCTTCAAAACTCAGCCAGTCATAATTGATCCTTTGGAAGTTAATAAGCTAAGATTTTTATATAGCGTGCTAACTGAGAGGTTAAACCACAGATTTAGAAGAAGTTAGATAATCAACTGTGCATTCGATAGTCTGAAATCCGAGTTCTATTTTTCTTTTTTTTATTGGTAATAGGCTCGCGTTTGACCACAATCTCACCTGTTGGTAAGTGATGATATGGTCAACGGTGGAGCACGCTTGCCTAGAAGTAACCTGTTCACTCTAGACTTGAAGACTCCCAGGTTGTAGCTTTCCGGAAATACAGAATCAGGATTATGATACGTCAAAATGACTTCACCTCACCTGATGGTAAGCTAAAGGTAAAGTCTCAGGACCGGGGTCACCACTACACACACCGATAGTGCCACAGTGATGACGTCACCACTGATGAGATCACGCGAGCTATTACTGTTACATTTCAATAGTAACCCGTTCAGTCGGCACAATTCGGTATTTTAATATTGACTTATTATCATTTTAGCGTTGTTACTAGTTGCCTGTAGGGCTTTCACCTCAGTCTCGGAGACTGTTCGTCTACCCATTAGAAGCGACTACCGGCCGCCTGGTCTCTCCACTCCTAGAGACCTGCGCTAGAGCCTCATCCGTCAATGAAAACGTATACCGACTTGCAGTATGATCTTGACAACAATTTGAAGAAACAAGCGAAACAGGCGCTTTGTTATCTAGCTCATTCTAAATCTATGACATAAAATGACGTCTCACGCCACGCCACGCCACGTAAAGATGTTAAGACTGATTCCTACTTAATAACTAATAGGAAATAGGTATGAATATGACTCATCTTATTAAGGTAATCTAAGAGGTAGGACCCGACGCGACGGTATCTCCCGTCCGAAATGAGCTGTCCGACTGGGGAAGTACCTCCACCCTACAGAACACCAAGGCCATAATAACCATCGTGTTGTGTTCCCGCCGGTAAGTAGGGTAGCCAGAGCTCACTGTACCCCTCCTCCCCCGTCCCCTCCTAGCCTCCCCACCCCTTCCTAGCCCTCCCCCCTTCCCTTCAGGGTAAACAGCGCGTGTGTGATACCCTTAGTGTTGCACGCGTCCATAGGCCACGGTGACCGCTTCCCATCAGGTGGGCCGTGTGCTTGTCTGCCACCTACGTGGTATAAAAAAAAGGTGAACAGTATCCATACGTACCTATACCTACCTATAGGTAGGTGTGTAAATGTTCAACCTTTGAACTACACACCTATCAATCAGATTGTGATCGTGATTTTTTTTCATGGCAGGCAATAAATGTTCAGTATCTATAGTCACGATTTGCGTGTATGAAGCACCACCAAGACGTCTCCCACGTGACCGCTTTGTTTCGGGAATGCCATCCAACTAATGTATGTATGTATGTTTGTTACTTGTTCACGCAAAAACGGTTTGATAGAGAGATAGATTTTATAATGATTTTCTGATCGGAAAAAATGATCATCCAGGACGGGACTTGAACCCGTGACGTGACCAGTCCTTACAGAGGGAATGCTCTGACCAACTGAGCTGCCTGGACCCTTTTTAGATGCTCGAATTTTTGCGATATATTCTACGGCTTAGGGAATAGTTAACATGCAATTGCTTAAAAATTTCATTCAAATAGATTTAATAGTCTGGAATAACATATTTAGGCTACATTTCATGCCGGGAACAGGTGCCCGTGGGTCACGGTATCGGGAACCAAATTTCGATGCATCAGCTAGTACCTACCTTAAATCATTACCTATACCATGGATACTCGGTGTAATAGCCAGTATTCGAACTCCGACCCTCCACTCCTAAAGCTGACTCCTCCAACCCATACTACCGACGCTTAATGATAACGATATAAGATCCAGAATGATCCATATGAGTGGACTATACCATTACATAGATAAATCTGAGTCGGCGCAGGCGCCGGGACACAATGGCTCAAGTTTTTTGCTTGCGTGCCCAACATTCTTTAGCGGTGATTACATACGTATTAATTGGGCTGATGGCTCAGTTTGGGCTTCAATATTGACAGTAATTAGGGCTTGAAATTGCTTAATCACGTTTATATTGAAAAGCGCGGTATAGATATTCGGTAAACTTTTTATAGGTATTTTTGATAGCAACCCATTTTATGTTCCACTGCTGGGCACGGGGTCTCCTCTCCTCTAACGAGAGAGCTGAGAGGGGTTAGACTTTAGACCTTAAGGCCTTAAGAAGGGTGAAATGCCTAAATATTTGCATGTTTGAAACAAAATATCTAAATAACTGGCTATTGAATTCGAATGAAAAAAATGTTAATGACGCATGAACATCTAATAAACATTTTTAATTGAAAGAAATTGTATTTTCATGGACCACTTTTTAGGAAAAAAATCTCCAACGAATACCTATTTCAGACATAAATTGCAAAATTTCTCTAAATCGGCTCAAGCATTTTATTTAGTTTTTACACCAAACGAAAGGTCTTAATAATGCGAATAATTTTAATTGAGAGTTTTATTTTCATTCCGTTTTTAACTGGTGAAAATTAATTTTAACACGAAAATTGAAGTTTATCCACGCGAGAGTGCCTGCTCCGTCGCCCTGTAATCCCCCGCGAGCCCTGCCGGCAGTCCGTTTCGGAACTTCATCGAGAGTGGACTGCGCGCCGGTTTCGGAGCGACTTCAGATAAAGTTTTATAGATTTTGACGAGTTTACACTCATTTGTACATATATATATATTAATAGAAATACTTAGTTAAGTTCATATCTTTAGGTTAATAGCTATAAATACTGCTTTTATGCTAAATTTATTGTTTGTAATTATCATAGAATAAATAAGATCAGACGTTTTAAAACTGTAAAGTGCTGTACTGTGGGACTTTGATAAAATGCCAAAACATAATAAAAAATATCATGTTAAAACAGGACGTAAACTACAAAACTATTGGTGAGTAGGTACCTACCTACATAATTTTATTAACTTAGTAGGTACCTGCCTAATTTTATTTACGAAGTAGGTACAGTCAGCACCAAAAGTCGATGAACAGAATCAACTTAACAAATAATTTTATTAACTTAGTAGGTACCTGCCTAATTTTATTTACGAAGTAGGTACAGTCAGCACCAAAAGTCGATGAACAGAATCAACTTAACAAATAATTTTATTAACTTAGTAGGTACCTGCCTAATTTTATTTACGAAGTAGGTACAGTCAGCACCAAAAGTCGATGAACAGAATCAACTTAACAAATAATTTTATTAACTTAGTAGGTACCTGCCTAATTTTATTTACGAAGTAGGTACAGTCAGCACCAAAAGTCGATGAACAGAATCAACTTAACAAATAATTTTATTAACTTAGTAGGTACCTGCCTAATTTTATTTACGAAGTAGGTACAGTCAGCACCAAAATTCGATGAACAGAATCAACTTAACAAATAATTTTATTAACTTAGTAGGTACCTGCCTAATTTTATTTACGAAGTAGGTACAGTCAGCACCAAAAGTCGATGAACAGAATCAACTTAACAAATAATTTTATTAACTTAGTCACAGAACATTAAAAAACCATAGAAGTAGTAATTAAGTAAAAATACAAAGGAATAGCTGTCGCCAAAAAATACACTCACACAGACTTATAGGACGTCTTATTGGTTGCATACATTTTACCTTAAAATATAAGAAGAGCAGAACTACACACCTTATTTTACTGAAAATGAATTTAAAGTACGTTTTGACAAGGTATATACTTCAATTATGTTTACAGAGTACCATCAAATCTGCCCCCATTTTTACGTAATATACAACAGAATTATGTTTAAGGCACGTTGGAATAGAGCACAAATTTATTTATCACAATAATACCCCATCTAGCGGTCAATAGCAAAATCAATGTACATTATAGTTTTGCTATTCACCAATAGATGTCTAAAATTGTATTGTATTGCAAATCAGTCCTTAAATATAACAATGGCAAGGATGAAATTAACTTAACTCAAAATACGGACAACACTAGAATCGACCCCCATGGTGTCGATTCTGTTGCACATTTTCACAAACTTAACTAAAATGATAATTTTGACAGCTCTAAGTAGAGTACCCCATATAGTATAATCGAAAATGAATCTAATCGATGTTCGATTATCGTTCCCGTAGAATATGGAATCGATAGTTATAAAAACACAAAAGCATTTATTTTTTTATTATTTTAGGTAACTTATTTCAGGATAATAAAAGAGAAGTTTTATGGTACAGTAATTATGTTTTGCATTATACTTAGCTAATTATATTACAAAAAATTTAAGTAGATAAGTACTTAAAAATTTCAATAAATTAATTTAAGTTCGATTCATTCGATTCCTTTGTGTCATAGTCAATTGTGCTGAATTTTTGCAAGACGCTTCTCTACGAAAAGTGGGCGGTACTTGTCCATGTGCTACGATAATTTTAGAGGTATTATTTTGTATATAAAAATACGGTACTTCATAGACGTGAACTGTCAACATTATCATTTAGCATCCTGAATTGGACAGAGTATAGAAACTTCTAGAATATTGAAGTAAATATTTCGTGAAAACTTATAGGAAAAGAAACCTTAAAATCAATCGCATAAACTTATTTTTTGATTAGAAGAAAGTATTTCTTTATATTTTAGCCTGCTTCATGCACATACACAAGTGTATATGTGTGAGGTAAATGCAATTACACTTAGGTTTTTGGCGACACAAACACGCCCCCATACGATTTCTAGTCCTAAGGATTTTTCTGTGTTCTGTGAACTTAGTAGATACCTGCCTAATTTTATTTACGAAGTACGTACAGTCAGCACCAAAAGTCGATGAACAGAATCAACTTAACAAATAATTTTATTAACTTAGTAGGTACCTGCCTAATTTTATTTACGAAGTAGGTACAGTCAGCACCAAAAGTCGATGAACAGAATCAACTTAACAAATAATTTTATTAACTTAGTAGGTACCTGCCTAATTTTATTTACGAAGTAGGTACAGTCAGCACCAAAAGTCGATGAACAGAATCAACTTAACAAAACACCTGTTCACAATAAAATGCCATAATTTATTGTCGCAACTAGGAAACAAAATAGCCTGTACACCAGAAATTTACAAAAGTCGTTAAACACGCGTATTTCAAAAGTACCTGTGCACTAGTATTCCTAAGTCGCTGTACACCATCAATCCAAATGTCGCTGAACATCAAGATTTCAAAATTAGGTTAAAAAATAAATACATTATTACGGTTAAGCAAGCATTGTCCCAAAAGTAGCTGAACAACATAAGCGACAAAAGTATATTAACACACGGCAACATTAAAGATACTTTGTTAACCTAATTTTGAAATCTTGATGTTCAGCGACATTTGGATTGATAGCACAAGTTCTTCATGTAACTTAACGTGGGCTAAATAGGTAATTGGTGTGATTGTATGCAATAATTTAATCTATTTCATAAGTTATTTATTGATAACTATTAATTTTTGGGCTTTACTTTCTTATACCGGCCGTCGATTTAAGGGCTGGGAGTGGGTGGGGTGGGCGGGGGGAGTGTGTAGACCCCCTCCTGTGAAGGAAAAAGCGCGGAAGCCCCCCGATTTTTTTTAATATTCTAACCTTAAAAAAAAGACAAAACAGCAGGATCCAACTTTTGTAGGTTAGGTTATGTTAGAACTGTGACTACAACAACGCACGAGCCGAGCGAGCGAAGCGAGCGTGCCGCGGCAGCGGCCGGCGAAGTGCCACAAATTATACTTTCGCACTAACGTGCTTCGCGGTGGAAAACATTCTAAATAATGGGTATCCCCGTACCCCGACTCGGATAGATTAGGTTAGGGTTATTTTTTTTCAAACCACTTAGAAAATCTAGGATATAAAAAAGGGGGAGCGTCCGCGATGTTTGCCGCCCACGAGTGACTAAGTTAATTTTTATGCATTTTTTAATTATATTACGTATTATAATGTAGGTATATAACATTTTTAACACCCCAACTCGGATAGATTAGGTTAGGGTTATTTTTTTTCTCAAACCACCAATAAATCTAAAGTATAAAAAAAGAAGGGGGCGTCTGCGCTTTTCCTTCACAGGGAGGGTTCTATACCCTGTAGCGATGTTTTTTTATGAAATTGTCGTTTCATTGACCCTTCCTAATATAACGGAGAATAGGTACATAATGCAAAAAAATCTAAAAAAAATGAAAAAAAAATATCTCCATATCGAAAAAATATTATGCCAATATGTAGTGTACCCGGAGTACTACCACGGGCCTTCGGCTTCGGGAGCGTTACCCTTACACCCGGTATACATAGATAACACCCAGACCAAGACAAATAGACATGTTCGTGCATACAAATATTTGTCTTGTTCGGGAATCGAACCTCCGGCGCAGAAGGCAGGTATCCTACCCCTGCGCAATCGGTCAAAAGGTAAAAGACCACAGGTAACAGCAAACGGGAACCCATTCTAAACCTAAAGAACAATGTAAAGGGATTAGAAAAAAAAACAAAATCCGCCACTTTGTATTTATTACAAACATACATACTAATTGGGTAAGTTAAATAAAAGCTTGTATGTTATATAAATTTCGGCTGACCTGACGACTGCCTTGGCGTCTACAATACACCGTAGACGCGCATGACTCGGTGACGCGCATAGGCGCATATGAAATAGGCAGTATTCCAGAACATAATACTTATTCACTCTGCAGTTTACTAGTCACTGAACTATTCTTAGCAGTACCGTACATTTCCGCTAGATGGCGGCGACGTCGGCAAAACAATATGCGAACTCCGAATCGTCAAGGTCACCCAGGCCTCTTAGGGCCTTAATCCACACACGTTGGCCTAATGCGGGTTGGTGGATCGGACATGTCCTTAGAATTTCTTCTAGGACATGTGGGTTTCCTCACAATGTTTTTTCTTCACCTTCAGCAGATGAAAAAAAAAAAAAAATGTTTATTTCATTCTGGTAAGTTACATTAGATACATTTCGTAGAGTACAAAATCATTAGCTCCCGATCTACATCAGTATATAAAGTTAGTTTATATGAATGTATTTTAACGTCTATTTTACATTTTATTTAGCTTTTACACATTAGCAATTTAGTCAGATTTATATAATGAGATGTAGATCAACTTGACTAAACTGGGACCAGCCTGATCTAGGTTTATGTCAAACCTGTGTTTCAGACCTTCTCAGTTCTCATTTTACATTATCATAGTGCTAGTGTATGTTAATTTATATAATATTAATAAAAATTAATTAAGATGGTAAATTATGTGATTAGTACCTACATATAAATTCTACAAAGTGAAATTCACGGATTCGAACTCGATACCTTTGAGAAGAGGCCGTGTCCTTATCCATTCAGCTACCATCGCTTTTTTATATATAGGATACGTCAAAATGACTTCACCTCGCCTGATGGTTAGCTAAACGCGCAAGGTAACAATTTTAATTGTATTTAATATATATTTATATTATCATATAATAATCTTTTTTAATTTTTATTTTAATTGTAACGATTTTACAATGTAATATATTAAAGCCAGAAGGATGACCAAAGTCAGAGGTCGTGGTTTCGATTCCCGCTGATTGCAAAATATTTGTGTGAAAAATTTTTTTTTTATACCATGTAGGTGACAGACATGCACATGGCCCACCTGATGGGAAGTGGTCACCGTGGCCTATGGACGTGTGCAATAAGGATTTTTCTTTGTTCTGTGTGTGCAATACTTTATTCGCTATGGTTTGAGTATTTCTATGTACCTACACCTATGTATGTTTATCCGCAGTCTAGATCCCATAACACAAACTAGTTAAGTTACGTTTACTTTGGGTCTAGATAGAGCTGTTTAGTCATTATTTATTTATGATGGGTTGCCTGCCATTCACCAATCACTCCTGACAATAAAATCAATTAGCCGCAATCAATAAGACGTTGACGTCACATCCGGCCGGTCAGTGGCTTCCGGACGTTTCCGTTTCCGGCCGACCCCCCCAGTATCCGTTTCCGGTAGAAGAGTATCGGGAAAAGTAAGGGAATATTAATTCTTTTGTTTGGATGTTAATGCTTGCGTGTGTGATCCTATCTCGGAAACTAGGTAATACGTTTTGGCTATTGAAAACAATGACTGCTGTTTATAGGTAGGTACCTACTAGACAAGATATGTGCTTACTTTTGGTGACTCCCATTCCAGAGACTTTGCCCTTGGCTTACCATCGGGCGAGGTGAAGTCATGTTGACGTGTCCGACATAAAAAAATTATGCTTAGAACAAAAAAAAAATATTTATAATGTTAAAACGGGACACCGAAACTCATACCTACTAATATTATAAACTTACTTTTAGCCTACTGCGTGTTAGATCGAAATCACTTATGAAAGCATGTCATAATGCATACACTGCGTATACTGAACACTCACTCCGTATTACTCCCAGCACTTTTTGGAGCTACATTAATAACCGCAGGGCTAAAACAGGTGTTCCAAGCACTGTTACCCTTGGTAGTAAGTCCTCTTCGGACAGTCGGGGTGTATGTGAGCTCTTTTCTGAATACTTTGTGTCTGTTTTTGATGACTCACAAGACGTACAGTCTGGGTTTCTTGATGAACAGCGTTGCAATAGTATACTGTCACAGCTAGTATTTTCTGAGTTTGAAATTCTACGCAAACTCAAAACCCTTGACCCTAATAAGGGAGCTGGTCCTGACGCACTGCCCCCCATATTTTTAAAGAAATGTGCCAATCAACTTAGCGTTCCCCTATGTATAATTTTTAACATGTCCCTCAAGTCAGGCACTTTCCCTATGTTGTGGAAGACTGCTAATATTGTACCTATCCTGAAAGGAGGAGACTCCAGACTATGTGAGAACTATAGGCCAATTAGTATACTCTCTAGCGTGGCCAAGGTCTTTGAATCGGTTGTGTATGACAGCGTTTATGCTCATGTAAGTCCCTTCATAACAAAGTGCCAGCATGGTTTCATGAGACAAAAATCGACAATCACAAACTTGTTGGAATATAAGCAATATTTATGCTCAGTCTTTGCGGGCGGAGGTCAGGTGGACTCCATATATACTGATTTCCGGAAGGCCTTTGACAAGGTAAATCATCACATGCTTTGTCAGAAGCTTTCCTGGTATGGCATACACGGCGACTTGTTGAGGTGGATCCAGTCTTACCTATCTAATCGTAGTCAAATAGTTGCAATGAAAGGTTTTAAATCATCACCAAGGTCTATAAGATCTGGCGTGCCTCAAGGGTCTCACCTGGGGCCACTTTTCTTTAACATATTCATAAATGACCTTGTAGATAAATTGCGATGTCCTTGTCTTCTTTATGCCGACGACTTAAAGGTGTATACATCGGTGACAAATGAAAGTGATTGTAAATTGCTACAAACGGATGCCCTCACTATTTCTAGTTGGTGCAAATCAAATTGTATGTATCTCGATGTCGATAAATGTCTAGTCATCACGTTTACTAACAAACGTAACATGCGGCTGTTTGACTATGAACTGGAGGGAAAAACCTTACATCGAGCGTCAGTGGTTAGGGACTTGGGTGTTCGTTTCGACTCTAAACTCACCTTTCGTGACCACTTTGAAGACATAGTTAGCAGAGCGCATAAGCTTCTTGGATTCATATTTAGAGCAACCAAAGACTTTAAAAACGCATCCAGTTTCATTTACCTTTTTAACGCCCTTATAAGAACCATTCTCGAATACGCAAGTGTCGTTTGGTCACCCTGCTATAAAGTGCATAACGATAGACTTGAACAAGTGCAAAATAAAGCTCTAAAAATGATTGCATTCAGGGAGCACCTTGGCCGCAAGCTGTCTTCGTATGATGGGAGACTATCACATTTTAGAATATCCACACTCAGTTCACGTCGACATATACAGGATCTACTATTTTTACATAAATTAATACACTCACGAGTCTCTTCTTCCCCATTATTGTCATATTTAAACTTTAACTGTAATTGCAAACCCAATCCTAGACGTTGCCATAAACCCTTTGTATTAAAAGTATATTTAAATAACACTTCCTTCTATAACCCTCTGACCCGAATGTGTCGTGCTTACAATGACTTGGTCGTTTCCGGTGGCAGAGGTGCGGACATAACTGTTGGTGTCGATTTGTATAACGCTAACTACATCTCATTCCGTAAGAATATTGTAATTGGTATAAATTGCATTCAGTAAATTCTTTGTGTGTTGGTGATATTATGCTCTTCTGTAAAGCAAATTTAATTGTCAAGCCTTTCTCTTTGTGCATATGAATTCTAATTGAAGGGTACAGATGCCTTTCAATTGGAATCCATAGGTATAATCTACATTCCTAATGTAGCGTTGTTTCTGCTTCGAAATGTATTGCATGCTGTGTGTACTGTTTAGGTTCGCATTCTAGGTCAAAAACATTATTATAGATCTAAGTTACTGTACTATGATTGTGAACTGTTTGTATACCTAATTAAATAAATAAATAAATAAATAAATAAACTAACCTATAATCGCGGCTCCGCCCGCGTGGACGCCGGTTTCTTCTAAATCTCTTCGGTTTACCCAACCGTATGTAATCAAACATGCGTAAGAACTTTAGTCTGTGGGCTGTGCGTAAGAATTTTCTTTCGTATCGAGTTCGTAACGTGTGCGACAAAAATTGTATGAAATTTGTACAGCGCCCTATCGTGCGTAAAAGGAACTTTACAAATCTCATACATAATGTATAATTTCTATCACACACGTTACGAACTCGATTCGAAAGAAAATTCGTGCTCACCCCACTGATCAAGAACTTTCAAACAAAATAAACCGCATAAAATCCGTTCAGCAGTTTTGGGTCCATCGCGAACAAACAGACAAATATTTTTGTGTTCAATCGTGCAATGTATTAAACATGGCGGTCTTTTCACGGAAATTATCGAAGTTCACTGCTTCGTAATTAGACTGATAAGCGGACTCCAACTGAGTTGGGAAAAAGCTATGATGATCCATAGATCTAACTGTTTTAATCTCATGAGATAAAATTGATGTGTTTATCCAAAGTTTCGCTTCAGGATACCTATTTATAAACCACATTAGGAAAGGCAAAGGAAATGCCAAGAATAACTTTTTAAAACCCATCGATCCTAACATCTGCTCAGATAAGGTTATCTGTGCCGCTGTTTTATCTATGGCTAACGACATTTGGCGCGAATGTTCGGCGCCATTTTTTTACATAACCTCACACATCGCCGATGGAGTAATTAAGAGAAATTTATGATTTTTTGTCCTCGTTAAGGTGTTGGCAGTTTTTATGGTGTTTTTAACACGTATGGTTGGCGCCGTGTAATTTTGGGATTGTCCGATTGTTTCAGCTGTTATAATTTTTTAACAACTTTTTTATTAATTAACTAAGTACCTACCTACCTTTTATACCTACGTGCGGAAAGCCTCTTGGGGTAAATTTATAAAGAGATTAAACAATATTGGGCCGATGTGGGAAGGGAACCCTGTAGTATAGGTAGGTAGATATATACCTACTAATTTACATTGCGGCAACGCGTCCTAAGGTCCTAGTATCTTTGGAATTCTACATTTGTAATGTTAACACTACCATTCTACATTTGTATGCATGCGCTTTCTCTCTTTCTTAGTACTAAATTACCAAGCTGTGGTACTTAAATGTCGTTGGTGGCACAGTTATTAACTTGTTTACTAATATTTAATTTAAGTCAATATCATATTGTGTTGCTGTCTATTTACCAAAAAAAAAGAAAAAAAAATACCCGTACTTATCTAGATACTACTGGACTAGGATTTCACAATAAAAATTGTGACTTAGTTCAAAAGTGTGCAATAAAATTCCAATTAGTTTTATATAAATAATAATACAGGCAGGTACCCAGTAGGTACCTTATCTACCTACTATCTACCTACTTGACAGTAGGTACTTCAATCCTCATCCTCACAAATCACATAGATTGTCTCATGAGTGGGTAGGTATACAATTGGAATTCACAAACATATTTTATGTTGATGATGTTATGTTTGGATTTTTCGTTCAAACATCTGATTCAGTAACCATTCATTTACATTTTTTAAATTCAAGTGCCTATTCTGTAGGTTACGTACCTACCTATAGATATTTGTGTAGGTATGTACTATTGATATTTTTTATTGTATAATTCTTAGCAGCTCGTTACCACACAATGACACAACACATGGTTGAGTAGGTACTCAGGTTAGTATTTGATAGCCCTCATTAGGTTGTCAATATTTACTTTTAATTTATGTAGGTAGATATCCAAAGGTATTGTAAATACTTACGTAAGTTATTACCTATCATTCTTTTTTCCTATAAGTACCTACCTATTTAAGTACTTAACCAAATAATCCTCAAATAATTTTACTTAGGTAGGTAGGTACTTCAAAATGAAATTTATGAGCAACTAGTAGGTACTTATGCTAACTTTTAATAATGAGTTTAGATTGGAAAGAGTAAACATGCCGTCCCGTCCCAGATCAAAGTTCAAAAGCAATTTTTTTCGGATCAAAAATCCATTTTACCTATTTTTCATAACTCTACCATTATCAATAAATTATTATCTATCTATCTACCAATTTTTTATAATATCAAAAGCATGCAATATGCAAATGTAACATTCATCACAAAATACATACCTACCTACCTATGTTCACTAGCACTACCTACCTACATCTACCTACACATAAAAATTCACCGAACTGCTACAACAAAACAAATGGCTGAGACCTTCACAGACCGCGACGAACCACAAATAAATACTCGATCGGCATTAATCAAAAACAAAACGTGAAACACCAAAGATTAACATGGCAAGATTATAAAAAAAAAACCGAAAAGAGCCACGGATCAAAATCATAAATCATGCTCATTATATTCGAACCGGATTATTTTTTTACCGAATAAAATGTTCAAAAAAGCATCAAAAGCCTGTAGGGAGCGCCATTTTGTAAGGGCGCTGTCGATTTGGGCGGGAAAATGAGAAGCTGTCAACCAATCGCGAACAGCTATTCGAATAGGCGTTCTAAAATTCCACCAATGGGAAGAGGAGTTTGTTTGATCATGCGCTTTCGAGTCGATCCATAGAATTATAGATATAATACGGCAGTATGGGCTTGGCCGGCGAGGGGATACGTCGTGCGTGCGACACGAAACGCTTTTTTTGTTGTAGAAATAAATAATGTCGAAGTGCCTAATTACAATTAGTGGAATTTTTCTTTTTAATACCATTTTTGATGTATTCAGTTTGTGAGAACTTAGTGTTTAAAAAACATTTAATTGTGTAAAGACGGTAAATTTTAATATATTGAAGTATAGTGTGATGTCATTGTAATAAATATCTGAATCCAGTTTTAGATCACGTTATTGTTAAAAAAACGTTTTGCTAACAAAAAAATCGGCAGCGTCAGTAAAAAGTTGTTAAAAACGTTAAAATACCGAGTGTCAACGGTATTTGTCGCGAAACTCTTTGTTAGAAACTGTTAAAGGTGATCACCGGTGAAGATATTTCTGCGTCAGTGATGGTGATGGCCAGCGGGGGCGGTGGTGGACTGGTGCAGTCCCCACCCGACATGATGCATCACCATAATATTATGGACACTTCATCACACGTCGAAATGATGCCCAGTGAGTACTGTAACATTAGATAATTATTTGATAATTAAATTAAAAATTCGAAAATACCTCTCATCTACCCTGTTATGTCACTTTGGGCATTTATCCCCCCGATTTATGCAGGGCATAAACTCATTAAGGTACCCATACCTAGGTATATGTTTATGGATTTGTGCCCTGTCGTTTTAGGCATAAATAATAAATGCCCGAAGTGTCCTGCTTAGGCCTGATGCTTCTGATATTATATTTTAGTCTATAATTTTTTTTAATGTTTGATGTAAAATATTCAATATTGAAGAATTATTTTTAAGCATTTCTTGACCGTCGGGCTGCAGGAATACCTACTACATATATAGGTACTTACTACAAAGAAAATAGAAAGATATGTAAAACTTAGGTTCCTACAATACCTAAGGATATCTGCCTACAAAAGTTAGAGGCAAACCAGTAAACATAGGTTACACTGTACACACCTAATTATTAAGTAAGTGTAAATCATAAAAAAATGTAGGGATTATTCTCACCCGTGTAAAAAAATTGATCAAAAAGTGAACATAATACCTACCTATCATGTTCACTTTTTGATAATCAAACCCAAATTAAACCCTTCTTCAATTTAAAAAAATGTATTATCTAGGTAAACATCTGAATGGGTAATTTAAATTTATATTGCAATAAATTACCTAGGTACTTGCATAGGTACTTACCCATAATTCAATTAGGTATAAATTATGCCAATGAATTTAGTAGATAGGTACCTAGCTAAACATAAACATACCTAATAATATGAACTCATAGCGATGTAGCCCTTCGCTTTCTTTCGCCTTCAAAACTTTTTTACCACTGTCATACAAACATCTAACAATTCCACGTACCGGTCGAACTTTTATAAAAATAGATTGATTCGACTTTTGACAGTCACTTGATAGTTAACTCATCATTCTCTGAACCTTTTTCCGGAATCAGTTGGGGTCGGCTTTCCAGTCTAACTGTGATGCGGCTGAACTTCGATATTTTCCGTGGAGCGACTGCCAACTGACCTCCACAACCAATTGTCATTATGACCAATGCAATGGTGATATCAAAGTTCCAAGTTAGACTGGTTGGACTTTTGTGGGCTCCAACTACCCGTAACGACTGCCATAGATGTTTGTATGGCAACCGGGACCGACGGCTTAACATGCTCTCCGAGGCACTAATAAACCTGCGATAAATACACACATAACTTCGAAAAGCATCGAAAAGTCATTGGTGTGTGCCATGGTGAACCTGGGATCGAACCCGAGACCTCATCTCAGCAGTCCATTACCCAAACCACTAGGCTACGGCGGTTTCACTTGATAGTTAAATGCCCTATAAAATTACAATTTATTTTACTAGAAGTACATAGATGATAGCTATCTATAGTTATTCATCAATTAAAGTTTTATTTACGCAATGGAATACTTAAATAAATAAAATATGTAAACACAAAAGGGTGACATTTTCGCTACAAGTAATTTCTTATCGGTAGGTAAGCTTTTCTTGAAATTAATTACTTTGGGTAGTAAGTAGACAATTGGTACTACCAACATAATATCAACATTATCTACGTATTTTAAACAATATTGTTAGTTATTATTTAAATTTATTTTATCTACATATTTCGTATTCAAATTAAAAATTTTACTTTTATCTATTAATATTTAGTAGGTTTTTCATTAATTAGTTTATCAGCTGAATAACAAAATATTTGATAAGTTAACTTACTAGGCGTTTATATTTTATATTAAGTAGGTATTTTAATAATTAGTTTATTATCTAGCTAGGCATAATGAAAAAAAATTACAAACATTTTTATACCCTGTAAACTCTTTAGACTGATTGGGCCTTGGATATATAGGTAGGATTTGTATCAGAATCTATACCTACTTACCAAACGACTAGGTAATAATGAAAATAAATAGTAAAAAATCTCAAACAATAAAAGAATAACAAATCATTAGAATGGCCAAGATATCTACTTAGTTATGTTGTATCGGACTTGCATAAAAAATATCCAAATAAAATCAGTGTTATCAAGGTGATATAGGTAGGTAGATACGATTACGTATGTCATAGTTTAATAATAAAATAAATAAAAGATTAACTTCAGACCACGATGCACGATGGTCTCATCTATCTATCACCGTAGGCCGCACTACGCCTCAAAAAGTAAGGCAAAAAATGACAAAAAAAAAAACAAAAAAAATGAAAAAAAATAAGACAAAAAAATAGTCATTTTTTTAACATAGGTTTCCACCTATGAATACTTTTGTTTTCAAGGGCATTGCCTTGCGGAACTTTCTCCTTTGCCTTTTAAAAATACCTTTTAAAAAAATCCATTTTAAAATTTCTTCCATCTCTAAACTTATTAGATACCTAGTCTTATCTACGTGTATAATAATATCCTTATCTATTAATTATTTAATGTAAAATTCTAAAGTATTCTGTAAGTCAATCAAAAGATAACACAGAACGCGATTATTAGAATAATAACTGTTTATGTTAACAGCCAAAATGTAAAGCAATTTGTTCAAAATGTTCAAATGTCAAAAGCTATTTTTATAATAATGGTCACTTTTTAATTTTATTATACACTACCTCTTAGGAAGCTAGTAGGAGTTTTATTATTTGGGCAATTTGATTTTATTATATTATATTTATCTTTACTCTAAATTATCTACTCGTCATTCCCAGGTTAATGACGGCTAACATAATATTATGTCAATCAAGACAAGATTTTGGAACCATTTTGTAGATTATTAGGATGTTACTATAATAAAAACAGAAGTTTTATGTATATTTCTAATCAATTTTATTACTTTTTAGTTAATTTTTTAATAGCTACACTGGTAGTAATGTTACTAGATATGAAAATTAAATTATTTTTTAATTACAATCTATTTTTATCGCACTTAACCCCACTCTCCTCGTTTCCGCCTAAGCCGCCTTCTAAATCTAAAAGTTATTAAAATAATACTTGAGTATTAAGAACCTACCCATGTTTTTGTGTGGTGTAGCAGTGTAGTGTGTTCGACTGCTAAGTCTGAGGTTGCAGGTTTGATTACCACTCAATGCATATATTCATTTCTCCTGTGATCTCAGCTCTTCTCAAATGGGTTTAAAAAAGCATGAGAGACCGTCACCTGGAGGCTACTATTGACCTCAAAGTAACGCTGAGAGACTTCGATTTGGCCCTGGTGAAGTGAAGTCATATTGACATGTCCTACATAATAAAAAAATAATTTAGCCAATTATTTTTTACGTTTTAAAGTTCACAGTACAAACTTAACAAGTTTTTATACACGAATTGTTGTTCTCTGATGTTTAGCGTGTATGATAATGTAATTATTAAGGTAGTTGAATGTCGTCGCGATGGATACCGGTTTGATTCCGATCACGCCATGAGAGAAAGGTGACAATTTGATACGTTCACAATACTGGAGGTTTGCCTCACGACAGTGGCTCCAAAACATCTCTTATAGTTACGAAATGGCTGTAGATATTTAGGTCAAACTTATACTCCTTTAATTAAGTAGGTAATAGGTATCAGAACTAACCCAAAAAGGGTGTGTGTGGGGTCTACGAGACCGATCCAACCTGCAAACCAATACACTTGCTAATTAACGGATGAGGCTCTTAGGCAAGCTGTCCTCTCAAGATTTGGAGGTTAGACAGTACCTCCCATAAAAGCCTGACAAGCCAAACCAAACGGAGAAGAAGGAGAGTAGCTATGAGGGAGGTACCTTACCTACCTATCAAACCAAACATAAACCCTCCTCTTTAGAGGGTCCAAGAGACCTCTTATGTTTTTAGGTTAAATAGGCTATGCTCGCGGCTCAGACTACGTGGAACAATAATCCCAAAAATATAATTTAAAACAGCACTTAGATTGGGATTTGGCTATTTCAACTTTTCCATCCTTCTTCTCTACCGTATCAGGCTCTACTTTTTTTAAAAGTACTAAGATTTTCACAGGGTTGGTAAAGCCCTGTAAAATCTCATTACTTTTTTAGAACCTTTTTTTTAGTCGGTTCAAGTCCCACATTATTATAATATACTGAGTCCACAAAAATATCTGATCTTTGATTTCCACTTATAATAGGTTATGGACCTAGGACGAACAGTTTTACGTTACTTACAGTAAATATGTCACAAATCATTCATCAAAATTTTTCCCATGAGAAACTATGAGAAATCAAAGATCAGATATTTTTGTAGACTCAGTATATTATAATACCACATCGGACAAGATAAAAAAAAACTAGACCGCTCTATAAACAAAAGCACAGTCAATATTCTTTAAATATAAAGAAATAGTGTGTGAACCAGCAAGGATTACTACACGAAGGTTTTTACAAATTAATAAAACCTCCAACACACATACCTACCCACCACTCCGGTAGGATGAAGCCAGATGGGGTTTCTGCAAGTAAAAAAAGGGCTGGCAAAGCGCGTGTGATACCTCTGTTATTGCTAGTTTCAATTTAGTGACCAGGTTCTAACAAGCCTATTTATTTAGACGATATAACCAAGCTATTGCAGTTAAACCAATCAAAATTGTGCTCAAGGTTGAGTAGACAGATTACGTCGTAAGCATTTCACCATATTTAAATACCTATATAACTTATTGAACTAGCTCTTCAAAAATCAGAATCGTTAAGCAAACATATTGAGGTCAAATAGATGGGTAAACCTTTGAGAGAATTTACACCTTTCGACCAGCCGCCGAGTTTGCGATCTACACGACTTGAAAGATGCTCAATCTCTTTTATAATATGTAATTGTAAGCAGACAGAGTACTTTTCTAACTCCACGGAAATGTATTACACATATTTATATCTGAAGCAGTTATTTTGGTCATAGTCTCTACCATGGCGAGTGTTCCGATGAGCTCTTC
Source organism: Lithosia quadra (assembly GCA_963576445.1). NCBI lineage: Eukaryota > Metazoa > Arthropoda > Insecta > Lepidoptera > Erebidae > Lithosia > Lithosia quadra. The sequence goes on along the minus strand of OY754899.1, from coordinate 736,492 downwards.
CAATTAATCCCACCCTCTCCTTTCCTACACAGAACTACACGTGCCAGACTGAGGTATCACCCGCACACGGTGGCATCAATTCCATCAAGAACCAAGCGGTTCGGTGCCTCTTTTATTTGCCGCACCATAAAGGCTTGTAATTCTTTACCAGCGCATGTGTTTCCTTCCTCCTATAGTCCCGGGGCCTTTAAGCGGGGCGTGAAAAAGCATTTGATGAGGCCGTCAAGTTGAGGGCCGCCACTGTAGCACTACCGGTGTATGTGGTGGTGGCCCCAGTCCTGAGACTTTGCCTTTCGCTTACCATCAGGCGAGGTGGAGTCATTTTGACGTGTCCCCTATATAAAAAAAAAAAAGCCAAACAGTGATTCGCTGCACTAATGCGCTTACTGAGTCTGTGTGTCCGGCAAGGTATAAAACCTGGAAGTCTTCAAGTCAAGAGTGAACAGGTTACTTCTAGGCAAGCGCGCTCCACCATCGACCTCCATAGGCCAATATTCATGCTTAAAATATTAGCATTGTTGCGGGAATTTAACCCACGACCTCTGACGTCACAATTACTGCCACCACTACAACACACTTTACCCAATTCGAACCCTAGTCCATGTACTTACAATCACTACTACTACCACCATGGCACTACAAATAAAATTCGACTAATAAATTAAAATAACAATTCAAATTCATGATCACATTCCACAAATCCAGACACGCACTCAATCAAATAATGTAAACTAAAAATTCCATCCAATCTCAATCGGAAGGGGAAGATTTACGGCCGGAGTCTGTAAGGCCGGGGTCTGTTAGGCCGACGCATTATTTTTGCCAGTGCAAGCGTAACTGGCCATTAGAGGGTTAGATGTAATTTATGGTTTCTGTACGGAATGAATACGTACTAGCTAGCAAAGTCATTGGGCTTGCAAATACTTTTTGTAGTAGAGATGAATTGTTTTAAGATTTGGGATGTTAGTTCTACAGTTAATTGCAAAAATAGCTTGATACGTTCCAATTTGCAGACTGGTTTAGCTCTATAACTTTTTTAATAAAATGAAATTGAACTATATATATGACTACTTTTTGGACTCCACCTCAGCTTACAATCAGGCGGAATGCAGTCGATCCGGCGGACTAAATATTTAAAAAAAAGAATCTGCCTATCCATTAATTTATACCGCCGAGTTTGTGTAGTTTTTTTATAATATCTATTATGTTTGGAGTACCTATCTTCAGAACCACTGCACTTATGGCAAAAATTCTTTCATCAGTTGAAAGCATAATAGTTAAAGGGATATATACCATGTTTGTTTGTTTTACTATTACTAATAGTGACGTGTAGCTTTTGTTAATTACATATTGCTTGAATAAAAATAATCTCATAAACCGAGATTGTGAATTTGTGACATCGAGATGAGATCCAAACTAAATTTTGAGCATATTTTTTTCTATAATTGACCACGGGACAGTTGAACAAACTTTATTTATTTTTAAAAATATTTTACTACAGTTACATTAATATTATGGATTCCAAAATTTGCTATGCAACATTCTAACCCTTGACCTGTCTTATCTTTACGCTTTTTAGACTCGCCATAATGGTAAACAGATTAGTGAATATATTGACCTGAACGAGCTTTTGGTCATTAGGTATTCTACTTGATTAGATGATGCTGTGATCTGTGGTGATTCCTTGGAAATATTTAATCCTTTTTATTATACAAACTAACATTCGCATTTTCGACTGGTGCGAAGACCACGGTCATAATTACCATCGTGTTGGGTTCCCGCCGGTAAGTAGGGTAGCCATAGCTTACTGTATCACCCCCCCCCCCCCTCCTAGACGCTCCACCCCATCCTAGCCTTCCTCCCGGGTAGGCAGCGCGTGTGTGAAACCTTTATTAGTGATGCACACGTCCATAGGCCACCTTACCATCAGGTGGGCCGTGTGCTTCTCTGCCACCTACGTGGTATAAAAAAAATGGTGGCGCCTCACTTTGTTGTTCGTTATTCGCCTTTATTCACGTGTATTTTTTAAAATGTCGCCAATGAACAGACATAGCTACCTTACAATTTTATAATAGAGACAGATAAGTTCATCTCTACCCGAATAACCCATTGGTGTCACATAAAAGATATTTTTTTTATTAACACTACTAGCACCACTCGCGCGCAGATCTGATCTCGTCCCCGTACCATGTGTTATTCCAGATTATAATCCTGTATCAAATTTCAGCCAGATCTGTTCAGCTGTTTAAGCATGATTCAGTATCAAACATCCAAACGTCTTTAGAGACTTTTACGTCATACTGACACAACACACACACACATAACCTAATTAGGTTAGGTTAGGTTAGGTTAGGTTAAATTATGAAAATTTAATAGAATACTCTGCAATGTGATTATCTGTTTATTGTAGTCTGTCTGTTTCTTTACCAAATAAAAAAATAATAAAAAAAATCTTATCCTGCTTCCTACTAATATTATAAATGTGAAAGTTTGATAAGATGTTTGGATATCCAATTTTACTCCACATTCCCTATAAGAGTTTCGCGTCATAGACAAAATTCCGCATTCGCCCCACATTTTATTTTTCTTTAAACTCGAAAATAATTTTATTTTTATTATTATTTTGCCGCCTCTGTCTCCTTTGCTGTATCTATTCAGATTGGGGCGAGGACCAGCTGTGGGACGAAATTGGTTGAATAAAAAAGTTACAAAAATTAGGAGATCAAAAACATAACATAACATAAACTCACGCCTATATCCCCGAAGGGGTAGGCAGAGGTGCTAGCACCCACATTTCGCCAGTTTATGTTTAGGTCCCAAAGGTGGCGAGCCTATTACCATTAACCGGGCACTTATAAACCTGCGATAAATACACACATCACTTCGAAAAGTAACGAGCAGTCATTGGTGTGTGCCACGGTGATCGGACCCGAGACCTTGTCTCAGCAGTCCATTACCCAAACCACTAGGTTACCGAGGTATTCATATCAAAAACACACTAAGAAATTCATAAAAAATTGTTCAAATTCAGAGTTATACCCCAGTTTATGTTTCTCCAAACACGGAACTAAGACAAAGTCTCGCTAAAAATTACAAGCGTTGAGATTTTAAAATTTGCTCAACCACTTAACGCCGTACGAAGACAGGCGGAGGCTGGCCGAGAGCAAACAAATTAAAGAAAGTAGCTTCTTAATACTCGCCGTGTTAAGTTTCTAGACAATTATTTAGGCGGAACCATACATAGATATATTATTCTAGAGATGAAGCATTCATGGACTTTTTCACGTCAGAACGGCTGATCTGAGGGTTAATCCTTACACCTTACACCCCGGCGCCAGAAGACCCTAGACGGTGTGCGGTTTTAGTCGATACGAGTTCGACATAACCTGTCCCGCTGGCCGTGAAGGATCCATGAGGATGTCCGCACGAAAAAAAAGGTTGATTCTAGTAAATAATTTAGTTCTTCTCACAAATAAATATCAAAAAAACTATTCTTGTGACAAATTTCTCAACATTCAATATTACCGTGATTGTGATTGAATCGTGACCGAAAGTTGAACAAGGGCCTTAGATACCTACCTACTTGCCCTTTTTCAACTTCTTGCCCTTTCAATTCCAAGGTATTCTTTTAGGCTTTGTAATTGATAGGTAGGTAATGAGAATGAAAATAATTAGTATTTTCTTCCCTTTATAAATGTCGTTGTGTTGAGATATTTATTAGATAGAACAACAAACCACTGTTGAGTTTAATTATTTGTTTATTGTATACAGTTAGAGACTATATACGTTTGGGTTTTGGAGCCGCACTTTTCGTATTGCAGTTATAGATATAAACTGGTGACTCAGACGTTGTCACGTCACGGCAGTTTTGTTACGACTCTAATAACAAATTATTATGCATTACTTAAATACACAATAATTTGCTGTATGACCATTATTGGCTCGTACACGTTGTTTTCTTTTGATTTTGAAATTATTGCATTCGATACCTTCAGCGTGTAGCCTGGGGTCTGCCAGACCGTTGATAGATCCACTATCGTTCTATGGTATCTTTGCTCTATGGACACTGTTATGCAAGGCTATCACTCCGAACTGAATGAAACAGTGTTGCTGGCATTTGCTAAACGCGGTGATTAGGTAAGATATTGGTTAGTTAAAACGTCTTTGTTAACTTAACACATGTATTCCCTTGTTATTACATACTATGTATAACTACCTATAATACTACTCTGGCTCTATATAACAAAAAATGTCATAATTGGTGCGACTACTTCGAAAAAATGTGCGTTTTATGAGGTTAATCCTACCCTCATTCCCTCTACTATAGACCAGGATCTCTTGTGGGGGAGGAGTGACTCTTTTCCTGCGGCAATCCCCACGGATACCACCCCTATCGCTAACGAGGGTGGTTGTGGTCATCAGTAGTGACACTCGGGAAGTCATGATGGGTAAACTATCTTGGAATACGCTTCGAAATTAATCAGAAGTAAATATATATTATCAAAATTATAATCTCAAATTTAATAAAATGTAACGGATGTAACGTAAACCTACGTATTAGCCAGCCATAGCCAAAGCCAAAGCCGCCATGTGACCTTCTCGATCCGCCAGCCAGCCAGTATGTCAGCCAGCCATATTATATGTTTATGCCTTATGGAAAGAGATGTGTCACATGGAGCCAATGCCAGCCATTAGGCAGCCATTTTTGATATATCTGATTGTAAATAAAGCGAATAGTCAGCGCTCCGCTCTGTTACTTTTATTTACCGCCCGTTTCAAAAACGTAAATTATTAAAAAAATAAATTAAAAAAAAGAAGTAAATTGGAAGAGTCAGAAATATAACAACCTAGCTATAGCCCGCTACTTTGCCTGTAGAATTTTGTTAGTTTAATTGGTCTGGGTGTTTCTATGTATAATATTAATGTATTTACACAAAAAGGTACCTATATAAGTATGTATATTTATCCGCATTCTAAAACCCATAAGACAAAATAGTTAGGTATCTAGAGAGCGCTATATGCATATTTATTCTTCTTCTTCTTTCGTGTCAATGATTCACCTCTTCAAATTATTCGGGCATAAAATTCAGCCATCTTAACCGCGCTATCAGTGGCCTTGTTAAGGTCGTCTTGACTGCAGGGAGTAGGGCATAAGGGGCATGAAAGTAGGTGTGTCATGGACTGCACAGGGGCTCCGCAATCGCACGCGGTTAAGCCCGGATCTCGCATTCGCCACCTGCATAAGTTTTGTCTGGACCGGCCAACCTGAGTGCGTAGGCGATTAAGAGACCTCCATACCGGCCTTTCTAACTGACGAAAGAGACTCTATTATAGGTTTGTCTCTCGGGGTTAGAAGTTCACAAAGCAGTCGCTTCCACAAAAGTCAAGATGAGCCAAATAGCGAGAGCGGTAATGATTATGATGAGAGAGGCGGAGGAGGTTACTCAATCTCGCGATTCTTGACTGGTCATCGTGACAGTAACATGACAATAAAACGGTACTATCGCTGTAGTGCTAATTAGGCAACGATTGCCTAATCCTAGGATATTTATAATGTGTGAATGACGTGTTTATAACATGTAGGTATTGAATCTATGACGATTCGTAACATTAATTTATTTTAGACTAGCTGTTGCCTGCGGCTCTGCCCGCGTGGGTATCGGCAATCACGCGTGGATATCAACACAATCCATCCATACTAATATTATAAATGTGCAAGTGACTCTGTCTGTCTGTCTGTCTGTTACACTTTCACGCCTGAACCGCTGAACCGATTTTGATGAAATTTGGTATAGGGGTAGATTAGATTAGACCTCGAGTCATAGGCTATGTTCGGTTGCGATAACCGACATCCACGTGGGCGGAAGCTAGTTATGATCTAATTTCATTTCCTTCATAACTAAAAATTTATAAATGCTGTAGGTAGGTATAGCATATTTAGGTATTAAATTAAAGTATTATTATCAAGTGTATAATAATGCAAAGTTTCATGGATATATCAAAGTGATAATAAAATTTCTTCCCTTATTTGAACTCTCATCTCAAAGATAGCCTTTTTTATAATGGACACGTCAACATGACTTCAACTCGCCCGATGGTAAGCTAAAAGTCTCAGGACCAGGGTCACCATTGCCTTCCCTATGTCCTTTCCTAGGTTATACTTACTCCATCTCTATATAATACCTAATACCCAATTTCATCAAGATCGATTTAGTGTTTTTGGCGTGAAAGCGTAACAGACAAACAGACCGAGTTACATAAGCATTTATAATATAGATAGATACTAGATAGATAGAGATAGATAGAGATAGTTTTGTAGTTCTTTGCCTTTTGTCATAACCTAATCTGGAGTTTCAAATCCGTCAGTGTATGTAGCAATAAGCGCATTTCAAAACGTCAAAATATATATTTTTTCCAATATTTGGTGTTAGAAAAAGTACCGCCTCAAAATGGTACCTTTTATGAACATTTAGGAGCTTAAAGCGCCTCGGTAAGACCACCATGGCACTTTTATGGGGGTGCGATGTCGGTAGCCAAGTCGCACCTATACGTTTATTTTTATGTTTCAACCCGTTTTCCAATGGTGTCGACAAAAAATAGATTACTGTGTAGAATGTCATCCAATGGAAAAATTGTTAAGATTTTTTTATATCGGTCACGTCAATATGACTTCACCTCGCCTGATGGTAAACTAAAGGTAAAGTCTCCCATTAAGACCGAAAGTGCCATAATGGTGGCCCTCAAGATGTTAAGTTACTTTAAAAAAGTTTCACTGTTTGACCTGTTTGTTTGTATGTACCAACCATATCTCGCGTTTGGTTGGTTTCATAGTTCTTTGGCCATTTCCGATGGTGGTGACATGCCCAGATATTTGTTACCGATGTAGTCAGTAGTTAGCAGCTCCGACGAAGGTGACTCTCTTGTATTTTTTATGAGACATAGGGACAAAAGCTATAGGAGAGGGGGAATTTAGGCCTGCAACAATACTTTAGAGTTCCTATATTGATGGCCAAAGCCGGTCAGGATCCCTGGGATGTTCTTACGGGGGTACACCAGATTCTTCGGCCACACAGGTCCATGTGTCGAAACTCCGATACCCATCTCATTGTTCGTTCCAGTGAGGTGAAACCCGAGGGCGTGTTCATACGCAAAAAACGCATGATTATATGAGAGTATTCATTATAATATATGACATCAAATTTTACGCTACTATAATTTTTTATTGTATTCTCTTATCTGCACGAGTCATAAATTACTTGACCTCCTTTTAGAAGGCAGTAAAAAAGTAGCACTCGACTCGACTGACTCGACTAAATTTAGAATGCTTCTTGCGATTATTTATCGTCTTGATTGTGAACGAATCGAAATAGAAAAAGTACAATCGTATGGTACAGTTGTAGAAACTATAATTAATGTTTCAGTCTGAGCTTTCCGACAAGCAATTTGGTGACGGTGATGTGATATCTGTCCTACTTTTTTAAATACGTATTCAAAATATAATGTGCATTAAAATTTACATTATTATCTGTCGTTCTATTGTTTTTTGACTAAGTGGTAGACACGCATAAATTCGTAAGCAAAAGGATCCTATTTTAAATTCTTTTCGTGGTTGATTCCACAAACTGAATTTATTAGTGTGCGAATCATCATCTATGATAGTGATTCGCACACATTTTCTCTCTTACATTTTAAAATTTATAACATCCCGAATGCAAGCTTGAAATTTTGTGAGGTTCTCTTCCATATTCATTATTCTATATTCATATAAATTAGTTTTATCAAGTTTTATTTTGGCTTTTACGAAAATGACTATCGTTTAATCACATATCTTCGAGAGAACAGCCTTCGCTAGAGCCACCTTGTCTGTCAACAGTTGCCGTACCAGCTTGCTGGTGAGGTTGTCTTAAGTCCGGAACATCTTGGTGGCAATTTTATAAACTTTTCCCTACCCAGAAGTCGAATCTAGACATAGTTATCGCCAATTTATCTTATTTATCCCATTCGCAGCACAAACGAAGCAAAATATTTTTCATTTTTTTTTCTATTTTGAAACGTGTCGGAAACAATGGACACAAACCCGCACGTGTCGGAGTCTATGATCACCGCATTACCGATTTACAAGCGAGCCCTTTACACCGGCTGTAAAACCGCGGACCTGTCGGACAGTGAACAGGTTCTTTTTTGATAAAAGCGCCGACTGTACCGATGTGGGCAGTATGGGCACGACCTTCAAGAATGCAGTGACGATGTAGTCTTATGTGAGTTTAAAACAATTCATCGATTTAAATAACTTGATTTCTTTTAAAAAACTACAGTAGGTAAGTATAGATTCTATACGCTTTTATATCAAGCTCCCTGACGAAATTTGAAATCTAAGTTTTATTCAAATGAGACTGTCAAAAAAGTATAAAATTCTAGAATGTTTAGATAACCAACAAGCTTAGAAATGAATGACCTACTCTACCAGCTTAATAAACTGTGATAAGGTTAAATAGGTAGATACATAATAAATAGGTAGGTACACATAAACAAACATAGCCAAAAAATATGTTCCTAACATGACCTTTTCTGAGTCTGTTCCGATGCATTTTTTTATATTTAGTCAGCCGGACTGATTACAGCCCGCATGATGGTAAGCTGAAAACCTAAAAAAACTGTTTAATGTTCAAACAGAGATGGTATTTTTCATGAATAAGTATTTAGATTGAGAGGAATCGAACCCGTAACCTCATAGCAGTCAAAGCGTTCAGATAAGTACCGCTGCGCCACATTATTTTTTATTATCTGTTGTTTCACATAGGTACATACATAGCTACATATGCTCACGCCTTTTTCTCTCCGGGGTAGGCAGAGATAACAGACCGCCATCTGCTTCTATCCTTACATAGGTACTTCACGCGCTTCCTCTACTGTCATTAAACCTTTCAAGCCCGCTGGTTTCGAGTGCTTTTGACCTACCCTTTTTTTACAACTCCCCAATTTGGTTTGTGGTTTCGTCTTTTCATAAAGGCATGAAAAATCTGTTGAGGCCGTCTGGTCGTCAGACCAAAATATACCAGTACTTTCTGGACTCTACTTCGGCTTACCATCAGTATACCTCTGCCAATCCCTGTCTAATACCGTGAAGATTTCACCAGTTACCAACTAGAATATATATCAGGTGCGCGTTATCTTCAACTAACAACATTGTTTAAGTTAAATATGCAAATAGTCGTTATCTAAAGCAATATATAAAACACACACCTATGTAGCAAATATAAACACAGTAGGTACCTGCCTACCTCCCGTGGACTTAAGTAATGACATGATATAAATACGGGCAAACCCGTAAAAAATGTATCTTACTTATTTTACATGATTTTTTTATGTCGGTCACGTCTATATGACTTCACCGCGCCTGATGGTAAGCTAAAGGTAAAGTCTCAGGAAGCGATTACATACATCGACAGTGCCATAATGGTGGCCCTCAGCTTGACGGCCTCATCAAATCCTTTTTCACGTCCCGCTTAATGGACCCGAGACTGTAGGAGGAAGGATGTTTTATATACCACTGAGGTAATAGACAAGCACACGACATACCTGATGGGAAGAGGTTACAGTGCAACACCAGGGGCGTCACACTCGCGCTGTCGACCCTGTAAAACCTACTAATTCTTGAAGAACCCCATATTGTACCTAGACCGTAGGGAAAACCACGGCTGGGAGATCATTCCACAGCCTAAGCGTGCGCGAAATAAAAATTTGTTTAATCTAATAAGTACCTAACTAATTCAAATTTAATTAATTCAGCCTTTCAAAAAGTGCCCGGTTAATGGCAATAGGCTCGCCACCTATTACATTGGGACCTGAACATAAACTGGCGAAATGTGGGTGCACCTCTGCCTACTCCTTTGGGGATATACCTAGGCGTGAGTTTGTGTTATGTTATGATGTTCAAAAAGTGTCGGGTGGAGCCGCGGGTAACAGCTAGTTGCTTATAATTCTAGCAGAAAACAATATTCATACTAACGAGCTCTCTTGTTTTTATATTACTTAAATACTTAATTAAGGTACGCGTTGAAGCCTTGTACCCCACATTCGGTTAACTTAACACTCAAACGCCGGCGACAAAAATGTATGTCAGTCCAGTTTCCGGCGATCAAAGCGGCCGGTATAGCGCCTCCGGTGAAATAAGCGCACTTCGGAAGTTCAAAAATGTAAGATAGGGATCGAATGTGCCCGGAGTTAATGTATTGGGTACAAGACGCACTAAATTGTGGAAGGGTTATACGTGCATATGTTTGAATAAAATTAACGGGTGTTTCTACGGTTTGAGATGCCTCGAGTGATCTGGATTTAATACTGACGTATATTCGAAGGGTAGGTAGAGGTTTAATAACGCCCACATTTCGCTTTCGACGTAATGTGGGCAAGCCTATTGGTATTGGAATTTTTTCATGGGTTGTATGATTACCATCGGGTAGGGTAAGCTATCTTGTTTATGCTTTTAATGAGAATCACAAAAAGAGTTCAGATTCATCAATTTATTTACAAGGTCGTGCAAAATATATATACTATTTGCACGACATTGCGGGCGCCCGCATACGTGCACTAGCAATGTGTCTCACGTAATTCTTCAGTTAGAATAAATACACAAGCCATTTATTCTAACTGAAGAATTTAAAGGGAAATTTGGAAATAACTACGCAGCGCTATCCAGATCCAAACTAAGCATAACATTCTAACATGTACCTACCAGACTTACATCACAACATACACAGAGACTGATTCATATATATTATAAATATTTGCGATCGAAAATCGAATGCCGATGTAATAGAAGGACGCTCTACCGCTACGGACGCCACAAAACATTGCGGAAATCACAAATTCCAGTCAAATTTTCCGCGCGCTATAGATAGGTAGGTATTATGTGTCTCAAGATAGAAAAATTGTTGTCAATTTTCAGTAGATTTAAGTTTATCAATTCCGTTAAAAATACAGCAAAAACGGCAGTAATTACGTGCGTACTGAAATAAAAAGAAAACAAATCCGATATAAACCGACTTAGATCTCGTCTAAGACTTACCCAGACAAAACCAATAACATTTTTTACCGTCAACTAAAAAAGTATATTAAGAGGCGCCTCTGGCCGTCAAACGCGGTCGGATTTCGGAAGTCACACGCTCACGATCAGATAACACCGGGTCAAAAGTGCCGCCCACGAGCATCGCACGGTTAAGTGTTAGTGTGCTGCAGACGGTGCTTTTAATCTTTCACAGATTTACACATAGACACAGTGGGGCTATGTTTTTTTGAGTAGGTTAACACATTACAAGGTTAAGCAACGCTAGGCAAGGCAGTCTTAGGATGGGGGACTTTTTTCCGTCAAGTCAATATGACTTCAACTCGCCTGATGGTTAGCTGAAGGTAAAGTTTCAGGAAGGGGGTCCAAATACCATATTGCCATAATGGTGGCCCTCGATAGCCTCATCAAATGGTTTTCCACATTCCGCTTATAGGATCATTCTACTAACACATTGAAATCATTCCGTGCGTCAGAGACACGTTATGTCGTCGAGCCAGGATGCCATACGAACATCTATCATATGGTGGTCGTTATAGGAAGTTGGAGCCTCAAAGTGCAATAACTGGTCTAAGTTACGAATTGAGATATCAACAATGGGTTGTGGAGGTCAGATGGCATTCGCTTCACGGAAAATATTGAAGTTTGGCCGCTTCGTACTAAGACTGAAGAGTCGACCCCAACTGAGTTGGGAAAAGACTCGGAGGGTGCCTCCGCTAACAGTCCAGGCTTGCAGGCTGTCCTCCAGGAGGTGGGTAGGAGAATGAGGGGGGGGGGATAGGAAAAGCTACACACCCTTTGTACTTGATTACTTGATATCTGATCGAAAACCAATAAGATCATTATTTAGAAATATTTTTTTACCTTGACGAAAAAATTTTTAGGCATTTTAATTTTGGCTTTTTAAAGGCATTATTTGAGAGTAAATTATTTTTAAAATTGTGCTCATCTTGTCGATACAGCTCTTTTTATTTTCGTAAAATAGCCATCTCATTCATCGTACCTGTTCATCAGGCAATTTTAGTAAATTAGCACAATGAAACTGCATAAATTCTGCGAATCGATTTTTTTTTCTTTAAAAAGAACATTAGTGCCTACCTAACCGAAATTACTGATGTCCTCTGAACCCTCCAGTTAAGATAAGGAGAGTGTCTCTTGCGTCAGGAGAGTGCCAGTATTCGAACCCGCGACGATCGTAAACTTGAATCCTAGCCTAATGGAGCTCCTGAAAGCCTTGAATGCAACCGGTAACACCACAAAAATAATGATGATGACTCATGCCTTAAAATCGCCGTGACGTAGGCAGAGATATTTGCGCAAATTTTTTTTACATAGAGCACGTCAAAATGACTTCACTTCGCTTGATGGTAAGCTATTTTATCTGAAAATATTTTATCAGGAAACCCGACACTAAATCAAATTTTACCATTTCAAAAATATAAACAAAATTCTCTCGATACCCACTTGCCAGCTTAAGCCGTACAGCTCCTTAACCCTTCCATCCCAAAAAATCGAAACCAGAAAATAATTATTCAACCCGTATAACGTACACAAAAGGACCAACTGCTTATCGAGTGTCCCCATAAAAGGACAGTAATAAAAAAAATAACAAAACAGGTCTTAGTCCGTCTTATCAAGGCATGGCGCCGGTGGCACAAAATTGTGACTTTTTTTTTCGAAGATCCTGTTCGTAATTGACAGAATTTACGTGCGAGATAACACTGGCTGGTTGTAGACTATACGAGGATAATCTGTGGTCTCGTGTAATGCCGGGAAGAATGTGAGTAGGTAGGCTGTGAGACGTGGCTCTGTAGTCACTTACCTACCATGAATATTTGAACAGTTTGTGCTTGGAATTATTTTGACATTTGAAGACAATTCACAAACGATTTGACATGTGTCAAAATTTGACGTAAATTACAAACCTGAAGGATTTAAAGAAAAATTAAAGGGTTACAATGATAGTGGAATGGACAGGATTCAAACCCGAGACCTCTCGATCGGAAGGCCGTCTCTTTAACCACTAAGATACCGATGTTTCACTTGGATAGCATTACAATAAGGAAAAAATATTTACTTACTAGAAAATTTATTACTCATCTGAATAGTTTTAGTTTTATTACAAGCTTTTTACATTTAGAACACTGATTATTTTATTCTAACTATAAAACCATTATGTGAAGTTTAACCAAAAACTTATGGCTACTGACTCTTAGACTAAATGACTTCGATAAGTTCCTATAATAATAATTTGTATTATTGACTGCCAAAATTATTTTATCAAAAAACCCTTAACATATTCTTAAATTAGCCTAATAAAGACATCAAAATATTTAAGGAGTAAAAAAAAGAACATTATTTCACAAAACCCTCCCGCCCAGGTACACAATGACGAAACAATTTTACCAAAGTGACCGCAAAATTTGAAAACATTTTTGGAATAGGAACACAAATCTATATGTCAATCTCAATTTGACAACAACCCGCCCGTTTGACAGGTGTCATATTAAGTTGACATCTATGTTGCCGCCATTTTTTCATATTTGGGATCTCGTGGAGGTAGAAAAAAATATTGGAAGCCTTATAATGACTTTGTAATGTAACATGATTTTGTATTTTAATTAGTTTCCAATATTATCCGTTGTTTTTTGATGGTTATAAATATTTTTTTTTATTTTAAAGAGGTCTTTTTTACAAAGTGAATTTACAAATACTTGTAAAGGTGACAGGTACTTACTTTACTTTAAACTTTAAATAAAAATTGGAATCATTAAGGCTGAGTTTCACAAGCAAGAATCCGTTCAACTTAACCGAATTCAAATGTTTATTCACAAAATATCGAGAATGTATTAATTTAGTATTTAGTTTTGCATGTATGGAAAATTGCCCGATTTGTTTTTAGTCTGAGTTGTTGACATAAGGTAAGGCCAAAAAAATCTAATACAAAAAAACAATTCGAACCAATAGTTTCTGAGATTAGCACGTTCAACCAAATATATACATTTTTCAGCCTTATAATATTAGTCAAAATAATAAAGAAAGAAGTACTTCCCTAATCAATGAATCATTATCAGCCAATCATCACATAGGTACATAATATAGATATAAAACCATATGATAATCAGCTGGCTGAACACGCGCGGAGTTCTTCGACTCATATATTTAAGTTGTTATTTTTTTGTACGGAGCCCTTATTCTTTTTCTAAAATGAAAGTAGGTAACCTATGTAACGCTTTAAAATATTCTACTTAATTTATACTATCTGCCAGCAAACATTCTATCAAAATCGGCTCCGTCGTTCCAGAGGTTCATTCAAACAGACAGACAGACAAACGAAAAATTTGAAAAAATCTTTTTTTTGTTACTTGTATCGTTCCCACGAGAAAAACCCTGATTTGTATATAATATATTTATGTATCGTATGCCTACCCATATTTATTTATTGATTTGAAACCTGTTACCTAACATTACAAACAAGAAATACATTTATATGTATAGATACGTATAATTTGCTTGTAATAGTTGTAATAACAATAAATCGATTGAATAATGTTCTATTAGACTTGAACAACAGTTGTAAAATAATCATTTGATTAGGTATGTGTCCTTCTTAGAACATAGTTTATTACCACATAACTCACAAGAGAACTAGCTATAACTAACTCCGAACGTCGGTTAACACATTTTTGTCTAGGTATTTATCTCTGGTTACACTCAACCGATTGTGATCAAACATGCACATCCCTACTTCACTTTTCTTAAATTGATAAGTAGATACCTACGCTAAACGAAAATTTCAGGAATATTTTTACATTCTGTTTGTTAATTCATTTTTTTACTTAGTATCGAATGGAGAATTTTTTGAATAGTCATCTAGAATGTCTGTGTAGAATAATCCTAGAATGTAGAATAATATATTAACAGATGTGTATTGTACCATTAAACCATACACGGTAAAAAAAAGACAAAAAAAATAATAAAATCATTTCAAAATTAGAACATCAGCAAAAGTATTTTGACACAAAGTTCCACGTTTGAAAAAGATTGCTGGACCGTAACCTGTCACATTTAACTTTTTTTTTGACGACAAGAAGGCGTTATGGCAAATTCCTCTAGAAAAGACGCGTGATGACGAGCCTGCAAAATATTTTGTTGTCTGTTACCTTTGTCTTTATTGAAGATAAGAGTGGCGCCTTTTTGCGTCTGTGTTGAAAAGTTTTTTTTAATTGTTACCGGTTTATGAACATGGGCGTTAACTGACAATTGGGTGACAGTGACAGTAGGTACAACTCTATTTTATTTCTATACGATTACCTCAAGAACATTAGAAAGGATATAGGTATTTATATAATAATTTTTAATTACAAAAATGTGTCAGTTAATTTAAATTTATGCAAAGGAACATGATTTTTTTATATTGGACACTTCAACCTGACTTCACCTCGCCTGATGGTAAGCTAAAGGTAAAGTCTTAGGACCGAAAGTCACCACTACATACACCGATAGTGCTGCAGTGGCGAACCTCAGCTTGACGGCCTTATCAAATATTTTTCACGCCCCGCTTAAAGGACTATTTTATTTGCAATAGTCGCTTAATTTAGTGTTAATTACTAAGTAATATATACTTAGGCCGTGAGCCAGTTTGCTACTTTAGTGATATAAAAATAATTAGCGCTAATGATTTGTCAAAAAAATAAACAAAACACTAATAACTTTGTAACCAAAAACAAAAGTTATCCTTTTGGACATAGATAATAAATGACGGAATCTTGCTCTTACTACGTAGGTCTCTTGTCTCATTGGCAAGGAATTTGCAATTGTATCGTCTTACAAATAAAGATCAAATTCAAGTAGCTAAAACTCAGATACAATAGTCAAAAACTAATGCTATTGTCACCCAGTAATTCGACACTATTAGAACAAGAGGATTTCAGCTAACTCAAAACCTACCCTATTACCTTGAAATACGACTTAAATTTCTATAAGAAAATGAAATAAAAAAATTAAGGCGCCACGATTTTGTCGCCAACGTAATGTCGCGACGATGATATCCGGTGAAGAGAAAAAAAAAGAAAAAAAATCTTTTTTTTTCTGACATTTCGGTAGGGCACTGACCAAAGCTCTAAAATGCACGCGGACCATAATGATTTATAGAGGGACTGCCGTGAAGGGATTTTTTTACTTTTTTATTATTTTCTTTTTTTTTGGTTTTCGGAAGTTCCGAGTTCTCGGTTTTTTTTAATGGCGCCTAGTAAATATTGATATGTCAGATATTTGACATTATATTGTAAGCGTGCACCAATAATAAAAGAATGAATAATTAATTTAAACGTCAAAACTTAAGCTCCTAAGTGAGGAAAAGCTGTACCTATTTATATTAGATTTCAATAATACTCGTATGAAATTTTTAAGCAATTGTATGCTAACTCCGATCAGATTTTTCCGATCAGAGAATCATTGGAAATACTCGTATGTATGGCAGAAACGCCGAAATGATAACAATTCCATCAAGAATCAAGCGGTTCGGTGCCTCTTTTCTTTGCCGCGCCATAAAGACTTGGAATTCTTCATCAGTCCATCTTTCCTCCTACAGTCCCGTGTTCTTGAAGCGGGGCGTGAAAAAGCATTTGATGAGGCCGTCAAGCTGAGAGCCACCATTGTAGCACTACCGGTGCATGTAATGGTGACCTTCACTCCTGAGACTTTACCATCAGGCAAGGTGGACGTGGACGTGACCAATATAAAAAAGTTTTTAAAAGGGCATTAGAAGGTTTTTACAGGGTCGGCAGCGCGAGTGTGACGCTCCTGGTGTTAAACACGTCCATAGGCAACGGTGACCTCTTCCCATCAGGTGGGCCGTGCGCTTGTCTGCCACCTAAGTGGTATAAAAAAATAGCTTTCCATCAGGCGAGGTGAAGTTACGTTGACGTGAGTCACGTGACCAATATAAAAATAGCACGCGAATTTACCCCAGTTGATAGGAGATAGATTGAACATGGCTAACAGTTCTTTCAAAGAATAATATTTCACATAACCTAATGCGTTTATTAGTTCGTACACAGTTTGAGTACAAATACGGACTCATTATCATGGTAGGTAGGTACCTACTTATTACCAAATATTTGGATGATATACAGATTCCTTCACGCGGTTCTCTTTGCCTAATAAAGCGATCGGTTCACACGAGTGTTGTGTCAATAGATTTGGTTTCTATAATAACATAATCTGTCTTTGTGACGCAGCGGTTGAGAGTGTGGGTTCTGCATAAAAAAAATAAGTTTGATTTCCAGATGGCATAGTGTTATACTAATATATAGACTATTAACATATGGTTTTCGAACGAAATACAGCAATGTAGATGAGAAAATATTAAATACTAGCGACCCGGGACCCGGCTTCGCCCGGGTGTAAATTCCAGTTTTCCAATAAAATATAATAGCCTATGACACTCACGAATGACGTGGCTTTCTATTGGTGAAAGAATTTTTAAAATCGGTTCAGTTGATCCCGAGATTACCCCTTACAATTTAACAACATAATATACTTCTGTATAATATTAGTATAGATAAAAATATATTCTACAAATATTCTACAACATTCCACACATCGTTCACTAGACCCAAAGTATGCATAGTTTAACTAGCTGGTGTTATGGGTTCTAGAATGCGGACAAACATACTTTTTTTTTGTAAATACATAACATAGTATACATAGAAACACCTAGACCAATGCAAATAGGCATATTCATGCGTACCTACAAAAATTTGCACTGAGCGGGAATCGAACCCGCGCCTCAGTCGTAGCAGTCGAATGCACTACCGCTACGCCACATAGGCCGTCAAATATTAATTCCGATCCACCCAAAAATGAACCATGGCAAAAACCAGGTGAATTATGGAAAAACATAATTGCCCGTGGTTCACCCGAGTGAACTATGGGGAAAATCAATTGCCTTTTTTTCGGGGGGAAGTTCCCGCGGCCTGCGGTTGTCGGAATTGAACCAACTTACAACCGCACGCGCGTCTTCAAACACCGGGGTATGTAAGGTTAGGTTAGGTTAGGTTAGGTTAGGTTAGGTTTAAGCATTTCCCTTGCACCTCGACTGATCCAGGGTCATCGCCGGTTTCGATATGACTCCTTCGGGTTTGGGAACCACGGTATCCCCTTCTTGCACCCTAAAAAAGGAGGGCGTGACAGTAACCCGCATGAAATTCTGTTCCCGTTACCGTTACCCAAGGGAACCTGTTCCCGGGATAAAAAGTAGCCTATATGTTATTCCGGACTCTAATCTATCTCTGTGCCAAATTTCAGCCAGATCCATTCAGCAGTTTTTGCTTGAAAGAGTAACAAACAGACATCCAGATATTCTTACAAACTTTCGCGTTTATGGAAGTAGGATTATGAAGTCATTCCTGAGACAGATCAGATTTGATATATTTTTTGTCCGTCTGCGTCCATTGTCATAAAACCCTACAGTAGCATGGGACTGTCAAAACTTCTTAACTTTTTTATATTTACGACAGTGGCACACTGGGAGCGGTCATAACTGGATTGGGTCAGGATTACTGGGTAATGACGTCATCTGTTTATAAATTGGTCTTGCTAGATGTACTTTTGTTGTGTTTATTGCCAGATTATTTTCCCTTTATTTGTAAGTAACTGTTTCTGTTTTTTCTGTGTGTTTCTTCTTTCTTTTTAACCGACTTCAAAAAAGGAGGAGGTTCTCAATTCGATTGCATTTTATTATTTTTGTTACCTCAGAACTTTCGACTGGGTGAACCAATGTTGATGTTTATATTTTTAATAGTTGGCGCTTCCCGTGTGTCCCATTTCAATTTGTTCCGATGATGTAGGTTTTTTCTTTTAAAAATTTTGCATACTGATAATTTCGTTGAGCAGTAATCGAATCCGCGACCTTTGTCGTAGCAGTCGAACACTATCGCTACGACACACAGGTCACCTTATAGCATTTCTTTCTAGACTTTATTTGAAAATTTCCTATGCGAAGCTGAGACAGGTCGACTCAAAGAACTAATAATATAATAGAAACCTCTTAATCTTATATTAAAGTATTACATATGGGTTGACTAGTAGAAACTAGTAGATTAATAATAGTATTTCCTATTATCAGCTATCATTTTATAAATATCTATTAAGTATCATGATATATATGATAAAACCGCGGTAGCCTAGTGGTTTGGGTAATGGACTGCTGAGACGAGGTCTCGGGTTCGATCCCAGGTTCACCATGGCACACACCAATGACTTATCGATGCTTTTCGAAGTTATGTGTGTATTTATCGCAGGTTTATTAGTGCCTCGGAGAGCACGTTAAGCCATCGGTCTCGGTTGCCATACAAACATCTATGGCAGTCGTTACAGGTAGTTGGAGCCCACAAAAGTTCAACTAGTCCAACTTGGAACTTCGATATCGCCATTGGTCATAATGACCATTGGTTGTGGAGGTCAGATGGCAGTCGCTCCATGGAAAATATCGAAGTTTAGCCGCATCACAGTTAGACTGGGAAGCCGACCCCAACTGAGTTGGGAAAAAGGTTCAGAGAATGATATTATCAGCTATCATAAAAAGGTTCAGAGAATGATATTATCAGCTATCATAAACTAATACCTACGTCACCTCTTTTGCGCGTGACAATGTAAGTACTTACTTATGTAAATATCTATTTAACATATTCGAACATTTACAATAAATTAATAATAAATACACAATATACAGTCAAGTTAATGATTATAATAAGGCTATTTAGCATATTTATAGTGAGTAATAAGTAATATATTATTATAATGGCTTAGTAGTCGATACGCACTAAAATATACGCATTTCTCGGGTGAATCGACCGTTTTTAAATTTTTATTATTATTTTTAGTAATAAATTGACACTGAGTTTATTAGTGTGCGAATCGACACCTCTAGAAATGACCCACTCCTCCTGTTTTGGCTTACTTTGGCCTTTACGAGGTCAACAGCTGTCTGACCCCGAGAGGAAAATTTGCGGAAGACCTTTATGAGGCTCAATGCATATGGTAACTAGAAAATCTAAAAGTAAGCAGGAAACCTTACGTCTTTTATTACTACTACCTACCTCTATTTCCCTATCAATGTGTCTCCGCCCTATAGGTACTAAGTACAGTCAAGCTCCGATAATCCGACGTATGATGTTATTAAACATTTTTTGTGTTCCGTTGATGTCGCAAACAAGTGTATGTCTTATAGCAACTTGTTAAATATACATGAACAAGTGCGTATGTAAGTACAGTGCATGGCTTATCATGATCTGGTATGTCGGGAAGAGTGGGAATGTTGGGAATCCGGCTACGATTGGCGTTTTAAAGTTCGATAGGTTATTACTCGTGTTTGATGCCCGATTCCGTTCCTACAACCTAATAGCAACCTATTTCAGGGACGAAAGTATCGGTAGCCGAGTGGTTAAGTCGGCCTGGCCTGGAGGTCTCGGGTTCGGACCCTGGCAATTAGACTACTGACGTGAATCCACTCCTTACACAAGCAATTTGGCTTAGTTGTTGGTGTTAACGGGAATAAGTAAGTCACTAGTACTCTTTGACCATAAAAAGGTAGACCTTGTGATATTTCATAAATGATAATCTATCCCTGTACCAAATTTCAGCTAGATCCGTTCAGCCGTTTGAGCGTATTTCAACCTGAGACCTATCGATTGTAAGACGCACCTAAGGGCACATTTCCTTGTCTTTTAGTGTTGTAGTAGCAATAAACATAATCTTGTACCTATTGGTATTTATGCCAAGGGTGAAACGGCCATATTTATGCTTATTGTGTCTAAATATTTATTTTATTATCATTTAATTAAGACTACCTAACATATTTAATTTATTGACATTGCTTCTTAAACGTTTTAAATTTATTATTAGCTATTTAATATAACCTGTTTTCTGTTATACATTTAAATACATAAATAAATCAAGAATTAATGAATAAAAATACCGAATATCTAATAAAGGCGAAAAATTTACCTACCTGCTTATCATTCTCTGAACCTTTTCCCAACTCAGTTGGGGTCGGCTTTCCAGTCTAACTGTGATGCGGCTGAACTTCGATATTTTACGTTTTTTCATCCAAGCACCAACCCAGATATCAAATTATCGTACCTAATAAATTAGTTCTAAATTCAGTTTCGATCTCAAATAAGTATCAAAAAAGTATTCTTGTGACAAAGTTTTCAATATCCAATAGATAATTATAACGACGACGACGGTCGCTGTGGCGTATCGGTAGTGCATTCGACTGCTACGACAGGGGGCGCGGGTTCGATGCCCGCTCAGTGCAAATATTAGTATGCATGAATAATGTCTATTTTCATTGGTCTGGGTGTTTCTATGTTTAATTATGTATTTACAAAAAAAAGTATAATAATATATTAATATGTTTATCCGCATTCTAGAACCCATAACACGTGTTCCGATACCCGTCGGTCAGTCAGTCATTAAGGACTAAGCATTTTATATTATGTATGCATTATTGTTGTAACACAATAAAGTTATCTATAGCTACATAATATAATATTGTTTCTTTGTAAAAACTTCGCATCGAGTCGAGTACTCCTGACCTGCCCATTATCCATGACGTCACCACTTTTAATCGGCTCATGTTCTGCGAGGTCGGCACCGACTTACCTACTTCTTATATTTGCATATATTTACACTTAATTTGTCATTCGCTCAGTCTTTATCATTACTCATTCATTCTACGTTCCCGAAATACCTCTGCCTACCTCTTTCAACTCTTCGTCACTGCGCACATCATACGGCATAGACCGGCTACACACACCCCGATAAATCGGCGGCGACATGGGAGATGTAGTGGCAGTGCTGCCACCTTAGTGGTTATAATAGTCCCATAATATTGAAGTATTAGGGAGAGGTGGCATGAAAGGGACACGTATTGAAAGGGACAATTCAAATAACTTGTAAAATAAAAACAATTTCCAGTCAGCAATATTTTTGTTGTATGGCAACCTTGACGCAAGTTTATTCGCCGCAAACTTCAAACTTCTGTCATTTCAAACATGGCGGATTCATGAGAGTGTTGTTATTGGGATTGAAAAGTACTTTTTCTGTTATAGTTTCGAAACGACTTATGCAATGCTGTGAGTTAATTATTTATGTGAGAATCACTTTTTAAGATAGGTTGAGCATCCAGAAATATAAGAACATAAGGTTTGTGAACTTTCATTTAATATTGTTGATTTTGTGGTTATGTTTTTAATTTTTGTATGATATTTATGAAAGGGACACACGAAACGGTTTTGAATGGGACATCCCCTTATAACTGTTTCTTTCAAGATTGCTATTTTGCACTAGGTTTCTTATATTTTTTTTACTTCTTTTTTAGATTACAAATGCCACACAAGAAGAGAACGGGTGTCGATCCAAAAAAAGTAAGAGGCAGTCAATAAAAAAACTTTATGGAGGCTGTTGATATGGTATAATTCTATTAAAAAGTAAGAATATTTTTTGTAGTGCAGTCTAAGTCTAAAAAGAGATATAATTATATTGTTGATTTTTCTTTAATTTCATAATAATGTGTTTAATTTCTTGTGAATTAAAAGGAGACTAATTATAGGTGTCTTAAGAAAATCCATTAATATTTTTTAAATTCATTAAATCTGAGAAAAATGTTTTTATTGTTGTTTTTTAGTTAGAGTTACATAAAAGTGTTTAAATTATGTTTATTTATTAGATGAAAACAGTAATACTTAATATCGTCCATACATATTTCTTCAAAATAAGGTACTGTCCCTTTCATAAATGACTACGTCCCTTTCAATACAGTCCATTTATGAAAGGGACAAAAAATACATTTTTTTAAGATGCGAAAATAAATGACTAAGAATTGATTAATGACAATTACTGCATTTTATTTCAGTAGTTTAATAATAAACGTTTCCTATGCGACTCCAACCTTTTCCAAATATTTTCTCAATAACTTACTAGGACCTCAAAATCAAAAATGTCCCTTTCATGCCACCTCTCCCCTATTAGAAGAGTAATGACAAAATTATTTTTTCTTAAGTTTGGATTCTCCAACCTGGATTCAATTAAACAACTAACAAAAACCACTAGCCACTAAATACAATTTTTCACCGCTAGCAGAAAGTCGAAACGTAGATTTAGTGGTATAACTACTAAAGTGGCAACACTGCCACCACATCTCCCATGTCGCCGCCGATTTAACGGGGTTTGTAAAGCCGGTCTTAGGGATGTCTGATATTCCTTGAACTCAAACTAGAACCGACCAAAACCGCAAACCGTGCCACCTTGAGACTACAGACGCCGGCGCCGGTTCTAAGGTGACCCATAAGGCATTTCCCTCGCACTCCGGCTGACTCTGGGCAATCTACGGCTTCTAGATGGCCCTCTCCGGTATGGGTGTCCCCATCTTGCCTCGGAATGGAGGTGCTAAGTGAAAGTCCAGTTCAATAATAGCTCAGCTGTTCCAGAGTTACTTACCTCTTTCAAATAGACAGACGCTCTCCACAACAGTCATAATATGAATGACTAGCTGACCCACCCCGACTTCGCCCGTGGCGTATTTCGAACCCCGATGCACCCTTTTTAACTCACATAATAATATGCTCATAATTTATCAGTTTTCCTAAAATGTTTGGGAATCTACCGGAATTGTTCACATTTATTATTATTGCTCCGCTCCCTTGGGCAGTAACGTGATGATATTCAGCCTATGACATTCACGGATAATGTGGCTTTCTAATTGGTGAATGAATTTTTAAAATCGGTTCAGTAGATTCCGAAATTACCCCTTACAATTTAACTAATATACAAACACACAAACTTTACTTCTTTATAATATTAGTATAGAAGTATAGATGAGAAGAGATGAATGTAATGTTATTTCTAAAGTAATAAAATTCTAGTAAGTTAAGAATTTGATTTGATTTCTTAAAATAGAAATTTGCAAAGTTCCCATCATAGTCAGTACGATGATCTAATCTCTCATTTTGATTCTAATAACGCCGCGGTTTTTTTCTCAAAATCAGAGATGGCGTGATATGTGAATATAGACGTCAAGTCGACCAGTGATTATAATCTGTGGTCTTAATTCCGGGGCCACGAAAATAGCGAATAATTTTATTCTTACAAATGAAATGTTCTATATTTTGAATTTGGAATTAATGAGTCATCATCATCTTAACGTGGCTCACAGTTGCATCCAAAATTCTCGTCCTTTTGTTTTGGGTTTTAAAGGAGCGACCTCCATCCAAGCTCCTAAACCCGAGAGGTGAGCCTGCGATAGAGCCTCGTCAGGATTCCGGGGTAAAACGCATTCTTGATTCGTGGTAAAGTAAGTAAATTCCAAAACAATTATTCTATATTGTAAAGGAGTGGATACGGCACTAGTATTTAAATACAGTCGCAGAAAGCTTCTGTCGTTTATTTTCGTCTGCGAAATATAAACGAGGACTTCAACATGAAATTCTGAATTATTGTTTTTTGTTGAATCACATAATAATTAACTCGGTTATTCCAAATACGATATAATCATATCGTCTTTAGTTATTCGTAACTTTTTAGTTAGTACTTACCTTCTTGGTTTTTGATGTCGGTCCTATTTTTTTAAATTAAAATGCTAGTTTTTTTATTGGAAGGCTTAATTACAACATATTATAATGAACGTTTTAGATATCGCCGAAGAATTGATACATCATTCTACTTGCTAATCATTTCATAAGATAATTGTTCCTAAGTCGTGTTTTTCGTGGCCCAACCCCACAGTAGCGCTCCACAAAAAGCGATCACCACAAAACCATAGATAAAATATTTTAATGACACATCAACTTCTATTTCTCACGCTACACTAATTAAACGACACGGCTTCGCTCGCGCTTTATGATTGACAACTGATTAAGTTTCGGCTTATCTAGAACAAGTATTGATCAAACCATTGGTTAAGCTAAGTAAGCGAGGTGACCTTTACAGATTGGTGACCATTTTAGTTCCTTAACACGCTTAAGTATTAGCTTAAAAATCTATAGTTATTGATTTAGGTAGTCATACAAGTATACTTACCTTAATTATTTATACGCTATCATTATCATTTCTTTTGATTGGACTTACCTTTACTTTTACGAGAGCAACTCGCTCCCGGAAAAGTCAAGATAAATCATACCCCGAACATCCGAAACAAACTGCATCAGAATCTCATAGATTAGGCCCCGACCCCACACTCCCATTGTTTGCTACCTAATATAGGTAATCATTTTAACAAAAAAAAACTTCAACGAGACTAAATTGAAATATGACCACACGAGTAGCATGCGCAAAGTTAAAAAAAAATTAATCCTCAAATCAGTTCTCCTAATCAAAAGTTCTGAGGTAACAAACTTGAAAAATACAGCCAAAGTCCATAAGCGAAGGGTGGTGGTGATAGCTTACCATCAGGTGGGCCTTGTGCTTGTCTGCCACCTAAGTAGTAGAAAAAAGTTTGTGAAAAATTGAGTTTACGCTTCTGCCTTACCTCTCAAGGGTCACAAACGTGATGTTACACCGATTGCCTTCACAATCGACATTGACTCAAAACACTTTTACTCTTAAAACAAAAAAAAAACAATCCTTATTTTTTAAACGACACTTTTTTACCGGCAGAGTAAACAGTAACGCGGCGGTCTTTGGCGGTAAAGTAAGAAGCGGTAAAAGCGGTAAAAAGCGGTAAAGAGCGGTAAAAAACTTATAAGACGTGGATAAATATTGGGTACTTGAGACCCGTTTTGGGGTAAACTCGTATGGTTAGGAATAATAACGTGAATTTGTGTTGTATAGGTGAATTTGAATTAGTTGAACGAATGGTAATTATCATCTATTTGAACAACTAGCTTATGCCCGCGGCTCCGTCCGTGAGGAGGTTGGTTATTGCTTTTTGGTTATAGAAAGAAAGAAAGTAGAAAGAAAAGTTCATTTATTTTAGTTACTGCAGCACACAAAATAGCACATTTGAGTACATTGATAAACACGTTAAAATTACAAAATATAAAACACTAGCGACCCGCCCCGGCTGCAATGCTGATACTATTTCTGCATGTATTATACATATAAACCTTCCTCTTGAATCACTCTATCTATTGGAAAAAACCGCATCAAAATCCGTTGCGTAGTTTTAAAGATTTAAGCGCACATAGGGATATAGGGACAGAAAAGGCGACTTTGTTTTATACTATGTAGTGAAGTATATCTCCGGTTCTAGGTACATAACTTCGGAAGATTTTAAATCAGGCCAAGGCCTTTCTAAAAAATCTGTGCAGTAGTTTTTGCGTCCATTGCGAACAAACAGACAAACAGATAAGAATCAATGTCTTTTCTCGCCTTTGTGGGGCCACTGAAAATTTCCTAACTGGAAAAACTAACTAACCTATTACTACCGTTTTACCCAACCAGCGAATTGAACAGAGGTGACCAATCTATCTATACAAATTTTTTAAAGCTCTAGAGTTTGTTTGGTTAAACACGCTAATCTCAGGAACTTGGGTCGAATTTAAAATTCTTTTTGTATTAGATAGCCTGTTTATCGATGAAGGCTTTATATCATCACACTGCTACTCAGGGGAGCGGAGCAGTACCTAACTATATATATCAACATTTCGGACAAATTTTCCAGACATTTATGCAAAACTATTTTTTTTATACCACTTAGGTTGCAGACAAGCACACGGCCCACCTGATGGGATGCGGTCACCGTGGTCTATGGAATAATAAATTACGGACAAGTAATGGTTTACATAGGTGCCACAGGGACGAAGTACGTCACGAGCAAAGACGCGGCAACAGCGAGTTAATTAGTAAAACCTCCATAGTCAGTCCATACGCATAGTTGCAAGTTTAAAAATAAACATTATCACTGGTAACAAACTGTAAAATTAACAACACGTCTCGAACTTGACCAAACAGAAATAAAAACATTGAAATCCCAACTCTAATGACTCCACAAATAATTTACCTTTACACCAAACGTTTATAAAGTCGATAATCCTTTGGCACCCCAATAAATTCACAAAGAATTTTGTATTTCAAATTTTGTTGTTGGTGTATTGAATATTGACCCGTATGATTTACCGTGTTGATTCAGTCGTTATTTGTTAAGGACGGAGGTTTAAATTAGCGAGTCCTACCGCGGTGAGATTTAAAGACCTATGGGTAATTTTAAAGTTAAATACATGGTCTAATATGGCTGGGTCAGAAAGACCCCATTGTCAAGGAAGGTGTATTTGTGAGCTGTTAACGGGTTAAATTTGTATTTTCTGGCGCCGCTTCGGTAGTTTTATGGGGACAATGCTTGTTATCATAAGCGTATTGGTGAGAAAATTTTTGTTGAGAAAAGACCCTACTACACGTTTTCTGTTATTTTTTAAAGAGTACTAGCAACTGATTAGTCGATTAACTGAGCTTTTTTTTATTTATGATAGTTAACGTTTATCTAATAGTTAAATTTATAACTTACGTTTGACCTTTATCTCACCTAATAGCAAGTGACGATGTGGTATACGTTTAATCACGCTTGCCTAGAAGTACTTGAAGATTTTCAGGTTATGGCTTTCCGGAAACGCGATTTTTTTTTATACCACATGCCACTTAGGTGGCAGACAAGCACATAATGGGAAACGATCATCATGACCTATATAAACGTGTGCAACACCAGGCCACCGTAGAGCGTTAGTCTGCTATAGAACCCATAACACAAGCTTATCAAGCTTGTCTATATATAGCTTGAATATTCGTAAAATAGCTAAGCATGACAGTAGATGTCGACTGCTGCTTGTGAGGTACGATTCCTGTTCGGGCAAATATTTGTATACGTCAATACGTCTATTTACTTGCTAGGTGTTTGGTTTGAGTATTGGATCTATATGTATGTTTTTACGAAAAACTTGCAGAAATCCTCGCTGGAAAATGACGAGCTTGTTTGCTATTAAGAATAAATAGGGCATAAGATTTATCATCATTATCCTCATACTTAACCATTTTTTTATACCACGTAGAGGGCAGACAAGCACACGGCCCACCTGATGGGAAGTGGTCACCGTGGCCTATGGACGTGTGCAACACCAAGAGCGTCACCCACGCGCTGCCGACCATAAAGAGAAGGGGCGGGGGTAGGAAAGGGTGGGGATGCTAGGAAGCGGTGGGGAGGAGGAGGGTACAGTGAGCTCTAGCTACCTTACTTACCGCCGGGAACACAACACGATGGTTATTATGGCCGCGGTCTTCTGTAGGGCGGATGTACTTCTCCAGCCGGACAATTGCCCAGGCGAATTGAATAAATAGCCAATTAATGTCCAAAGTGGCAGGGCCATAAACACATCACGCTCAGACGGTAGTTGCTCTCCAAAAATAGTTCAAAATTTTGACGCAACTTGGAAATGGAGGTAGGACACGACGGTATTTCCCGTCCAAACTGAGCTGTCCGACTGGGGTAGTACCTCCGCCTTACAAAACTCCGCCCTGAGCTCACGGGCGGGATTCTGCGCTATCAGCACAGAAACTCTCTCAACCTCTCCCCTCTCCTCCTCTATCCCATTCACTCCCTACCCCTCCTCCAGGGTCGGCAGCTTGAGTGTTACGCCATAAGTTTAAAGGTTCTTCGGGAAATATAGAAAATAGGACATATGCTACTTTTCATTCCGGAATCGCCTCGCTGTGTGTGTTCTACCGCCTATACAATGGCGTGTGTTCAGATGAATTGTTCGACATGATGCCAACGGCCACTTTTTATCATCGCACCGCTCGCCACAGGCAGCGAATCCATCCTCACACGTTGCATCCATCATTGGTGTGCACTGTGAGGTATGAGAGGAATTTTATTCCGCGCACGCTTAGGCTGTGGAATGACCTCCCTGCTGTGGTTTTCCCTAGCGTCTACAATTTGGGGTTCTTTAAGGGCATTAGAAGGTTTTAAAAGATCGGCAGCGCGAGTGTGATACCCCTGGTGTTGTACACGTAAAACATAGGTCACGGTGACCGCTTCACATCAGGTGGGCCGTGCGCTTGTGTGCCACTTAAGTGGTATAAAAAAATTCCTGTGATCAGGATCAGCATTTCACGTGATTGGAGCTTTAAGAAACAGTCTGCTTGCACTTATATACACCTCGTATTAGGGTGATTAAACCTAATTTTCCTCTTTCACAAAGGTTAAATTCTTTTATCTTTTAGAATTGAATTTTTAATTTTTGAAAACACATTTTGGTGTGGCGATACTGTTCCACCAGGTCCAATGTATCCAGCTCCCTTAAGTAGGTACAGTCGTGTAGATAAGCGGTGTTGTCCGCGGCGTCTTTGTGCCCAGCTTTGTGCCGCCGCCGCCTCCGATTTTGTTATTGAATATAGGGTTGCCACGCTGTGAAAAATTGGGGTAGTTTTTTAAGCATTCATGGTTACCAGCACAGCGTGAATCCTGGTTGCATACGTGTACTTTAGACCCTGGCGTTTGCTCTCCTATTATTTTATTTCATTTGATTTATCTTGGCTTTTGTGGGCGCGACTGACGTATAGCCTCCTAACTCCTTCGCCCTTCTCTTCAGGGTAGGCAGTGCGTGTGTGACATCTTTTGTGTTGCACACGTCCATAGGCCACGGTGACCGCTTCCCATTAGGTAGGCCGTGTGCTTGTCTGCCACCTACCTACTAAAAGACTGAACAAAATAATGTAACGTTGCGTTAGTATTACAAATATCCACGTCATTTTAATACAAGATCATTGTTTTAAATTCATTTAAAATACAAATATAAAATCCGCATCGCGACAGCCCTACCGCACGCGACGCCAACCATATTATTGACACAATAAATTCTAACGCACGCATTTTTAAAACCAGCCTCCACGCACACACGCACACAATACGAGATCAGGTGTGATCACACACACATACGCACAACCATAATGCGAGAAAAGGCACGCACGCTCACACACATAGATGATTGTGTGAATATTGATGCACACATATAAACTATTGAGCTTCTGTCCCATTGTCTTGTAAGGAGCGACTATTTGAATTAATGAGTAGGTGAGTACTGGTTTGACAGTACAAGCAAACACTGTGATTGGAACTGCATTGCTTAAGGTCTAGCAATTACTACTTCGAATATATTTTTTTAATAGATTTATAATTATATTAATTAATGTTGTTTTAAATTACTAACGTAGTCAACAAGTTAATTATCCCTATTCAGTGACGTTAAGCCAGTACTTCTTGGGTCTACATTTCTTACTTCTCATCAGGTGAGCCGTGTGCTTGTCTGCCACCTAAGTTGTATAAAAAACGGGTAGTCAGATAGTCGCCACAAAACTTAGCCACACCAGCAAAGGAGCCTCTTCTACATTTGACGCCTGAATTAACTTCTGAATTTGGCTCTTATTTGCCAATTGCCAAGAATGTAAAGAAAAATGGAAGTTCTCATAGGTTCGCTAGGCAGATGTCACACTATATCTGTAAATTCTTATTTTCACATAAAATTACTATTAGAATACGTTGAATAAAGATACATAATATCATGCCATTTGCCATCACGGCAATGGATCTCACCTAAGACAAATAAAACTTAATAAAAAAAGAAAATATTTATTTACAGATTTCTACACGCCCATTCTGATTCTGATCTGATCATTCTGATTCTGATTGAATTAGTCAATAACATTGACTAATTCAATCAGAAACGTCGGTATAATCTGCCAACGCTCCTCGCTAAATGCCGTCAATGTGACACCTGCCTTACGCAGACGGATGTAATTGTAAAGTGCTAAATTTATAGAACACTAACGTAGGCATTAGTAGGCAATGAATATCAAAGTTGATTGGTTACAGCGTCCGCGTCGTACGGCCGTGGTTTCGCGACATTTCGCTGAGGAATAATCGCTGTAACAAGAGCCTGATTCTGTAAAATCACCTGCGTTTTTGAAAACGTGTGCTTTCGAAGTTTACGAAAATGACAGATATTAATTTTTAACCGTAATCAAATTTGATTTTGTAGAAAAATATTTGTTACACTCTGGAGAAAGTTTTAAGTATAATACTGACTACCTAGCTATACTTAGTTCAGTTTTATTTTTTTTATAAAATAATTCATAATGTAAATTGAAAATGAATTAAACTATGATTGATTTTTTAAATGTTTGATAACATTACCATACCAAATCACAATTTTTTTCACTTTTCCTCCTAATCAAGTTGAAATCACAATCATGTTTTGAAAACGTATGGCTTTACGGAATCAGGATTATTACAGAAACTGCGAATATAATGTAGTGATAAATTAAGCTCGTTTACAGTTTATAGTCAATTTAATTTTTTATTATTGGTCACGTCCACGTCAATATGACTTCACCTGGCCTGATGGTAAAGTCTCAGGAGTGAGGGTCACCATTACAGACACAGACACTTAAAAAAATGGCCGATTTATATTCCTACCTCTTCCATCCTTTTTTTATGTCGGATACGTCAACATGACTTCACCTCGTCTGATGGTAAGCTAAAGGCAAAGTCTCTGGAATGGGAGTCACCATTGCAAATACCGACGGCCTCATCAAATGTTTTTTCACGCCCTGCAGGTGGTTACGGGTTAGAGGCATCTGTTGTCATCATATACCAATATTTTGCTACCTTAGTAGTAAAAATTCGTTACCCACCCACCAATATTTCATTGCCCCATAACTCCACTTAGTCACACAACATTGTATTTAATTACCAATAAAGTTAATATTAATCCTAATTTCTTAGATTATCTGTAGAAAATTTTCGAGCCTACACGCACTAAAGATCTTATCTGCTGGCAACCCTCCATAGTATAGAGATACAAGTATCGATAAAATTTTATCGATCATTTGAAACGCGGCGACTTAAAAGCGGCGTTTTAATTGTCGATAAAATTACGACTCAATTAAAATTTTACGTGCATATAATTTATTATTGGAACTAAGAACTGAGGTAGCCAAATGGTTTATAACCAGTGATGGTCGAATTAAGTAAATTGATGTAACGGATGGAGCATTAGTTAAATTGGTCAGCTGTCTCTACGGCTGGCGTTCCGGGTTCAATCCCCTCTTGAGATCAATTAGAAATCCTTACAAAATGAAATTAATTTTGGACCATCAGATTAAATAGGTTTTTGACATCATTAAAAGTTTTTGTTTTTATACTACTTAGGTGGCAGACAAGCACACGGCCCACCTGATGGGAAGCAGTCACCGTGGCATATGAACGTGTGCAACACTAAGGGTGTCACACACGCGCTGCCTACCCTGAAGGGAAGGGGGGAGGGCTGGGAAGGGGTGTTGGGAGGAGGGGTACAGTGAGCTCTGGCTACCCTACTTA
Organism: Lithosia quadra; assembly: GCA_963576445.1. Lineage (NCBI taxonomy): Eukaryota > Metazoa > Arthropoda > Insecta > Lepidoptera > Erebidae > Lithosia > Lithosia quadra. The sequence goes on along the minus strand of OY754899.1, from coordinate 704,057 downwards.
CCGCCGGGAACACAACACGATGGTTATTATGGGCGCGGTGTTCTGTAGGGCGGAGGTACTTCCCCAGTCGGACAGCTCATTTCGGACGGGAGATACCTCCTTACACGTACCTAAATATAGTCGCCACCACAGCATAAATTGCTACACATGCCATTATTAACGGTTATACCTACATATAATACTTGCATATCAAATCCAAGAATTAAAGATAAACCTCTTTACGGTACACGACACGTTACATGCATGAGAAAAATCGAAAGATAAAGTAAACACATCCACAATTTCAGGTAATTTTATCGACAAAACTGTCGGTACGCTGTCTCTTATCGATAAACGCTCGGCCGGTGTATCGAGTCGATAAAACGTTCGGTATAAAGCGCTTTTATCTGCGCTCATTACGCTTGTAGCTTTACTTAGCAAGTTGTATTTTGCTTTAATGCTATGAGATATTAGTCTCATGATCTGTATGTTTGTTGAGGTTTTAATGCTTGACTTATAAGAGTTACTTACGAAATTAATAATTTTAAATGCATATATTTGACTAGCAACTTCTTTCGGGTAAATTTAGATTTTTTGTGCGTAACCCTATAACTTACCCTACCTATGTTACGCCTTATAATGTTACCTATCTGCCAGTGAAAGTCCCATCAAAATCGACCCAGCCATTCCAGAGATTACGTCTTTCAAACAGACAAAATTATTAAAATTACTTCTTTGTTATATTATTATGTATCGTGGATACACTCAGATACATTGCTTGTCTGCCACCTAAATGGTATAAAAAATTAACATCGACGAGTAGCACTACCGGTGTAGGTATGTAGGTAGTAGTGACCCCGGTCCTGAGACTTTACCTTTAGCTTACCATCAGGCGAGGTTTTGACATTTGACGTTTGACATTTGACATTTTGACGTGTCCTATTTTTTTTTATGTCGGTAACGTCAATATGACTTCACCTCGCCTGATGGTAAGGTAAAGGTGAAGTCTCAGGACTGGGGTCACCACTACATAAACGGATATTATAAAAAGCTTTCAAACGAAATTCAACCCTATCGCCGCTCTGTCTGTGAACCGTCAATATGAACTGTTGCTACTTGAAGTCGACAGCAGCTGAAGGTTCACAACCTCGGAGTACGAAAATAAGCGCGTATCGGTCACATCTTGACTGATGCACATCGCGTATTACATTGTGCGCGGTACGCCACCGTGACGGATGGTGTTATGCACTTATTGCAATTAATTATTTAAAGTCGCTTAACAGATTGAGGTCCCGGGTCGGCTGCTAACCAGGGCCCCGATTCTGCTAAAGGCAAACCACTGACACTCTAAAAATGCTATTTAATTGTAGACTTTTAATCATACAGTTAAAGTCTAAAATCAAATGAAAATATTTCATTTAACTTTTTTATTCGCTCTATAAAATATCATTTGATTTTAGACTTTAATTTGATAACAATAAAGACTACAATTAAATGGCAATCTTTAGAGTGTCAGTGGTATAACAGTGGTTTGCCTTTAGCAGAATCGAGGCCCAGGTAAAATGGGGCTATCTAGATGCTGGGGGCGGAGGTTGTGATTGCGGTGCACTTCCGCAAACCATAGACTACCTATTGTCGTGCTCGCTGTGCCCTAACACCTACTCAGCTGGAGACCTATGAATGAATTTTGGGCTGGCCATAATTTAGTTTTATTTAGTTTAATTTAGTTGAACATATTGCCATCGACAAATTTAAAGGTTATCCCAGAGAATAATAATAAATAAAAATATACCAACAAAAAAAATAATGGAACTGTAAAAAACAGTAATAATAAAAGGTGTCTGACATTCAAACATTATAAATTTTATATTAATTTTATTTAACATTAAATTCGGAGTTATAAACCAAGCCCGGAAGCTTATAAAATGTAAAAATATTTCATACCTACTTACTTAATAAAATCCTGCTAAGTCAATTTATTTTACAGTAACAGTTATTAAATCAATTAACTTTATTTCAATTTTAATTAAAATTAGCGGTTCCGTTTCGAATAATAAAATCCTTTCTGTCATAAAACTTAACAGTGTAACCGCTGCAGGAATAATAATTGCTATAAAAAATATTATTGTTATTGTGAGCGAAAATGCATAAAATTTTTGAAATGCAGTTTCTTAATTAATTGTTATGATTTTTATTGTTTTGAAATGCAAAAATGATGGATGGTCTTGACTTCTCACAATATAAAATTAATTAAAAGTATGGTCGTAAAGTTGCTTGCTTTGTTGTAATTTCCTTCCAAGAGTGCTTACATTATTACGTAGGCCTGTCATTTCTTGCTAAATGTAGGGCCTCTCCTGGGAATCCGTAAAGCAATCCGTAAGTATATAGTAATTTGGTCGAATTCATAAAATATAACCAAAAATGTGAGTTTTTATATACAAAGTCTACGAACTACTTGGGAGCATCGGGGTCAGTGGTTGGTTAGAATTTTAATGCATAATCAATCTTTTTATCTATAGGTACTAATTATATCCTAAAATACTATAAATATGAAAATTTGTAGGTACCGAAGTGTGACATGTGGATGATTTTTCGCAAAACCGACTAAACTGATATGAAATTTGACACAGAGGTATATATTATAATAGTCTGAAATAACTCAAAGGCGACTTTTAATCACGAGAATAGTTTTCTGTAAGTCGTGGGAATTGTTGTGAATATTTACAGAAACTAGATAATAAGGAAGTTCTATTATTAAAAACACAAACAATGTGTAAGTACCTAATGAAATTGAAAGTAATACCTAAGTTTAATTGACCTCATTTAGTCATTGAAATCTTTGATTTGCCGATGTTAACAATACAGGTGGTCAAAATAATCAAGTACGAAAGTTATTTTTAATATGTAGATAATCATATATAGTGAAATAATTTACAAAACAATTAGTTATTAGATAGGTATGGGGTACCTAAATACCAGAATTACATGTGCTTGCTTCGATATGATTATATAGATACTTAGATTACAAATAAACTCAATTATAATCAACTTAATTTATGCACTTGACATAATAAATAAATTAATATGTACACATTTTAGATTATTATTAAATTAATAAACACTATTTTATCATAAGACATGATAATAATCACAAAATGAGTGAATACTTTGCTTATATTACAATCAATAAAAATATATTGGAAATTTATTTTATTTTTATGCTGATTAGCAAGTATAAATCTATGTAAATTTTATAATATACCTACGTGACTTAATTACTGCTCATATCTAAATTGAACGTATGTAGGGTTGACAATTTTCTACGGTGCACTTCAAGTGGTGGCCCCAAAGAAAATTTAGTACATACGAGAATCCCACCTAACTATTAATTTATCAACTCACGCATCTAACCACCCTGACAGATCACTTTTAAAATCTCTTAAGCACATCTTCTTAATAGACATCGAAGGATAAGCTGGAGATATTATTCAACTTCAATCTCTCTAAGATGTTAGTCATAGACCACACATTGATCTGTCGTGGTTTGAGATAACGCTAACGATTGACTACTAAGCGAATATAAATGAGAGAAGCGACAGAATCGATATGTAATGTACATCAATAAACTTCTCTTGTAAATAACCTATTTCAGAGATAAGAACTAGCCTATTTTCAGTCAGATTTGTTCAGCCATCTTTGCGTTCATCTATACCTACTCACAAAATTTCGCGTAAAACCAATCAGCGTAAATTATGAAAAGATGCAAAATAAATCGCTATATAATCCGTTACACATAATTTTTGATTTTCAAAATTAGACCGATACAAACAAACATGTACCTACTTATTCATAATATTTTAGCGTGAATCAAATTCACTGTCGCCAACGTAGCATTCAAACTAAAAACAACCACACTCTTCGTCAAACTTTACCACTCGTAACCAGGTCCTAACGTATAAGTATATACTTTTATAAGATGGGTCCAGTACTATCCAGGCAACGTTCTTATCTGTATATAATGAGTTATTTGTACCTCAGTAATTACCTAAAATACAAAAAACCCATTCCAAAAAGACCACAGAAACACAAATTATCACTAAAATTTCTCTATGTAATATCAATCATCATTCCATCCACCAATTAAAAATAAAGTAAGTAAATACCAATTAATACACAAATATTACGTATTCACACATATTACGTATATTCTAATGGACTAGTAAGATATTATTCTAGTTTCCAACATTTGTCACGTTGAACAAATAACCGACTACCTCCAATTAAGGGAACATCATAAAACAGTAATTAACTAACATCAAACTCACGACACTCCACAACGCTACCTGCAAACCATCTTCAGGAAACCATACGAGTAAAAGAGACGATACAGAAAGAGATAGCTAGATTATCGCTATGCTTAGGCGAGGGGCGGCGCTAAGCCACGCCCAGCAGTATCGATCGACAACTGGTATAATTTATTCATAATTTCTGTTATTATGTCGTCTTTGGTATAAAATTTGTAAGCTGCCGCATTTGCAGGGTTAACCGATGTTTTCGGGAATGTTATACAGGGTCGTTCCTCTTTCACACCAAGAAAATAGCATGTTGCAATAAAGGTAGACTGATGGTTAAAGTAACATTTTTTTTTATTTTTCGCTAGTTGATCTAGCCACAGAACATTAAAAAAGATTTTTCTTTGTTCTGTGGATCTAGCAAACGTTGCTTTGCGATAGGTACTTCTAATATTATAAAGAGGAATAATTTGTTTGTTTGTTATCGATCCCACACCCAAAGGGGCCATACCAAAACCGTAGATGGCCCTGGGTCATGGACCGGGCCACCTTACAACCTAGCGTATAAAGACCTGAGATGGCGTGCGGTTTTAGTCGGTTCAAGTCTGATAAAACCGCCACCGCAAGACACAGGGGCGGGATTTCCAAAAAAAAATTAGTAAAAAAAAAATAATGGGTATAAATTAAGGCACTAATACTTCCGTTCAAAAATAAATAAATATACCACGACATATTGCACAGACCTTAGACCCAAACTAAGCAGAACCCACATCATGGGTTCTAGAATGAGGTTTTCTAATATGGTTGTTTTTATGTATACCTACTTAAGTAATTTTGAAAACGTGGCGTTACAGAATCGGACGCCAGGTGGGTCATGTTATTTATCTGCCACCTATTCGTGCTAGTAAAGAATTCCAAGTCTTTATGGTGCGGCAAAGAAAAGAGGCACCGAACCGCTTGGTTCTTGATGAAATTGATTCCAACGTGTGAGGTTGATACCTCAGTCTGGCACATGTTGTTCTGTACTCGTATAGGAAAAAAGATGTGGGATTAGTTGGAAGAGTTCATCGGAACACGGAACATTTCAACTTTAACTTACCATTAGGCGAGGTGAAGTCATACTGACGTGTCCAATATAAAAAAGATCGTCTATGTAACGTTCGTTTATACTTCCGACTACTTTTTAAAAAAATTCTCTCTTCTCTCACAGAAAAACTCCGCCTGTCGCTCTGCGTGGGCTGCGGTGGTCAGATCCACGACCAGTACATCCTGAGGGTAGCTCCAGACCTGGAGTGGCACGCCGCCTGCCTCAAGTGCCAAGAGTGCAGGCAGTTCCTCGATGAAAGCTGTACCTGCTTCGTCAGAGATGGGAAAACGTATTGTAAGAGAGATTATACTAGGTAAGTTATGAAAATATATCGTTTTTTGTACAACGTAGGTGGCAGACAAGTACACGGCCCACCTGATGGCCCATCAGGTGGGCCGTGTGCTTGTCTGCCACCTACGTTGTATAAAAAAAAACATGTGTGTTAGTACCACAGAGCAAATATTCTATACTTACTAAAATATCTGTGCTTAGTACAATGAAGTACAGTTGGCATAAAAAGTTGATGTAGACTAAGAAATTTTACACAAATTGAAGTAGGTAGGTACGTTATTATAATTAAGTGATGTTGTTTTCGGATTTTATGTAAAGTTTTTGTATTAGGGCTAAAGTGATCTTTTTTAGGTAAACGTAATCTGTTTAGTTACTGAACTAGATAACGCCACGACTGTTTAAACAATAACAACACATTTTCAACAAATTTTGACAGAACATGAACATATATCTACTTCTAAAATATTTATGTAATATATATCTACCTACCTACACTTAGAAGTATTTTAATTAGAAATAAAGTGCTTAGACGACTTTGTACATGACAGTTTATTTGTCCACAAAAGCAGAGAGAAAACATTGATTTTATCAACTCACGTACAGATACCACAACACCGAGCCAAATTTTTCTTTCAGAGATTAATAGAAAAAATAAGTCACGTTTGTTTATGTACCCTCAAATACGACAGTAAAACACAACTCACAACACTAATTCCAAATTCCCAAAGAAAATATTTCACAGACAAAAAAAAACAAGAGTAATCGAAAACGCGCTTATCCGGCCGACGATGTAAACGGGAACAAACAGAGATCGTATTCCCGCCGCCCGCCGCGCTGTCAAACTGACGTTTGTTTTGGCGCCAAAATACATAATGCCGAGTTGAGCTGCGTTTGTTTTCACTTCGGCACATCACAGTGAGATATTACAAACACATTTTGCTGGCCACAAAACTAATATTGACGGAGCTACAATGAAATATAAGCCTTATATTGATGACGGTACAATCTTTTAGGTTATGTCAACTCACTTTGCCAAACGCAAGAGATTGTTTGTTATTGTAATACTATATTTTAGCAGCAAAGATAGAAGGGTGAAAAGATAAACATTATAGGTTATTTTAGTGAATTTCATCTTTGGTCTATGCGCGAGAGTGGCGCCCGACTTATGATTGACGTTATGCTAGGGTTCTAAATATAGAAATGGTGTACGTTTAAGAAAGTAATTTATAATTTACATAAACGGAAGGCACTATTATTGTGATCGGAATGCTTAAGGAGTCTTGAGACTTCCTGACAAAGACTTTTGTTATATTCTTTATGATAAAATGCAATTTGACACCAAAAAATGTTATAGGTAGGCACATAGCTAAATGACATAATTATAAATCTTTGAGATATACTATCAACAAAAAAGTAGCTTAACAAATCCTATTTTATTGATCATCTTAGTTCCTAAACCTTTCAAAAAAATAATAAACACAAAATGAAAAACATTAACTTTGTCCTCTGGAGATTATAAAACCACTTAGATCGCTTCATTAATTTATTTGTTGGTCCATGTAGGTATTTCAATGCATAAAAGCCAATAAAAGGTTCATAATTAACTACTAATGTTGACCAAATTAATTTTGTAAGATGGATGGAATACGTGTAAAAGGATATGGAAAGGAAGGGAATGACAGAGGAGATGGCATCTGACAGGAATGTATGGAGGAGAATGACATGGTTGTCTGACCAAAAATTATTGGGAATGTTGAACGAATTTTGTAGCTAAATGTAGACTATAGGTACTTGTATCATTACTTAGTATTGCTTAAAGGTGTGGATGACGTTTGAATACAAAAAAAGGAGTGGACCTCACTTAAGTACTTTTACTCCAGGGTGCGAGCAAAAAAAAAATAGGGTGCGAGCATCCCGGCACTAGAAGACCTGAGACGGTGTGCGGTTATAGTCGGTTCGAATTCAACCGCTTCACTCGCGACGGGAGTGGTATACGTGGGGATTTCTGCCCGAAAAAAAGGGATTTTTACTTATTTTTTTATTTATTTATAGCGTCTAACTCTTTGATGTTTGTAAATATGTCAATGTTATCTTACATTCATAGAAATGTTCGATAAAAATACGGAATAGATTTTGTAATAGATAGTGGATAAGGAATTGTTAGAACTGATAGAATCGCTCGCCGTGTTTACTAACTTGGCTAAGTTTGTTTTGAGAAATTGTTTTTATTAGGACGAGGCGATGGCCTCTTGTCACTCGAGCTAATGTTGTGATATTGGCAGCAAAGTAGCTGAATATATTCTAATTTACTCACCACCTAAGGTTTAAAACATTTCAGTAGGTAATGAACACTCGGCACTATAATATTTTTAAAGTATTTATATTAGATTATAACAAAAAAAAATAAAAATTGCATAATATGTTTAGTAAAAAAAATAACTATACCTATGAATACCATAATTGCACATCATAACTTCATCAATTACTTAATTGATATTCAAAGACAAGCCGGGGTCGGCCTCGCAGAGTAGGTATACACTGACCAAATTAATGAATTATTGCAAAAAGGGAAGCTATGTATGTATGTATGTATATTATAAAAACTATATTATCAATAAATGGTTGCAAATAATTTTGATTTTTTCGTTCAGCTAGTTTTTTCTGATGTTTAACAACTTTCGTTGCTAACGGTACCTACTTCCGCGACCGCCACCAAGATCAATTTCCGTACAAACTTTCCGTCTATAACTTCCTGCAATCCCTTTAAAACAATAATATCCAAATATAGCCCATCAACTTTATAATTAACCCTTTTAAACACTAACGGAATCGGAAACGTACTGTTTATAGCCGCACGCGCACCTACCACATCAATCTATCGAAGATAAACATAGGATATTTACTGTAATACGCTGGTAATTATTTAGGTATAACAAAAATGCTATTGTTTGTGTGCCTATTTATAATCAATCATTCTATGAAAACAACTTGTATAGGTAGTTGTAATGTTTTTTTTTTATTCAGGATAGGCTTACGTTTGACCACTATCTCACTTTATTATCTTTTAAATTCCCGTTTACACTATCTCACCTGATGGTAAGTGACGATGTGGTCTACGATGAATCACGCTTGCCTAAAAGGATCCTATTCACTCGTGACTTGAATACTCCCAGGTTATAGCTTTCCGGAAACACAGACTCGGGCAGGGAATTCCACTCCTTAGCTGTACGTATGATGAATGTACCTATCCGCAAAGCGTTTTGTAGGTAGGTATTCGACTGCTCAAGGGGCGCGGATTCGATTCCCTGTTCAATGCAAGTATTTGTATGCAAGAATATGTCTATTTGCATCTACATACATAGATATGCTCACGCCTTTTCCCTCCGGAGTAGGCAGAGTCAACAGCCCGCCATCTGCCTCTGTCCTTACATACTTCACGCGCTTCCTCTACTGTCATAAAACCTTTCATACTGATTATTTATAGTAATAACGCCATTGTTTGTATCATGGTGTACTTATAATCAATCATTCTAAGGAAACAACTTGTATAAACAAATACTTGTATAAGTTCTACTGTCAGTTTTGACACTTGTATCCTATAGTTTCGAAAGGATGTTTTAACGAAAGTAGTTTACGATTAAATTAATGACTTATGTGTATGTGTCATACAATAGGACACCCAAGTAGGGTTCATCTCGCCTGATGATAAGATAAAGGAAAAGTTTAAAATATATGATCATATTACCTTCTTTTTTAAGTCGGTTAAGGTAACCCTCTCCAGAATGTAAAATATAACATAACATAAACTCACGCCTATATCTCCGAAGGGGTAGGCACAGGTGCTAGCACCCACATTTCGCCAGTTTATGTTTAGGTCCCAATGTAATAGGTGGCGAGCCTATTGCCATTAACCAGCCACTTAACTGCGAACACATAACTTCGAAAAGTCATTGGTGTGCCATGGTGAACCTGGGATCGAACCCGAGATCTCGTCTCTGCAGTCCATTGCCCAGACCACTAGGCTACCGCGATTTTTAATGTAAAGTATACTTTTCTACAAACGCCAAGATACTCGCGGATAAACATACATATTACAGGTCAAACTGTGTACCTCCTATTGAAGTCGGCTAAATATAATTTTCAGTCACAGCTTATTTTGACCTACTTATCTAATAGTAACCCTTTTAAATCACCCATGGTGACGAGCAGAATACCCGGACACAGTCCAAACGGCTCAACCATCTCCCTGCAGTTGGCTCGTCAATTAGCGAAACCCTACACCGGAGGGGAATATCATCTTACTGTTTACACGGCCATTCACAGATGTGTGCGATTCGCTTCCCGGCGGGGGCAATACATGTATGAGATTATTCAGATGTATTATATTCTGAAAGACCACCTACATTCGTATATCTGTTGAAGAAAATTAATATATTTTAATCTAATATATAAAATTTCCATGTCACATTGTTAGTTACCGTACACCTCCGAAACGGCTTTACCGATTTTTACCAAATTTTATATGCGTATTCAATAGGTCTGAGAATCGGCTACTATCTATTTTCCATACCCCTAAGTGATAAGGGTTGTTCATCCTTAAAATGCAAAACAACGTTTGCCGGGTCAGCTAGTGTTTTTTTATATATACGTCACGTAGATATGACTTCACCTCGCCTGATGGTAAGCTATAGTTAAAGTCTCAAGAATGGGAATCACCATTATAGATACAAATAATGCTTCAATAGTAGCCCTCAGCTTGACGGCCTCATCAATTATCACGCCCTATTTTAAAGGATCCGGGACTGTAGGAGGACGCTGGTAAAGAATTCCAAGTCTTTATCGTATGGCAAAGAAAATAAGCTCTGAACCGTTTGGTTCTTGATGGAATTGTTTGTTTCCGTATGAAGGTGCACGTTTTGTTCTGCATAAGAAAAAATTGAAATCACACATTTAAAAAATTCTAGATGCGCGGGCAAAACATCTATCGTTGACCACATTATCACTTACAATCTGGTGAGATTGTGGTTAAACGCGAGCCTATAGACTTAAAAAAAAAAACATTATTAATATTTCTGTGGAGGAAAGAGGGCAAGGGCAATACATGACCAAATTGTAGACCAACAACTTAAAAGCGTGCTCGATCGTTGACCACATTATCACTTACCATGGTGAGATTGTGGTCAAACGCAAGCCTATCGACTTTAAAAAAAAATACTGTTTCTATGGAGAAAAGAGGGCAAGGGCAATATATTATGACCAAATTGTAGACCAACAATTTAAAAGCGTGCTCGATCGTTGACCACATTATCACTTACCATGGTGAGATTGTGGTCAAACGCAAGCCTATCGACTTTAAAAAAAATACTGTTTCTATGGAGAAAAGAGGGCAAGGGCAATATATTATGACCAAATTGTAGACCAACAATTTAAAAGCATGCTCGATCGTTGAACACATTATCACTAACCATCTGGTGAGATTGTGGTCAACCGCGAGCATATCGACTTTAAAGAAAACATTATTACTGTTTCTATGGAGAAAAGAGGGCAAGGGCAATATATTATGACCAAATTGTAGACCAAGAATTTAAAAGCATGCTCGATCGTTGACCACATTATCACTTACCATGGTGAGATTGTGGTCAAGCGCGAGCCTATCGACTTTAAAAAAAACATTATTACTGTTTCTATGGAGAAAAGAGGGCAAGGGCAATATATGACCAAATTGTAGACCAACAATTTAAAAGCATGCTCGATCGTTGACCAGATTTCCACTTACCATCTGGTGAGATTATGGTCAAACGCGAGCATATCGACTTTAAAAAAAAAACATTATTACTGTTTCTGTTGAGGAAAGAGGGCAAGGGCAATAGGTACATGACCAAATTGTAGACCAACAACTTAAAAGCGTGCTCGATCGTTGACCACATTATCACTTAGGTACCATCTTAGATTGTGGTCAAGCGCGAGCCTATCGACTTTAAAAAAAAATACTGTTTCTATGGAGAAAAGAGGGCAAGGGCAATACATGACCAAATTGTAGACTAAGTAAAATGTATGTATCAGATAAAACAATACAGTCCTAAATCAAAAGCAATCACTCAAAATGGAGACGGTATCTGATTGTCATCATTTCTTTATCAGAAGACAGTGAGGTGTAATACAATATTTAAGTATTAATCATCATTTACTTGGTGATAATGTCGCTGATTGTCAATAGGTACTGATTGTCAATGTTGATGGTAGATTGAAATGCAGTGTCATATTTTATCTGTTGTCAATAATTTGCGATTGCCTGTATGTTATAGACAAATTGTGGAATAACCTCCTAAACCTCCTAAGGAAATCAGGGAGGTAAGTTCCCTCTTTCTCCTTTTTTTTTCGTGCGGAAATCCCCTTGGATACTCGTAAATAATGGTTTTATTACAAAACGTTATTTTGTTATATGAAATATTTTGTTTAATATAACAAAATAAATAATTTTGATCCTTCATTTTTGAATGTAACATTTAAGGGTTAATTGCATGAAATAAAAAAAATCATTCAGTAAATAGGTACTCTACGACATTCTAAACAGCGCTACTAGATCCAAAGTATGCATATTTTAACTGTGTTATCGGTTCTAGAATGCGGATAAAATACCTACTTATATACATTTTTTTGTAAATACACACAAACCTACATAAGAACACCCAGACCAATGCACGCAAATATTTGCACAGAGCGGACATCGAACCTACGACCTTTGATTTAACAGTCGAATGATCTACCGTTACGCCACAGAGGTCGTCTGATAGCAATCTTTATTATAAGTAGACCAAGATCCATGTTTGTTAAAAAAATTGTCTTAATAATATGGCTACCTACAGGAACTTGTTTCCTTCCTCCTATAGTCCCGGGGCTTTTAAGCGGGGCGTAAATAAGCATTTGCTGAGGCCGTCAAGCTGAGGGCCGCCACTGTAGCACTACCTTTAGCTTACCATCAGGCGAGGTGAAGTCATTTTGACGTGTCCTATATAATAAAAAAAAAGAACTCCGACAAAATTACTCACCTTTTTAGTTTTGATATCAAGAAACATGACCCCTGTCCTGTGACATTACCTTTAGCTTACCATCAGGCGAGGTAAAGTCATGTTGACGTGTCCAATATAACAAAAAAAAGAAACTATATTATAGACAAAATCATCACAAAAATATATTTCAATTCTATACCAGACTACTAACCCTAAATTACGCCCCACAGAACAAATATACCTATAGCTACATACCTGCGGGTACTATAACCCTACCGATACGTATAGCAAAGCTTTTAGCGGAATTGCCGGAGGGTGGGAGGTTCCGACCTCGGTCGATGAACCTCCCCCGCAGGGAGGGCTTTAAAAATACATTCCACGCGCATCTCGGCCTATGCTGGTTTTATAAGTTGTTTATTTATCGTCGATTGAATTTTAGGCAGTTTTTTTATTGCACGGAAAATATGGAAATATGGTTTTACGCTAAAAATGTAGCCATTTTCCATGGTGAAATATTGGAAACATTGCTATTTCTATACTTACTCTATTATTTTATATTCTATACAAATCGACATTTTTTTCCTTTCGACATTTTTTTTTCAGGTAACGTTCATTTTATTTACCCATTTACCCACTTTGCCAATGTTAAAATTTTAAATAAATTAATAACCAAACAAAATAAATATTTACATGGCGTCATAAAATTCCTCCGCATCATCACCGACTCGGTAATGTGCCCAGAAGGTTGCATTGCCATGTAAAAGATAATAAATAAAATTAAAGAAAAAAAATTCTTAAAATCAAGCCTTTTAGGCTTGTTTTTAAAAAAGGTGTTTTTTATTTGTTAATGTACTAAAAAGCTAAAAATAAATTAACCCTAATAAGAAAAAATATAAGACTTGATTTGGACGGGACTTTCGTGGGCAGATAGGTTAAAATAATATGACAAGATCAATCGCGCCATAAACTCTTTGGTATGGGGCGATTGACACCATGGTTCCAAACTCGTGGGGTCAAACGACTAAGCACCCTAATCTGCTTGTTCCAGGTTATTCGGCACAAAATGTGACAAATGCGGCACCTCCTTTAGTAAGAACGACTTCGTGATGCGCGCCAAAACGAAGATCTACCACATCGACTGCTTCAGGTGTTGCGCCTGCGCAAGACAACTTATACCAGGTATGCATAATTATACAGTCTTACGAGGGGCATCGAGGAAAAAGGGCATTAGAAGGATTTCACAGGGTCGGCAGCGTGATTTTGACGCGCCTCGTGTTGCATAAGTCCATAGGCCATGGTAATCGCTTCCCATCAGGTGGGCCGTGGACTTATCTGCCACGTAAATGGCTAAAAAGTCAAGCCTGCTGGACTAGTGCATAAAGTTCAATAAATAAATGAGTACTCAATAGTAATTTCAGTTACTGAAGAAAAAGACATTAGGAGGGGGGAGAAGCTCTCGTAAAAGCCAAGATAAGCCACTGTACTTACTAATATTGTATGGACACTTAAGAAATATTTAATGTATTATTTTGTGTTTACCATCAGGTGACGAATTCGCGTTACGGGAAGGAGGAGCCTTATATTGTAGAGAAGACCATGACGTGTTAGAAAAGGTAAGCCAATAACTCTTGGTTAATAAATAAATTATTATTAGGAGGGGAGGGGGGGCTATAACCTGGGAGTCTTCAAGTCTAGAGTGAATAGGTTACTTCTAGGCAACCGTGCACTACCATCGACCACATCATCACTTACCAACAGGTGAGATTGTGGTCAAACGCGAGCCTATTACAATAAAAAATAAAACTGTCATGGAATACGCAGTAACGCATCCAAGTGTTGTTGGTAATTGTTTTGTTTTTGTTCGTGTAGAGTGCAACAGCGAGTGGCGGCACGAGCGGCAACACAGAGAGCAACAACAACACAACACTTAGCAACAACAACTCACACCATCCACACGAACTGGGTTCTATGTCCGGTGAGTACAAAATAAACAAAATAAATTAAAAATAACTTTAAATATTTGATGACGTCCTGTTGTTGCGGAGAGCATTCGATTGCGAAGCAAGAGATTGCGGGTTCGATTCCCATTCATGTATATTTGCACGGCTCTAGGTGTTTGACTTTGACCCATTTTACACGGAGGTACGACATGACGGTATCAGATCTCCCGTCCGAATTGAGCAGTCCGACTGGGGTAGTACCTACCTCCGCCCTACACAGAACACCGCGCACATAATAACCATCGTGTTGTGCTCCCGCCGGTAAGTAGGGTAGCCAGAGCTCACAACCCCCACTCTACGTCTCCCTAATCCTCTCCTCTAAACCCCTACGCCACAGAGGTCGTCAATATAGAGTTTGGTAACACTAATTTTTACTATCAAAACCTGGAATTCTTTACCAGCTCACGTTTTTCCTTCCTCATACAGTCCCGGGTCCTTTAAGCGGGGCGTGAAAAAGCATTTGATGAGGCCGTCAAGCTGAGAGCCACCATTTTGGCACTATCGGTGTTTGTAATGGTGACTCCCGTTCTTGAGACTTTGCCTCAGCTTACTATCAGGCGAGGTGAAGTCATGTTGACGTGACCGACATAAAAAAAAATCGAGGTTTTAGAGGGGGACTAACACACCGTTATATTATATAAAGCCATTTGTGTCCTTGCTAACGTTCAGTAACCCCGATTTTTTGCTTAAAAAAAACACATTTATCAATCGATATCTAGACGAGACGCCTTTAGGCGCCACCTGCGTTTCTAAACGTCCATATTGTACATACGAACACGCAGTTTCTTTAGCAGACATACCTATACCGAATATATTAAAAAAAGTTAATATTCCGAAGAAAAAACAGGACAAACATACAAAGATAACGCACGCAACCATAGCACAAGATTAGTACAGAAACATTACTAATATTAGATCTGTACTATCGGACATGCGATTACTAGAACCTTATCGGTATCTACAAATTCGAGTATCGATAATCGTTTCGCGATCGTGCTGTGATTTGACGATAACACCTTTGATGTCGGCCGACAAAGGCGCCGATACGTTTGATAATGCCGAACAGCGTTATACGCTTGTTATATTTATCGGTTAATTAAAAATTGTCCAGTTACAGTAACATTTTCGGGAAACAGATAATGGGCTGCTCTTGAAATGAATTTGTGACCCCCTTACCGTCTATTGGGTGGATATAGAAAGTAAAAGTAAGCAAAAAAAAAAAAAGATTTTTGGACTCATCCAATATAGTTCAGGTTTTGGCCAGATTTAAATCACAGTCGGTTAAGTAGAAGCGGTGAGGAATAAAAGGCAAACACCGACATCCACGCGGGCAGAGCCGCAGGCATAGCGTAGTACAATAATATTCTACGACTACAACACACTCTACGTAGCGCTATCTAGAGCATAGCTTAACTTAATTGTAATATGGGTTCTAGCGGATAAACATACCTACTTAGATATATTTTCTTTTTTTTTTCAACCTAGCGTTAATCCCAGTCGTATCCAAAACTTTCACCTCGGAGTCTGGGGTCCGCTTTACCAGTCTTAACTGCGGATTTGGCTGGACCTCGATATTTTCCGTGAAGCGACTGCCATCTGACCTTCACAACCCAATGGTGACATTAGGCGATATCGAAGCATTGCAGCTAGATCATTGTTGTTGGACTTTTTAGGGCTCCAACTACCCGTAACGATTGCTCTAGATGTTTGTATGGCAACCGAGACCGACGGCTTAACGTTTCTTAACTGGCATAAGTTGATGATCATATCTAAAATAAAAAAAAATGTCAAGGTGACTTTGTACTCATCATCAACTTTTGAAACTTTGTAACAGTTTGTAACAAATTTGTAACCTTTGACTCCAGAATAATATGATCATCAACTATTGACGCTATTGACGATCCACATAATCAAGCGAAAAAATATTTGTCCTCAGCAGGAATCGAACCCGTAACCCACACTCGGGTTTTTTCATACCATAATCAGAATTTTTTTCGTTTATGAATTTATTACGTGCAAAACCGGGACGCATCAGCCCGTCCATTAATAAATCCTTTAATATTGAAGTGCTGGGGACACTGTCCACTGCCCACCCCAAATTTAACTAATTATGCGTAATTATAAATGTACAAAGTCGTCACTGGATCAGTTAGTGGATTACGAAGGTGTCAAATGGGGATCGAGTGGACAGGGGGACATGGGGCACTAATCCTGGTTATTACTCCCCCCTGCAAGATTGGATGGATGCCAATGTTTATTTCTTGTTGTAGTTTTAATTTTACATACAAAAATGTAACAGAAACAGAATCAAAATCCATTTAGGAGTTACGATGCCACAGACAGACTTACAAACACACACACACACACACACACGTCAAACTTATAACACCCCGTTCGGATTTCCGTCGGGGGTTAAAAATGATGAAAATATAAATGAAAGCAATGGTTGCCAAACTGGTAATAATATTTCCTAAACTGTTAGAGGTAGGACACGATGCTATCTCCCGTCCGAATAGAGCAGTCTGACTGGGGTAGTACCTCCGCCCTACAGAACACCGCGGCAATAATAACCATCATGTTGTGTTCCCGGCGGTAAGTAGGGTAGCCAGAGCTCACTGGAGGGATTCTGTGATGACAACGTAGAGACCAAATTCTCCTGCGTTGTCAGCTTAGAAACACTCTTAACCTCCCCAATCCCCATCAACCTATTCCCATTACACCCAGTGTAGCACACGTCCATAGGCCACGATGACCGCTTCCCATCTAGTAGGCCGTGTACTTGATTTGTCTGCCACCTGATAAAAAAAACGTAGTTTGCTATCTATATAAGGCAGTGTGACGTCAAAAAGATGTAATTACGTTACACTATTTTGAAAAATAAAGAAATTGAAATTGAAATTGAAATTGAAATTGTACTATATCTGATGATGATTATTATTATTTTTAATCTTAAGTCTGATCTACAGACTCCGGCAGTGAATCAGGGTCCCACAAGAGCGGCAGAGCGCGGACCACCGCCGCCACGGACGGCAAGCCGACGCGGGTCAGAACTGTGCTGAACGAGAAACAATTACACACCTTGAGGTAAATATCAAGATCTGTTCCCATTCCCACTTCCCATGGGAACATATTCCAGGTTACAATATATCCCTGTACCAACTTTCGGCCATATCCGTTCGAAAGCGACGGGAAAAACAAATCCATGTAGCGGTGATGCGAAATATGGATGTGTGGTGTGACGAGAATGGACAGAATAGAGGAAGTTTGAAAGTTGCACCAGTGAATGAAAAATTGAGAATCGACTGTCGTGGTATGGACATGTTATGAGAAGAGATGAAAGTAATGTTGTTGAAAAGGTTCAAAGTATGAATGTGGAAGCTTTAGGTGCAGAGGTAGGCCTAAGAAAAGATGGATGGAATGCGTGAAAGACGATATGGAAAGGAAAGGAGTGACTGAGGAGATGACATCTGACAGGAATGTGTGGCGGAGAATGACATGTTGCGCCGATTCCAAATAATTGGGACGAGGGCAGGTGGATGATAATGATCCATTCAGTGATAATGACTTTATAAACAATCTCTAACGTCATCGTTACAGTCGTACGGGAGTAACTGCCATCTGACCAACCTCTCACCTAACGTTAACCTATTAACCTAAAAGTATTCTATGGCCCAACTCCCTTCCTATCCTCTTGGCCACTCTCTTCATCACTCCCGGTACCACAGGCAACCATACACGAATGGCATCTTTAATATCGCAAGCATACACAAACTGCGGTAACCACAGGACCAAGAAAAATTAATGTTCTGTGGCGGTAACCTACCATCAGCTAAGCCGTATTCACTAGTAGTAAGAACCAAATGCATCTTCCAGAACGTGCTATGCAGCAAACCCTCGGCCCGACGCTCTGATGAAGGAACAGCTGGTCGAGATGACAGGCCTCAGTCCACGCGTCATCAGGGTATGGTTCCAGAACAAACGCTGCAAAGACAAGAAGAAGACCATCCAGCTGAAGATGCAGATGCAACAGGAAAAGGTGAGGACTGTTACCATCTTTGAAAGATATACTCCAATGGCATAGCCAGGTTGTGAGTGTCATATAAGACGACTTTGGAATAGAGCTGTCTGCAACTGCTACTACAAACTCTAAGAGGCATAATAGAAACTTAATATTACCTAAGGAACTAAGAATGATCCATAAATACTTAGAATTCTTTACCAGCGCATGTGTTTACTTCCTCCTATAGTCCCAGGGCCTTTAAGGCGTGAAAAAGCATTTGATGAGGCCGTCAAGCTGAGGGCCGCCACTGTAGCACTATCGGTTTATTATGTAGTGGTGACCCGGTCCTGAGACTTTACCTTTAGCTTACCATCAGGCGAGGTTCATAAAAAATGCAGCCAACATGAGAGGAAAGCCTCGCTCATCAATCAGTAAATATACCAGGATGCAGGAGATGTTATTTTGGAATCGAAAATCTTAGTCTGCAAACCCTCGCGCGAGTCTAGAGACTAGTGGAGCCAGTAATCATCATTGCGTTAGCCCTGGTTGCATTCGAGGCTCTATTGGGGGCCGCTTAAGTCAATAATGTGTATATACCCAAACCAGCCCTCTCTCTCTTGTTAAAGGTGATATCTTACCCTCATTTGCAACAGGAAGGCCGACGGCTCGGGTACATGTCCATGGGAGTTCCCCTGGTAGCGGGGTCGCCAGTGCGCCACGAGCCCGCAGGGTCGCTCGCGCTGGAGGTGACGGCCTACCAGCCCCCCTGGAAGGCGCTGTCGGACTTCGCCCTGCACGCGGACCTGGATAGGGCGCCGCAACACAGCGCGGCCTTCCAGCAACTTGTTAACCAGGTGAGTTCTGAATATCTAGTCAGTCAGATAATCCGTTTAACTACTTACGTTTGAGCAATACCTAGTAACCGCGCGTTAATATTAATTATGTGTTTAATTGTATTTTAGATAGTTTTCTAGGAGGTAGGACACGACGGTATCTCCCGTCTGAAATGTCGAGCAGTCTGACTGAGGTAGTGCCTCCGCCCTACAGAACACCGCGCCCATAATAACCATCGTGTTGTGTTCCCACTGATAAGTAGGGTAGCCAGAGCTCATTGTACCCCTCCTCCTCCCTCCCCTTCCTAACCTCCCTACACCTTCCTAGCACTCTCCCCTTCCCTTCAGAGTAGGCAGCGCGTGTGTGACACCCTTAGTGTTGCACACGTCCATAGGCCACGGTGACCACTTTCCATTAGGTGGGCCGTGTACTTGTCTGCCACCTACGTAGTATAAAAAAAAAGTTTGTTTAGTACGTCAGTCTTACTTCAGGTTTGAGTCATCTATTTTACTTCTGATTTATCTTGTTGCGGGTTCCAAGACAGTTTACGTTTTTTTTACATTTTTTTACCGTTCCCTGGGACTTCCTGAATATCATTACTCGGTGTGTTCGTGGTGTACAGGAGTTACAGTAATGGGAATGAAGGTGGGAATATACCAGTTTTCCCTGGACAGCAATTTGTCGAGAAAATCCCGTTTCAAAAATTCGCCTTCGATTTTAAATGTTTTTTTTTTATTTTCAGATGCACGGTTACGACATCCCTAACCTCCCCCCACCCCGCGTCCCCCACGGGGAAGACAACTACGTGACGTACCTCGAGAGCGACGACAGCCTCCCGCCATCCCCCTAGTGTCGTCTTATGTCGCCATATTTTATGTACGACAGTTGCAATGTCGTGTAACAAATGGAACAGTGACGCCTGCGTGCAATTTAAGGCTGCGACAATTCTCAGATAACAGCGACAAAACTACAATATCACAGCGACAATCATGGAATATCACTTTTGACAGTGTGAAATTGTTAAAAATCGTACACCATGTTTTACGAGTGTTGTTTATAATACTAGCGACTACTACGGCTTAGCACGGTGTAATTTGATTTCCCATACTTCAAAATATGTATTTTTGAACGAATTATTAATGCCGAAAAAATATCGAAATGATAGTGAAAACCGTATCAAATACAGTTGTGTGGTTTAAAAGAAGTAAGCGGAGAAACAGACAGACGCATATAAGTGACTTTATTACTATGTACCTAATAATTGTTGAAGTTGGACAACAACTCCTGTAAGCATTCAACTATTCAGTACTTACTTCACTTTATACAGTGTAATGATTATTAGAACTGAAATAGTTATAATGGCAATAAACTTGCAGTAACTTCACGTTATACGATATAATGATTGCTGTAACAAGAATAATGAATGGAATTAAGCTCGCAACAACAATCCAAAATCATTAACTGTTTAATTCTAACTGTATATTACGTAATGATTAATGATTGTTATAACAGAACAATAAATGGAATTAAACTTGCAGTAACAAACCCAAATCTTTAACATTTCAATAGTATCTAACTGTAGGTACTTTATACTGTCTAATGATTGCTACAACGGAATAATGATTGAAATTAAACTTGCTGCAACAACCCAGACTCCTAAATCTCCAGTTCTAACTTTACTTTATACAAGTAATATAATTGCAATTGGAAAAGTGAATGGAATTAAGCTTACAACAACAATTTAATGATTCTCGGCTCGGAACAAAACTCAGCTTTTGATTTAGCACATAAGTCATCCGAAAGAAAATTGAGAGTTTAGCTTAGATCAGTTTGCTTGAGTTTTGTAGACCATTCTCTCTAGCGTAAATCAGACTTGATACCTTTATAGAGTCTGTAGTTGAAACCGTTTTGGGTTTTTGAAACATTACTGTAACTTCTGTTTCAACTGCTTTAAAAAGATACAAAACCGACACAAGTCAATCGACTCTCAATCTCATCCTGACTCGCCACGCGCCGAATAAAATGCAAAAGTTGCTTAAAAAAATCATTGAGAATGCATTGACCATGGCTCATTTCGTTTTAAGTCATTTCCACTGCATTATCATCTCAAAACTATGATTTATTCAAAGCGCCCGCCCCCGCCCTAGGTATTCACTTATTTTGTTATTCAAGCTATATTTGGGAAAGTGCAAATTTTTGTGTAATTTCTTGACTGCCACTGAATTCTTATATTTAGTTTTTGGACAATAAATAATAATACACATACCTATGTATTATTAATAAAATATAAACCCATATTTAAACAAAATACTTAATATAAAAAGTTTTATACAGACTATTTTATTTGATTTGTATAAAACATTTTATGTATTTTTTTTTGTTATTCTGTTAACAATAATACCTACAATTGTTGTCCAAAATACTAAAATAACAAACTATTTACTATTCAATGTGATGTTTACCATTAGTTTATATAAATAATAAACAAATGTACTTATAGTTATAATTTTATCTGTTTTTTTTAATGTATTATTTTTATTACGATCTGTTAGCGTTTTTAATGTATATAAAATATCGTGTAAATATAACATTGTATAAAATTATATATAATTATTTACCTATTAATTATATAAGCTTATATTATAAGGCCTTCTGAAATCGATGTAAAAATATTCACTTTTATACTATTTTATTTTCTGTATTTTAAATGTAAAATTCATATCTGTTAAAATTATATTATAAGAATTAGACTTTTGAATGCCGATGTCTAATTACCGTGGTATGTTCTTTTTATTATAAACTAGCTTTTGCCCACGGCTTCGCCCGTGTGGAAGTCGGTGTCGCCACCAATAAAACGACTCCACTTGACTCTCCACTCCACTCTCCACTTCACTCTTCACTCCACTCTCCACTCCTCTCCACTCCAGTCTTCACTAAAAAAAGGATAAAAAAACTAAGCTAAGCTACTTCCCTACCAATATTCAGCCAAATCGGTTCAGCCGTTCTTGAGTTATATATAGTGTAACTAACACGACTTTCTTTTATATACACAGAAGATTAGTTTAATTTACATTTAATTGTTTTTTTTTTAAATTTACAAGTGAAATATAAATATATAATTTATAAGAATAAACAATTGATTACTAAAAAAACATGATGGGTGAATTTTGACACCTTACACCCTCGGCGCTAGTCGAAACTACACAGCGTGCGGTTTTAATCGGTTCGATTCCGACATAACCCCCTTCGCTGGCCGCGGGGGTGCTATCCGTGGGGATTTCCGCACGAAAAAAGGGTGAACAGTGGCATTCAAAAGTTGACTTTCTTTTTAATTTTAAACAACACATATTCTAGACAAGAGTGTATCGCTTTGATCCAATATTAAAAAAAAAAACGAATACCGTTAAGTCGATACCTAGAGATTACCACAATTTTAATTTATTCAGTAGATAAATACAATGTACTTAGATTGTGAGTATAATTAAATAAAAATATTGAGTACGTATTATTATGGTTGTTTCTTTGCCTTCTGCATTCTTCCTGGGCCTCGATTCTGCTAAAGGCAAACCACTGTCATGCTACTGGCACTTTAAAATGCTATTTAATTGTAGACTTTACAGTTATACAGTTAAAGTCTAATATCAAATGAAAAGAATTAATTTAACTTTTTCATTCGCTGTGCAAAATATCATTTAATTTTAGACTTTAAACTGTGGGGCGAGCACGAATTATTTTCTTTCGTATCAAGTTCCCCTATCAATTTAGCGCCCCTATCGTGCTTAAAAGGAACTGTACAAATCTCATACAATTTCTATCGCACACGGATAGCAGTAAAGTCCAAAAAAGTACTTCACACCGGAGCAACTGCTCAACTTGTATCAAGCGCAGGTCCGATCCTGTATGGAGTACTGCTCGTATCTGTGTGATGGCTCAGCTAAATACCAACTTGACGCGCTGGAGACGATCGAGAGACGAGCCAAGAGGCTCATCAACAACGATGCACTAGTCGAGAAAAGGCTTCAAAGCCTTGCCCATCGACGCAAAGTTGCAGGTCTCTCGGTGTTCTATCGGATACATTTCGGGGAGTGCGCTCTGGAATTGCACAACCTGATACCTCCAAGTCCTTTCCATCAACGAACGACCAGACGAACAGCGTCACGCCACCGCTATATGGTCGATATTCCACTCATACGCACAAAGCGCTTTGCTGACACGTTTATCGTGCGTACAGCTAAGGAGTGGAATTCCTTGCCTGAGTCTGTGTTTCCGGAAAGCTATAACCTGGGAGTATTCAAGTCACGAGTGAATAGGTTCCTTCTAGGCAAGCGTGATTCATCGTAGACCACATCGTCACTTACCATCAGGTGAGATTGAGGTCAAACGTAAGCCTATCATGAATAAAAAAAAAAAAAAAAAAAGTATCAGTGGCATGTTTTAACAGAATCGAGGTACAGCTCTGCAGCATTACGTTCGATAGGTCCCAGGTTCGAATCCTGGCCAACAGAACTAACAAACAGTGATACATAATCCGTTTAGCTATGAGAGTAGATTAGAAACACGACAAATTATGAAAGTGCGCACTTTGACCAAAACCGTTTCATGAACAAAGCCGTCTATCGCTCTCATAACGAACGAAGCACGGCCCACCTGATGAAAAGCGG
The DNA here is from genome assembly GCA_963576445.1 of Lithosia quadra. NCBI lineage: Eukaryota > Metazoa > Arthropoda > Insecta > Lepidoptera > Erebidae > Lithosia > Lithosia quadra. The sequence goes on along the minus strand of OY754899.1, from coordinate 679,903 downwards.
TCACTGTTGCGGACTTGTGGGGCGGTTGAAAGTTGATTTTGCACTGAGCGAGAATCGAACCCGCGCCCTCGTGTGCTGACACTGCTGACTCATGAGATACCTAAGTGTTAATATTCAGCCGAAGTCAGTACGATTTTTTTTGCTTTCAGTGCCATCTATTAGTTAACTTTTGAACTATTGAACAAGGTTGGTTCCTAGGTAACGTTATTAAGTAAAACTTGAGGCTACGAGATGGCACTATTATTCATTTTCCGACATTGAGCCGAACCTGCAATACAAGAGTAGTGTTGCCACGTTGTGTGGTTTTAAATTAGGCCATCAAAGAAAAACGGCGACCTTAGCAAAGGTGTCTTTGGTGTCTTGAAACAATGTAGCGTAGCAGTAGTCGTAACGGCATTTGCTACGAATTAAACTGCCATTATTGTTTTCATAAAACATTCAGTTAATTTCTTCGATTACAAAGAATAAAGAAATAAGGCAATATTGAAGAAAATATTCAGGTAAGTAAGACTCAAACTGGTTTCTTGGCAACACTTGTGTGAAGAAACATGATAGAGAAAAGTATCTATATACTGTAAACCTGAAATTGGAGACTGAAAATCAATAAAATCTGGGAGGTTTGATATTAAAGAGACCCCGCCAGTTTAGCTTTGTACCTGTACGAAGTTGGGCGATACTTAACACTACGGTTGGTCCTATATTATCAAACATTTGGTTAAAGTGTATATGTTATTTATTATTTTCGCCGTAAATATTTAGTTTTAGTTTCGATTTTTGCGTTAATAATTGTGATATTTTAAATTTGTTATGTAGTGTAACACAAGGGTTCATTATAGTGTACTTGAAACAATATAAATATATTATATACAAATATAGCATGAATGAGGGGTGAGGGGGGACGAATATTGATTATTCTCAGTTCAACACCTGTTACTTTCCCGTCATTGTTGTTTTGTTTTCCTAACCCCCACCCTTATCCTCCCCCCTCAAATAAAAGCTGGCTACTACCGTGAATCTTAGGATGATTATTATCAGTGCTTATAGCTTAAAGCTACACTAAGCTCTAATGGAAATGTGCGTTAAGATATGATATCAGTATCAAGTGTGTCAACAGTTGCCTTTCTCCATCTGTTTTAATACAACTTTGCAAATCATTACAGTATTGCCAATAAATAAAATATAATAAATCATGGTTTAACTGCTATTGTAAATAGTCATTTCATTTATCATCCGAATTATTACTAACAAACTAAACTAAAGTACTTGTTGCTTTGTACACGACGGTTTGCTGTACTCTACATTTGTTTTATGTGACTTGTAATGGCGGATAGGGGCCTTTGATACACCCAGTTTCCTCCTTACCAATCAATATGAACTAAGTGCAGCTGCACAGTTAATTACGCTGCGCTATATGCAAATGCGCATCACTAGAAGAGTAAGGGTGATATTATTCAACTAGTTTGTTGCGTTCGATCGAAACTCTATCCTATATTAGTTGCAATCTTACAAGTTGAGCCATTACACTAAAATATTATTCTAGGATTTGTAGTTTTCTGGCTGTTATAAAGGTTACAAGGCCACTCATATTTTTCCATCGCGCCAGCAACAAACTGTTGATCCTATTATATATAACACGTACAATTTAACTTGTTTCGCAGAAAACCAACTGGACGGTTTCGGGTGACCTGTTTAAGATGGCGAATAACCGCCGAATCCTGAAGATTAAAAAGAAGGTGGTTGGTAAGGTGAAGGTAAGTTTTATACTTTTATCTAACTTCTATTAAATATTTTGAAGGTTGAAAATAGATTTAATGTTTTATGTTACATCCTGAACCTCTAGGTACATCTTACACCTCAGTCATTGTCATTGTGTATTAAGTGTTATTTATTGGTTGTGTTTTCTTGAAACTGTGTTTAATTTTATTATTGTAGGTATGTGGGCTGTATTTGCAATAAAACATAATTATATTTTCTTCCTATCTTTCATAATTCTTAATATTTTGCACAGAACTAGTGGAGACTATTGACTTGGAGCAAGACACAAGCGACAAGTGGCTCCTATACCGGTTGATCAATACTTAAACAGTCTGTTGATGATGTTGTCTGTTGATGATGTTTCAGAGATCTGCCAGCAGCATGGCCAGAAAGACTGCTTTAAGGCGTCTGGTGTCTAAACGTAAGATGCCAGCTATCAGGGCCAAAAGGATGCGCAAGACAACTAAACCAGCTAAGGCTGGCATCGAGTCGAAAACATTGCAGATCGTCACAGTGAGGGAATCACAAGGTTTGTTAATGGACTGAGTACCTTACTTCTAGTTCAAGTTTTGAAAATACGAATTTTATTTCTTAAGCATTAACTTAAATACTTTAACTCTTAGACATTTTAAGATACTTCTATGCGTAAATACTTAAGTGTAGGCACTTAAGTTAAGCATTTACTTAGGTGCATAAAACATCCATGAGTTTAAATATCAATCTTACTTTTATGATATATTTTATTGATTGTTACAGGGCGGGGAGTAACCAAGGAAAAGTTATTGGAATGTGCTGAGAAGCTGCAAAAGAAATATCTAAAGGCTCAAAAAGCCATGTGCTCGACCTGCAAAGGACAGCGTACGTATATTTTGTAAAGTATTAATTATACCTTGTTGTTTAGTTACTTTACTTTTTTTTTATTCAATATAACTTAATTGGGAAATGGAAAAGTGCAAAAACATTGCCCTCCTTTCTTCGGCAGTCGGGTAAAAAGATACCTATTATTAAATATTTTGTCTTTTCAGCTCTTACCACTGTCTACACATCTTTTAAGGTTGAAGGGCAGGAGAAGGAGGTTGAAATGCGAGCCCTTATCGTCGATCTTGAGAGCTTGGCGGAGGCCGGTATACCCGGCATAGAGAAATATCTGAATCTCAATTAAAATCTTCTTCTGAAGAATTCCCCTTAATGATCTAGTTTTAGAAATCCATTAGGTACATAGAATTTATTTTGAATTATAAATGTATTTTGTGTAATATACTTTTTAAACCCCTTTATGCTATTTTACATTTTTCCTTGTATCAATGCGCTAGATCATGTAGCTATTTGATGAATATTATAGTAAGAGCACTGAGCTGTAGCCTACCTAATCTACAAGTAGGTAGGTAGGTAGTAGGTAGGTATACTTGCTAAACAACGGATGAGGATCTGGTGCAGGCTTTCTTTTCAGGGCTGGGTGGTCAAAAGGTAGTCGCTCTCGGGTAGTCGACATACTCATACCAATCAAATACAATAAATGGACCTTGGTCTCCAATGTGCAAACTTTGGATGCAACTGGGAAATCGCTATGAAGATAACTGGTCCCTATCATTGGTGAAATTCACTTTTAGCAAGAAGCTACCGCTTGACAATAAGGATAATGTTATCACAAACATTCAATCCACTACAAAAATCAAATATTATTTACAAACAACCTTGCGTTATTTTTCACATGAATTAGGTTATTTTATTTACATATTTATCTGTTGCTCTTTATTTTAGACGCCCACAAGCTAAAACCGCCAAACTGCATGATTTTCAAATACTGGCAACAATATTGATAATGTCACTTCTAGTGATGTGCATGATCGTGAAAACAATATTCGTAAATACGTTCTGGATACGGATATTTAGTGTTACGGTGACCTTGAAATATTAGTTACGCCACTTGATGCTTTACGTGAGAAGGTCACATTTCTACTTGTATTGCGTGGATCTTTGTTATCTTTTACTTACAATTTGGCAGTGACGTAAAATTTCCCGAATTATCGGGAGTTTTACTGATTTTGATCATTGTCTCCCATTCTACTTGCATTGCGTGGATCTTTATTATGTTTTACTTACAATTTAGCAGCGACGCTCAATTTCCCGAATTATCGGGAGTTCTACTGATTTTGGTCATTACCTCCCATCTTCACAGTTTAGCAATCCAATAATAAAATGTATACTTAGTACATATTGTATTGCTAAACGTGATAACTTGCTATTATTAGGATTACTAGAAAAACAGGATTGCTAGGGATATTATACTAACTCAATTATTTGTTTGCAATATAAAGCTCAAAGCATTAGACAAAAAAAATTATAGGAATTTCATCGCTTTTATAGCTAACCCATATTTAAAATATTATAATTTTGAAAATGGAACAGTCTTAAAATTCACTAAGAAGTAACAGATATTGATATTTCTTCTACCTCGGCACATCACTATATCGTTCTTATCACTGACATTAATGACATTGAGTTGACAGCCCGGTCAAATTCAATATTTTCTTTCAGCTGTGCCGAAGTTTTCATTGGTTTTCAGTGTTTATATTTTGCGCTTCGGAGGAGGTATGTTCTACTGTATCAACTTGATATGTGTATGAATAATACAATAATTCGAATATTATAATAGTGGCTTTATGTGATAAAAATACAAAATGACGAAGCTAACTATCAACGAAAGGGATGAATCGCAACAAGCTAGGGGACGTAACGTGGTAAGTTTTATTTAAAAAAAATGTTAGAAGTATAATTAAAAGTAACATCAAACCAATTTAAAATTCTAATTAGAAACATGTTACGTTTTGTGTAGACCATATAATCTGGTTTGTTTTGTGCTATTTCATGTTTGAACTTTTGTCTATACTAATATTATAAAGAGGAAAGATTTGTTTTTTTGTTTTTTTGTTTTTTTGTTTTTTTGTTTGTAACGAATAGGCTCCGAAACTACTGGACCGATTTCAATAATTCTTTCACCAATAGAAAGCCACATTATCTGTGAGTAACATAGGCTATAATTTATCCCCGAAAAATTTAGGAATCCTTACTAAAACTTCAATAATGTAACCCAAGGTGTAAAAAAATGACCTAAACAAATTACTTACATCGCGTGCGCTGCGAAAACTATTGAAGATAGAACAAAATAATGTACTGTGGAAATGTACAACTTAAAAAGGTCTACATAAAAGTCCGCGATAGCATATGTCTACCTAATAAGGGTAGCCCACAGTAACCATTTTTATCTTTACAAATTACAAAAAAATTAATGTGTCATTTTCGAAGCTAATTTTAACAATACAGTATTATTTCTTATCCAATTAAATACGTTAGATACGTTGTACGTTTAATGTAGATCAAAATTGCCATTTACACTATATAATTACCATAAATAGTTTAAGAGCTATCGCAATATGAAAAATAATGCGCGGCGAAATAAATGCAAGTTGAAATGCGGACGTAAATCAAACCAATATATATGTACTGAAGACTTGAGACGGCGGCGTGCGGTTTTTTGGCAAAAAGGCATTTGAAACAGAATTCGCAATCCACGCGGGCGGAGCCGCGGGCAACAGCTAGTAGTTAATATAAATAAACCTGAGGTAAAAACTATTTTCAACGAATTTTTTGTCAAAGTTTTTAACGATTATAAAAGCTTTCATAACAATTTGTCTTGTAATTGGGAACAATGTAAATAATAAAATCATATGAAATAAATTATGATTATAATTTACTTATACTTAAAAATAAACTTAAATTTTTTTTTTCTTTTTTTAAATTAATAGGTATACTTAATGAGTAAGCCTTCATAAAACAATAAAGAAGTATGTATATATCTGTTTTGATTTTTGATTCAAGTGCAAGGCGTTTTCACTTTTTATGACTTAATTGCAGAAGATTCTGATAAAAGTTAGCAAGATAGATGCTTCAGAACGATGTTAGCAATAAATACAATGTGTGAGATTCAATGTCCTTTAATACATTGTGCAAAAATATAATGCGGAATAACACAAAACAATTATTATCATTGCATGGGTTGTGGTAAGGCCCTCTACACTCGTATTATTTAAAGGACTTTATACCGACATCCTTGGGGGTCTGGCGCAGACTAGCCTCCCCTCCCCCTCCCCTCCAGGGTATGCAGCGTGCGTGTGACACCCTTAGTGTTGCACTCGATCATAAGCCATGGTGACTACTTCCCATCAAGTGGGCCGTCTGCTTGTCTGCTACCTACGTAGTATAAAAAAAATGTATCAGAAAATGGTCACCCATCCAAAGATTTGCTAGTGTTGCTTAACTTTGCAATATGTTAACCTACTCGGTTACTACATAGCCAAGAGCTATTCTGCCACCTCATTTGTATAAAAAGCTTGGGCTCTGGAATTAGCACTCGAATGATGCTTTAAAGGCAAAAGAGTAAAACTGAAATATAAGCGATAGTATCACCAGTTCATCCCAGCCCGAATGCACCCACAGTGAAAATGTTGTTATTCCGTTATGCTCTCTGCTATGACACCCTCCGTTATTTCTATTTTGCATAATTGCTGCAATGGTCAAATGATATTTTCCAAGGCCGTTTCTGTTTAAAAAGTAAATTCCGCTTGCCTTTTAACTACCGCTTTGTCTGTAGGTCATCATTCTCTGAACCTTTTTCCCAACTCAGTTGGGGTCGGCTTTCCAGTCTAACTGTTATGCGGCTGAACTTCGATATTTTCCGTGGAGCGACTGCCATCTGACCTCCACAACCAATGGCGATATCGAAGTTTCAAGTTACACTGGTTGGACTTTTGTGGGGTCCAACTACCCATAACGACTGCCATAGATGTTTGTATGGCAACCGGGACTGACAGCTTAACGTGCTCTCCGAGGCACTAATAAACCTGCGATAAATACACCGCTTTGTCTGTAGGTAATCTACATAAAAACTATCTAAGTACAATAAAAACTATTACTTGTTATTTTTACAAAATTTGGCTATCAACTTGTAAATGGCCGATTGTTATTATTTTATTGCATAACTGATAAAAATTTGGCAATGTTATACAACGCGGAATGAATTATTTAGTTCCTTATTGGGCAGAATGAGGAATGAGCAAATAAACTATTTGAATTTGAATTTGAATTGAATTTGAGTATATTAGAGCACATTTGAAAGTTACATCTGGTTACACCAGTGAATGAGATGGTGAGAAGAACGCGGTTGTCATAGTTTAAGGTCGTCTGCTGCCTTATGCGTATGGACACTGGACGCCTACAGACTGGCGTCTGTGTCGTGCTTATAATATGGAGCTGATTAGAGGATCGCTTAATGAAAAATATTAAAATTCGGCCGTTTCGTAGTTGATTGAATAACTGAAAAACCGATCCAAATTGAGTTATGAGAAATGCTCAGAGGATAATGAATAGGGTGCGGATTTCGTGCAAAAAATACATACGATTTGCACGAAACAATACTTACGTAATGCATGGTACCTGCGCATAAAGTAGCGGACGCTGTTATGCGTGAATTTTATATATATTTACTCATCCTTCTCTTAAATAGCATTGGTCAGTTTTTTTTTACTTATTACTTGTAATGCCCGCGACTTCACCCGCGTGGATTTATATTTTTATAGTTTTAATTTTTTTTCGCGGAAACCTAATTCTTTTTTTTTTTCAAAATTACAGTAGTCTATGTTACACCTTATAACATTACCTATCTGCCAATGAAAATTCCGTCCAAATAGGCGCAGCCGTTCCAGAGATTACGTCTTTTAAACATACGACAAAAAATTTAATATACGGTTTTTATAATAATGTATCGTACCGTACATGCACTCATAATGCATTGATTTAAAATGTTTTTTTAATATTGCAAACGGAAACTGTTTTTTTTTATTTGTATAGATGTATCGGTTAAAGGGCATTACAATACAAAGATATCGAGTATTTTATTGCCCTTTATTACGTATGCTCATAAATTATGGGTATCAGAACAGTTCTTATCTATATTGTACACTTAAGTGTTTTTATTTGTTTATTGGGGGTCTGTATGTCTCTAAGTGGAAGAAAATCAGAGATGACTTCTTGTTATGGATGGAGCTATGCCCTGGCATTTTGGGCATTAGTCGGGCGTTTATTATTTTCGCTCAAAATGCCTTTTTTACACAACTTAGGTGGCAGACAAGCACACGGCCTATGGACGTGTGGAACACTAGGGGCGTCACACTCGCTATGCTGACTCTGGAGGAGTTGGGAGGGGGAATAGGAGAGATTTGGGAGGGCGGGTTGCTGACAGCAGTTTATTCCTGGGCGTAAACCCATCACTAATAACTGTAGCATAGCTGAAAACTTAACAGGAATACTTCGTCCTTGTCCGCTGGCTTATGCATGTCTCGCATGCACGGGTAGCCGCGCTGCATACTGTTTCTTGTAAATCATATGAATTTTTTGCACGAAATTCGCATTTTAATAGGCGCCTGTTTCGTGCAAAAAATATTCATGCATACGTATACCTACTAACCTACGTTTAATTAATTTTTACAACGGTTGGGTTATTTAATTTTTTTAAACTCACTCCAACGGGTTATTCATAAAATACTGGGGAATTTACTATTATTCACCAGGTGCGATTTTCCCCGGCAAATTAAATATAAATCTAGTCGCGTTTTTTCCCCGTTAGCACCTACGGTCGTTCTCAAGATACGACAACTGCCTACGCTGTTCAATAATAATACTTCCTGTAATATTATTATTATGAATATAAGTAGGTAAGAACTGGCTCAGAATAAAAAAATACAGTATACCTACTGGTGAGCTGTACGTGTATTTACTTTCTGTATCTATGCCTCTACTGTTACTGATAGGGTTGTCACTTTTTGTTCAAATAATAATAAGTCCAGCTAATATTCATTTATTACTCTCACAAGGTAGGTAATAATATAATAATAACAATAATAATTATTTCATTCAGATTATACGTATTCAAAATTAAGGGACTGCCCCATTAAATCTATTATTATGCTTGTGTTGGGGCTAAAGGTACTATGGTTAGGTACTTTCAAACATTTCATTTTCATTTTGAACTATATCGTACCAAGTTTGATCAAAATCACTCCAGTAGTTTTTGATCCATGTGTCCAGACAGACAGACAGAAAGACAAAAATAATACTAATTGTATTTTTAGCAATAGTATTGATCTATTCATCCTCCAATAGTTATTTTGTAAATTATATTCAATGTACAGAATTGACCTGTCTACAGTTTTATTATAAGTTTGTCCACACGGACGAAGTTGCTGGCGCAGCTACTTAAGTATAAAATACTGCCAAAAATAACGTATAAATGTACTTTATATTAAAGAACGGGTGGCAACCCTAGTTACTGACCTACATCTGTTTGATACCTATATCTATGGGTACTTCAAATCAAACAATATCTAGATTACACTCCGTTGAGCCATACTTGAAGACTGAACTGCAAATCGCGTCTCTTGTTCAAGATATAATTATCTTTGATATCGGATGTATTAAGATTGGTACCACTGACCTTGGCAATCCCTAACATTCCGTAACACATTTTTTGGGTGTTTCTATGTATAATAAAAAAAAATAGTAATAGGTATGTTATCCGCATTCTAGAACTTATAATACAAGCTAGTTAAACTATACTTATTTTGGGCCTAGATAGCTGTGTAGAATGTCATAGAATAATTATTTCTTTATTATTTTCAAAACTTATATTAACGTTCTGACAGTCAATTCTCGTGATAAGATATGTTAAAAATGCAGTTCCGATTTCATCTCGATATCATATACGCATACCTAAAGAGGAAAGAGAATAGATAATTTCATTCAATTTACAATATCATTCTATTAATTACAAAGTCTAAGTCTAGCAGAATACTTTACTTGCCTTTTTTCAACTTTCGGTCACAATTCAGTCACAATATCGTACGGGTCCCGTTAAAAAAAGAAAGGTAGATCTATCTCTTCTACAAGACGTATTTTTAATCTCGTTTAAACACACTTATCAAATTTGCTATAATTTTTATTATTTAGCGATAAACCGATTAGGTGAATACCCGTTTAAGGCATATGGAATGTCACAAAAATTTTCATACATTATTGTTTTTTTTTTTACACAGTACAATATAGAAGAAGCGATGGTAGCTGAATGGATAAGGACGCGGCCTCTACTCAGAGTTCGTGTTCGAATCCGGCTGGACAGCACCAATGTGAATTTCACTTTGTGGAATTTATATATGTGCTAATCACATGATTTACCATCTGCTGACGGTGAAGGAAAACATCGTGAGGAAACCCACATGTCCTAGAAGAAATTCTAAGGACATGTCCGTTCCACCAACCTGCATTAGGCCAGCATGTGTGGATTAAGGCCTAAACCCTCTCAGCTCTCTCGTTAGAGGAGAGGAGACCTGTGCTCAGCAGTGGGACATAAATGGGTTGGTATTATATGTATAAAAATGTTGAACTAACATATTATGGGTAAGTATAGGTGCCACGGGGGCGAAGTCGCGGGAGATATAGTTATTATTATAATTCTGAGAAGAAACCTTGCGCCAGACCCTCGTCCATTAATCAGTAGGTGTACCGGCTAGCCGTAGGTGGAGTCTTTCACCAGGGACCCCGGGATACCTTCAGAAGGAACTCCCCACTCCTGTGAGACTTCCACCACTAGCACAGGTGGTCTCGCCGTAAAATTTAGAGGCAACCCCTCTCTTCTTCGAACCGTGCGCGCGGAACACGTCACCCTACCGTGTCGGGCCTGGTTCTGCTAGAGCGACGGGCAGCCCTACCCCTCGCCCTCAGGCCTGCACTCATGGAGGCCGGAGATCCTCCAGCAATCCCAGGTGTGTCTTCTGCGGGACGGAAGAGTACTTTTTATACCACGTAGGTGGCAGACAAGCACACGACCCACCTGATGGGAAGCGGTCGCCGTGGCCTATGGACGTGTGCACACCAAAGGTGTCACACGCGCTGCCTACCCTGAAGGAAAGGGGGGAGGGCTAGGAAGGGGTGGAGAGAGGAGGGGTACAGTGAGCTCTGGCTACCAGTACTGGATCTCCCCCGTTCCCTTTCTGCAGGCTTAGCCCTGGAATTCTTAAGGAATACCAGTTAAGTTAAATATGCCGATATTGACACTTACGAGCGACGCACGCCATTGTCTATTTTACTCCTTGGATGTTTACATTATTCACACAAATACTTAGCCATCATTGTTTACGGAACTATACCCTATACCTAGAATACTAGATAATGCCGGCGGCTCCGCCCATCCGGAGGTCGGTTATCGATTTTTGGTCATAACAAATTCTAATTCTACAAACATACGGCAGATTTTAAGTGTGACCATGATCATTCCAATAAAAAACCGAATCAAAATCCGTTCAGTATTTTTTGCGTACATCGCGAACATACATTACTTACAGATAGAATTCCAAAAAAAAGTTTTTCAGTTTCAGAATCATTGATTTCGCGTAACCCAATTTTTTTAAATATCTGTAATGTACACACACAGCTAATTTAATAATATTATAGATATTAGTATAGATTCACTAGCTCTTACCCGCGGCTCTGCGTGATCATGGGATCCTATTTTCGGGATAAAAGTAACCTCTATCCTTTTCTAAACTACTTCTTTTTTACGTCTGCATGTATTCTTTGCTAACATCTGCTTTGGGTACTTACATAGGGCCCTTCCTGCCAACATCCTCGAGGCCCAAGTCAAATCACCTGCGAAATAACGACATAGCCTTGCTCGAGCGCAGGCTTTCCACTCGGGAGGTCGCGCCCTTTAATGCCAACATATGATTACATACCTACCCTAAGGTCATCCGCTACCTCGTGCGTATAAGCACATCTGGGAGCCAATTTTGTGCAAATAATATAAGTCCGATTTCGTGCAAATAATGTACAAAAAAGTCGTGCAAGAAATATCTACGATTTGTACGACGTCGCACGCATGAGGCACGCATTTTTTAGATCGAGATGAGATCGGAACTGAATTATGAACATAATTTTATTTCAAGAATTAACTAATCACATGTAACTTTATTCTATGCAAATGTCGATCTATACTTGTATGTCTGTAATTTGTTGTATCTGTTTGTCTCCGTTATCTATTTCTCTATCAATGTTTCAGTTTAACATACATGAGTACACGGGAGTGCCGAGCGGTGACGACGACGATGACCGAGCGGAAAAGCCCTGGCAACGGGTTAATAATACTCCTTAATTGTTATCACCTCAACCAAATCTTGCAATAACAACACTACGCAAGACTTGGTTCATATTATTGCAAGACTTGGTTCACATTATTGCAAGACTTGGTTCACATTATTGCAAGACTTGGTTAACGTTATTAGAAGACTTGATTAACTTTATTAACTTTTAACTTTATTGCAAGACATGGTTATTGCAAGACTTGCTTAACAATGTTGCAAGACTTTCTTAACATTGTTGAATTTAATTCATTTAGATCTAAAGTCTTGTAAATCACGTCTTGTAAATGTTCGTATGTAGGTATTGTAATTTAGTTTTTGTAATTTTCACCTTTAGTTCTTATCATCCATACCTACACCTTTGTCTTGTATAAACATTATCACTAAATTATTAATCAGATATAATATGACTAATCTGAATATATTCACCATAAAAATATTTCCTGTAAATAATTCTAACTAAAGGCTTAATCACAACTTTTCATGACTTCACTAGCATGCTAATATTAGTTCGATATCAACTTATCATGGAAATTAAACTAACTTCTAACAGTCTTATGTATTTGAAACGGGTTTACCAGTGGTGAACATGATCAATGATCAATTTTGGTCAACAGTGGTAAACCAATTTGAAACTAACTAAACAAGGTTATGAGTTATGACATGACGAATGATGTTGGGTAACTGATATACATGGCTGTGTTTGTTTTCGTTGAATTCGGCTATAAAAGCCATGTCTCCCATGAATAAATTGGCCATCTAAAAAAACGACAACGGCTCCTAGTGAGCACATCGAAATACAAGTATCATTTAGATCGGAATACAAATATAATTTTGATAGAAATACATTTAGATAGTAACACAAATATTATTTAGCTAGAAACTGTTGATCCCCGTGCGGGCAGTTTTCTCGCGCAAAGGCTTTCCAACGCCATTCAGCACGGGAATGCTGCCTGCATCCTAGGCATCCTGCCGAGGGGTCCCAGTTTTTTTAACTTTTATAAATAGAATATCTTAATTGGTGTTAGCTTTATTTAGAAAGAAATACAATTATAATTTAGATCGAAATACAAATATCATTTAGGTTGAAATAGAAATATTATAAGGACTGAAAATGTGAATACCATTTAATACGAGATACAATTTAATTTGCGTGCGACCATCTGTGATTTATTATAATGTCCAAGGTCAACAATAAGCAGTTGTTTTAGGCGAGAAAAAGGGATATATAGAGTGTATATCTCCATCCCTCTTTCTCGCCGAAAACACTACAGCTTATAACACCTCATAGTAGGTCCACAGGGTAACCGTTTTAAGAAGGTATTATTCTTGAAATTCAATGTCCACTATACTATTTTGATATTATTTTATAATTTTAGGTGTTACCCAAGTTTAGTAAGTCACGTGATCATTTACACGAACCTATTAGATCAGTAAGTTTTTTTTTAAATAAACGGGTGTCTATTGTGTTGTCTAAATACATGTATCATCGCAGAGTCTAAATCACTTAAACTTGAACATTTGTACAAGTATCAACTGAGAATGCCTTTTTTAAATTTCACCACTATGGAGGTAAAATCAAGAATGAATGAAAAATGTATATTTGAGCTGATTTCAGCCCTAAGGAGGTAAAATCAAGGATGAATATAATAAGTATACCTATTGGTGCTAATTTCACTCCTAAGGAGGTAAAATCAAGGAATCAATATAATGAAGCTATTTTTGTGCTTATTTCATATCTTGTGGTTGTTTTTATGGTTGATGTTAATTGGTGACGGTGAGGTGTTGGTATATTTTTTTTTAAACGTATATAATAGTGTGGGGTATGTAACTAGTATATAAGTAATTGCATCATTCCACGTGTAACCTCATTATTATTCTATTTAATCAATGTTTATTATAATAAATTGATCAGTCTTTCTTATAACTTTGTTGTTTCCATTCGTCTCCTAATACGTTCCGTACATGGCGACCGTGACAGCCTGACGCAATTCGGTAATTTGAATCAGTGCGGCCATATATGGGATTCTCGTTGCGATGTTACAATAATAATGAAAAGTTTTAACTATGGCACAATTAGAACAAAGGAATTGGCCTGACGAGTTACACATCGTTATTCTTGTGTCGTACGAAAGTGCTAAAAATCGCGATGGGTAACCAAAAATCTCAAGAGGTAGTTATCGCGCAAAATGCTTCGGGAGGTAGTAACCAGGCTCACGCAGAAGAGATACAGAAGCATATGTCAGACACGAAAATAGTGCTACTATGTATTTTCGTATGTATATGCCTTGGGATATTGTGCATCGCCTATAAGTTTTACAAAAAATGCCACATGCAGTGGATAACGCGTCAAATAAATAGAGCTGCGTTGCGAGATTCCTTTTTCCGGCGAGCACCTGCGATTACTGGGCGTAGTGACATAGAGGCACAGGTTCGCGCCCCGAATAAACTCTACCCAAGCGGTATATAACAGTGTAGAAAAAATAAAAAGTGCACGGTTTACGGTAAACTCGCGTAAGGGTTCTGAAAAAGTGTGTAAACGTGTGTAACGTGTGCGTCATTGAAAAGTGAAACGGTTCTTACGGTAATACGGAATATATAAAATGAATTTATTGGACGTATTTAGTGGACTATAGTGTTTATAAAAAGTATACTACTTATATCAATATTATGTGGTAAATATTTAACAATTATTATATTGATCGTGTTTAAGTGGTATGTTATGGCAGTGGTTTTACAATCGTTATATAATGAAATAACGGAAATTAGAACATATTTAATAAAAATAGGCCCAAAGAGAAGAGTTGGTAAAATTTTAATTACTAAATTAAGTGAAGCAAATAAAGTATATGGGAAATATTTGTGCTGGTTAGATGAGTATAATTTAAAATTACGGAAAAACGACGGCGATGATCCAGTCGTGCTGAATTTTTGTAAACAATTTTTGACATTATATAACGAAGTTGTAGAATTGTGTCAAACCGACAAGTCGTATTCTGACGAAATTGTTACAATGAATACTTTTGACTTGAAAACCGCTTTGAACTTACTACCCTGTATGACCGATACTGAGGTCAATACTAAACAGTTAATTGATAATATTGCTTATTATGGCTCCTTGTTGGAAAAAGATGCATGTAAAACACATTTAATTAATTTTGTACTAAAAAGTAGATTGTCTCAAGCAGCTAAACTAAGACTGAATTCGAGTTATTTAACTATAGATGATTTAATTTCGGATATGAGAAAGGAACTTTTACCTAAAAAGGCGGCAACTGCGATTTAGAGTAAAATAGAACAAATTAAACAAAATAATTTATCTATTTCAGATTTTGGCAAACAGTTATCTGAATTATTCGTTGACCTTACGATATCACAAGCAAACGGAAATTCGGAACGTTATGATATTTTGAAACCATTGAATGAAAGTACAGCTATCAAAAAATTTGCCGACGGCTTGCGAAATCGTAGGCTCAGTACAATTATTGCAGCCAGGAATTTCAGTAACTTGAAGGATGCTATACAGGCAGCTTTGGATGAGGAGGTCACCACTACATCTGGTTCAGGCGAAATTATGGGTATGAATAAAACTTTTAATCATAATTATAGTCATACAAGATATAACCATCAAGGTCATCGACGCGATTACAACCAACGGCCTTCGTATGGGGAAAACGGACGTGTTTTTAGGGGAAACCAGCGAGGGTGGAATTATCAGTATCCTACCCGTGGTACTTCGACGAGAGGTCAACAATTCAGAGGTCATCAGTTCAGAGGTCAACAGTTCAGAGGTCAACAGTTCAGAGGTCAGCAGTTCAGAGGTATGTCTAAGGGAAATCAAGGGATACGCCAACGACCTCATGTAAATGCTTTTAATTCTGTTGATTCACAACCTGATTCCGAACCAGGTAGTTCACAATTGAATATGACTAAAACATTTTTTCGTGACCAATAGTAAAAAACATACTATATTATCATGCGATAGCGACTGTTTTACTTACTTTTCAGTAAATGGAAAACAATTTTCTTTTCTTGTAGATTCGGGTGCATCCTTATGTGCAATTAAATATAAACATGTGATAGAGCAAGGGCTTACGTTGCATAAAGAGGATATCATTATACATGGGCTAGGGGGCAAAGTCCGTGCAGTTGGATATGTTTACATAAAATTGAGTAGTGATGATTTAATTATTAGTCATAAGTTTTATGTTTTTAGGACATTGCCTATTATATCAAACGGAATAATCGGTCGAGATTTTTTAAGAAGATTTAGGTCAGTTTTAAATTTTGAAAGTAATATTTTAACATTGCGTAATAATTTAAATAAATCTATTAATTTACCTATTACAAATAAAATAAATAATTCTTTAGAAATAGGCGCTAGATGTGAGTCTATTCACTATGTTGAAACACAGTTTGAAGAAGATTGTGTTATATGTTCAGAAGAGTTACAGGACGGTATTTTCTTAGCAAGTTCTATTGCCTCGCCTATTAATGGTGTTATACCAATAAGAATTTTAAATACAACAGAAAATGATATATCTTTATCAACATTAAATTTTGATATTCACAAATTAAGTGATTACAATATTTGTTCATTTAATAAAACAGAGAACAAAGCAGATAGAGTTAAGCAATTATTTTCTTGTGTAAATTTCTCTCATATGAATGATGAAGAGCAGACTACTATTAGTAATTTATGTGCAAAATATGCAGACATTTTTTATTTACCAGGAGACAAATTAAGTACAACTGATATTTATACTCACACCATATCTTTAAAACCTGGTATTGCACCTATATTTTCAAAGCAATATAGATTACCTCATGTTCAAAAATCCGAAGTTAAGCAACAAATAGATAAAATGGTTAGAGAAGGGATAGCAGAACCAAGTAAGAGCGACTGGTCGAGTCCCGTATTACTAGTACCGAAGAAAATAGATACAACAGGCGCTAAAAAGTGGCGATTGGTTATTGATTACCGAAAGTTGAATAATTCTATAGTAGATGACAAATATCCTTTACCAGATATAACTGAAATGTTAGAATCCCTAAACGGCAGTGTTTACTTCAGTCATTTAGATCTACATCAAGGGTACTATAATGTAAAATTAGACGAAAATAGCCGTAAACTAACAGCATTCGATTCTGGTCGGTTCCAAATGACCAGAATGCCAATGGGGTTAAAAACCAGTCCAAGTTCATTTTCCCGTATGATGAATATAGCTCTTGCCGGTCTGACTCATGATAAATGCTTAGTATATTTAGACGATTTGATCTGTTTTGGGAGGAATTTGAAAATTCATAATAAAAACTTACAAGATGTTTTTGAAAGATTACGAAAAGTTAATTTAAAACTTAACCCTTCCAAGTGCAATTTTTTAAAAAAGGAAATTTTGTATTTAGGTCATGTAATATCTAATAATGGTATACAACCTGATCCTGAGAAAATAAAAGTAGTGAAAAATTATCCTTGTCCGAAAAATTGTGATGAAGTTAAGAGATTTGTAGCTTTTGTCAATTATTATAGGAAGTTTATACGAAATTTTGCAGAAATTGCACATCC
Organism: Lithosia quadra; assembly: GCA_963576445.1. Classification (NCBI taxonomy): domain Eukaryota; kingdom Metazoa; phylum Arthropoda; class Insecta; order Lepidoptera; family Erebidae; genus Lithosia; species Lithosia quadra. Next base: position 662,338 of record OY754899.1, on the reverse strand, counting down.
TTTAAATGCAATTTGTAGAAAGAATGTTTCTTTTAAATGGGATTTAAAATGTCAACAAGCTTTTGAAACGCTCAGAGAAAAAATTATATCACCTCCAATTTTACAATATCCAGATTTTTCAAAAGAGAACACTTTTATAATCGAAACAGATGCTTCTAATTTTGCCCTAGGAGCAATTTTAACAAATAAAGACGGGCGTCCAATAGCGTTCGCGAGTCGAGGGTTAAATAAGGCTGAAAAAAATTATCCGGTGATGGAAAAAGAATTATTGGCAATAGTGTGGGCAATTAAATATTTTCGACCTTATTTATACGGTAGATATTTCAAAATTCGAACTGATCATAAACCTCTAATTTACCTTTTTAATATGAAAGATCCGTCAAGTAGATTGATTAAATTCAGACTCACCTTGGAAGAATATGATTTTGATGTAGAATACGTCAAAGGTTGTAATAATAACGCGGCAGATGCCTTGTCACGAATATCGTTAAGTGAATTGAAAGAAATGAGTGAGAAAGTAATTAACGTTTTAACGCGTGCTCAATCTAGACAACTTAAGAGTTCTTCGGATGATATGTTATCCACAGATGATTGGCCTGATCAACCAAAAATCGTAGGTACACATATTAAGCCGAAAGAATCTGTAGAATTATTATTTATAGACCAAAATAGGTATAATAAAATGAAAGACGAAGGAATTATAAGTAAAGAAAGTGAAATATTTTGTTACGTTGAGAGTAATAGAACTATTTACATTAAATATTTAGAGTCTCAATCGCGAAGTACACGAAGTGAATTCGTGAGAGAACTAGATCATTTGTGTAAAAATATTAATGTTAAAGAAATTTGTATAGTTAACAAGAAAGATAATGAAGTTTTTATTAAACAGTTATTAGAAGAAGTGAATAAAGAAAAAGATAGGTCCGGACCACGTATATGTATTGTACAAAATGTAGAGATAGTTAACGAGAAAGATGATAGACGTGTAATTTTAAACGATTTTCATCTCTTACCTAGTAGTGGCCATGCTGGTATGAGAAGAATGTCGAAAAATATTAAAAAATATTATTTCTGGCCTGGTATTGATAAGGACATCAATGATTTTGTTAGACGTTGTGACCTTTGCCAGCGACAGAAATATTCAACACCAGTTAAAGAACCTATGACTATTACTACTACAGCCAATTCGGCTTTTGAAAAAATATTTTTAGACCTTGTTGGTCCCTTAGAGACTGACAATGATAATTTCTCATATATACTTACTTTACAATGTGAACTTAGTAAATACGTTGAAGCTTATCCCTTAGTTTCCAAAAAGACGGACGAGGTTGCAAAGTCTTTAGTCAATAATTTTATCCTTAGATATGGGGTTCCCAAGGAGATAGCAACAGACAGAGGTAAGGAATTTATGTCATCAACATTTCAAGAAATGTGTAAATTATTAAAGATTAAACAATTGCATTCCACGGCATATCACCATCAGAGTATCGGTGCACTAGAAGTAACACACAAACATTTAAATTCTTTCCTTAGAATACATACTGACAAACATCCAGAGACTTGGAGCAAATGGCTTCCGTTTTGGTGTTTTGCGTATAATACTTCAGTACACTCGGAAACGAGATTTATGCCTTTTGAATTAGTATTTGGGAAAAAGTGTAGTCTTCCAAGTAACTTGAATAGAGACATCGTAGAACCAATTTACAATTACGAAAGCTATCCATGTGAACTGAAATACCGTATTCAGCTTTCACAGAAAGAAGCGAGAGACAATTTGCTTAGTAGTAAGACAAAGAGAAAGACAAATTATGATAAGTATATTAATCCTGTACAATATAAGGTAGATGACTTAATATTAGTAAAAAATGAAGTAGGCAATAAATTGAATGATTTGTATTCAGGTCCTTATAAAGTTATTAGAGATGTACCACCTAATGTAGAAATATTAAAAGGTAATAAAGTAGATATAATCCATAAAAACAGGACTAAGTTATACCATTCCTAATATTTATAACCTTAATGTATACTGTCTTATATAATTATTATTGTTTTTCTATTTCATATTTTAATATTAGCTATAAGATGTCATATGAAAAAAAAAAAAAAAAAGGAATTCTTATATTTCCATTTTTTTTTTCTGCAAGAGGGGTGATGTGGGGTATGTAACTAGTATATAAGTAATTGCATCATTCCACGTGTAACCTCATTATTATTCTATTTAATCAATGTTTATTATAATAAATTGATCAGTCTTTCTTATAACTTTGTTGTTTCCATTCGTCTCCTAATACGTTCCGTACAATAGAAATACATTTAACTCGGAAACGGCGGGATTTGAACCTGCTACCAGCCCCTTTTTCTAACCAACTGAAACTACATTGCCTAGCTATTTTTCTAAGTAGTGTACAATTATCGGGCCCAAGGTCCATACATTTGTGAAACATCTACTTTTAAACAGAATGCATTCTAAAACTCTTCAGATATCTCTATATCTAACTATGTTTCCAGAGAGTTTTACAATAATTAGCATAACATTTCAGGTACCCAGTACAGGACTGATCATAGTCCTAGGTATATACTTGCTACTCGGGTATTTAACACAGTTGGTGGAAGATGACATGCCAAGCGTCGTGCAGGAGGCATCTTTGCCCAGGGATGTGAGTATTTGAATCAATTTTTGAACGCGATCATCAGTTTACGGAGGTAGGACACGACGGTATCTCCCGTCCGAACTGAGCAGTCCGACTGGATTAGTACCTCCGCCCTACAGAAGACTGCAGCCATAATAACCATCGTGTTGTGTTCCCGCCGGTAAGTAGGGTAGCCAGAGCTCATCGAAGGATTCTGTGCTGTCAGTAAGGAGATCAAAGTCTCCTATGTTGTCCCATACTCCCCCTCCCATTTCCCCCCTCCAATCCCTCTCAACCACTCCCCCCACCCCACCAGAGTCGGCAGCGCGAGTATGACGCCATTTCTTTATTTTTTTGTTATCATGCGGAAATCCCCATGGATACCACCCCCGTCGGCCATCGGGGGCGGTTATGTCGGGATCTAACCGACTAAAACCGCACACCGTCTCGGGTCTTAATTACTGGGGTGTAAGGTTACCCAATAGGCATATCCTTTGCACTCCAGCTGACCCTGGGCCGTCTACGGTTTTAAGATGGCCCCCTTGACCTCCTGAAAGGGGGGGTGGTGTCGCACACGTCTACAGGTCACAGTGACCGTTTCCCATCAGGTGGGCCGTTTGCTTGTTTGCCACTTAGGTACATATAAAAAAATATCTTGCAGAACTCAGACAGGTTCAGTGAAGAAGTAGCCTGGCGGTACTTGGAGCAGATTCTAGGAGACGCGCCGAGGGTGGCGGGCACTAAGTACCATTTAGAGAAGACCCATGATATGAAGCGCTTGGTAGACGACATCGCGGCACAAGCTACTATCAAAGTTACCACTGATTGGCAGATGGTAACCGGTAAGCATCAACATTATGGTCAAAACAAGTGAATATTCGACTGTTGGTCTGGACGTGCCTCGGAGAGCACATTAAGTCGTCGGTCCCGATTGCTATACAAACATCTATGGCAGTCGTAACGGGTCGTTGGAGCCCACAAAAGTCCAACAACAACGGTCTAGCTGCAATGCTTCGATATCGCCTAATGTCACCATTGGGTTGTGAAGGTCAGATGGCAGTCGCTTCACGGAAAATATCGAGGTCCAGCCAAATCCGCAGTTAAGACTGGTAAAGCGGACCCAGACTCCGAGGTGAAAGCTTTGGTTGAAAGGAAAGGAGGAAAGGTTGAAGAAGAATCCTATACTCCTTACTTTGATTTCAGGTGACTACTTCCTCAAAAGCTCTGCCCCTTTCTTCAACATCTACCAGAACTGCTCCAACATCATAGCTCTGTTGGAGGGGGAAAGCGGTTACAACAGTTCAGGCGTGCTGGGCAGTTCCATACTGGTCAACTGTCACTACGACTCTGTACCCTATGCTATAGGTAAGACTAGTTGTTCCTGCTACTTCGATTTTACCTTCAGCTTACCATCAAGCGAGGTGAAGTCAAATTGAGGTGTAAAAGAAAAAAAACTTCGTCCGTCCGTTATAAATTTTTAAGATTTTAATTTTTTACTGGGCACCTAATTCTTTTTCCAAAATTTATATAGGCTAAGTTATTTCTTGTTACATCAGATATCTGCCAGTGAAAGTACAGTCAAAATCGGTTCAACCATTTCAGAGATTAACTAGAACAAACAGACGGACAGACAAAAATTTAAAAAAGTGGTTTGGTATATTTACCGTGTATACATCCAAATACACTTATCATTGCCACCATTGTGGCATTATCGGTGTCAGTAATTGTGACGTCATTCTCCACACTTCTTCTTTAGCTTACCATCAGGCGAGGTGAAGTTATTTAACGTGTCCTGTATAAAAAATAACCGGTTTTTACAGGAGCGGCAGACAACGGTATATTCTGCGCGGCCATGGCAGAAACGTTAGCGAAGTTGTCCAAAAGAACAAAAAAACTCAAACACAACGTTATATTCTTATTCAATGGCGCTGAAGAGAACGTTTTGCAGGTATACATAGAGACAACAATCTTAACTATGTAGGGGAGAGTGGGTAACATTGGAGTACTCTCTTTACATCAGTATGTATTATCGCGATACCACATATACCCAGCGCCATCTAGCGTCAACACGTTCAACTACTTCGTTACTTCAACTACGTCACTACGATCCTGAATCGCGATAATGAAGTTCGCTCGCTGGTATAACATATATACAACATCTCAAAGATAGCTGTTGGGTTATGGTCGCCAGGCGTGATCACCTTGCCTGGTCAGAGGATCTTCCCTTTATGTTGTAGGGACAGCACATCCCGTTCCTCCACAGTATTAGGCTGAAGTGAAGACTGAAGCTGGTAAGAAGATCCGAGACGGCGTGCGATTTTAGTCGGTTCGATTCCGACATAACCGCCCCTTTTTTTTCCATGCGGAAATCCTCATGGATACCTACCCCGCGGCCAGCGAGGCAGGTTATGTCGGACTCTTACCGACTAAAACCGCACGCCGTCTAGGGTCTTCTGACGCCAGGGTGTAAGGTGGCCCAAAGAGCATTTCCCTCGCACCCCGGCTTGACATAACCGCCCCTGCTGGCCGCGGGGGCAGATTTCTAAATCCGGTCCTGTGTGTCTCACGAATGCATCAAAGGGGTGTCCAGTTCAGCATTATGATTTGTCTGCAGGGTAGCCACGCGTTCCTGAGTCACCCCTGGGCGCAAGGAGTCATTTCAGTCATCAATCTAGATTCCGCGGGGATGAACGGCAAGCCTATCATATTCCAGGTAGCTAATCTATTTATACTTCTTTTATATCACTTAGGTGGCAGACAAGCACACGGCCCACCTGATGGGAAGCGGTCACCGTGGCCTATGGACGTGTGCAACACTAGGGGCGTCACACTCGCGCTGCCGACCTTGGAGAAACCTTCGAATGCCCTTCTTGAAGAACCCCATATTGTAGTCGCTAGGGAATACCACAGCAGAGAGAAAGTTATATAGATAAATAAAATTGAAGTGTCCGTTTGTAATATTAAAATAACAGGTATTAAATTAATGAGTTTATGGTCGATATATAAAACAAAAAAAAAATATTTTTATTTTTTTTGTCTGTCTTAAATTAAATACTTACCTAATCCTTAAATATTGCAAGTCTGAAAAGTTATGTTTTTTTTTTAATATTTACTTCAATATAAGTCATATTGACATGACTTAAAAACTTAACTTACACCTCACTTGATGGTAAACTAAAGGTAGTCTCTAGAGGGAGGCAATAATGGGTTTTTCGTTTTCTGTAGTCTATTAAATATCAAAAAGTTGAGATCGCTTGTTCTCAGAGGTCGTTGAGCGTGACTGCACATCACCTGATGGTAAGCTATAGCTCTCAGGAATGGGGATCACCATTGCTTGTTCCAAATACTCTTTTATCGTCGACTTTATACTAATTTGTACCCTTAACCGTGTGAATGCTGTCCCCCCAGGTGACAGACCCAAGAGTCTTAAATTCGTACAGCCGCACAGCATACCGGCCGGCAGCGCAAGGGTTGGGCGAGTTCCTCTTCCTCTCCGGGATCATTCCCTCCGACACAGATTTCAGGATATTCCGGGATTTTGCTAACATTCAAGGTATGTACACGACCACCTCCACGGTTGGGATGGCATTCTTGGGTGTTTCCGTCTCAATTTTGGACGTAAACCGACTAAAACCGCACGCCGTTATGCCTGTTATGAGCTTGGCGATTCATGGAAGTTCTACATCTATCCTGGACCCTCTCCACCGCCTCCTTCTCGAGCATTACTTCCTCGCAGAAGGAGGCGACAATTGTCCCCCTCACATATACTTTTATCCTAGGTATCGATATAGCTTTCTCGAAGATGGGCCACGTGTACCACACCCGCAACGACCGGCCCGAGCTCATCAGGCGGGGGGTGGTGCAGGGCGCGGGGGACATGCTGCTGGGGCTCGTGGCCGATGTGGCCGACCAGGAGGACATGGGGCATAAGGTAACAGAATTAGACAATTATCCAGCTAATTTACTTTTACATATATTCAATACAAAGGTTTGAGCATGTGTGTGTGCTAGAGAAGGGGTTTGTATGTGTAAGAGAAGGGGTTTGTGTGTATGTGTGAGAGAGAAGGAGTTTGTGTGTGTGTGTGTAAAAGAGAAGGGGTTTGTGTGTATGTGAGAGAGAAGGGGTTTGTGTGTGTGTGAAAGAGAAGGGGTTTGTGTGTATGTGAAAGAAAAGGGGTTTGTGTCTGCGTGAGAGAGAAGGAGTTTGTGTGTGTGTGTGTAAAAGACCCTTCTCTTTTACACACACACACACAAACTCCTTCTCTCTCACGCAGACACAAACCCCTTTTCTTTCACATACACACAAACCCCTTCTCTTACACATACAAACCCCTTCTCTAGCACACACACATGCTCAAACCTTTGTATTGAATATCGATTTGTGTGTATGTGAGAGAGAAGGGGTTTGTGTGTGTGAAAGAGAGAAGGAGTTTGTGGGTGTGTGAGAGAGTTTGTGTGTGTGTGAGAGAGAGAAGGAGTTTGTTGTGTAGGTCAGTGACAAGGGGTATGTGTGTGAAAGAGAAGGGGTTTATTTATGTGTGAAAGAGAAGGGGTTTATTTATGTGTGAGAGAAAAGGGGTTTGTCTGTGTTTGAGAGAGAAGGGATTTGTGTGTTTGAGAGATTAAAATGAGAGGGTGTGTATGTATGGGTGCGCGCGCGCGTGTTTGTGTGTGTGTGTTTGTGAAGGAGAGAGGTTGTGTGTGTGTGTGTGTGTGTGTGTGTGTGTGTGTGTGTGTGTGTGTGTGTGTGTGTGTGTGTGTGTTTGGAAGACACTCAGCTAAAACCCGAGACATCTCGATTCGTATGTCCGATTTGTTATCCAATACCGACGTTTCCAGATCGCCCCGTCGGCGGCGGTGTACTACGACTACTTGAACGCGTTCATGCTGACGTACTCGTTCACTATATCGTACGTAGTGGACGCGCTCATCGGCGTGCTCGGACTCGCCTCTGTTTACTACTATCTGTGGCTCGTCGGCGCTAGTGAGTATCACCACCTTCTTCCTATAGGGTAGGCAGAGACGATACAATTTTTAAATAGTTATCCAGATCTTCATGGTGTTTCCCAGCGTTCAAAGTTTGCATTTTTTTTTTACATACATGATTCTTAATCTAAACACTCGCCAAGCTATTACGCTTGTTGGCGAGATAAGCGCTCAATACATAATTATTGTCTTACAAAATACGAGTATAGCTATGTTTTTTTTTGTGTGTAGGTATCTTTTTTTTTTTTTGATATATATAAAAATTTTAAATGGGGGTCTGCGTGTTTTGATTGGTATGTCGGCTTTCCCAGGAGCAACTGCTATCTGACCTACTAATTAGAGAGGTCTAAGCCGTAAGCCGTAAGTGTACCGACTTACAGGTGGTTGAGTCTCCGAAGGTTTTGGTATAGTCCCAAAAAAATACCTAGTATAATGCTGTAATAATGTATTAATCATTAATTCAGTTTAACATTAACATACATAAACTCACGCCTATATCCCCGAAGGGGTAGGCAGAGGTGCTAGTACCCACATTTCGCCAGTTTATATTTAGGTCCCAATATAATAGGTGGCGAGCCTATTGCCAGTAACTGGGCACTTATAAACCTGCGATAAATACACACATAACTTCGAAAAGCATCGAAAAGTCATTGGTGTGTGCCATGGTGAACCTGGGATCGAACCCGAGACCTCGTCTCAGCAGTCCATTACCCACACCACTAGGCTACCGCGGTTGTTCAGTTAAATGTGTTGATTTAGTATAAAAACCATTCATATACTTTATTCAACGGGGTGGTCTACAGCATAATATCCATAAGATCGGGTCATCACCATCATAATTATGTTCCAGGGTGGTCTTCGGTCAAAGAGCTGCTGTTCTCGGTGCTGGGCCGGCTGGTGTCTATGGTGGCTGGAGCAGTGGTCTCGGGGGTGTTCCTCGTGATAATGAGGGCCACGACGGTTCAGATGAGGTACGTACAGTCAGCCCCAGAGTAGATGATGTTTGCATAGATTTCAAACTTAGATAATAAATTCAGTACATTTAATTTCCTAATAGACAAATGTTTCTGTTCTGTAAGGGAATTTATGGAAAGTAAAGACATAATAATTGATTTTTAATTTAATGTAATGAAATGACTCATTAATGAATGGACTGCATGTATGAAAAGCTGTATTGACATTTGTTGACGTTGACATAATTTTATTTTATTATCGTGAAACTTTAATATTTCGACCCTTACTATTAATGGTAGAATATGTATGAACAATCAATAACATAAATTAAGATCTCGATGTACTTACCATATTCATTCTTTCATTCATTCATTCGTTAGAAAACACATAGAGCATACTTAGTACTAATTAAACAGCATTTACATTACCAAATATGAATTATACTGTTCAAAAACGAACCTTAAAGATAAGAAAATTAATGAATCTACATTATCGGATATTCCCCTCTTCCAACCCTACCCCAAGTCCTCAACTTCCTCCCCCTTCCTCTTCAGGGTCGGCAGCGCGAGTGTTACACCCCCGATATTGCACACGTCTATAGGTAACCGTTTTTCATCAGGTGGGCCGTGTGCTTGTCTGCCACCTACGTGGTAATCCATATATTGTTTAAACCAACCTGTGTCCAGGTACCTGTCCCGCGCCTGGCTGGTGGTCCCGCTGTACTGGCTGCCGTACCTGCTGGCCGCCGTCGCCGCCTCGCAAGTCTTCGACCTGTGGAGGTGGAAGAAGGTGGGTCTCCATATCACTAGGTATACCACCTCCCCGAGGGACAGGATAGCAGAGCACTGGTTCTCACTTGGGGGGGGGGGGGGGGAGGTGACTGTGACCCTACACTCCAGGTGGTATGATGCTTTTGAACGGTGGTTTACCTGTTTCAAAGCGTTTTACTTTTTAAGTAACATCAATGTCACAACGTTACGCCATTACTGTTAATTCTAAGTATTTAGGCAAAAGTAAATAAAATAATTTTGTGGCTTTGAACCGTTCAAAAATATCTGTAAAATAGAGTACAATTAAGTACAATTATATTTATATTTTCCACCATAAAGTTGATATAAAACCTAAAATGTGTAGGGGTCGTGCCAGAAAGGTACTACAGGGCACCTACGTTTTATCAGCGAAACTATCAGAGTACATTTATTTTATTCTATGGTACAAAAAAGTCATTTTTTTTCATGAATTTGTACTACATGAAAATTATGATAATCATCCGGGGTCGTGCTAGGTAGAATCACACGGCCTAATGCGGGTTGGTGGATCGGACATGTCCTTAGAATTTCCTCAAGGACATGTGGGTTTCCTCACGATGTTTTTCCTTCTACGTCAGCAGATGGTAAATCATGTCTGTCTGGATTCGAACTCGATACCTGTGAAAAGAGACCGCGTCTTTTTCCATTCAGCTACCATCGCTTATAATACTACAGTGACAAAGAAATAAAACAGAACTAACTATACCCTATTGTCGTCAGTCGGGCCTGTCCCGATCACTCCGGGCCGCCCAAGCCCTGGCGGCCACCCGCCTCATCCTGTCCGTGGTGACGCTGGTGGTGACGTGTATCCCGGGTCTGACGACCCTGCGCTACGTGTTCAGTGTCCCCCTGTTCCTGCTAGCAGCAACCTCGCTCATATCCATCACTGTCCTCAGATATGTAAGGCTCACAGGTAAGCACTTATTTAACAGGTCCCCCCATCATCATTCTCTGAACCTTTTTGCCAACTCAGTTGGGGTCGGCTTTCCAGTCTAACTGTGATGCGGCTGAACTTCGATATTTTCCGTGGAGCGACTGCCATCTGACCTCCACAACCAATGGTCATTATGAACAATGGCGATATCGAAGTTCCAAGTTAGACTTTTCAACATTTTTTCAAAATTTATTCAACAGGTATACAGGATTTTGTGTAATAGTCGTACCTCGGAGAGCACGTTAAGCCGTCGGTCTCAGGACCGTGGTCACCACTACAAACACCGATAGTGCTACAGTGGTGACCCTCAGCTTGACGGTCTCATCAAATGCTTTTTCACGCCCCGCATAAAGGACCCGTACCGTTTACCTTTAGCTTACTATCAGGCGAAGTGAAGTCATGTTGACGACTCCAATAATATTAAAGCAAAAGATAACATTCTAATTTCTTCAAAACATTAAAATAAACAAATATTTTGCAGGCTGGCAACATTTGATACTGGAAGTGTTGCTATCCTTGCCCACGGTGATGTGGTTGATGTCCTTGGCCCTAAGGCTAGACGCCATGATGCTGCCCATCATGGGTCGATCTTCAGCCAGTTCCCCCGACTACACCGTGGGGATACTCAATATTGGATTGGTGATTTTAGTTGCTACTGCTGTGGTAAGTTCCATTTATATATCCCTATCCCCCCCTCCCCCCATCCAGGGTCGGCAGTGCGAGTGTGTCGCCCCTGGTGTTGCACATGTCCATAGGCCATGGTGACCGCTTCACATCAGGTGGGCCGTGTGCTTGTCTGCCACGTAAGTGGTATAAAATGTAAACCAATAAACACTTTCTTGCAACATAACAAACATGGCGAACTAAAACTATAAAAATGTACTCATATTTTATGATTCATGCCCTTGAATTTCGGAGGCGAATAAAGATAATTGTATTTTTTGCCAATAACCGGTATTATTTCTCTTTTTTTTCTGTGTTGTGTACAATAAATTAGGGGGCCCAAAATGAAACATCTCCTTTGATTGAAATGGTAATAAAGTAACATTACCACGCGGCTTCACCCGTGTTAGTCCTAATCCCGTGGGAATATCGGGATAAAAGTAGGATAAGGAATAATTTAGCATTCTAATGGTGAAAGAATCGGTTCAGTAGTTCCAGAGTTTATCGATTACAAACACGCAAATACATAAACATAGTTTAAAAAATAACAATATTAATAAAAAATATAATTTTAATATTGCCAAAAATTTTATTACAATATTAAAATCCTAAAAGTTCGTTATAAAATTGCGAAATATGAATACAAAAAGATATGCCCCGGGTGAGGATCGAACTCACGACCTTAAGATTATGAGACTTACGCGCTGCCTACTGCGCCACCGAGGCTAGTAATAGTGATTACGAAATAGTTTAATACATTCAGCTTACCTTATTTTATCTATATTTTTTATCAGCGTCTATCTGATATGAAACCTATTTTCAGCTAATAAGTAGGTATTTGAGTTTCGCAGCGTTCCTGTATGTAAATTATAGTTCCGCGTAATGCAAAATAGTATCCTTATTAGTTTTTAGTTTTTATAGGTGTAATATTATTACTACAATTTAATAATAATAAAACATTGTTCTTTTGCATACGTTTTAATTGTTTAATAGTTATAATCATATTTAATAATAAACAAAAAATAGTAATAAACGCTTATTAAGTAATGAGTAACCCTGAAATTATAATTCGTAATATTAAAATATTGTTATAACCAAAAATGGACAAATAAAACATTATACTCAACACAAAATAAAAGGCCCGTTTTGACGTTTGTTCTCGTGGCGTAACTAGTTATGCACCTATAGGATTCGGTATTCGATACTCAGGATGAATCGAATCCAGTTTGCATGGGGATTCAATCGATTTGAATATGTATGTAAACTGCATTGGATTAAAGTTCTGATTAGAAAAGTTTGCATAAACTTTGATTTTTTAGGTATTTTAAAACAATACAATGTTATTAAAGGTCAATTTACTTATATTTAATATTTTTTTCACAATAACATTCACTCAATCACAAAAACAACAAGAATAATTAAATCAGTCTTCAGAATCTAAACACAAGTATTAAAATAAATTAAAATAAAAGTGCGCGTCGGGCTTGAAGAAAAATATCTCACTCGATATTTTCTTTCCTTAGCTGATTATTAATAGTCTGTGGACTACATGAAAAAATCGTTATGCACAGCACTTAGCCGAGTGGGCGGTACCTGTCAATAAAAAATGTAATTATCTTTAGAACATTTTAATTGATAAAAAATTAAGAACTTCATGGGCGCGAACTGTCAAAGTGGGCCTTTTATTTTGTGACAACTATAATTCTTATTAAAAAAACTTCACAATTTTTTTTATTATGAACTCTGCAATATCATCCGTATGACGGAAATAGGTTCACTTTTACGTGGAGCGTATTTATAACTGACTAAATTGGGATATAATATAATTTCACCTCTGCCCACTGCCCACCCTTTCCAGATATGCAGGCGTGATTATATAAAAACATATTTTGAAAGGACTGCATTTAAATATAAAAATGTTATGTTCACAGTCGGGCATCGAACTCCTGTTCTCGCGGAGGTTTCTTTGGGCGGTGCTGGGGGTGGTGGCCATCCCTTGCATCGTGCTGATGTTTATCCCCTTCAGCCCTTACGACGAGGACGGGGTGGCTCTGCAGAGGCATTACTGGTTTGTAAGTATATATACATACATACATACATATATGTTTACGTATATATATTCTATCTCACGAAGGCGGGTGAACAATTAAATAGTAGTACCCGTGTCTTGTAAATACGCGTACATGTGTGTGCGAAAGTTCATGTCACGTCGAAAGAAATTCATGTAGCAGTTAGTAGAACAATAATTGCATTACAAGTAATTCATTTTTAAAAGCAATGTGTGTATAATGTTTTACTACAATGACAGCTAAACCGCCTTCGTAAAATAGAACATCTATACACATTTGGGCTCAATGCTCTGGCTACCCTACTTAGGAGTATGGCAGCGGCCGCCGAGCGCTAGATCCCATCTATTGTTAGTAAATAATGTGTCATGGTCATCATAAATCATTTATATACATATTTCATTTGGATTGTGTAACATGATAAACAAACGATAGATGAAATCTACCGCTTGGCGGCCGCTACCGCGGCACACTCCTATCTCTCCACGCATTTTTAAAAGCAAAAATCTTTCACTAACGTCAATCTCCCCATATTTAGCACACGCAAATCACGAACTTCGACATAAACGGGGTCCCTACAGCCCAGACGGAGGGGGTCCTGGTGTCCAAACTGGACCCCTACTCTCACGACAACATTAGGCCTGCGCTCCTGTCCGATGGAGCGGACGTGAGCGTACGGACGGACTTCGCAGACGAGTGCCGGAGCCTGGTATACTGCGGCCTGCCTCTGTACAGGACCTCCCTGGCGTACAACTAGTGAGTCAATAGTTTTTATACTAAGGTGGCAAACAAACACACGGCACACCTGATGGGAAGCGGTCAGCGTGGCCTATGGACGTGTGCAACATCAGGAGTGTCACATCCGTGCTATCGATCCTGGAGGAGAGAGGTTTGAGAAGTTGGGGGGGAGGGGGTTGAGAAGGTGATTGGGGAGATGGGAGGGGGTTGTGAGTTCTAGTGACCCTACTTACCGGTGGGAACACAACAAGATTATGATCTTAGACTGTAGATCCTGGTGTGCAGGAGTTACAGTAGTGGGAATGAGGGTGGGATTAGTACAACATACTCATAGTTTGGGTACTTTGAAATAGCTTTTTGAAATAACTATGAGACAGCAACCATCTTCTGTCTCCCCGGGATCATGGCTGCTGAAAAGCAACCGAAACTTGGGGATCAGTGTGAAATAACACTTAATAAATCGCTATACAATTCGTTGCAAATCTTTATATTTAAATCTAGAAGTTATAATACACGGAATAAAGAATACCTACTACAATGCAAGTGTGATACTACTTATTCATAAGGTGAACCGCTGTCGCCAAACTCACACATACAACCAGTTAATAATACATTGCACTACTAGTAAACAAATGTTTAGATTTGTCGCATATCTTCCATACCAAATTAGCCTAAATTATGCATACTGCAAAACGAAAATACACCTTACTAGTTCGTGTTAGAGATTTCTTTGCTATAGATAAATAAAATATTTACGGCGTTTCGTATTTTGAATCAAACAAACTCTGACTTAAGAAAAACTTCAGATAATCTCTCTCTCTCCCTCTATACTAACTATGCAAACCTTGCGAACCAACGCATACCCGTGGCACGCGTGCCACGCCCACTTACCATTTCTACTTACTTCTCTTTTCTGTGTTATAACATTATATCCCGGTGTGGCAGCCCTAACGCCATGTTCCTGTACACGGGCCCGCCAGCGCAGTTCGAGGCGCCCGCCGCCTTCAAACTGGAGTCCAAGATCTGCATCGAAACCACCTGCACTTATGACTTCGTCATGACTGGTAAGTCATCATCATCACGACGGTCCTGTGGCTAGGGGTAGTGGGGTTCGATTCCCGCTCAGTGCAAATATTTGTATGTCATGTATGTATTGTATATGTCCATTTGCATTGGTCTGGGTGTTTCTATGTATGTTATGTATTTACAAAAAAAAAGAGTATACGTTTATCCGCATTCTAAAAGTCATAACAAAAGTTAGTTAAACTCTAGAAAATGTGCTATGTACGTTGGAGATATTTAAATAAATATTTGGATCATCATCATTATTTATGAACGAGTCTGAACACAAAATTTTTTTTTTTTTTAATTCTTGTCCGTGTGTCGGTTTGTCTGTTTGTGCGTGACAGACGCAAAAACTACCGAATTTGTTTTTTTTTTTGTTTGAAAGGTCTTGGTCCGACTTAGAATCTTACGCATGTTTGATCAAAATCGGTTATTCATATACTTGATGTCCCCAGGTGGCGCCCACAACCTGCTAACTTTCTGGCCGTACCGCAACATCACGCTGGGCAGCTGGTCGCTCCAGGCTCGCCCGGAGCCGTCCTTCACCCAGCTGGTGCGGCCCGTGTACGTGGTCTACCACTCCGCCTCCACCTACATGCCGGAGTGGAACTATCGGTTCCAACTGGTTTTCAATGTGAGTATCCGTCCAACATCATGATTATATAGTCGAGAGTGAATGAGACAGTCTTCAATTTCAATTTTTCAATTTCTTTATTTTTCAAAATAGTGCAACGTAATTACATCTTTTTGACGTCAAAAACTACTTAATACTAAGTTTACCAGTTAAGTCTAATATTTGTATTCCTTTGGTGGAACATAGGGTACAAGCCATTCTATTGTACACCACATTTGTAACCTATGTTTCACAAGTAAATAAAGTCACGACGGTATCTCCCGTCCGAACCGAGCATTCCGAAGCCCGCGTTGTATATTTCATTTATATAATTTGACTACTTAACGATATATGGCGTTGTACTATATTTTACATTTATATAATTTGTCTACTTAACGATAGATGGCGTTTTTCTATATTTTACATTTATATAATTTGTCTACTTAACGATAGATGGCGTTTTTCTATATTTTACATTTATATAATTTGTCTACTTAACGATAGATGGCGTTGTATCATATTTTTGTTAATTCCAGGTGCCGCAAGCGTTACAATCGGGTCCTATAGTCGAAGTATCGCACCACTCGCACAAAATGTATCACCCCGATGACTTCACAACAGAATATAAGAATATTATCGCCTCCATGCCCAAGTACTTCAATATAGTTACGACTATTACGTTTAGGAATAATTATGTGTTTTGAATGGTAGGATTATGATCTTAATAGGGTATTTAGATAATCGGTATACAATGTAGTAATGACATAATATACGATGACTGTTATGTAGGCTAGATACAGGTTTTAGTTGAGGGAGAGGGGGTCATTGTTTTGAATTTGATTTTTTTAAACTACGTAGGTGGCAGACAAGCACACGGCCCACCTGATGGGAAGCGGTCACCGTGGCCTATGAACGTGTGCAACACCAAGTGTGTCACACACGCGCTGCCTACCCTGAAGGGAAGTGATGGACGCCAAAACTACTGAACGAATGTTGATGCGGCTTTTTGTTTGAAAGGTCTTAATCAGATCAGCCTTGATCAGTAGAACCGGAGATATAGTTAAAAAACGTGAACCTGTTACCAATAAAGACAAAGTGACAAAGTTACAATATTTATATAAATGCGAATAAATTAATTGATTGATTAAAAACCCATATAACTCATACATACGTAAAATAAATAAGGTGAATAATTGAAAATTGAAGTACAAACGCCCGTTATATTATATTTATTTATTTTATTACTAAATGTAAGGGTTGTCATTTTTTGAAAAGTATTTAACGCGGGAACGAAGAAAAAAATTTTTTTCTTTAATTTTAAGTGAAATAATAATAAAAAGGTTGTGAATTTTTAGAAAGAATATATTATAAATGATAAATTAATGTACATTGTACGTATGAATATCTATTTTTCATTGACGCTCAAGCTAGTTTTAAGTATGCAGTGAATAAATACATGTTTTTAGTACACGTTGTGGTTTTTTTTACTTAGTACCGTGGGGTACTGAGGTAGCTTCGCCTACATACTACGTGTTGACTTCTTTCCATAGTCTGATGATATTTCGAATGTGAGTAATAGTGATGATGGCCAAAATATGTCACTTTTAAGGCACCGAGCACACAGAGGCGCGGGCAGGGTCGGTCAATTTCACCGCGAACGATAGCGCAAAAGGAATCCTATACTACTAACGCACACGAAGGACAAAAATACCGCGGTGAGGACAGTCGCGGGCATCGACGGGCAGACGCGGTCATTATTACTTCGCGGTCAAAAAGACCTGCCCGCCCCGCCGTGTGTTTAACGCCTTATTGTCTGAATACTTGTCTTAGGTGTTACAGATAGCTTTGAAATGGAGAAAATTGCAAGAAAGGGGGCGAATAGTGTATAAATTAAAACAAAAAATGTAAAATTCAACTCCTTTATTAAAATCAGTCTTCAAAACTCAAAATGTATTCTGAAAAATACATTTCAAGAATCATTTTTACCTTCACAAAAATAAATTCAAAATAATAAAAACTGTTTCGCTTGTCAATATTGTTTAACATTCATTTAAATATTTGTTTCATTTAATATTTGACAAGAGAAAATGATGTTACTCGACTTGTAACATTTACCCAAATGTTATAAAACCAGAAAATGTTATATAACCGATTTTATATTTTCATTTAGACAATAGTTTAAACGTACAAGTAAATGTAACAAATACGTATATTTGTTATCACTTAAAACTAATATAATACATATTTACAGGGTATAAACAATGTACAAAGTGAAATTAAAACAACTTTTCAACTATCCTTTCAATTTATTATTTTGAGATCTTATAAAAATATCACGATAAAATGTTATATTACAAAATAATAGACGAAAATGTCGTATAGCATATTTTATTTGCATTTTTCAGTAACAATCAATGTAGTGAATGATGCTATAAGATTTCATCGAGGCTGCCTCGCCTACAAGGCAATCTCGATACAAGTAAACTAGAAATTACTAGAATATTATCCTTGTTCAACATTACATGTAAAAACGCAGACAGGATTTAAAACACACATAATAACATAAGACAAACCTTAGAGGGAAGTAAATACAAAAAAAAAACATATAAAGACATATATTTTTGTCAGAGTAACACATAATTTGGTCAACATCTGCACATTATTCTTATATATTAAAAAAACGAACAGCTAACCCAAGCTATTGAAAAAAAAAACTGATCAAATCGATTGCTCTTCACAAAAAGAGAATCATTTTGTGGTCTTTTAAAAGTAAATGCAAGAACAAAGGCTAACTAAGCACCTAAACCTTACTGGTATTATTCTATTTTTAATATTTTAACTATAAACAAGTGCTTTTAAGTAGAGTAGATAATATTTGCATTGGGAAGTCACTAAAATTACTTTGGTTAAAATCCCATGGTACTTTTTCAGCCCAATTAAAATGCAGTACAATGTATACAGCTTTAGGACTCGCGTATTGCAAAGTGATAATTTTTATCTACCAAAGCATTATCAACTTTGCTAGCATTTAAATTAGATCGAAAATTCACAATTTCAACAGGAAGCAACTTGCTATTTTTCTTGTTTTCATTAATTTTCGACCTAATGCTAAATTATGCAAAGTCAATATCGTTTTGGCAGTATAAAAAGCTTTACGCTACGCTTCTCCCTCAATATGTGTTGGATTATTTACGTTTTAAGTTATCAAGTCCCACCCATAAAGTAAAATAAATCATTTAGTGATTGTAAACTATCTTGCTATAATGTAATTTTTCATACAATTTTCTTATTAGTGAGTTGGTTAATGGTAGTGAAATACATATTGTATTTATACAAGTTATGTATTACAAATATTATATAATGTATTGCAGTTTTACACGTTTGAGTAAGATGGTCCAAAGTACTAATTTTTATGTCAATATAATAATGGTTTACAATTATAGTGTTCTTAATGTTGGTTAATCAAAATAGTGACTAAGGTGGTAAGATACAAACTTTTGAGACATACATATAAATGAAAAACCATACTTAAATATTTAACTCATAAAAGATGACATTAATTTCTCTATTTCTCTATATTCATAGTACAATATCTTTTTTTTTTTTCAACAATTTTGATAAAACATTCAAAAATTGTGAGTAACTTATGAAATATAAACAATTTTCATGAATAGAAAAGGCACTAGACAATAGAATCAAGAAGAATTTTAACATAAATTATGGTAACTTGGAATAATAGTTGTAGTGTAAGTAATTATAATATTTTTGTTGATGAAAAGAATGATCAAAGTACAAATTGAAAATGCATAACAGTACACAAGAACATTTGTCAAATTGTACAAACTGTGTATAAAGTATACAAGTATATTATTTGTTTACAATATTTGAGCAATTGTATATAGAGCAGCTGTATGTTATACAATCTTTTATACGACGAACTTACATTACAATATTTTCTTGCAGTGTTAAATTGTGACCTCAAAATGAATGAGAAATTGTATTTGTTATTATTTCGTTACTTGAGTTACACATTCAATTGACATAAGAAGTCAATAACATGGCATTATATAACATTTTGAAAGACGTAGTAGACATGGGCAAGTATTCTGGGTACAAATGTTTAATCCTGTGATCATTTTAAGTGAATTGATTATAAATGCATAGTAACTTATAATACATATCAAATAATATCCGTGTCTCAGTTAAATAATATTCAGTCGAATACACTTGTACAATGTATGTAATATGTTTAAATGTTGGGGGAGTTTTATATTATGTTTAACAATTTCCAAAAAAAAAACGAAAAGCTACGAAAACACACGTATCTTTCTGTAGCATTTGTAATAGGTAATGTATAATTATACTATGAACCATTTTAAAGAAAATTTACATATACAAATATAGCGGCCCAGACAAATTTTTATTTTAGGACAACAATTTTCAGAAAAAAATTCTTTACGATCTAAAAATCATCAACTGCAAAAAATTCTAGCTTGTAGCTAACAGTTTAGGCTCTATGAGAAGAAAGACAGATTGACAATTTAAAACTAAGTATGTACATAAGTACTAAATATAAGAAGTATATACTAATTCTATTATTGCTTGTAGTATGCCGCCTCATTGTTATAAGTAGCATTATTTTACGTCATATTCAATAAGAATACTAGTTAGTAAGTAAACTAAATTTTGTTATATTTGCTAAGAAAACTTTATATAAAAAGCCTTACTATTGAATTGATGTTTAAGTTGCGAGAAAACTCAAGGGTTAGAAGAATTATCTATCTATGTATAGCGTCTTACATTTTTAGCAAATTCAATTTATTTATTCACTATAAATGTCTCTGCCTGCCCCGGAGAGAAAAAAGCGTATGTATGTATAAATGAGTTATAAATGATACTTATTTTCTAAGTAAACACCCCGAGCAATGACTTTCTGAAGGCCTGACTAAATAATCAACAGTAAATCTTAAACTGTTTCCTAATCAAATTGACTACGACGTGTACTAAGTAAGGTAAAGATATGCTAAGATAAATTTCTATAACATAGAAATCTTAAATTTGAAACTTATATAGCTGATATATAAACAAAATATATTTCGATACATCATTTGGACCATCTCGTACATTTAAAAACCTGAACAGTTTTGAACAACTTGAATAGTTACATATTTTTAGAAAAACTTAACTACAATATAAGTGTTTAAAACATACAAACAACAGAAATATGACATATTTATGTTATACATAAAATAAAACATTTAGTTAAGAAACCTGTCATATTTAGAACGCTATTACAAACACAATAGCGTACAATTTTCTCTGTACCAAAAACAATATTGAGCAGTAAAATTTTAGACTTCGATTATACCTCCGTTTGAGCTTATTAGACGGGTCTACGGGTACTTAGACTCCTAGATTTTTACTTGGACCCCTTGTAAGATGAAAATGCTATAATGGTCAGTAGGTACAATGTCTTATATAGCAATGAAAATTTTAAATATGGATATATTCACACTTGAAAATAAACTTAAATGTCTATGTGAATGGACAGTAACACAGTCCCGTGTATCCAACAAGGGTTTTAATTATAATACTCGTATATACTATTATTAGTAGACATTCAAGGAGTCCAAGTGTATATTCTCGTAAAGGTTGATGACCGCTGTGAACACTTCATGAGTCGGAACTTACGCATGATATTAACGAGTATAATATTATAATTATGTTATACGCAAATTCCTTTATTATTTTTGTGAGCGTTTATGAGAATATTATAACGTTTCATTGTTGAAAAAATCATGACAATGAGAAATTATTTTTGTTAAATAAAAACGTGAAGTAAAACTATTTTAAACGGATTCTATTGTTATTTATTAGTTGTTATTTTAATGTCAAAACGCGAAAGTTCAGAACGGTATCAAGTTTGATTGAGTCTCAAGAAGTTTATAACAAAATTAACAATGCAACGTAACTTATATTAATCAACCAATTAGCCTATCGCCGTCCATTGCTGGACGGCGCGGTCTCCCAATTAAATAGTGCACTTAAATCTACGAAAACGTAATCTATGTTAGCGTAACGTGACGGACAATCTGCTGGCGGCCACCATTTTGTTATTGAATTTCTTCTTGAAACTTTCAGCTGCGTTCGTTGATCTGAACGTGATTTTGGCGGTACGATCTTCCTTGTCCAATATTAAACTCTGGAACATGAATCCGGCGATGTTTGCGTTTCAATAACGTAACTTAAACTTAATTACGACTTACACTAAAAATTATAATTATTTAAAAATTACACGTGTCGAAAAATAAGAAAAATGTTAAGTAAACATTACATTAATTACATTTCAATTATTAAACTATTACTATGTGGACTTATGAGCTAGGATAATTGGTTAAACAATAATAAATATAAAGTTAACATAAATTAATTAAGAGCTATCCACTCAACACTTTTCCTATCTTTTAATATAAAACAATTTCGATATGGTCTGTATGTTTCAATGTTTCAACAAGGAAAATCAGTGGCAGAACGAAGTTTTTAAAAGTGTCTTGTTTGCAATAAAAAAAGAAGACAAAATATGGGTGTTTGTTAATACATGATGATTGTGTAGCTGTTCCTTCGCGGAAATGCACAATTTTATTTACTGGCACCATTACAGAGAATATTTTAAAAAATATTGCAAATTAATCACATTAATTTCTCCCATTTTGTTTGTTTTATTCATTTGAGATAAAAAAAAACAGTTATGCGTCATATATTTGCCCTGGTAATCGACATAGCAGTAAGTCGGTGAAGCCAGTTTTAGAAAAATGTGATTAAATTTTTTTAAATACTTTTTTTGTGAAAAACTATACACAATACTCAATTTTTGCATTGCAGAATCAAATGTATAGTAGCAGAGATGTAGACATGCCAATAATTTTTAATTTAATTCTAATCAAAATTTGTTTAAAAAAGATCAAATATTATATCTAAATTAATGATATCAAAATTGTTCTATTTATGTATGTTTGCATAAAAAATAACATGCAGGAAATGTCATATTTGTAGACAAAATTTGTTATGATTTGTGTACATTATCCCACAAATTTATCAACCGTAACATACAAATTAAAGCAATATTGATCCAATATACATTTGAACATTCATGATCAATATTTTGTATATTTTTGAACAAGTGTATAATTTTTGTAAACATGTATACTCATTTATGAGAATAATGATTTTCTTCGGTGATATATATAATTAACTAAATACACTTCTATGAAGTTCGATTACTTTGAATTTGAGAGTCCCATACAGCATGGCATCCCATACTATGGGCTCAAAACAAATGGGAACTTTCTCGAAGTATACACGTGATCACAAGTGTATACCTTCACTCATTAGGCTTATACACCAAATTATTATCTTGGGTGTAGTATATTAACAATTGTTGTATAATATAAAGAATATAATAATTTAAGTCTCTTATTATAGATATCTGTTAAGATAATAATGTACTTGTTATAAAATAAAGATGTATATTCAAATTATTGTATTATTTTTGTTATTATTTCTTTATTTGTCATTACAAATACATTATTATCTTACAAGATAGAGTTTAATATACAGGCTGACTGATATTTAAATGTTATAAATAATTTTAGCTACAATTAAGTGAAAAAATTATAAATGTAAACTACTTGATATGTTAAAATATATTTGGATAATTACGTAACTTGTATAAAGAGTTGTGTAGGGTCCTAACATGTTCGATGCACAAGCCAACCTCAGATGCGAGCTATTTCATCTGCCGATCAACGAACGAATCTCTGGT
This sequence comes from Lithosia quadra, assembly GCA_963576445.1. NCBI lineage: Eukaryota > Metazoa > Arthropoda > Insecta > Lepidoptera > Erebidae > Lithosia > Lithosia quadra. Next base: position 639,058 of record OY754899.1, on the reverse strand, counting down.
GCAGGTTTTCCTACCAGAGTTGGGAGGTAAGACGGCAGTCGCTCCCGTAAAAATTACAATAAAATGGAAATAAATAACCAAGCAGGCCCTGGCCATATTTCTAAGTCCTCCAATTTTCTTCTCATTAATTTTGATGCTACTTTTCGATGCTTTTCGAAGTTAGTGTATATTTGTCGCAGGTTTATTAGTGCCTCGGAGAGCACGTTAAGCCGTCGGTCTCGGTTGCCATACAAACATCTATGGCAGTCGTTACGGGTAGTTGGAGCCCACAAAAGTCCAACCCGTCTAACTTGGAACTACGATATCGCCATTGGTCATAATGACCATTGGTTGTGGAGGTCAGATGGCAGTCGCTCCACGGAAAATATCGAAGTTCAGCCGCATCACAGTTAGACTGGAAAGCCGACCCCAACTGAGTTGGGAAAAAGGTTCAGAGAATCATGATAATTTTGATTTGTACTTAATCATTTCAATAAATTAATTCTGTATAAATAAACATCAAATTTAGAAAAAAAAAATTAAATTCGATTCCTTTGGGTATAATCAATTGTGCTATATTCTTGTAAGACGCTTCACTATGACAAGTGGGCGGTGCTTGTCTATGTATTACAATAATTTTAGGGGTATTATTTTGTATAAAAAAATACGATACTTCATAGACACGAACTGTCATTATTATCATCCTACATTAGACAGAGTATAGGCCTCGTATGTGATTTCCTATGTTTGTGCGCATTTTACCTATATTCATATTTTTAACTGTTTATACCACTTAGGTGGCAGACAAGCACGCAGTCCATTTAATATGAAGATGTTACCGCGGTCTATGAATGTGTGCTCGGGCTTAAAATATAAAGGGCGTATCAATTATTATCAATAAACCTGTATAAAATCTTATATAATATAGAATCGACTACAAGTATGTAAGTCTAGACAGTATAATATAATATATGAACATATAAATATATATCACACATGTATATAATCACATTGAGTTTCAATTATTATTGTAATATGGTAAAGTAGGTATTGATGCTTCGAATGGTTTTTAATATAAAAAGATAACAAATTAATGTTTTCTGAATTGTGTTCAACTGTCTGAGGTAGCAACTGCTGTACATGTTGTCTCGGGTTCATTCCCAAGTTGGATAATTTTTTTTTTAGCAAACGGTGCCTTGAAGAGAACATTAAACCATTGCATTTAACCGTGGATCATGGTTCTCATTATGAACATCTATGGCATTTTTACGAGTAGTTTTAACCCTAAAAAGTTCGACAACTTGTCTGACTATAGAACTTGGATATCGCCAGTGCGTTGTGGAGGTCAGATAGCAGTCGCTTTAAGAAAAAAATCACACGATAAATAGCAAGCCAGCAGACAAGCACACGTTCCACCTGATATGAAACATTTACCGTGTCCTATGGACCTGTGCAACACCTGATAGGTGGAGCCGCCTGTCACCCTAGCAGAAGCAGGCCGACGCGGCGGCGCGCGAGAGCGCCCCCCTCCCTATTGCGGTTTAGTCGGTAAGAGTCCGGACATAACCTGCTCCGCTGGCCGCGGGGTGGAATCACATTCGCGCTGTCGACCTTATAAAAACCTTCTAATTCCCTTCGTTAGCCCTTATTGACTTCTAACGAACCTCATCATTCGCTCGAATCCCGAAGGTATCTCACCCCTTGAGAAAAGTATACTGAAAACAGTAACATTGTACAAATACTCAAACCAAGAACCGAATCCGCTACCCATAGTCAGTTACCACTACAACTTTTACATAATATACCATCCGAAGCATCAAACCTAGACAATATATAAGCCCTGCATTTAAAATTACCTGCACATCGTTGCCGGCTAGAGTCTTCAGCCTAGTATCAGTCATGCCGTGGGGCAAGTTTGCCACAGTGGCAGTATTCCCTGAATCTTCTAGCAAAGAGTCTTCATCGATCTCAGAATCGCTCTCAAACTGTATCTGCGGTTCGTCCTTTTTGATCACAATGCGGGTGTTTTCTGTCCCAATGGCTGTGCGGACGGCGCGGCTGAATATTCCCGGGTTGGGCTTTGAGGGGTCGGTTTTGTCCATCCTGGAGAATATGGGTTTCTCCTTAGTGGCGGCTGCAGCGGCTTTGCGTTGGAGTATCACGCGGCGGTTGGAGAATGATGATTTTTTATCATCGGTTTCTTTTTCCGCCTGGAAGAAAATTTTAAATTAATAATATTATTCTAGGGCATTTTATGGATGGATGGAATGCGTGAAAGACGATGTAGAAAGGAAGGGAGTGATTAAGGAGTTGACATCCGACAGGAATGTATGGAGGAGAATGACATGTTCCGCTGACCACAAATAATTGGGACAAGGGCAGGTGTATGATGATGATTCTAGGGCATTTTATACAGTGTTATAAAGTATAGAACGAAACTTAGGATAGTTTGTACAATGGGTTCTAGAGTGTGGATAAACATAATTGTATTTTTTACTATGCCCGCGCTGTTTTATGCGTTTTAAACGGTTTTATTTAACTTGACCTGTTTGTTTGGGTCAAATCTAGTAATTGTAATTTGACCCCTTTCAGTTGTCTGATTGGTCTGATATTTGGCTGAAGTCTTTGATTCTGATGACAATAAAATTTAAAACTGTTTAACTTCTCTATCTATCGCAGGTTTATAAGTGCCCGGTTAATGGCAATAGGCTTGCCACCTATTACATTGGGACCTAAACATAAACTGGCGAAATGTGGGTGCTAGCACCTATGCCTACCCCTTCGGGGATATAGGCGTGAGTTTATGTTATGTTAACTTGAAAAAGATTTTTCACAATTTATTTAACTCTCCGGTTCTACTCAACCGATTGTGATCTAATTGCCTAAGATTTTAAGTCTAACCAAGACCTCTCAAACAAAAAAAAACGCATCATAACCCGTTCAGTAGCTTTTGCGTCCATCGAGCACAAACAAACAAGACTTCCAAAAAAAATATTTTTGTGTTCAGTATCATTCATATAATATAACATAACCCAAGTATCTTTTTTAATCTTCAATGTACATACAAAGCTATTTTACTATTTTATAATAGTATCATTTGTACATCCATAGTGCATTTTTTTGACATGTAATCATAAAATTGTAATTAATTTAATCGGTTGTAATCAAATTTCATTAGCAGCAGACAAATTTGCACGCCTTGAGGCGGAATGTGGCTGGTCATATTTATATTGTTTATAACACCATTACTCTGTACCCATATTCGCAAATAAATAAATGATTGATTGATTGATAATATACAACGTAAAAAAGAGCAAGTTTGTATTGGCCACATTTTCCAGCCTCTTTGCCGCCCCACCCGGGTATCGAACCCGTGATCTACTTCTCACACAACCTCACTGCGCTACCGACGCGGGAGTGTAACAGATGACAATGTTGACATACCTCTTTAGTATAAGTTATCCTTTGCCTGGACTTGGCTGTTGCGTTATCCAACTTTGCTTTAGCCTGTTGACAACAAAAGCGACATGTTAGCATGAGCTCAATATAGATTCTTTCTTGTATGTTATGTTTTGTTGTATGTATGTATGTTATGGGTTACGATAGAAGACCAAGTAAACTATTTTTTTTGTACCACTTAGGTGGCAGACAAGCGCATGGCCCACCTGATGGGAAGCGGTCACCGTGGCCTATGGACGTGTGCAACACCAGGGGCGTCACACTCGCGCTGCCTGCTCTGGAGGGGAGGGGGGGGGAGGTGTGAGAGTTTCTGTGCTGCCAACGTAGGAGACTTTGGTCATCATAGAATCCCTCCAGTGAGCTCTGACTACCCTACTTACCTTGGAGAACACAACAAGTTGGTTATTATGGGGCAGTGTCTGTAGGGCGGAGGTACTACCCCAGTCGGACTGCTCATTCGGACGGGAAATACTGTCTTGTCTAAACAAATTTTTTTTATTTATTTTTTTATTTCAAGATTTTGGAATAGTGCGGGCCCCACTACTTTAAAACCTTGCCAAGTTAAATGCCATGAATTATTTATGTAAATGTAAACCAGCTCACCTTGGCTTTCTTACTGTCGGCTACATTCTCGGTATCGTCAGACTTGGTCGAGCTAGTGACTACCGCTCGACGCGCCGGCGATTTCTCTGCGAAAAAAAAAATTAATTTAAATCTAGTCAAATAAATTAAATCGCGAGGATCTATTTGTAACATTAAAATAATCGCTAAAAATAAATAATAAAAACGTGCATTTGGATGTTTACTCGGTACATATACCAAATGACAATTTTTTTCAATTTTTGTGTATCTAATGTCTGTTTATTCCGGCTAATCTTTGGCATGGCTGAACTGATTATGACGGGGTTTTCATTGGCAGAAAGCTGATGTAACAAGGAGTAACTTTGACTGCTCCAATTTTGAAAAAATAATTTTCCAAAGTTCCAAGTAAAAATGCAAAAACTAAAACCACGCAAAAGAAGTTCCGGCACAGTTAGTCATAAAATAAACTTCAGAACAAATAAAATATTTTTTATGTCGAGTTGCGTATCTATAAGAAGTGTAGCAGTAGATACCAACCTCTCTTCTTCTTCTCTTCTCTTTCCTCATTGAACACAATCTTCTGTCGCTGGGACTTCTTACTGTCATGGCTGGAGGTCTTGGGAGGCAACTTGGAGCGGAGGTCCACCTGTGGTTTGGACTTTGTGGGTTCGGATCTGAAAGAATTTGATCTATAAGTAAAATTTTCCATAATATTGTTGGAGTAGATACTTCAAATAAGTAATCCTACTATTTGTGATATTATTTGTGATGTTGTGTGATGTGTGTGATGTGTGTGATGAAGTGATGTGAAATTATAAATGTGAAAGTTTTGAAAGATGTTTAGATGTTTGTACTCAATCCCGCTCTACGCAAATAGAACTGAAGGGATCTAGTTTAATTTGGTACAGAGATTTTTTTATACTACTTAGGTGGCAGACAAGCACACAGCCCACTTTGGGAAGGGGTCACCGTGGCCTATAGACTTGTGCAACTTCAGGTGTGTCAGAATCGCGCTGCCGACCCTGAAGGGGAGGAGCGTTGAGGAGTTCGGGTGGGGTTAATGGAGAGGATTGGGGAGATGGGGAGGGGGGCTTGGAGCTCTGGCCGTCTCTATCAAACATTTTTTAGTTTTAACTTTTCTAAAAATCCTTTTAACTGACTTACTTTATGTGCTACAAAAAAAGTGTGTTTAAGTGTGTGTGTGTGTGTGTGTGTGTGTGTGTGTGTGTGTGTGTGTGTGTATGTATGTATGTGTGTGTGTGTGAATGTAATAATCTCACGTACTTCTTAGCCTTCTCCTTGAACCGGCCCGTGTCATCATCATCAGACAAGATCCCGTCGATATCTCCCAGGATGAGGTCGAGGTCATCATCGCTGTCGGTCCTCTTGTCTTCCCTCCGGTCTGGGAGGGGAGGGGTGAGGGCGCGCTCCGGGGACTCTTGCTTCACGGGCGCTCTGTGTGGTGGGGTCAGGTTTTCTAGAACAACAAAGATGATATTAATTAGATGGTGAATAGGATTTTTTTAAAATTACTGTATTCATTTATTTATTACATTTTGAATAACAGATTAATGAAATGTTGATGATTATTTATTAAATATTTTTTTAAATTATGCTATCCGTTAGTGTCGCTAATAAGGAACGAATTCTGGGAAGTTATAACATACGGCAAACTTGAGGAAAGATCTCATTTTTAACAAAATAGATTTTATTTGCCTTAAGTTACTAGTTTAATTATACTATTTAATAATTTCCAATCCATCCACACCCAGTTAAAAAATTCATCCCGTATATTTTTTTTTTTATATAGGACACGTCATAACTTCACCTCGCCTTATGGTAAGCTAAAGGTATATTGCCATACCAAATCAAACAGACATACAGGTATAAACATACATAACATAAATAACATAAACTCACGCCTATATCCCCGAAGGGGTAGGCAGAGGTGCTAGCACCCACATTTCGCCAGTTTATGTTTAGGTCCCAATGTAATAGGTGGCGAGCCTATTGCCATTAACCGGGCACTTATAAACCTGTGATAAATACACAAATAACTTCGAAAAGCATCGAAATCATTGGTGTGTGCCATGGTGAACCTGGGATCGAACCCGAGACCTCGTCTCAGCAGTCCATTACCCAGACCACTAGGCTACCGCGGCTAAACATACATACGGATGTGATACTCACCAACAGTAGAGTTAACTTGCGCCACTTCTTTTATAGGAGATCGATCTCTAACTATCTCTGTTCTGATCAACTTCTCCTTCTCCTTCTCCTTGTCTGGGGAAGTCCGCGTGGTGTCAGGTTTGATGTCCTGGTCGGTGCTAGTCGGTTTGTCTAGGGTGTTGCCGGGGGCGGCCGGTTTGGGCTCCGGTTTCGGTTGTGGTTCTTGGTTTTCACGCTCCCTGGAGGTGGAAGAAATAGTGGTTATTATCTATACATTAAAGATTGAAAAAAAAACTTGGGTTATGTTATATGAACGATACTCATAACATAAACTCACGCCTATATCCCCGATGGGGTAGGCAAAGGTGCTAGCACCCGCATTTCGCCAGTTTATGTTTAGGTCCCAATGTAATAGGTGGCGAGCCTATTGCCATTAACCGGGCACTTATAAACCTGCGATAAAAACACACATAACTTCGAAAAGTCTTTGGTGTGTGCCATGGTGAATCTGGGATCGAACCCGAGACCTCGTCTCAGCAGTCCATTACCCAGACCACTAGGCTACCGCGCTTTCCTTACGATACTCAACACGAAAAATATTTTTGTAATTTATGTGCGCGATGGACGCAAAAATTACTGAACGGATTTTTTTTTGTTTGAAAGCTCTTGGTCAGACTTAGAATCTTACGCATATTTGATCGGACGGTTGAATAGAACCGGAGATGTCAAAAAAAATGCTGAGACCGACGCAAAGGCTAGTGATAAGCTATTTTTTTTTTATTGGTAATAGGCTCGCGTTTGACCACAATCTCACCTGTTGGTAAGTGATGATGTGGTCGACGGTGGAGCACGCTTGCCTAGAAGTAACCTATTCACTCTTGATCTTTCTATTTTCTACTTTCGACTATCTATTTTCGACACAAGCTACCCTAAAAAAAAAACTAAAAAAATCTATCATAATACAAGGATTCTAATACAATTTATTAATAGTGCAAAACTATCGTGGATAAGAACATACATAAACCCTGAAAACATTACACTACTTTTTACACTCGTGTAAAAACTTACTTGTCTTGGAGTTGTTTGTGTAGCGCTACCGCGTTCTTCCTCCGCCGGACCTCCTTAGCCCTCAGCACTCTCTCGCGGAGGCTCTCCTGTTCCCTCACTTTCCTTTGGTATTCACTATCCTGTTAATATCGATAACAAAAACTTAATATTGTTGTACATTTTAAACTGACTTCAAAAACATAAATGACTAGCTGTTGCCCGCGGCTCCGCCCGCGTGGATGTCGATTATGATTTTCCCGCTTTTCTGTTGAAATTTTTCCTGAATTTTCTTTGCTATAAATCTCACGCAGCCCGAGACCTTTCCAACGAATGCGAAACCGTGGAAATCGGTTCGTGCGTTCTGGAGTTATAGCGTCAGGAAGGAAAACCCGACTTATTTTTATATGTATAGTAGATTATAAAACCCGACTGCTATTGAAAAGACCGAAACATGTTTGATAGCAGGCAGGTACCCATTCGGCGAAGTGACGCGATGCTCGCTCCATCCATCGGGGGTCTAGGGGGCCATCTTAAAACCGTACATGGCCCGGGGTCAGCTGGGGTGCGAGGGATATGCCTATTAGGTAACCTTACACCCCGGTAATTAAGACCTGAGATGGCGTGCGATTTTAGTCGGTTACACCCCCGATGGCCTGCCTATTAGGTAACCTTACACCCCGGTAATTAAGACCCGAGACGGCATGAGGTTTTAGTCGGTTCGATCTCGACATAACCACCCCCGATGGGCGACGGGGGTGGTATCCATGTGGATTTCCGCACGATAAAAAAGGAAGGTATCCAGGCGGTTGAAGCCTTGGGCAGTGGTTGATGGATGAGGGAGGGGGGGGGGGTGACAACATGGGGTCTTACCTCCTGGTAGTGTCGCGATTCATCGGCCCGCGGGCGGCGCTCGCGCTCCGGCGGTGGACTGCGGCGTGGTGAGGGGCTGCGACGCGCCGGGGACGGACTTCTCATCCTGGGGAGGACATGGGCATATGTAGTCGGTAGTCGCATTCAAATTAACCATGGTGCCTCCGTACCAAGTCGAAACCTCACTTAGCAATATTGCAAAACCCCGTAATCAAACAAGTTACGCGAAAAAGGCTTTCGTAAGACGCGGTTGTACAGTCAGCGTCGAATATCTATGATCATTTTCAGATTTTAACAGTAGTTTTGAGCAAAGTTAATTATGATTCTTATGAAAATGATGTTTAACTACTTAGTTGACTCTATTGAACTACCTTTAAACTATGATTAAAATATAATAAACCATTTTCATTCGATTTTTTAAGTTTGAAATCTATGCCATCATCATGGACTTTTGCCGCTTACTGTACAATGATAGCTACATGGGGATTTATTCAGTCGATCTCTTGGACATTATAAGAGATTAGTTAAGAAATATCTCCCTAAATAAATATTTTTTCAGTATTTTTAGTATACTTAACAATAAAAGACGATTTAAAATATACTTCTGTATTTCATATTATACATAATATACAGGGTGAATCTTTCAAAAGGGCTTGGATGGCCAAAACCGAAACTATAAGGAATAGCGCAAAATGCTCAAAGGAGTCACGAGCCCGATTTTGATGAAACTTAAAACCTCATCATTAGATTTAAAAAAATCAATAATCCTAGCTAGGAAGCGAACCTGGTTTTGAATTTTGAAAAAAAAAACACTGCCCTTATTATTACACCGTAATAAAAAAATACACTGACCTCCGTCTGAGTCCAGCCCTGTTGGCGTTGATGAACTCCTCCTGTCTCCGCAGGAGGTCATCATCCTCGTTCCTGCGGTAAGGCGCGTGCGCTAACTCATTCTCTATCTCTATCGTGGTATTCTCAATGTATCTGCAAAGAAAACGATAATTTTTTATATGTTCCACCAGTCATCACATTAGGGGGTAGGCAGAGGCAACATCTTTTCACTTACAATGATCTTGGCAAAGATGTTGTCTCTGCCTACCCTAACGGGAAAAGGTCTTGATTTTTATGTATGTATGTATGTATGTATGTTATCATATTCACTAGTGGTATAAAAAAACCTAATTTGATTTAAAAATGGGAAAATTCAACACATAATTAATTTTTTTTATTCTTTCCAAGTCATTCTGCACAGCGCCCTCTAGACAAAGTACACATAATTAAACTAGTTTGTGTTATGGGTTCTAGAATTAATTCTAGAAACACCCAGACCAATGCAAATAAACATATATTTATATGCATACAAATATTTGCACTGAGCGGGAATCGAAACCGCGCCTCCTACAGTACCAGTCAAATGCACTACTGCTATACCCGATACAGTCTAAACAACCACAAAAATAGATATTTACCTTTGAGGCGATCTCCTGGTATGTTTTCTAACCGCAGCCCTGGCCAGAGCGTTCCGTTGTTCAGCGATGAATCTCTCCGCGGCATCGTCGATATCTGTCACAGGTCCTGAACAACAAATAACCCCTCATTTATTCCGGCATCATCTTCACACATGTAAAGCTTTCTCTTTATCGCACAACATAATATCTACAGGTTTATAGGGGAGGGTTTGAGGAGTGAGGAAACACAATCGGTTTCAACTATACGAGTGTTTAAAAAAATAAGCTGGGATTGTGTACACCATACACTTGTGTACATTATAATTTTTGTGCTTGTACACAGACTTTTTTTTATACTACTGTGGCAGACAAGTACACGGACCACCTGATGGGAAGCGGTCACTGTGGCCTATGGACGTGTGCAACATCATGGCATCACACTCGCTCTGCCTACCTCAGCCGGATGGGGGGTTGTGGAGTTTGGGGGTTGGAGGTGGGGATTGGAGGGAGATTTTTATTAAACACAATGCGTGCAACTACATACATAATTATATAAAGTGCTAATCAAACATGCACACACAATTTAAGTCCATTTGAATCTTATTCTAAGATAGACTGTCTAACTGATAAACTGATTAAATAATTTGAATGGAGAAGGTTACTGTTAGGCAAGCGTGCTCCACCGTCGAACACATCATCACTTACCAACAAGTGAGACAATCTCACGTATTGGTAAGTGAAACGCGAGCCTAATACCAATTTAAAAAAAAATCCAAAAAAGAAATACTTTTAAAAATAAGAGTTTATGTAATAATATTGCATTGTCAGCGATATTAAGTAAATAAAAGCTTGTAATGAAATAATTTTGATTTTGTTTAAGGCGTTTAATAATTTCCCTCTTTGCTGGACCTAACTTAAATTAGAAAAATTTAGCATAATAATTTTTTCTTTTTGTGATTCTTATATAACGAATTTCACTAAAATATTCCTAAATGGCAAATGTGATACAGACGAAGCGCCAGTTATCAAATAAAAAAGAATCATATAAATTGGTTCACCCAGTCGAAAGTTCACCCAAACAAAAAAAATACAGTCGAATTAAGAACCTCCGTTTTCTGAAGTCGGTTAAAAATAAAATATTTCAAAAAAAATATGACTACGACAGAAAGCTATAAATGTAATAAATAAGATACAAATGGACAATATTCTATATTATGTTATTACCGAATTTGTTCTCAATAGTTGCGTTATGGGGCGGCGACTTTTGAATCCGAGTTGGTATGTAGGCCGGCAACCCTATGGCATAAACCACAGGTTCAAATATACATTAAGGTGTGTCACGCATCAAAAATTAAATATAATTGCTAAGGAAAGCTAATTGGTTCTTTATTGCATAATATTGACATTTATTGGACATTTTCGATATAATATATCTATATGGGCATTTTTCTTTCGTCAAATGTTGTACATTAGTTTTTCTTAGCTTATACTTATGTGTTAATGGCTCAAATATTTGTAACATATAAAGAGATATTTTTTAAAATTTTAATTTCAATTCATAGCAATAATATCAAATCAGTTTTGTCACTTGTTAAATTTTGATTCACTAAAATATTTTAAAGGTTATGGGAGAAGATCATTATATTATTCACTTGTGTACATGATCTTTTTTTTTTCCTTGCGGAAATCCTCATGGATACCTGCATGCCGTATAGGGTCTTCTGACGCCAGGGTGTAAGGTGGCCCTTGTGGCATTTCCCTCGCACCCCGGCTTGACCCAGGCCATCTCCGGATTCGAGATGGCCCCTTTGGTGTACATGATCACCTGAATGAGCAAATTTCTATCTTTTTTTTTTAATTAACAAAATCTTACCTTCAACTGGTGGTTGGAAGTTTCCTTTGAAATGTGGATTGATAAGCACTTTCTTCCCTGCCAAACCCCCTGGAGGCAAGTTAGCAGGCAACGGTACAGGCAACATCCTGACTTCTGGCTCCCTTGGCAACTCCATCTTAGGGCCCATCTTCTCCAAACCAGGCCCCGGCATTCCTGGCAGGACCTGACGTATCGTCACTTGGGGAATATGACTTGTATTCGGCACAATTTCGCGCATTGGAGGAGGAAATTGTCCAGGAGGGAAATTTGGCCTGAAGAATCGAGGTTCAAAGTTTGGCCTAGGCCCAAATTGGGGACGTTCATCCATATTTGGCCTGAATTGGAATCTATGGTGAAACTGGGGCCGCTCCATAGGAGGGCGGAACATGGGCATTTCTTGGGGTAAAATGGGGCGTTCTGGGGATATATCTGGGCCCATTTGTGGTTGGTGGATTAACTCCGGTCTGATTTCTGGACGTAATAGTTCAGGAGGATGTTCAGGGCGATGTTCAGGGCGGGATTCGGGACGAATATCTTGATGCATTTCGGGGCGCACGTCAGGGCGTATATCAGGGCGCATTTCGGGGCGCATATCAGGGTGCATTTCGGGGCGCATTTCCGGGCGCATTTCGGTGCGAACTTCAGGACGCATATCTGGGCGATTTTCCTGCCGCATGTGTGGAGGGTTCGGTCTCATTTGCGGCGGGGGAAACGAGGCACGATGGTTAAAGTTACCCTGTAAACAATTTCATCAATAGAGTACAAGAAATAACAGCGCGTAATATGTGTGTGTGTGCGCGTGTGTGTGTGTATGTGTGTGTGTGTGTGTGTGCGATACATACCCGGTGCATGTTGTTCCGGCGGTAAGGGTGCGGCTGTGCGTAGCGCGCCTGGAAGGTGGCAGAGCGCCACGACGTGCGGCCCCGGCCTCCTCCGGCCCAGCCACCGCGCGGGATCACCACCTTGTCTGCAACACGGGGAACATGTCAAAATGGAAGCATAGCTGATGGCCGCGACTCCGCCCAGCGGGTATGTCGGTTATCGTAACTTTTGGTTCTACTCAATCAATTTCCATCTGATCAAAACTTTTTCACGATCATGGGTATCAATATAATAATATTCCCGTTAATATTTAAAAAGTTTCTAGTTATGTCACAATGTGAAACTATTCATGATCAAAATTTACCCCTAATGCCTTTTCTACCGATTTTGTCCAGTAACTGGTATGACACTTACCTAAACTATCAGGGATGTCTCTGACTTGTGGCATTCTCTGAACCCCCGGTGGTCTCTCAGATATAAATCGTTCCCGGGGCCCCAGTTCCATATCAACCAGTGAGCCATCTGTAACAAACATACAAATTGTCAATATGGATAAAAGAGTACAGGTTGTGACAGGTCAAACCGATCAACTTCGGATTAATTTCCATGCGGGCTTCAAGACACTTTAACGCCCCTTGGGACTTCTCAAGTGTCATTACTCGGTGCATTCATAGGTCGCTACTGTTGATAGTAGTGTACAGGGAGTTACGGTGGTAGAAATGAGGATGGGATTAGTCACGTAACTTCTATATTTCAACTTGTCTCATGTCAATGTTCGTGGTGTAGTAATTGGTTTCACAGCAATGCCGCTACCTACGGAGAGGGGCTGAGCTAAGAGTGATACCAATATCACTCTTCCAGAAGAACTTATACTAAACAATGCTTATTTATCATAAAATAAATAAATTTCATAGTAACTTACTTGAAATATTGTGAGTGATGTCCGATGGAACAATTTGGGGTGACTCAATTGGTCCCGCTGGCTGAAATAAAAATACAAATTAATAATAATAACCATACGACAACATACTCTCTCAAAGTTAGAATAGTTTAACTATCTTGTCTTATGGGATCTAGAATTTATTATTAAATAAACGGATTCTACTGTGGATTAGGCCAACCCTACTGGAAAATACAGACAGAAGAAAATAAGTATTAATAACTCACAATTGCTGGTGGAACCGCATGTTCATCGTACACCGGGGGCTCATACGGTGCATACGTTGGGAGGTCACGAACAGGCGTGTTCGGTACCTCTACTGTTATATTAGGCACCACACATTCCGTGTCTAGAACTGGCTGGTACACCATGGGCTGTTGAAAAAAATTATGTTACAAAATCAGTTTTTTTTCTCAAAAAATTTGGTTCAGTCCGTCAGATAATGATTGTTCTTCACCATCAAAACTTTGATTCTATCACCAGGATTATTTTTCAATCAAAAATATAAAATCAATGCCACTTTTTGTTGTAATTTCATAACTCAAGAAAGACAGAAAGAAAGAAAGAAAGAAAGAAAGAAAGAAAGAAAGAAAGAAAGGAAGAAGAAAGAAAACTAACTTTATTTATGAACACAAAACATACACAGGTTATAAGCAAATACAAAAAAAATATTTTTTTTTACTACCAACAGACGCAGACCAAGAACAGCAACCTGCTCAACCTATCCAAACCAAATGTTTAGGTTTTGTTTGGACTATTTAGTAGATGCTTTATGTGAAGTTTGCACAAAATCGGTTGAGCATTTATTACTTTATCACATTTTTTGTAATACCAACATCTATGCGGGCAGAGCTCCAGGCACAAACTAGTTGTTATATGAAAAAGGGCCTTCATAATTGCCTCATAGGAATAGCCGTTACATAAACAACTACTAAAATTATAGTTTGGCCGCTGAGACTATGCGTTCCTGACACATGTCAATTCGTCATGACTAGTTATGTACAATAAATAACTTGTACCTAGAACCGTTCTCTAAACCTGTTCCCAACTTACAATAACATAATAATAATCACAGTCAGCAATTGTGACGACTTGATTTCATTTTAATTTTAATTTTATTCTAATTTGGCTATCTATCTGCCCTATTTGTTTTCCAATTTTTAATTTTTAATCTTGTTTCATTCTTATTTAATTTTATGTGATTATTAATTGTAATGATGGGTTATTACCTGAAATAATAAAAAAAAATCATATTCATTTCATTCATTATAAAAATATGATTCATTCTTTCTATTAGCTTGGGTAGGGGCTTATTACAAAATTACATATCATAAAATTATAACGTTCTATTTTATATTTTTCAACCAACAGATTATTATTATTAAGATTACTAAAATATGCGGTTACAATTGCCTTGTTATTTTGTCTCATCACTATGAAAGCGAACATTTGACATAACCTTGAAACAGCGCAGTTTGACGTGGTATGACTTTTAAAAAGTATTGATTTTATATTTTTAATTAATTAATTGTTAATCATTTTAGCCCAAAATTAATCTGTGTATTGTAAATTGGCACAGTAATTAAAATTTTAATGTTATCACTCGTTAATAAGGTCAATAAACGATATTTAAAATTTTGCCGTAAATTATACACCAGTTCAAAGTTACATCGCCCGTTCGCTCACAACCTGTCAGGAACGCATTCTTTCAGCGATTCTATAATAGCTTAATTTACAATGGGGATAGGCTGAAATGCAATACTTGAGCTTAAAATTAAAACCTTGATCAATCAATCTTGACCAGGATAGGACTTGAACCCGTTACCAGTCTCTTAGTCCTTGGATATGTCCAAGATATTCCAAATTCTGATCTATAGTATTAGGAAAAGTTTGCATACAAAGGGCTTTAAAATTTCATTGAATCAAACATATCAACAAAATTTGTGAAATTAGACCTATAAATCATTTCTAATCAATTATTCAGTTCAAATTAGGAACTGCAAACTGAATAAATCACTTGCAGTGTTATTCCAATAGTGGTAATATTATTAAAACTTCATTATTATAGTATGAAAATAACTCAAGTATTGTTTTTGAGTCATTGTGTTTGAGTCTAAAAAATAACATGTGTGTTCACAGTTCACAGTTTCACATGTGTTATTTTTTAGACTCAAACGCAATGACTCAAAAACAATACTTGAGTTATTTTCATACTATAATAATGATTCTTGATTACTACTATTGGAATAACACTGCACTTCAGTGTAGCATATTTTCGTATGTTTATTTCAAAAGAGTTGGGCTGTCTAATCAGATATCATGTTATTTTGATCTTAAATAGTTTCACACACATGTTATTTTTTAGACTCTTAAGATCAAAATAACATGATATCTGATTAGACAGCCCAACTCTTTCGAAATAAACATACGAAAATATGCTACACTGAAGTGCAGTGTTATTCCAATAGTAAGAATCATTATTATAGTATGAAAATAACTCAAGTATTGTTTTTGAGTCATTATGTTCGAGTCTAAAAAATAACATGTGTGAAACTATTTAAGATCAAAATAACATGATATCTGATTAGACAGTCCAACTCTTTCGAAATAAACATACGAAAATATGCTACACTGAAGTGCAGTGTTATTCCAATAGTAAGAATCATTATTATAGTATGAAAATAACTCAAGTATTGTTTTTGAGTCATTATGTTCGAGTCTAAAAAATAACATGTGTGAAACTATTTAAGATCAAAATAACATGATATCTGATTAGACAGCCCAACTCTTTTGAAATAAACATACGAAAATATGCTACACTGAAGGTGATAGCCGAGTTATAAATAAACTTATAAAGATATTAACTATACGCTTACCTGATTGCCATAATCGCGTACTTGGTACTCTTGTGGCTGCGGCACCATATTATCAATTGGATCTCTGAAAGCTGGTCCAATGGAAATGGGCACATTTTGAGGGGCGGCGTTCTCATAGTCGTCGGCCAAAAGCTGTTCCTCTTCCTCATTACCAAGATTGTAGTCTGCAAGGCTCTGGTCTCCTAAATCGTCGCCCAATAAGTCTTCACTGCAATTAAAATGTAATGTTATCGATCACAGTGCTAATGAACACATGGATTTGTGACGCATATAACTCTACAGAAACACTAGGCTTTAGGACAAAATAACCACAATAACACATTAATCTAAACTTATTTAGATGTTCATTTTCAATATTTGTATATCGATTTCTAATTACAATAAAGTATTTAAATATAATTTAATTTTACTAACTTATCCGACATGTTGACAATAATAGTCGCGTTAATACAGATCAGTGGTCGCGTTACACTTGTTTATGGATTGGATAGACGACTGAGTAGAGTAGACCACAGATTAACTACGTTTTACAGATAACCAGTGTTGCCAACTCTGAAACCTGATGGCACGAGTGGTAGAATTCATCTAAAAATACGGTAGATTTTCTGAAATTACGTTTTAGTTTATATTTTAATTACGGTAGAATTGCCTTGTTTATTTTGAGAGTCAAAGTTCACGTCTTGGCTTTCCTTTCCTTTGTTTGCCGTCGATTTAAGTGCTGGAAGTGGGTGGGGAGGGGAGGGGGAGTCTGTAACCCATCTCTTTATACTACTCACGTGTTTATTTCCTTCTTGATGCCGTTTTATTATGCTTATTTTGGGACTGAAATATGTGTTGCAAGCATTGCAGGTTGCCTTCGATAAGTCCCTGCTATCTTCTCTTAGCCAATCACTATATTATTCTTTATTCAGCAACCATTCTTCTTCAAACTTCTGCTTATAACGCTTTCTTTTAGCTGGTACTTGTGCTAAGCTATTTTTTTGATCAGTGTCACTATTAGGTACTCTCCCTCACTACATAATACCTATCACTAATTTCAAAGTCAACACAACACAAATGAACTCTAACGTCGTGATTATGCAATTATGCATATAAACAGGAATGAAATGTTATTCAATTTCGACTTAGGGACAAATAAACTAGGTTAATTAAAAATATCTAAGTATTCATTGAAATCCAAAGGGTCCATCGAATTCGTTTGGATAATAAATCGTCAAGTTGGTACCGCGCTTTTCGGGGATTTCTCAATGCATAAAACGAAAATACCCTTATGTGATAAAAATAAATATTCAAACTCGCTAAAATTAATGACGTCAGTAGAACTAGATACCTAATCATAATACATAGACAAGATTTAATATAACACAATCTTCATTGGGAATTACGGTGTATTTTGCAACCGGAACTATAATTCTACCGGAGGAGATAGATCCTTGCTGATTACGGTGTTTTTACCGTAATTACGGTGCAGTTGGCAACACTGCAGATAACGAAACTTACCGTGTTCACGGTTTATGGTTTATGCTTACCATGCTCACGAAAGCCATAGAAAATAACTCTGATTTCGGAAATATAAAATTAAATGTGTATTATAAGTAAACGTTATTTAATTTATGTTGGTATATTTACATAATTCTCAAACCATGAATGTAGACTTAAGAAATGTAAAATAATAATTAGGTACTTAAATAGATTCTAGATGGCGCTATGTGCTTATGAAAAAGCCACGTGGAAAAAGCACAATGTTGATTTTTTTGATTGTGCATAAAATAATCATGATCCGCGTTTCCCATCATAGGTATTCACTACCTCCAAATGAATTCAAAGACAAGAAAGCCGTCGAAACCTGCCCGTCGGAGGTCGCAGGTTCGATTCCCGCTCAGGAGCAAAATATTAGTACTTATGCATGATTATGGTGTTTTTATGTAGGTAGGTGTAGGTACCTACCATATACTTATGTAGATACTCACGTTTTTCCAAAAAAGTGGGTCTCCATCTCGATAACGCCGCGTGCAGAATGTCCTAAAATATTTATTTATATTGTAGATGTCCCTAAGTAGATCTAAACCAAGACCTAAACTATAATCAACATCTTGTTGTTATATGGTGTTGTTGGCGTGTGGGCTTAGAATTATGGCTTAGAATAATCATCATCTAGCACGTTTTGGCAGTAATGTTTTACTTCTTAATATGGTTTTGGTTTTAAGCGCACACTGTCCCACATCACGCACCTTGTATATTGGCCCCTAGAATCTTGGGCATTAAATCGGATGTTTAATCAATACGCCCAAAATGGCCGATTTAATGCCCAAAGTGACAGCGCATAAATCCATTACTAAATCAAAAAGTAAAAATTACTGACTAAACATTTCTGTTTAAAAAATCGAATTTCAAATCAATCCGGTGTTTTAAGATGCTCTTAAAAATGGAGTTCAAAGATTCTATATGTTCCCAAATATATACAATAAGTTTGGTATATGTATCAAACTAATAAAAGTGTGCTAATAAAAATACGTTCCTAAATTTAAAAAATATTTAATCTCATAATCTCGTAATACTGTTCCTTTATTTACAAATATTCTAATACTTATACAAAAGTCAGTGCCGAAAAAAAAAACTATTTTCTTTTTCTAATAGTGCAGGCGATAACCGTTGCGAAGATGAAGCCCATCGTCTGAAACAAACAGAAAATATTCCATTGAAATGTGATTGAAAGTGGTGGCGTATTTATTAGGTAGCCGTCGCGTCGTTATTATTATTGTGACACAATCCATGTTCAACTCTTTTTCTTTATATATTTTCATAGAATGGGCTCCGAAAGTATTATCGACTTATAAATAGGTACCTGCCTAGTCTAGACATTAAAAATATAAAAACAAGCATATAAATTTCACTAATCTTTGTTTATTACTTAGGCATGCTTGACTGTCAAATGAAGATACTCGTAGAAAAGGGGGAGACCCGCCTACTATATGTAGGACATCATTTTTATCTAATAAAGTAATAATCTGACATCCTGTTATTTAGTAATTACCTGTTTGAAGATAACATTGACAAGACAATAGATATTAACGACTCAGACAGACAGTTTAATGTGTTCGATTAATCATTATACCTATAATGGTTTTTCATATTACCTTCATCTGTGTAACTAAACAGCGCTATCTAGACCCAACAATGGATAGGTACCTACTTAGTTTACATAATACCGTAATTATTATACAAACACATGCTCAC
The DNA here is from genome assembly GCA_963576445.1 of Lithosia quadra. Taxonomy (NCBI): domain Eukaryota; kingdom Metazoa; phylum Arthropoda; class Insecta; order Lepidoptera; family Erebidae; genus Lithosia; species Lithosia quadra. The sequence continues at coordinate 619,756 of OY754899.1, read as the reverse complement.
GCTCTTTCTCCTCAGGAACCAGTTAGAGACACAGCCCGCCATCTGCGTCTATCCTTACATACGTCCTTTTTCAATTCTGCCGTGAGTATTAGCAGGCCTAACGCACTGTTGTACTTGCGCGCTATAATCACCTATTCCGCGCGGGTTCTAGGCGGTCTCTGCTATACTTTATTCGGTCGGGTTGTCAACAGCCGTTCGCGCGCTCGTAACAGTCGTAAGTCGTAACGCATGTCCTATGCGTTCATCCGAATTTTGTTAGGTTAATAATGCATGCTATAATAAATTGTAATATCTAGGTACTCCTTGTAAAGTACGGATGTGAATCCAACAAGTCAAATATAAACCTGTCTTACTGTAGGTATTAAGATAAAAAAAATTGAATTCATTAAGTACATACTTGTGTTAGGCTATGCCTGGGTCGTGAGTTCGCGCTGGGATACATTCGTAAATGTAATATACCTACCTACTTCTTTTTACCCGACTGCCAAGAAGGCTTATTAATAGGTATAAGATGAAGAATGCCCTACTCGTACATACCTTCGTGTGAGGCAAGGCTATCTTTGTTTGTTTTTTACTTTATTAGACTTGAATACACACGTGAGTAGATACCTAGGTACCTTCCTATAATGCTACTTGGATTTTTATTTTGAGAAAAGTAACCCTAGCAACACAAGGTCACTAGTACGGCCAAGCGGCTGCAAAGTAAAAGTAACCCTACGGTCGAGTATTAAGATACATATTTGCACGCAGCCGTCTGTCACGTGGATGTTTAGGTATCAATCTCGGTAGGTATCGTTAATTTTCCAGGCAGTGCGTTATCTGTACGAACTATTAGGTAATCTGTGGTATTAGCTAGTGTACTTATAAAATTTATTTATTTTATAAGAAAGTTATTACGTAGGTAATTGTTGTAAGTGCACTTTAGATAATTATTTATAGTTAAGATAAGCAGTGAGAGTCATATTCTGATTCATTTTTTATTGAGTACCTATCTACTCCGGAAATGAACGCTTACTTCGACTCATATTGATATTGAATTCCCTCCTATGACTTAAAAACACTCTTTTAAGTCATAGGAGGGAATTCCCGGAATCCATTAATGATTACATCAATATTATGACGCTTTTGATTTCAAATCGGAAGTCTTTTTGCCACTAGCCTCTTTGGATGTCCGACGGGTGGCTAGCCATCATGAGCTCTTATCCTTAACTATTGTATTCTATATTCTATATTCTATATTCTATATTCTATATTCTATATTCTATATTCTATATTCTATATTCTATATTCTATATTCTATATTCTATATTCTATATTCTATATTCTATATTCTATATTCTATATTCTATATTCTATATTCTATATTCTATATTCTATATTCTATATTCTATATTCTATATCCTATATTCTATATTCTATATTCTATATTCTATATTCTATATTCTATATTCTATATTCTATATTCTATATTCTATATTCTATATTCTATATTCTATATTCTATATTCTATATTCTATATTCTATATTCTATATTCTATATTCTATATTCTATATTCTATATTCTATATTCTATATTCTATATTCTATATTCTATATTCTATATTCTATATTCTATATTCTATATTCTATATTCTATATTCTATATTCTATATTCTATATTCTATATTCTATATTCTATATTCTATATTCTATATTCTATATTCTATATTCTATATTCTATATTCTATATTCTATATTCTATATTCTATATTCTATATTCTATATTCTATATTCTATATTCTATATTCTATATTCTATATTCTATATTCTATATTCTATATTCTATATTCTATATTCTATATTCTATATTCTATATTCTATATTCTATATTCTATATTCTATATTCTATATTCTATATTCTATATTCTATATTCTATATTCTATATTCTATATTCTATATTCTATATTCTATATTCTATATTCTATATTCTATATTCTATATTCTATATTCTATATTCTATATTCTATATTCTATATTCTATATCTATACTCTATATTCTATATCTATACTATATACTATATACTATATACTATATACTTATATATACTATATACTTACTATATACTATATAATAAAATGGTAGGAAAGTCAAAACTGTACATTGAATATTTTTTTAAAAGAATACTTGGGGTGTGATCTACAATCGATACCGAAGCCAAAAATATAGTTTTTAGAATTTTTGTCTGTTTGTCTGTTTGTCTGTTTGTCTGTATGTATGTCCGGGATAAACTCAAAAAGTACTGCATGGATTTACTTCAAATTTGGCAAGAATATTATTAAGAAGTCGGGTCAACACATAGGCTACTTATTATCACGCCATCGCCTACGCGGAACGAGCAGTGAACCTTTATATCTTCAACGCATTCTGTAACAACGTGTAATCTAAAGACGTATATTTGAATGTTGTTATTATGTTAACCATGCTATAAGCTAGCTTCACACTATAAGTAACTTGACCGATAATGTATACAATAAAAAACAAACTTAATTTTGCGGTTCGATCCGTAGACCCGATTACTGCACCAACCGCAAATAATAAGTTTGTCGTAGGTTACTTCAATAAAACTGTAGAGAGGTAAATTCTGTACATTGAAATATTTACAACATAACTATTCGGGGATGATTGGTGATCTATACCAATTGTAAAAATGCAATCAGTATTTTTTTTGTCTTTCTGTCTGTCTGTCTATCTGTACTTGATCAAACTTGGTACGATTTATATATAGTTCATACTTCTGGACAACATAATAATATCACCCCATTTATGTCTCACTGTTTGGCACGGGTCTCCTCTCCTCTAACAAGAGAGCTGAGAGGGTTTACACCTTAATCCACACACGCTGGCCTAATGGGGTTTGGTCGATCGAACATGTCCTTAGAATTTCTTCTAGGACACTGTTTTTCCTTCACCGTCAGCAGATGGTATCATGTGATTAGCACATATAAATTCCACAAAGTGAAATTCACATTGGTACGGTCCGGCCGGATTCGAACTCGATGCCTCTGAGTAAAGGCAACGTCCTTATCCATTTAGCTGCCATCGCTTACAGGTCAACATATACTTAGACCATTTTTTATACAAAGCCGGGGTGCGGGGGAAATGCTCTAATAGGCCCCCTTACACGCTTTTTTTTCCGTACAAAATCCTCATGGATACCCACCCCGCGGCCAGCGGGGCAGGTTATATCGGACTCTTACCGACTAAAACCGCACGCCGTCTAGGGTCTTCTGACGCCAGGGTGTAAGACGGCCCATAGAGCATTTCCCTCGCACCCCGACTTGACCCGGGCCATCCGGATTCGAGAAGACCCCCTCGGGTTTGGCAACCACGGTGTTCCCGTCATGCCCCCGGAATAGGGGAGGCGCGCTTTGGCGCGCAGCCGCCTCGGCCTGCTTCTGCTAGGCTTCGTCACCGCCGTCCGGAAGAGCTCTGTGCAGCCTCTCCCGAACCCTTTCCGCCAACTCCTTCTCAAGCATCACTTGCTCGCAGATGAAGGTGGCGGCCGACCATGACGCGTCCGCACTCTGCGCCATCGGCCCCCGTGAGGCCTCTCCAGCCAGTCCTCCATGACAGGTATTACCACGGCTATAACGGCGTACCCCGCGCTTGGTTTTTTTTGTTTTATAGTCGATAGGTTCGCGTTTGCCCAAGTTGGTCCTTCCACTCTACCACGGTATCCCGGCGGAGCTGGGCGTAGACGGCCTCGATAACTCGAGGCTCTGGGTCCAGTCCCCTCTCCGGCGCTTTCTTTCGCCAACAATATAGGCATAGCGCGCTGCGGCCCTCCCAGAGTACACCTGTTACGGCTATTCAGGGCCTCCGCCCAGATCGGGCACCCGTACAAGGCCATGGATAGCACGATCCCCGCGTAGAGCCTCCTGCAGGAGTCATCCGCCCCCTCATGTTGGGCAACAGCCGCGCCAGAGCGTTGGCCACCTTACACCCTGGCATCAGAAGACCCTAGACAGCGTGCGGTTTTAGTCAGTAAGAGTATATAAGAGGTTATGTCGGAACATAACCTGACCCACTGGCCGGAGGGTAGGTATCCGTAAGGATTTCCGCACGGAAAAAAGGCTATTTTTTATACAAGCTGATACCCGCGACTCCACCCGCGCGTGTTTTTAAGGTAGGTCATAATTTTTTAGTTATATCTCCAGTTCTACTTAGCCAATTACAACCAAACATAGGGTAAATTTTAAGTCTAAGCAAGACCTTTCTAATAAAAAAACCTCATCAAAATACGTTAAGTAGTTTTTACGTCCATCGCGATCATCGGCTTTTGATGGGGTTTTTTTTATTAGAAAGGTTTTGGTTAGACGAGTGGAGACCGGTGGAGTGAAGAGTAGAGTGGAGAGTGGAGAGTGGAGTAGTGAGTGGAGTGGAGAGTTGTTTTATTAAAATAGACTTGGTGGCGATACCGACCTCCACGCGGGCGAAGCCGCGGGCGGAAGCTAGTACGATAATATGGTAAAACGAAGATGGTCTGATGTTGGAGTTTGAAGGTGTCCATTACTTTTGTATTAAACAAGATAAGCCAATCGAGTCTGGGCTCATTTATTTTGTCTTTGCAAATACTGTGACAAATGCTACGTGATATTATCAGGGTCTAAAGATGTTGACGGTAAGTACAACAAGACCTAGTCATCATCTATGTCACTAAACAAGACAAAATTCATCGTGTTTGGGCTCATTTGATTTGTCTAGTTTTTTTACTAGAAAGCTTCGTGTAGGTACCTTGACTAAAATTCCGAGCAATAATCAACTTACCTCAAACACAATAGTCCCGATCAGTACGTATCCAGTAATTAGAGCCCACTTTTCTATCGTGTCGCCGACTAAAGTTGAACAACCTATTTCAAATGCGTTTTCTTTCAAACAAACAGCTGAAGAAACTTCCGTACTATTTGTGCTAGTAACATTTTCAAGAGACAGCTGTACTAACATCGACGAATTCGTCAAACTTTGAGATGATGTTATATTAGTTCCACAGCACGTTGCAGGGACGTACGATATATTCTCGTATTCTAGGTCGTAATCGTTCGGTCCAGTCTTCCCGCAACATTTCAGCTGTAACAGAGAAATTGAAGTAGGCATTGAAATCTATATTTTTAAGAGACTACAAGAGAAATAATGACTCACAAAGCCATGAAGCCTATCCTTTGCATCCCAGCTGACCTTGCGCCATTAACAATGGCCATCTAATTCAGCTGATAAGTTAGTCAAAATAACTTAATCCTAAAGGGGAACGAAGTTTTCCTGGACAGTCATTACTAATATCAGTGGGATTCTGTGAACTTACCAAATATTCCATGGCGTGGAAAGTTAAATTCCTATTAGGATCGTCGAACGTCTCATCCAAAGCGTTTACAATAAATTCTTTTATAGTACTCGTTCGCGTGAACACTTGCACTGTCAAGTAAATTTTGGCCCCCGCCATCAGCAGCATGATAATAGCATACTGTAAACAAAGTATAGTTGATCATAGTTAGTTCATAGGGGTGTATGTGTACCAAGACTTACTTCTACTGATTGATGGACTACTAGGCTCTGGTGCAGATTTAACTCTTGGATTTAGCAAGTTAGACGGCAATCGATTCCAAAATGCATAGCTTTAGAAGCAACTGGAATTGTTTTTTTTTATGTATTTATTTGCGTCAATTGCCTGCACCCCGTTGGGTAGCGAGAAGCTGGGGTGGAGTTCCATAGATAGGTACAGGTCACCATTCCAGATGCTGACGATTCTAAAAATATGGTCTCTACCTTGACGGCCTTAACAGATGTTTTTTCATGTCCCGCTGCAAGAACCCAGGGTTGAAGAGGAAGGAAATATGTGTGTGGGTAGAGCTTTCCACTTTATCGTGCGACAAAGAACGGAAGCACCAAACTACTGAGTACGGAACGGTATTATTTCTACTGTGTGCAAGAGGCAAGGCAGTCTAGCACGTGTTAATGCTCGCATGATGAAGATCATAAAACAACTTACTGTTACAAGCAAACATTGACATTCCGTTATAGATCCACAGCATCCTGAAAATGCAATCAAGAATATAACTGCTCCCACGGCGATGATCACGTATGGCAAGAATTTCACGTTGAGCTGTACGTTATCTATCAGGCTATCCAAGAAATCTTCCAATAGGTATATGGCCGCGACTCCAACGCCTATTAAACCTAAGCCGATAATCTGAAAATAATAAATCGTTGGAATTACTTTGTAATACCAATAATACTGCTACCTATCCGGTGGTGTGGGACGCTACATGCATCAGCACTGTCGCAGCGACCGACGACGCACCTGAGTCATACCGTCATCGCATTTGCGGCGGTGGCTAATAATGTCGTGAACAAGAAGAGGGTGATATCATGTCGTAATGGACACACAATATCATTTGTGCCCATTGTGGTCTAGACTTTGGGCAGTTGCGGGTCGGAGGGAATTGAACTGAGCGGGAATCTAACCCGCGACATTTGACTTAGCAGTCGAACGCTCTATCACTACTCAGACTACTCTACATAAGCCGTTAATTCTAATATATATATGTACAGGAACCTTACCACGACACCCTAAAAACCACTCAGTTTAGGGTCACTCAGCTGAGAGAGAGAGAGAGAGAGAAATATGAAACTCTACGAGGTGTATAGCTCCATCCCTTTCCCTCAGCTAAGCAACCCATGGCCCGAAGCGTGATAAGACCCCAGTAGGGCGAGTACGAAGTTACTATCAGACAGTAATCGTATAATATTCGTAACGATACACTGGAGACAGTCAATATTATATCGCGATCCGGTCAATAATATTGATGATATTGATATGCAAACCCGATAGAATAGATGTGCAAATAAATTCGATTGGTCAAACATCGAATAAATACGATTACGATACGAACACAATATAGGATTGCTAGTTATTGTAGACTCTCGTTACGAATACTATAGTTAAGTACCTACGTATGTAACTTCGTGCTTATATGCCCTACAGGTCCCAGTTGGTGGGCACATCGGGAAGAAAGGAATAAAATAGAGATACAATTGAGTATACTTATCTAACTATAACGCTAAAACATAAACCTTCACATTTTTTCTCCATAAAACCAATAAACACAAACACACAATAAAATAAACTTCTACCAATACCCACAGTGAATACTAAATTCACGAAGAACAACGTATATTTCACTATCGCACGACACATTTTTGTTTATTTTGCTTTATTCCAATAATTACAACCGACTCAGTCCGCCACGACCACCACAATATATAAACAATATCCTACTAATGGGCAACTGACGACAATATCCTACTTCACAACCTAGCACAAGCTTCTGAAAACAATAATATGCTTATTCTAGGAGATTTTAACTATCCTGTCTTAACCTGGCCTATCTGTGCAAACCAAAACCTGAGTGGTTCATCAGAGCTGTTCAGAAATATGTTTCTTGATAGTAATCTACACCAGCTGGTCTCAGAGCCAACAAGATTCCGACAGAACAACATACCATCATTACTGGACCTCATTATGACCAATGACCAAACACTGGTGTCTGACATAGTGCATGAATCACCAGTTGGAAAGAGTGATCACTGTGTACTGAAATTTCACATGCAGTGCCTTACTATCCCATCAGGCTCACAACCACACCAAAGGCGATATTATCAAAATATAGACTTTGATAAGTTTAATTACGACCTTGCTGTAGACCTAAATAAAATAGACTGTTATGAACATGTGGAACACTCTTGGAACTGTGTCAAAACTATACTGAATGCTAACATAGAAAAACATGCCCCCCTAAAGACAGTCAGTCAAAAATGCAACACCAAACCTTGGATAAAACCAGACATATTAAAACTAACACTTGAAAAACGACGACTTTGGGATATATACTCGGCCAGTAAAAAAGTGGAAGACTATGTACAATATAGAAACATCAGTAACAAATGTGTCAACGACTCTAGAAAATACAGAAGTTACTATGAAGCAAATATACTCAAAAAGGGTGATAAATGCTTCTATTCGTACTTGCGTAGGTGTACCTCCTCTAAGGTTAGCATTCCACCTGCCATACGGAACCCGCTTGGCAATTTGGTAACGAGTCCATTGGACATTGCCAACACATTTGCTGAGGAATTTCACAAGGCATACTCCGTGGAGCCACCTATACACAATACACCCAAAATTAATAGTATTGCACGTGTCGAAGACACCCTGTGTGACATTTCTTTCGAGGAAGTAGAAGTTGAAAAAGTACTGAAGAATCTTAACGCAAACTCCTCCCCTGGACCAGACAGTATACCAAATACAGTACTTAAAAATAGTGTGAATCTGATTACTCCCGTATTAGCAAAGTTAATGCGAATCTCCTTTACTAGTGGTAGCCTACCTAACGATTGGAGACATGCTATAGTAACACCAATATACAAAAGTGGCGATAAAACTGACCCAGCTAAATTTAGACCTATAAGTCTCACCAGTACCATAGGCAAATGTATGGAAAAAATTATATCTAGCCACATCAGATCATTCCTCAATAGACAAAATATTATTTCTGTAAAGCAGCATGGCTTTGTCGAGAAGAGATCTACAGTAACAAACTTACTGACTTGTGTGGAAGCATGGAGCAAGGAGCTCGATCAAAAAAGAAGTGTGGATGTTATCTACCTGGACTTCGAACGTGCCTTTGATAAGGTTCCCCACCATCGACTGCTGTTGAAGCTTGAGCACTTTGGCATACGAGGAAAACTCCTGAAATGGCTTGAAAACTACCTCTTATATAGAACTTATCAAGTTAGAGTGGGTAACATACTATCTGAGCCAAAGCAGGTCTTGAGTGGCGTCCCCCAGGGCTCTGTTCTCTCACCTATCTTGTTCAACATCTTTACAACAGACCTAATAGCAATAATACAATCTGAATCCTGTTTCTTTGCTGACGATGGTAAATTCTTCGGTGACCCCATCACTCAGTCAGGGCAAATGCAATCAGATCTGGATAAGCTGCAAGACTGGACCATGGAGTGGATCGCTAAACTTAATGCAACCAAATGCACTGTCCTAAGACTAGGCAAAAATAACCCTGGAGTGCCATATAGGATAGGTGACACCACAGTTAAATCAGTCATGACACAGAAAGATCTTGGAGTAACTATGACCAACAACCTGAAGTGGGCTGACCACATTAATACCATAGTCAAAAAGGCCAATTCTTTCCTATATGCGATACGCCGTGCTTTCCAACACATAACTCCACCAGTTTTTGTCAAAATTTACAAAACATATGTTAGACCCTTGCTGGAATATAACTTTCAAATTTGGAACCCATACTTTGAGAAGGACATTGACATACTGGAAAGTGTTCAAAGACGAGCAACAAAAATACCGTATGGACTGCGACGTAAACCTTATGAGGAACGCTTAAGCTTACTCAAGCTACCAACATTAAGACATCGAAGGATGAGAGGTGATCTTATTGAAACCTACAAGATACTAAGCTCAAGATACAATCTCCCCAATATCAAAGATATGTTCTGGTTAGAGCAAAAAGCTTACTCATCACGTGGACACACCCTGACCCTTAATCGCATGCCTTCGCACACATTGGTAGCTTATCACACTCTGAACAACCGTGTTGTTCGCATATGGAATAAACTCCCAGAATGTGTAGTAACCGCTAAGTCAGTGAACGGTTTTAAGTGTGAACTTGACAAATGGTTTGAGAAAAATAACCCATTGGACTGAACAATGAACAATATAATGATCTATAATGCTAAAGAGACCTTACTCCAGTGCAGTGATGTGGACACATCAGCAAGTTGCTGCTCGTCCATAAAAAATAATAATAATAATAATAATAATAATATTGTACATATTCTAGTCATAACTATCCATAAACGCATTAATTGCTTTATATCTCTAGTGGATAGATAACTGGAGTGTTACTTAAACGGTAACATCAGTATTAGTCATAGATATTTCTTAGCCTACATGATTAGAGGCGGAGTGTCTAACAGTCACATCCAGTGATGGGTTTATGCCCTGGCATGTTGGGCATTTAATCAGGCATTTATTAATCCGCCCAAAATTCCCGACATTATTCGGGCGGATTGAATAAATGTCCGATTTATACCCAAAGTGACAGAGTATGAGCCCATTACTAGCCACATCTCTACGTAGTTATAATTAATTAATAGGCTACTTAGACCGGAAGATAAGGACACAAATTACAAGGTCGTTTTGTTCTAATATAGCGATTCATAGGGAGTCTTAAATTGAAAAGGATAAACATGGTTAAACATGGTCATAGTGCTGGTGGCCCAATCGCATCCTGGTGCTATGTGGTGACATGAATTGTCGGAAAAGTATGTCATGGTGATTTTCGTGAATACCTACTCAACGATGATAAGCAGTATAAATATTAACCCTTATACCTACAAATGGTAGAACCCGTAGAACCGTTTTTTTTTTTGCCTGCGCTAGCGAGGGCAATGTGTTTTTTAATTATGTTCTCGTCGGTATGGCGGGTTAACAAACGTTGGGCCTCGATTCTGTTAAAACAAGCCACTGCCATTCCACCGACACTGTAAAAAATGCCATTCAAATTTAGACTTTATAGCTATGTCGTTAAAGTCTAAAGTTAAATGGTATTTTGTAGAGTGAATGAAAAAGTATAATGAACGCTTTTATTTTAATTTAGACTTTAATTGTTCGTAGGTAAAGTCTACATTTAAATTGCATTTTTAGAGTGTCATTGGCATGACAGTGGCTTGCTTTAGCAAAATCGAGGCCCAGGCTGTAGCCGATACAGTTCATAAGTAGGTATTGAGCAAGTAAAGATTTATTTCGTCATTGTGTGATCACCACACCAGTTAATACAGATCAGTGACCACACCTCACACATTATCGCGCGATTAAATCAATAACCGATAATCAGCTGTTTGTTATACTGACAATGGTACATTTATTTATTTTTATTGTTGTATTTATCGGGCGATAATGGAACCTGGTAGATAAGATTTAATACTTATCTTGCCATTGCTCACGTCATCCCAGCAGGTCCTCATTAGTGTTGTGTGTGTAATGGTTGCAGCCAAAGCTTACCCTTCCAGAGTCTGCTCTTCTATTCGTTTTATTAAGGCCTTTTGCGGGAATGACCACAATCTGACTTTCTAAGCCCGAGAGTGAAACATGCACCAGAACCTTGTCCATCAAACAGTGTATCAGTTCGTAGGTTGACTGGGGCCCCGCCGAAGATCATGGTGGGGGCCTGAACCATCCAACCAACTTAACAATAGTAGAAGTATTTTGTCTATAACATTGGAACTTTATTATCCAACGAAAAGACATTGTAAAATTGTAAAAGTCTTTCGTCGTATCGTGATTCCGGAAATAACAAAAGCAATATAATATAGACAGATAACAAAGAGATTTCCATCGAAAAACACGTTGTTTACTTAAAGATTAATCTAATCATTATTGACCTAATCATTAAATTTGTTATCGTAAATAACATCAAAAGAAGTATCGCTCCGTTATATTTCTAAAGAAAACTAGTATAGATAAAACGCAGTCTACAATGGCTATAGGCTATAAGGAATATACATATTCCCTAAAATAAACAGGTGTATGGGCTCTAGCCCATTAACCTGTTTATTAAGGCTGTATAAGGCAGCGGGTGGTCTTATAGTTTTGGTATTTGTCTCTCATTAACCACTTATTATACAGAACGTAGATTTGTTATTCAAATATAAACATGTATTATAACAGAAATTATTTAGAATGCAGGACAGGATTGCCATTACACAAAATAGAGACTCTTAAAGGCTCACTATCCACATTAACATACCTATGTTTTAGAAAAAAAAACTTTTAGTCAAATTGACATTGACAATTAGTCGTCTTGTCAATTTGACTTTGACACGCGGTATATATATCACACAACCGAAGTCGAACCGAGACGATTTGTTTACTTTTACTGGTATAATTTTAGTGATTATGGCTGATTCTGATAACGACATTGAGTTTTTAGATGAAGACGCTGATATCGTTCAACAGTGTGTCCACTCAGTGCAGCAGTATGTGCCACCAGTTGACGAGAAATTGACTACTTTGCTAGTAGAGCGTCAACCGGCAGAAAGAAGACGGAAAAGAAAGAAAGTGGATGAAGATGATTCAGATTACGACCCTAACCAGGATTTCGTTCCGCCAAGCCCACCTAGTCTGAAAGGCAAGAAAAAGAAGCAACCAGTCATAAATAAAAAAGTTAAAACTTTCCAAAAAGAAGTTGTGCAGAAAGTTCATAATCAAAGTTCGAATACAAAATATACAAATGTAACTCCAAATTTAAAAGTTGGAAGGAAGGTGAAATATTTTCCCGCCAAGGAGACAATGATAGATCGTAAGAAATATAATATTAGGATACCAGATTATGATGATCCATTGTGTTTACCAGTGAAGGCAATTCAACAGGAGGACAGTGACATAAAGCGATTGAATAATTGGAATAATGTGTGCTTGGAGCATTTTAAACATTGTGATAACATGTTGAAGCCAGAGAGAGGGGAAACTCATAGCTCTACTAGAACTGTAGTATTTAGAAATGTAGTCAACAAGCAATCAGGTATGTACTGATACTTCTATCTGTATTTAATTAAGTATTTATAATATTAGAGTGAGTGCATGGGACTGAAATGTGGTAACATGGTGATTTTTTTAGGTACATACCACATCTAATGAGTTTTGTTTAGAGCAGATGGAAGAAATGGACCTTAAAACATACCTGCCTAACTGTATATTGAATTTATGTATATGCAAGTGGGCCGACTCTAGTGCCTTCAATTGTATTCTTCAACACATTCTGTCTATTGATTTTATAGTTCTTAATGGAAGAGAAAAATATTCTCAAGAAAGCAATACATGATATAATTTATTTGCTTCCATTTCTTCATCGCATTCAAGGTCTCTTCACTATTTTGTTAAAACATATAACTACATTATGTCCTGACATGAAATCACTACATAACTAACATTATCACATTCGCACTTTTCAGGTAAAACTGAAACGACAATTTGGAGCAAGACTTGCGTAGAAAATGATGATGGTGATCGCAAGTCTGAAATATTTCAGTGCGTGTTACCAAGGTATAAGGAGAAAAAGGTCCTAACTACCTTCGGACTGCTCAATCGGAAACTGAAACCTTACCACATAGCTGATGAGGTGGTACTGAGCAAGGAGGAGCATAAAGACGGTGAAGTTCTCGTGGTTTATAAACCTAAGGAGAAGCTATCTGCCGTGTATAAGCTGGTTACGGCACAGGACAAGTAATTTTTTTTTAAAGTACACCTATTTTACTGCATAGATATTGAGCTGCTAAACTGCAATTATTTTTAGTTATTATAAGAGATGCTTGGATTTTTCTTTTTTAATCTTTTTTTTTTGGGGTTTTATCTCCACAGATTATATAAACCCCATCATACTTTATACCAGTATATCTTAAAATAACTATACCTTGTCTAATTTAGGATGATAATTTTGACAGTTCACGTCTATGAAGTATCATATTTTTATCAACGAGATGATACCTCAAAAATTATCGTAGCACATAGACAGGTACCGCCCACTTTCCGTAGTGAAGCAACTTGCAAGAAATCAGCACAATTGACTGTAGACAAAAGAATCGAATGAATCGAAATTAAATTAATTTATTGAAATGATTAAGTACTTATCTACTACATTTTTTTATAATATAATTAACTAAGTATAATACAAAACATAAGTACTATACTATAAAACTTCTCTTTTGTCATCCTGAAGTAAGTTACCTGAAATAATAAAAAAATAAATGCTTTTATATTTTTGTAAGTATCGATTCCATATTCTATGGGAACGATAATCGAAAATCGAAAGATTCATTTTCGATTATACTATATGGGGTACCCTACTTGGAGCTGTCAAAATTATCACCCTAAATTAGACAAGGTATAAGGTCATATATTTTTATGCATACCTCGCATTGTTTTGAGTGTTTTTATGTCTATTTGCTAAATCAAATCAAATCAGAATCATTTATTTCGAATAAAATTCATAAATTTGTTAGTTAAAATATCATAGCTAGTGTTACTATTCAATAAAAATCAAAATTCCGCATCAAAATTCAAATGATAATAAAAATTGTTTCCAAAATCTTGTAATGTGAATGGAAATCTACCTGTAGAGAGTCCCATCTATTTGAAAATACATTGATATCCATATTCTAGAATTGAAATCCATATTTTATGAAGTTTTGAAGCTCGGATGGGCCAACTAATATTGAAATGTTTTCAGAAAAGACTCAAAAGATGAAAATGAGGACAAGGATGATGAAGAAATGAAGATGTATATGAAGGAGTTGCTGTGCTGCAAGATGTGTGTGCCGTGCTTCCAGACCTCCTGGAGGGGGGTCCGGAAGACTGATAAGAGTGAGTACTTGTGTTGGCACTATCCATTCATAGACCACATCGTCACTTACCATCAGGTGAGATAGTGGTCAAACATAAGCCTATCCTGAATAAAAAAAAAACCATCTATTTGATAGAAGTAGGACACGACGGTTTATCCCGTCCGAAATGCGCTGTCCGACTGCGGAAGTACCTCCGCCCTACAAAATACCGCGCCATGATAACCATCGCGTTGTGTTCCCGCCGTAAGGTAGCCAGAGCTCACTGTACCCCTCCTCTTCCCCGCCCCTTTCTAGCCTCCCCACCCTTTCCTACTCCGCCCTTTCCCTACAGGGTCGGCTGCGCGAGTGTGACATCTCTTATTTTGCTCACGTTTCGCATATATCGTTACGTATCGCATAGTATAAAATCTATTATACACCAAAAAAATATGTATACATAACATTTATCTGCAAACAGTAAATTCAATCCTAAACCATAAATCAAACAGCTGCTACAGTAAACAGTTTCAAAAATAAATTGGACCACTGGTTGCAGACAAACAACTTGTGACTGAACCAATACTGTGACATAGGCACATCAGCTTTGAGCTGCTCGCCTATTAATTAATAATAATAATAAATAATAATAATAATATTATGATTTAATGTACAAATGGCGGTTTATTATGTGTTCTAGAGAGTATCTCGTGTCCGATCTGTTCGCGCGCCACGTTCGTGACTACGTACAACCTGCTGGCGCACTTCAAGACGCACTCCTCCGAGGACATGAGGAAGTACAAGTTCGTCATATCCAACATACTGGCCGAGGTAAACATTTTATTACTATAACACGTGCGCTATAAGTTGAGACTTGGACTCTCCGCCCATCTCCCCCTGCACTGCCCCTCAGTCGCCCGTGACGTACTGTTCGCAAATAAATAGGTAGACAGTAGACAGGTAGGTAAAGTCTTGGGCGGAAGCTTGTTTACGATATTTTTTGTGCGCTGTACAACACGCGCCGATGACGTCATAGCGGTCAGGTCTCAACTTATAGCGCACGAGTAGTACTCGTATTTATGGTTTGAAAGAATTTTTTTTCCCGAACGCTGTGGAATGATATCCCTGCCGTGGTTTTCCCTAACGGCTACAATATGGGGTTCTTCAAGAAGGGCATTAGAAGGTTTTTTCAGGGTCGGCAGCGCGAGTGTGATGCCCCTGGTGTTGCACACGTCCATAAGCCACGGTGACCGCTTCCCATCAGGGGGCCGTGTGCTTGTCTGCCACCGAAGTGGTATAAATTTTTTTAAAGTAGATGTATCTGTACATTGGAGATAATCCACACCACACTTGTCATAATATTCTACACACATAGCCAGCCTTCGGCTTAACAAGTCATGTTGTACTTACACATATATTAAAATCTTTATAACCGTGTTTATAGTAATTTATAAGCAAATAAATTTGTATTTCTGTAAAAAAATGGGTTATGTTTACACACACCGCCCTTGCTGGCCGCTGAGATGACATCTATGTGGGTTTCCGCACGATAAAAACAAAAATTGTATATACAATGTCGTAAAATATTTGTGTAATGTTACTCAATACTAGATGGCGACACTTTGTTATATGTGTCTTTACATTTAGCGACATCTAGGGTGAGATAGTTGTGCTATGTAGTAACATCAACATAGAATGGAGTATGTAGTTTTGCTATCGACCGTTAGATGGAGACTAATCATAGAGTAATTTAATTACGACACCTCTGTATTTGCTATGGAGCTTGCTTACTTATCAATGTCTCCCCCCCCCCCCTCAGATCGTGGAGTACCACTACAAGTGCCGCGTGTGCCGAGAGCAGTTCAACAGCATAAAGCGACTACGGCAACACGTCACTACCCATCAAGGTACCAGTATTATCATTCTGTTTTAAGTATAAATTCCTTGAGTATAGGTATTCTTGAGTGTAGGTATTCTTAAGTACCTATAGGTATTCTTGAGTATTGGTATTTTTGAGTATACTCAAGAATACCTATTCTTGAGTATAAGTATTCTTGAGTATGGTAGTGTTAAGTATTTTGAAGCACTTTTCTCGTGGTTATCGGGGGTGGTTACGTCGGCATCGAACCGACTAAAACCGCACGCTGTCTCGGTTCTAATTACCGGGGTGTAAGGTTACCCAAAAGGCATTTCCCTCGCACCTGGGCACACCTTTACGATCATTTTTAACCTCCTTACAAGGAGGTTCACAATTTGATGTATGTATGTTTATCCGCGATTATCTCGCGTCTGATTGAACCGATTTTGATGCGGTTTCCAAAAAAGCATTTTTTACATTTTCGAGAAGCTTTTAATATATTTAACAAACTTAAAAAAAGTAGATAACTTGTTTTTTTTTAAATTTTTTGAGAGTCTCAGATTTAAACTTATAGGATTAACAAATTTACTAAAAGTTTTGTTTGCTACAGGTACCGAGCCGTTCCACTGTGAAGTTGGCAACCATCTGTCGAGATGAACACAAATATAATAATTATTATGCTATTAAATAAAGATCTACTGAAAATATTGTATTATTTCGATTCAAATCCCAATTGCGTTCAAATTCAAATAAATAGAATTGAAGTAGGTATGTATGTATGTATATTTGTAACTTTAAAAAAAAAGCAGGGCGTAAAAAAGCATTTTGATGAGGCCGTCAAGTTGAGGACCCCCTTCCTGAGACCTTACCTTTAGCTTACCATCAGGCCAGGTGAAGTCATATTGACGTGACCGATATAAAAAAATAGCTTTCAATAAATAATACGTATGAATGAAATGAACTTAATTTTAAAAACATAGTTTAAAAATTTTAAACTTTTGTCTGTTTGAATTAGGTAATCTCTGAAATGGCTGAGCCGATTTTGACATTACTTCCCCGGACAGATAGTCAACCGCTAGTACTACTCGTTCGCGCTAAGTTTGCCGCTGTCAACGCGTTTAGCGTTGTCTCACCGACACAGTTCTAGTTCCAGTGAGAAAACGCTATACTGACTTCATTTGACAGCGGCAAAGTTAGCGCGAACGGGTAGTATTTCTATCTATGGTCGCCATCTAAAATTAATACTCGCAAATGCCACCCCACGCATCACCAATATTTGCCCTACTATCGAAGTTGGCCGTCTTTGGCCCCCAAATTGGCACCCCAAAAAAAAAGTATTAGATAGCTGTGACGTCAGCAAGGGTGGGTTCGTCGACCTTACATCCCTCGTGGTGTAAACAAGAGTCAATGACCTCGCCACGAGGGTTAGAAAATTGATAGATTTATCTTTCTTTTGTACGATTTTTTTAGATGCGATTTTAGTAGATACTATAATGGTGGCCTTCGTTTTCCAGACTTGACTAACAGCTTACCATCAAGCGGGGTAGTCATATTGACATGTTGTACCTAGATAAAAAAACATTAATTTGTCATTGAATCCGCGAGCCGTGCGAGCCATAAAGTAGGTACAGTCAGCAACAGAAGTTGATATACACTATAATATTTACAAACATTTTTTACGTTGATATAACATGAATCAATAAATTTTATAATTACTTTTAAAATCTCAATAGGACAATTTTAATATACCTATTTCATGTTTTTTTTTGTGCGGAATACCATTTTTTTCAAAATTAAAGTAGCCTGAGTTACTCCTTGGTACATCAGCTATCTACCAGTGAATGTGTAAGTCGGCTCAGCCGTTCCAGAGATTAGTCGGAATCAACAGACAAAAATTGAAAAAAAAAAATTGTTTTAATGCATGTAGGTACCGTAAAGATCCAAACGCACTTAGTAAAAAGCGGTTATTTAAATGTTACAATCAGACACTTCAATTTTATGATTTTATATAGGTTTTAGATTTTATGGAATGTTTAAGAGCTAACGTTTTCAATAAATTGTGACTCCAAATAGCAAATCCATCATCGGTTGTCTGGAAGATATCGCAGCCTGCGATAAGACCGCCTATTGTACTGTACAAATTTTATTATATTGCTATCATTTATTCTTGGTGTACAATAAAGCATAATCACAGAACAAAGAAAAATCCATAATTATTCTATTCTATTCTAAATTGGAATTTGTAAAGCTACTTTTTTGTTGACTGTACCTATACTATATAAAGGGAATGTCGTAAAAATCTGGTGCACAGAGCGAGGGGCCCCTCTGCCCGTGTTGTTAGAAGGGTGCCTGCCAATATTCGCTTTGTCATCCTTTCAATATCTTTTGTCTAAGCAATCGATAATATTTTTGTGATGTGACCGGTGCTGTCGGGATAGACTAGCTAATACCTACGGCTTTTTTATATGTAGGTATATGACTTCAACATGACTTCACCTCGCCTGATGGTAAGCTAAAGGTGAAGTCTAATGATCGGGGTCACCATTACACACCGATAGTGCTACAGTGGTGGCCCTCAGCTTGACGGCCTCATCAAATCAATCCTCTTTTTTTATAGTCGATAGGCCCACGTTTGACCACTTACTCACCTGATGGTAAGTGACGATGTGGTCGACGATATCGACGAATCGCATAGATAATGGTCTATACATATAATAAATCTGTAACTGATCGGTGTCTGTACATATATGAAAAAAAAAAAATTAGGGGACTGATAGAGTTTATTTATACCATTTAGGTGGTAACCCTGTAAAAACCTTCCACGTAGAATCTCATAATTTATGCTAGGTATACAGAAAAGCGTTTGTTCAGCATTCAAAGTGGAAAGGTAGGTACGTGGAAAAGTTGTGTAGGTAAGTATAAACTTTGCCGCGATCTGAAAGCGAATGATCGATCGCAGTAGGGAGCTAAGGGCGATTTTACACAATACGGTTTTTACATGGCCCGGTTTCATATTGTACCGAAGACTTATTTAATTTAATTTAAGTATATAAGATAATTATATATTTCACAATTTAATTTGTACCTAGTGTGATGTGGTTCATAATCCTATTGTGCGTCTTATCAGACATGCTACAGTGATACTTTTATGTAATTGATAACATCTTCTATCTACCTGTGACAAACAATAATTAAATGAATTTTGAATTTTAAATTTTGACTGTGTTGGAAATTACCTCTACAGTGTAGATACTGAAGAACGTACACATTTGTTTGGAAGAAACCGTGTAATTTATGGCTATAGGTGTGAAACCGTGTCTATGTTTGAAAGTAATTTTGTATGGGACGCTATGGAAAAGATCTGTTCGCTATCTGTAGATCCGGTTCAGTCGCCGCCTTGCTGTGGTAGTGTGCGGCGCAGTGTAAGTGCCATGTCTATTATGAGTATATACTATAAACTGTCCCGTGGGCAAGCTTGATAAAAAATCATTATTGATATTGTATTCTGTAACCAAATGTGTGAAATTTGGGTCCAAGTGGAACCCAAATTATAGGATAGCTTTTAATTTAATACTTGAACATAATTGGATACATTTTTTTACATATAAGCATATACATAAATATAGATATAGACATCCAGAGAAATGCAAATAAACAAATATTCATGCATCTAAATATTTGCACTAAGCGAGAATTTAACCCACGACCTCCAACGTAATCATTAAACGCTACAGCAACGCCACAAAAGTTGTTTTTCTATCCGATCCGGCAAAAAACCGAACCGTGTTGAAACCGTCAAGTGAACATGCCACTTAACGCTTACTAAGCACCGGAATTTCGACACAGGTGTGGGGTAACCATGGAGCTCTCCCCACGCCCCCTGTCGAGTGCTCGTGCACGCACGAGCGAATATACTTAATTCAGTTTTCAGTTGATCGACGTTTCGATTTATTAAGTAGGGGTAGTCTAGTGTCACTGAAGCGTCAAACTTGGAATCGTGAGGTTGCGAGTTCGAGCCGGACCGGACCGGGTTCGTACGCGATATGGGGTCGATAGGAACTTCTTCTTTTTTTTTCATGCAGAAATGCCCGTGGTCTTCGAGCGCCAAGTTGTTAAATGATCCAATAGACGTTTTCTTCGCACCCCAGATGATCCGGGACATATCCGACTTCGAGATGACCACATCGAGTTTAGGAACCACGACCTTCCCGTCATGTCCTCGAAAAAGGGAGAGGGGGGACTAGGAAAACACATGATGACTTTTAATTAAACGATGTTTGATTACACATTGTTAATGTTTGCATATATCCACATTTAATACACGAAACGTTATTAAAATATCGATGTTTCGAAGAAAAATGATTTCAAACGACTTTACACACTACTACATACTTAACGATATTCCTATTGACTATTACCGTTGTTGTCTTTCTTCCTAGTTCCATCAGTCTATCTAGATACCTACAGACCTAAATAGATTATAGAACTCTCAACTTAATTATCCTGCCCTGCTTTTAAGTCCGAGCCCTAGGGCTCTTTGAAGTTTTTAATAAATAAGGTATCCCTCTATATTATTAACTGGACCCTAGCTAGTCGGACGGCGCGGATTGATTCGGCGGTGACCATGGTAACCCTCCCCTCGTGGATATCCTTGCTTTTCATCTGATTGACGGTTACCATAAATTATGTATTTGATGAGGCTTTCAAGCTGAGGGCCGCCACTGTGGCACTACCGGTGTATGTGGTGGTGACCCAGTCCTGAGACTTTGCCTTTGGCTTACCATCAGTCGAGGTAAAGTCATATTGACGTGTCCTATATAAAAAAAAATTGAAAAATCTACTGAAAATATAAGTGGTGAAATGTGGGTGCTTGATATAACTCTGCATATTCCTTACTAACTTCCGCCCGCGTCTTCGCTCGCGAAGTTGGTATCGCCACCGAGTGGAGAGTCGATTTATTAAATAGACTTTGTTTTATAAAACGACTCTCCACTCGACTCACCACTTCACCCTTCACTCCACTCTCCACTCCACTGGTCTCCACTCGTCTAACCAAAACCTTTCTAATAAATAAAACCGCATGAAAATCCGTTCAGTACTTTTCTTTGGACCGACAATTTGATCCGTTGAAGTCGTTTTTTTTTTAATCCATAAAAAGTCCGTATAAATTCGGACGTGTGGTGTCCCTACTCTCGATCAAAGAGCGGTGCAATCTATGCATTTTGTGACTGTGTATGACGTCTGGTATAATAATTGCTTCACTTGTTTACGTTCAGCGCCGGGCCCGGGCACGGGCTACCTCCCGTCTGCGGCCGAGTTTGTTTGGCGCTTGGCGAAATATGTATATTGTAGATAATGTATTTTTGATGTTTGTTAATTAGTCTACAGACGCCGGGTAATAAGGTGGCTCATAAGACATTTCCCTAGCACCCCAGCTTGCCCCAGCTGACCCTGGGCTATTTACGGTTTTTAGATGGTCCCGTCGGGTGTGGGAACGGAGGGAGGGGGGGGGGGATAGGTTCCCATGGGAAGCGGAATTGGGAAGTGAAAATGGGCAGTGAATACCACGTGGGCGAAGCAGTGGATAATAATTGCTCGCACGCAAACGCGAAAATTGCTCATGGATCGGAACGAAATTTAACAATGAGACGTATTTATAGTTTGTAAAGGACATAAGCTACTTTATATCCCGGAAATCTTCCCATGGCTTGCGGGGACGGGTTCAATATTTCGTACGGGCGAAGTCGCGGGCAACTGCCAGTAGTGTCACATGTTTTTTGAAATCTTTTTTGTTTCAATCGAATGCACACGGCACACGTGTTCATTATTAATTTAAATGTACACGGTACTGCTCACCCCCTGTAGGAGCGGCGAGCCGTGACGAAATAGGGTATGCTAATTACAATATATATGTTTGTCAGTAGTACAAGTAACCTGACTGCTACGTCAAGAGTTGCGGGTTCGATTCCCGCGTTTGACAACAGTTTGTATGCGTTGGTTTGGTTGTTTCTATGTAAATAATTTTTTATTGGTAATAGACTCGCGCTTGACCACAACTTACCTGCTGGTAAGTGATAACGTGGTCGATGATGGAGCAAGGAGGGAAATTTTCGTAATATAATAATTATGTTCAAAATTCAGTTTCGATCTCATCTCCTTCTTAAAAAATGATAAAAAAGTATTCTTGTAATAAACTTCAACGTCCAATATTATAACGTGATTGTGACTGAAACGTGACCGAAACTTGACAAAAAAAAGCAAAAATGTATTTTGCTAGACTTATATTTTGTAATGCAAATTAGATAGTAGGTATAGATAGTATTATTTTCTCTTTAGGTATGCGCTTACGCAAGGTATGCGTCAAGTTTGACATTTGCGAGGTCGAGATGAGATCGGAACTGAATTTTATACATATTTTATTACGAGAATAGACTCTCAGTAACTACTATGTAGGTAACAAAACACTTTAATTTCAGATTTAATTATTATATTTGTACTGTAACAATATAATGATATTTGACAGGCAAACCGTGTACCTCCCAATATAATTACGGGCCCCTCCCTGGCGTAATCCGGCACTCTCACGGATTGAAATTCAATAAACAGCTAATTAGTTGAAAGAGGGTGGAGGGTGGCCCTCTGGCTTAACTCGGCTCATTCTGTTAGAAAAATGAACTTTTCGGTCAATTTTTTTATTGAGGTAGGCTTACGCTTGGCCTCTATCTCACCTGGTGGTAAGTCTTCGATGAATCACGTTTGCCTAGAAGGAACCTATTCACTCCTGACATGAAGATGCCCAAATTATAAAGGCTTTCTATAATTTGCAGTAAGTTTTTCCACCTCCACCTCAGCTTACCATCAGGCGGGGTGCAGTAAATCCGGCGGACTAAATATAAAAAAAGGTTTTATTGAGATAAATTGTGAAAAGTCGATCCCTACTGAGTTGGAAAAAGGTCTTAGAGAATGATGATGATCCAGGTCCAGCCAAATCCGCAGTTAAGACTGGTAAAGCGGACCCCAGACTCCGAGTTGAAAGCTTTGGATACGACTGGGATTAACGCTAGGTTGAAGAAGAATGATGATGATTTAAAAATCAGTGGAACAAGTGAGAAAAAGAAATTCTCACACCAGTCTCCACTTGAGATGACTGTAATATGGGATAAGGGCAGGAGGGTGATAATAATTATGAATGAAAAAAATAAATAATGGTAATAACAAATTTTATTTGATGAGAAAAAAATCGTATGAAAAAAAATTATAGGAAATAAATTGATTTTACTTAATGATACTATTTATAGGGCGCGTTTAGACAGCCAATATGTTGACGATATTAATAATATTGACACAATATTGATGGAAAACGCAATACTTTCCTAATATTATTGGATTACGATACTGGTTTGCGATATTGGCTCGCAATATTCGACTGTCTTATGCGCCCATAGAGTTGAAACGGAAAAAAACACAAAGATTTAAAAATATATCCCAATAATTGTAACTAAACAAGTAATTAATGGTCGTAGGAATCATGTTGTAGGATAGCCAGCTGCTATGTTAATTATTGAAAGGTAAAAGGTTTTAAGCTGCTTCAATGATTCATAGTCTATCGATTAAACTATTTGAAACAAAAACTACTATTACTAAACTATTACTAAACTATTTGAAAAAAAATGTACTGCGGTTCCTGAGTGATCCGCCTCACTCAGGAATGAATTTTGAATTTCGAATTTGGAACGGGGTGCTGAAACTAGATGAATGAGATATTGTGTTTTGACACCTATTTATATAGACATAGCGTGCCTTTTTGCAATGTCATCTGTTTGAAATCAATGGGAAGCTCATTATTCGCAGTCCAATTTTTTGTTCCATATAGCTAATATTAGATTACCTTAGGAACATTTTGACTTTTAGCCCAGAGAGTTCTATGTACCTAAGTGAATTACTAGACCGGTTAGCTGCATGGAATAAAAAAAAATGGTAATTGTCGTTTGATCGATACAGCTCTAAATTAGTTTGAAGCTGTCATGACTAATTCCAAAAAAATGTCAGCTCTAGAGACGGGCAAATTTTTATCGATGTTTTTTTTTAAATTTGAAAATGAATATTGAAGTCATTTTGACTATGGAGCCGGACAAGATGACTGGACGCGATTGGCGGGCTTAGCCCAGAGAGAAATCTTCTCATGGAAATGTAGGTTGTGAAAGTATTGTATCATTTTTAGATAGTAAATAATGTTGATTGATTCTATGCTGTTCTTGCTCCGCCAATCACTTCAGTCGAGGCGCAGCCTGAAGGTATTGCTGTCGCCAGCCCACCCCTTAGGATACAGGTAGAAGGACCATAAAAGACAAAACTCATTTCGGGTTTTTTATATATTTAGAACAAGAAATGTATAGTTACAACCATTGAGGATATTAAATATCATATTGTAAAAACTATTGTATAAGGTGAGAGAATGTGACATTTTTTCCATATTTTTTTTATTATAATTAATTCCAATAAATTAATTAATTTATAGACACATAAATTACGTGAAAATATTAATTAATAATTACTTAAAAACAGCCAAGTAACTACTGATGTAAATATGGTTATTAATGCTTACGTTTAGGAATGAGTATTCTTTTTTATTAAAAATCTTTCTAATCCGTTATCTTAAGAAAGATTGTGTGTGGAGTTATTCGGAAACTCGGTATTGTACGATTTTAAGGCAAACTCCACACAAAAACTTTTCTCGAACGGCCTTACAAAATATCGGGAACAACATTTATGACTAAAGACGACACTAAAACCGTTACAAGGACTTTAAAAATATATCAGCTGTCATTTTGACATTTCATAATTTTTTATTTTTTTGATATTTTCATACCCAAGGGCGCTCAATCTTTCATACTGTGTTGGTTTCACAGTTTAGTCGATTTTTAACGTCTGTAAGTAGTAGTTCTAATTTGCAACTAATGCATTAGTTTTAATTTAGAACCGTCCAGTTTTAGTGCTGCGACTTTATTCCACTACTATTTCTTGTGCAACTTAAAGTTTTCTCACAAAAGCTATAATGTAGAGGTAATTACCGACACAATAATTATTATAGAAATACCTAACGTTTAGGTACAATATTAACTAAATCGGTTAATACCACCAACACATACAGACACCTACCTCTTAATTTTATAATAATTCATAAAAAGACGAAAATGAAATTATCAACATTGATTTTATACCGGAAGATCTTAAGTGTTTTTTTTAACTTTTTTTTTTGCATTTTATTACTTTTATAAAATACGTATTTGTATCAAAGTGACGTCAGCTAGCACGAACAAGGAAAATGGCTGACCGAATTACTCATAATCTCATTTTTTTATTAATAAATATCATTGCTTTCATTGTCTAGTACACCTTAACGTTGAAGTTGGTAAAATACTTATTCAATACTTTTATTTTTGAGATTCTTATCTTACGATGCATTTTTCTAAATTATTTCCTATCCTTATTCAAGTCTGGGGGAAGTCGGTTGATTTTATACCTTAGAAAATTCACACGTAGAGATCAAGGGGAGTGTTAGCACTCACCCTGGTCTATGTAATATGGATTTATGAGTATTGACTATCAGTATGTACTAGGAGTATCACATGCTACTCTACATGTCGAGTTCGTTCCCATTGCGCAGAAAACATACCAAACGAGTAAGAGAAATGACTAGTCGAGCTATTTGAATAATCGATTCAACTTGGCGATTGTGAATGAAACAAATATCGATGAAATAGTTATGTCTTTAATCAATATTTAAAATATCACGACAGCACATTGACTAATAGCTAACATCACTACGTAATGGGAACCAACTATAACCACGTAGTAAAGAGGAATCGACACCGAAAACGAATACTAATAAATAGACAGTGAAATTGATATTATATGATATTACTTTTTATTTTAAATTCGAAACTATTGGTTATTAATATTTTTATTCATAATTCGCTTACCCGAAGCAGGACCGATACCTCAGATGTTTATTTACATATTTATTGCAATCTGTTATTTACCCAACGGCGTATTGTCAAGCTAATATCATTCTAATATGTTTGTAAATAAAGCTTTTTATTCTACGTCAGGTCGATACTTTTAACTCTCGCTCCGGTTTCACTGTCTATAACGATTACACAGGGATAAAAACACATAGGGCTATTTAAGTCAGAGAATCGTTTACGATTAGTTCAAAGGATTTATTTAATACAAGTAATAACACTATGTGTTCGGAATATTTGTGACGATGATCATACGTTAAGGAAGTAATAGGATGCCGTCACAGAGCTGTATTTATAAAATTATCGATTTACTATATAACAATAAGCTACTACTAGAGAAACGGATCGAAAATACGAGGAAGTACGAGATGAGCAAATGTAGTATTAAATTTGTTAATAATTTTATAACAGTACAGCTGTAGCAGCATATAATTAGGTGTTGTGCATTGCGTTCTGTTATTTTCACTAGAAAATGTTGACATATGAAGTAATAGTAACACATTTAGTCGATGTCTCGATTTTTCTACAACGTGAAAAATATTTCAACTGATTCGGGGTAGTCGATTAGGAAGCTGTGTCGCAACGCTGTTCACGAAATCCATTTGTTAAATTGAGCATTTCTAGGCGCGCACAGTGTTAGGACACGCTTTCGTGTTACACTGAAATATTTTTACGTGTAGAAATATAAAACTTACGTATTTATTTACTATGGAAGATATCATTTCTTCATTTGTGACCTAACTATTGGAATCGCGTACATCTCGGCCACTTTGTTCTTTGTGCATGCGCCCGAGTTTAAGGCCATTCCACTAAACCACGATAAGCTGCATAGAAAAAACTCTACATGCTTTTATTCCCATCGCTCCCAACTATTTCTAACCGTAGTTTCACATTGGACAGTTCACGCAGTTTTAGATTTTTCATTTTCAATTGATTTACTTATTAAATATGGGCTATTAACCATGTTGTACGCGTGATTGCATGATTGTGACCACAGAACAGAGATGTATTCTGTGTAGCGATGGACTAGCAACCTATAACTTATTCACTACCGCGGCTTTATTGCTGTACGTCATTTGGAGCGGTACAGACGAGATGCACCTGCACCGCTCCAAGTGCAGTCCCCATAAGGAGACAGACCTCTAAGATACATACATAACCTTATCATAAAATAGGTGTCGCAATGATTAGAAGAAGTCTAGGTGACTAGTGATGTAATGGCACATTCTTGCGAAGGTTTGAAGCACGTGCTATCGATTGGGAAACATATCGACTAAAGTAAATCTCCCATTGATATCTCTGTTCTGTGATTTAACTTACGTTAATATTTTATTATTAATTAAGATCAATCGTCACGTGTATTTTTAACTTTATTTTTGCTAATTTCACAGCCTCATTGTCAATTAGCCTATGCGTATTAGTATTGTTTCTGTGTTGCCAATTAAATTACGTTTTTTTAATATTTTTAATAATATTATTATTTTTTATTTAATTTCTTAAAAATGCATCAAAACACCGTTCAAAAAGTAGCCGTATGCTATTGATAATAGGTCAGATTATCCCTTGTCATTTACTGGGGTTAGTTACTTATCGACGTATGTATCCACAACCTATTTACCATAGTTTTGTAGATAACTTCGTTGGTTAAAGTTTCAAGCGCTAGGCGGTTGTATCGAAAAATTCAGGTCACATTTCTGGTTATACCAAGGATATTTTTTATATATATTTATATAATAATCTTTATCGATATTTTTAGGTTTTTAGGATTGCACTAGCGTAACCTATTAAGGTAGGTAGTGTTTGATATGTGGCCTAAACTTGCAATATTTCGTAGCATTTAAAACTTTAACCACTCTCAGTGAGTAGAACGTTTTGCGTACGGCCGCTTACAACTATGAAGATATGAATTACAGTATATTAAAATACATATAAAAATATTAAGTTAATTATGGTGTATTCATTACCCGTGTGTTCTGTTACAAAAGTCACAATTATTTAATATTGCTTCTCGCGTTACGTACTACGGGCATTGCCCTCTAAGCTATTGAGCACTATTATTAACTTTATTATTTATTATTACTTTTAATAATTATTACCGAAAGAAGGGAGGCGCACAAAACATTCTACTTACTGGTTACGTAACATCTAACCGAACTCCTAACAAACATTTTCACTCCAAAATATCATTTTTGCATTTTTTTTATCATTTGCATCTCCGTATTTCTTATTTATTATCTAAAAAGTCGATGAGTTTTCAGTAAAATACTTTGGTGTTTTTTGTTTCGATTCAAAACGACATATTAAGCTTTATTTTACGCAAATATTTGAGAAAGAATATTTTAAAAAGGATTTTTTTTACAATTTAACGATCAAATTATTATTGTGAGTTTTTTTTTTCAGAATAATTTACCACGTCCAAGCATCCGATCTAGATTAATTGCCCGATATATTTCCCTAATAAATAAATCAATTTAGGTTTACCTTACAGAACATTCAATGGAACACCAGCTTTTATCGACATCGATAGATTGGCAGATGGGCAGACACCATTCATCTGTCAGTATTTGACTAGAAAAGAGATCATTCGATATTTTTATATCGATAAAAGCCAATGCTCCAGGATTATAATTATAAAATATAATATAATAATAATAAGTTAAATGCACACCTAAGTTTTACACATAAAATACAATTAATTGCACATACACTAAATTAATGACAGTAAATCTATGATGAAAGAATTGATGACGAAATTATCATTAAGATTATTATTATCAACATTGATTATTAACTTCAACTATTCAAAATATCAAATATTTTTTTAAAATTTATATATAATGGTTATTCCACATGGAATATATGACTAGAATAGTTGAAATTTTTATGCTGAATTAAAACAACACAAACCACAACAACTATTTAACCTAAGAGACCTCTACATAGTTTAAGTAGGTAATAAATAGGTACAGTAAAACTTGTGCATTTCACATTAACTACGCATAATATTTATACTTAGTTATTTGGAAACCATATTACAGGTTATATTATTAACCAAAAACAGTGGGCGTTCGCAGGCGCCACTCCATTTTGACAGCCGTCAAACAATGACAATTGCAGTGACGTCCAGAAATGCACAGGTAACTCACAATTTTTCCTAAAGTAATAAGAATACATCTAATAAAACATATGAGTAAAGATGGAATGTCCAAGCATTTTTCAAGCTGATTGAAATTAAGCGTTTTTTTGTCGTTTTTATTATATTAAATTAAGGAAAAAATGAGTATTCAACTCGCGCGTACTGAGTGCGTAAACAATAATAGTTTACAATAAATAGTAAACAAACGCATTACGTGTGGTGCGTTCCCGCCACATGTTGACATATTGTCAACCAACGCCTCTTCGAGCCATTTTTACTTTTTAATAATATTTTTTTTAAAATTACTGTCTATTAGTTATTGCACGTTTTACATTTATAATAAATATATAAATACTTGTAAATTTTAATCTCCATCTTTGGTATGTAATGAGTAGATACCTATTTATTTAATATTTGAAATGTTACAAAACTGCTTTTTACATAATATTAAGTATATATTTTTTTTACAAAAATCGTAGGGTCGTTAGGACGGCACGATATTTAAAATATCTATTCAAGTTCGATGTTTCATAATAGGTCTTTGTCGGGTCGAAGTTCTATGACATATAGTGACTAGTGTGACAGATTTAACGCGGCAAAATTTCGTTTAGTTATTCATTTATTTAAATTAATCAACTTTTTTTCTATTTACAAATTTCCATTTAGACTAAGACAATTAAAGCCTAGTTCGAATAGACGCAGGGCCGCATCCATACATTATTATATAGCAGGTACCGATCATATGTTTTAACATAGAGTTAATTATATTTTGGGAACGATATCGTTTAGACTAGAGTATGCACCATTGTTCCGCGAACGGACTCGTCCTCGTCCGCCGGGAGGGCGGGCGCGGGAGGGCCGCGGCTGTGGGGAGGACGCCGCAGCCACCCTGACGCCTGCTCCTCCCCCGCCCCCGCCCCCGCGCCCCGCGCCCGCCCGCTACTACCGTTTGCGCGGTCCCAGAACTGGCTCGATCGATTTTCCCCATGCTCCGCGTACTAGCCTTACTCTTCATTTCCGTCAACTCCGTGGCGATCTGGCATCGCCCGTCGTGTTAAGCGTAATACCACAATCGAAAATGTATCTCAAAAATTTTTCTAAATCTAACTACCGCCGGCGCCGGCGACGGAGCCCCGGACCGACAGTCGACACCACCCATCACCGCATGATCTTTAAAATTTTATCAAAACCTATCACAGTTTTTGATTAGTTTTTTTTTCATCCTTAATTTTAATAAGTATATGATTAAAATATACGTATAGATAATATATATTCCTCTGCCCAATCTTTAACAATATAACACTATTTTACTTCGATTAGTCGGCCAAGCGTACGGCCGCCGCTCGGTGATGCGTCGGTGGTGACTTCGCCCTGGCGAGGCGCGAGGGCCTGCCTCGCTTTATACGTACGTAAATGTAATTATTACGATATGATCGCATAAAAAATGGAGCATAGCATAGGCTATTATTGCTAATATTACTTTATATTCGAAAACTATTTTCTCGATTACCACAACCGTTCATAAGCGAAGTTTAATATCATTATTTTGTTATTGACTATTACCAATATGTATGTTTCGCGTTCTGGCCGAATATTCCACATTTCATGTGGAGCGTACTTATTATATTATTGCAAGGTGCGTGCGGGCGACTCTTAGTTCAGCGCCATCTTGTCCGGACTTGCGCGAAACCCGGCCCCCGCCATTTTGGTTTCCTTAACACTTAACCCAATTTTCGCGGCCGAGTGTACGCGACGGTGAACAAAGGGTCCCCGCACATTACAGTCAAAAACAGTTCTCTAGTTTTACAATTATAAAAACGCCCGCCGGGCAACCCCAGTAGGGCGGGCCTCTCGGGAAGACACAGTCTAAAAAGTCCGGTCAGTCCTAACCGATGTCCACGATACAATGTAGACGCTTATCATATTTGGCAATTAACATGGACACCGTAAATGTTCGACGATAGTCACATTGCAGTACACGGTGAAAACGTAATATTTTACATTACAACACGACAAAATACTAGATTTTCACAGAGAAGAGTAGCCAAGGTCCGTGTCGCGAGTGGTTCGCACACAAAACTGCGAACGTTTTGGCTGCGACGTCGCTCGCAGCGTGATAGTGCCGTGTCAAGTGTATGAGTATGTATGGGTGCGCGCCTGCTGTGCCGTCCTAGCGTCCGGCTAGGCCGAATCCGGGGCGATCCCCTTAGATGGTCTTGATTTTGTTAGTCTTGAAGCTGACCTGCAGCACTCTGTTGCCGAGCGTGTAGCCATTGAGCGACTGGATGGCCACCACCGCCTCGTCGTAGTTCGTCATGGTGATGAACCCGTAGCCCTTGCACTTGTTGGTCTGCAGGTCGCGGATCACCTTCACGCTCTGGACGGCACCGAAGGGGCCGAACAACTGCCAGAGGACATTCTCTTCGGTCTCGGGGGCGAGGTTATATACAAAAATGCACCACTCGGAGCCGACAGCTCCGGGGAGTACTCCGCCAAGCAGCTCGCCAGCGAGCGGACTATAGCGCTGAAGTCCTTTGTTGATAGCGAGTAAAGACTTGCCTGAGCTGAAGCGGCCGAGCGGCGCGGGGAAGCGCAGCGCGGCCGGCAGGTACGCTGCCAGCGGCGCCAGCGCCTTGCCGTTGTTGCTGGGGTTGTTCGCGAACTTCACTGTGATGGGTTCTGTTGCACCTTTGGGCACCGTTCCATTCAACTCTTGAATCGCACGCTCCGCTTCCACTCGTTGGTCGAAACGGATAAATCCCACTCCCTTGGAGAGTCCTTGCTCACCGCCGGTAAAGGGACGGCCGCCACTGTTCTCGCACAGGATCCGTGAAGTGATGATACGTCCGTACGGGCTGAACAGGCGCTCGAGTTCCGCCTGGGTCATCGTCTTGGGTAGACCGGACACGTAGAGGTTTGCGCCTTTGATGGCCTCGCTGCTGGGGCGTGCGTACGACACTTTGATAGTCTTGTTCTGTAGACGCAGTCCGTTGAGTGTGGCGATAGCTTTTTCCGCATCTTCAGGTCGGTGGTAGTTGACGAAGGCGTAGCCTAGGCTCTGGCCACCTCCGTGCAGCGCGTGGTTCAAGGCGTCGGGGAACGCAGCTCCTTTATTGCGAATCAATTTGCAGGATTCCACCTCGCCGATACTGGAGAACAAACTCCGGATTTCCTCCTGGGTCATGCTCTGAGGCAGGTAGTTAATTATGAGGTTAGTCTTGGACTCCTCGCCCGAGCCGTTCTGCTGTTCACCGTCGCCCTTCGACATGGTGTCGGCTTAAATCATAAACGGAAAGAACGAAAGAGGAACGAAAAAACGCGATAAAACAAAAGTGCACGTCCGTAGGGGTAGCGCGCGCGAACGGTATTGAGGGGATGTCGGTGGCGCCGCGCGCAGCCGCGCCCTATCGACCGGCGACTTACATAACTCGGTTCGTTCACCCTCCCGTTGGTATAGTGTCCGAAAAAACCAGATCTACCCCGGGCGGCATCGATCGCGCGGCCCCACCCTCCCCTACGTAACACCGTTCCGTTTCCACAAGCATTTTGGGGACAACGTACGAATCGTATTTATGCGCAGAGGACCCGGGAAAACGCAGAACACAGTGAAAATTATATCATTCTTCAACTTTTCGTGTGTCGTAATAAACTGAATGAGTTTAAAATTACAAATGATGAGGCTGAAGCAGTAATTGTCGTAACACCAAGTCCCTACTTATTATACAATACTTGGTACTTACTCCCCTCGCTTGAATAACAATAGGAAACAAACTGAACAATTTTGACAAAAAAATTGTTATCGTAGAAAAAAGTTTGTTCTAAAATTAAACAAACGTTTCATTTCTTTGTTAACTTTCCAGGAATTTGCTCAATAAGTATGAATATTGTATTTGTGGTAGACATCGCTTTGATTAAAACGCCGTCTATTTTAGAAGTTTACCGGGAAAAGGGCCTACGCTATTTATAGGGAAAAGTATAGTTGAATGAACTGTCGGGCACAAAATTATAAGAGTATTTGAGCATTGAAACTTTGTTTTTAAATTTAATTTATAATTCGATATTATAATGAATAAAAAAATTATTCTTCAGTGTGAGAGTTACCCACACGTGACTTCCGTAACGTTTGGTGATCTAAATTGCGATTCTATTTTTAATTGCAATATTATGAACCTGATAAAATATTAATAACTTTTTTCGTTTACTATTGGTAAGAATATAAAACTACATCATCATCATCATAAAACTAATATAGTTACTTGTTGTTTATAGTACGAGGGTGGCATACAAGTACGTAGCACTACAACCAACAACATGAAAGAAATGAAACTAACATCTTTATTCATTTAGGTCACAAAGTAATACTTTTGAACCTAAGATTCGCAAGGCAGTAGTAAAGCCTGTGAGTTTTGATTTATGGATTTTAGTTTGAACTTGGATATTTTTATAATAGTAAAATCAATCTATTAATTTTTGTAAATAGTTAGTCAATAAATCAATTAGTCTACTACTTGAAATAGGCCTCTAACAATGAGCGTCATAGCACCCGATCGGTAATAGCTCTATTATTATTCTCTATTTTAAAAATTCCGGGTAGCAATAATTCATTTACCTAGGTATAATAAATTTCACTATTAAGGCGTAGCACAGCTTAGTATACCGTAGCACAGCGTAGTCTAGCGTAGCTCAGTGTAGTACAGCGTAGCACAGCGTAGCGTAGCAGTCAGTAGAGCATGCGACTGCTTGTCAGAGGTTGCGATTCGATTCCCACTTTGATAAAATTGATATGCATGAATAATACACACTTTTAATATATTTGCATTTTACTGGGGTTGCTATGTATTATAAAATGTTTATAATATTCAACAATTAATAGTTTATCTACGTTAGTTTGTTAGAACCATTATTCAAAAATTCTTAAAAGACTTTAAAAATAATTATATTGTTTAGTGAATAAAATTATGTCGATAGTATAATGGCCAGTATTCGAAGCCGGGACCTCTCAATCGTAAGCCGTCTCCACCGATGTAACAAATAAATATTCGGTTCCGCAAATCCACACGTAGTTTTCGTCAAGAGGTCATTGGTTTTTGGATCTTCACCAAATCTAGGTTTCTCGTGTAGACTTGTGCGCCCCACCGGAGTGAAGGGTTGGGGAGATAGGGGCAGATGTTAAGATAACCACTTAGCCACTTATTCAGCGATTTGATGATATTCTCCCAGAAATTCTTGTTACAAATATTTATCTTTTTTTTTTTATTCAGGATAGGCTTACGTTTGGCCACTATCTCACCTGATGGTAAGTGACGATGTGGTCTACGATGAATCACGCTTGCCTAGAAGGATCCTATTCACTCGTGACTTGAATACTTCCACTTACTTCAGTCCTACTTAGGTGGCAGACAAGCGCACGGTCCACTTGATGGGAAGCGGTCACCGTGGCCTATTGATGTGTGTAATATCAGAGATATCACACTCGCGATGCCGACCTTTGAGGGGGAGGGGGGTTGAGGAGTCCTCCTCTTTATTTATTTTTGAGAGGCATGCTTACAGTACCGCAGGCAACAGCCAGTACTTTACATCATATATATCAGTTAACTAGCCATCGGTTATTAAGTATTAAAAAAAATATTTCTCAGAGCTAACAAATAGCTAAAAGATAAAAAGGAACGAAGCACTGCCCACAAAAACTGAGGATTTAGGACAATTGTTTAGTTCCGTCCCCTCGTGCAACGGGATTACAATAGACTACAGGTTGGGGTGCGTCAGAAAGGGCTTAACAGGCCTCTTACAAGGTCGGCAATACGTGGTACAAAAAATACTGCTATTGTTTTATCTTACTTTAAATTTTTGTTATTATTGTTTTATTGGTAATAGACTTGTATTTGACTACAATCTCAGCTGTTGATAAGTGGCGATGTGGTCGACAGTAGAGCACGCTTGCCTAGAAGTTAGCTATTCACTCTAGACTTGAAGACTGCCAGGTTACTTTCCGGAAATACAGACTCAGGCAGGGCATTCCACTTTATAGCAGTAAGGACAATTAATGTACTGCCAATAGGTTTTGTACATATTTGTATAGGTACGTCACCGTACGTCTGGCCGTTCGGTGATGAACGATATAAAAGAAGTATGTTTGCTAACTTTAGCCCTACTTATTAATGTAACTAATACCACTCCAAAATAAATAATTTATCTATACTATAATGTTATAAGGACGCTAGATTTTTTGGTCTGTAATCGGTTAAGTCTGAAACAACTGAACCAGTTTCAAAAAATCTTTTACCAATAGAATGCTTCATAAGGACTTACGTATTTGAAAACGTATTACCTATGGTGTTTAATAAACTTATTACCTACTCTAAAAATTACCGTTTTCAGCCAACTGCCAAAGGAGGGTAACGTTTTTCGAGTGTATTTCATGGTAGAAAGTCATTCCGTATTATGAGTCATTGCCGGGCACAGTAATTTTATTGGAATTTTTAGGCCGGACCTGAGTTCACATCACAAAGACATTTCACAAAGAGTGGAGAGTCGATATGTTCACAGTTTCTATAGTCGGCTTTTACGTTTTACAAGTAAAATAGCTATGCAAAGTTGTGTTAGAGCTAGTTAGGGGTGTCACGTACCTACAAATTTTATTTAAAAAAACTAAATTTTTTTTTTTCCTCAACAATGCCTCAAAACGAAGGTCTTCGACCAATGCGTCTTACCAGTCATGACTTACGGTGGCGAAACTTAGACATTGACGATGGGGTTGTTATGCTTGAGTCTCTTTGAAGGATAAAATTCAATGAAGTCATCCGATAAAGAACTAAAGTTACCGACATAGCTCGCAGAATAAGCAAACTGAAGTGGCAATGGGCTGGCCACATCTGTCGAAGGATCGATGGCTGTTGGAGCAAACGAGACCTAGAGTGGAGACCGCGAGTCGGCTAACGGAAGGTGGGATGCCCCCCAGCCAGATGGACCGACGACCTGAAAAGGCAATTGGGATGGACTGGACGCGGAAGGCATAAAATCTGAATTAATTAATTGAATTTTTTTTGTACTACTGAAATATCTCATCATGTACGGACAACCCTACGGTGGGGGCAATTTAAATGCTAATAGTGCACACCATAGAGGCTATGTTTTACACGGAGGCTTTATTCACCGTAATCGTTAGCGGTCTACAGTAGAGCGAGCAAGAAATTTCTTTCGAATAGTAAGCGAATCGAATTCGTAACGGGAGACTGGAGACAGTTAATATATTCTTGAACTCATAACACAAGCTTGTTAATCTATGCTTACTTTGGGTCTAGAGAGCATTGTGTAGAATTTTGTAGAATATTTATTATTTATTTATTACTTCTAAAGCCAGGGCATCTCGATCGTAGGACCTACTACTTAATCACTAAGCTATGAACGCATTTTTACCGTTTCATGATCGCGTGGGTAATAATGCCAGAACAAAAATGGGTATTTTTTTTTGTTTTTTGGATTGGAATTGGAAATAGTTAGCATGCAATTAATTGCTTAAAAATTTCATTCAAAAATGGGTAGTCTTTGTATTACGTAATAGCACAGAATAAATAATAGTCCAATTATGTATTACCTTTTGTTCAGAAACTAGTAAGTTTGCCATAGAACTGACAGATTTTATCGTTGTGAAATGTACCGGTTAATAGTATAGGACTATTTAACCAACTTCAAAAGAAGTTTGTTGTTTATTGCTTGACCTGTATGTTAGTATGTATGTTTGTCCGTGATTATTTGCATTTGGTTAAACTAATTTTTAATCGGCAAAACGCATCGAAATCGATTCGGCTGTTTCACCAGTATTTTAAAAATACCGTAGTAAAATTCAGTTTGCTTTTTTTTAAGTACTTCGGTAACCCATAGTTGTAAGTATTACTGGTGTTACGCTCTTACTATAGGCTCTTTTTATTACTTTTTTTTTATTACGCGATTTTTGACGACTTTTTCACGGAAAATCACACCACTTCACGAAAAATCACAGTTCTTCACGAAAAATCACAGTTCTTCACGAAAAATCACACCACTTCACGAAAAATCACAGTTCTTCACGAAAAATCACACCACTTCACGAAAAATCACAGTTCTTCACGAAAAATCATACTTTTCCACGCGCTGTGAATTTTTCTAATTACGTAGTTATTATTCGTAAGTATTATTAAAAAAAATCTATAGACGTTTATAGATTTAATTGTATTAGTTTATGTTGAGTGGATATTAAAATACATTCCAGACAATTAACATTGAATTTACTATATTAATTTTTTTTAAGTATGGTTCGTCAATCCGTCAATTTATCTGCACCTTGTTTTTTTTTTTCCGTGCGGAAATCCTCATGGATAGCTCCCCCGTAGCCAGTGGGGGAGGTTATGTCGGACTCTTACCGACTAAAACCGCACGCCGTCTAGGGTCTTCTGACGCCAGGGTGTAAGGTGGCCCATAATTTATCTGCACCCTGCCTGATGTTAAGCTTGGGTAAAGTCCAAAAAATAATAATTTACAAATATATATTTCCTTAGAAAAACAATACCTACTTACCAGTCGCAAAAAACGACATCAAATCTTTCACATCACATTTTGCGAAAATGGCTCGCACTTTATACAATCAAACACAAAAATACCTTACTATTCACATTTTAAGACTCATATTCCAACAAACTGTACTTAATAGGAAATATCATGTACTATTTTTTCATTAAACCAAAATCAATTCTATTCCAGAAAAATAAAGCTTATTTTACTTTGATGTGACAGTTCTTTAATCAATAAACCCGAAGTCACTTACCGTTCTAAATTCTACCCTATACTGAAGTTTTACGGTTGCTATTTGACTGGCAATTCCTGAGGGTTGCTACTGATTGTACTTTTCATATAGCTCTTCAGGAAGAGGGTGCGTTTCCATTGTACATTCTATAAATAGAATGCGTCTGGTTTACATTTATTAACAAGGCTTTTATTTCAACGGGATAAGCAGAGTTTGAGAGAATTTTAATGCTTGTGTGTTAGTTTACACAGCATCTTCGTATTCCGAAGCGTTGAACTGTTCTATACTGATTGATGTCGTTGACCTGAGGCCCGATTCGGTAGGTATAATTACGATTGATTTCAAAACATACAATAACTTCTAAAATTATAACTTCAAAATGTAAATTGTAAATGAATTACACTATGAAAGACTGAAAGTTTAATAGCCCCACAAAAACATAGCTAGGTAGGTTATTTTTGACCAATACCATTTTTTTTACGTTTTTTTTTCAATTCGAATTCAAATAACGCTTATTGCGAACGTGGCGTTATTTTGATAAATAATAAAAATTCCTGAACTTTTTATTTAGATAGTTGATATGAGAATTTCGCGACCCTAGCTTTCAATACTAACCAAGACAAATTTCTTTGAATTGTAGATTCCGTGCTTCCTCTAGTGTCCCTCACATTTAATCTTTCTATTAAATCCTTGACAAAACCGCCGTAAAATTGTCGTACCGTCAAACAGCGCGAACGCACACCGCCACCCAACCCACCCCATCGACAGCACCCCGCGTTCGTGACATTATACAGGTCAACGACATCAGCTGTGCGGCCCGGGAATCGCTCTATACGTATACGGACTTGCGGATCTGATGTACAGGCTTTGATATTTGTACTGAACTGCAGCTACTTGCTACGTATATGGTGATGTTACATGGAGGGAATATGTTGTACGGCTGGGAGGTTTACGTTATTTGATAGCGTGTAGATTTGCTGTTTGAATGTTAAGTGAGGAGATAAAATTATTTACTATACCTTGTCTAATTTAGGATGATAAAAATGACAGTTCATGTCTATGAAGTAGGTACCTATCGTATTTTTTATAAAAAATTATACCCCTATAATAATGGTAATACATAGACAAGCCCCGCCCACTTGTCATAGTGAAGCGTCTTGCAAGAATATAGCACAATTGACTCTACACAAATGAATCGAATTTAAAATAATTTATTGAAATTATTAAGTACTTATACTACTAAAATTTTTGTGATATAATTAGCTAAATATGCTACGAAACATAAATACTATACCATAAAACTTCTCTTTTGTCATCCTGAAGTAAGTTAACTAGAATAATAAAAAATAAAAAGTT
This sequence comes from Lithosia quadra, assembly GCA_963576445.1. Lineage (NCBI taxonomy): Eukaryota > Metazoa > Arthropoda > Insecta > Lepidoptera > Erebidae > Lithosia > Lithosia quadra. The sequence goes on along the minus strand of OY754899.1, from coordinate 580,155 downwards.
TTTGTGCTTTTGTAAATATCGATTCCATATTCTACGGGAACGATAATCGAAAATCGAAAGATTCATTTTCGATTATACTATATGGGCTACCCTACTTGGAGCTGTCATTATTATCATCCTACATTAGACAAAGTATAGTGTGAGCTAGTATACATACCGTCGCCGTAGACCGAAAAGTCACTATTTCGAAAAACCTTGTTCTGAGATATAAGCGTTTAAAGTTTAAAAAAATATATGCTCATGACTTTTTCCCTCCAGGGTAGGCAGAGAAAACAGCCCGCTATTTGCTTGTGTCCTTATATACTTCATGCGCTTCCTCGTCTGTGTCCTCGTAGTAAAGACAGTGGCTTCCCTTTATCGCAATGTCTAAAAACAAAGGTCTTAGGATTGAGTGCTACCGCTAGGGAGCACTATTGGCTTCTATCTTCCAGGACACAATCTTCTAGGACTTTGTCCTTTACTTTGACCTTCAAGATGTGACAACGTCGCTGACCGGCTGTCGGTCTGAAAGCACTTGTGTTGTAAGTATTGATAGGCTGTGGTAACCGCTTACCATCACATATACTTCTACTCTAATAAGTTATTAATTTTAATAGGACTTTTTTTAAAACAGGCTTTCTAGTAAGTGCATAACTAAATGACCAATTGGCTTATCTTGTTTAAATACAGAAGTTCCTATGACCACTTACCGTCTCCATCTCCAGCTTCTGAATATCATGTAGCATCAGAGTATTTGCCAACACAAAACAAATGAACCTACACTCGATTGGTTTATCTTGTTTAGTTCTAAGTTCTATGGACACCTTCCGTCTCCATCATTAGACCAGCTTCATAGTAGGTACCATATCGTATTGTCACCGAAGATACGCAAACATTCCAAGTTTGAGTCCATACTAACGTCAGAAAGTGCTTCTATTTAGGCTCCCAAGATTTTGCCCATAGTAACAAATTAACAAAGAATAGAGCAAGTTTAATAAAAGCTTTTAAGAAACGAAGTAGACCAACTGTAATTTCTTTCATTATGATTATAAAACTTCCATTAGTGTAATCTGCCCTTGGCTTGCTATCGTCCTCAATGCTTTTAAATAAATTACCAATGTGACCACAATATTACGTGTTGCAACACCAATTAAAATCAGACGGGGAGTTCTGTGTGGAAAAAGCTCAGCTGAAAGGTCAACGACACGAGCGGAGCGATCCGGGAATCGTGCTATACCGGCCTGGAGTTTCTGTCTGTAGGTTAGGTAGCTAGGTATTCGGGACAATGAACGTTGAGGACTAGGTATAGTTCAAGTTTTTGAGTTAATTCTACCGAAAATATTTCGATATCCTTCCTACAATCCTACATCCTACTAATATTATAATGTGAAAGCGTTTGTTACTCAATCACACTCTAATGCCTAAACGGATCTGGATGAAATTCTTTTTTTTATATCAGTCACGTCAATATGACTTCACCTCGCCTGATGGTAAGCTAAAGGTAAAGTCTCAGGAAGGGGGTCTCCATCACAAACACCGACAGTGACATAATGGTGGCCCTCAACTTGACGGCCTCGTGAAAGAAGAGGTGATTGTCGTCGCAGCACTGCGTTACAAAGCGCATAGTGATAGATTGTCTAATAAAACATGAGCTATTTTCTAAATTTGGAATACCCATGAATTGTGGTATTAGGATCAGAAGTGTATAAAAAGAGGTAAAGATGGACTGGCGCTTTGTAGCGCTCTACTCAAAGCTAAGATAATCTGTTATAACAAATTGTAACGCATTTAGTTAAGTTACTATTTTATTAAATTCACTTTTAAGCATGATTTCTGTCTAAAAATGGCATAAATATGTGTTGTTTGACGACACTGTTTTCTGTAAGTTTTGTGTTTGAATAAAAAATTGGAATGGTCTAGCCGACTTATATTGCCCTCAAATTTCGAGTAGTCTAACGAGTAAAACCAACAGGCGAACTCTAGTGTCATGAAGTACGGATAAAATTCGACCGCCTGATCTGTTTGCACTACAGTCTAGAATCTATAAATATTATAAGGTACCTATACTCCGATTTTTAATTCTAGGCAAGAAAATGACAAGTGCAACTGTCACCGATACAAAAAAGGGTGACCCGCTACAATAGTGATGTTCGGCAATCAATATACTAGATACTTTAGTCATTCTTTATTTTTATCAGTGAATGAACCTCTTTGCAGTTTATGCTCGCCTAGTACATTACACGACGGAAATATTTTTTATAGAATACTAACTGTGTCTCGCGGCTTCGCCCGTGGCATACTTTGTCCCCGTGGCAGGATAAAAAGTATCCTATGTGCTTCTCTTAGTTCTAAGCTACCTCCTCATTAATTTTCAGCCAAATCGGTCCAGCCGTTCACGCGTGATGCCATGACCAAGGTAAATAGGGATTCATTATTTACCCGACTGCCAAGAAGGGTTATGTTTTTCGCGCGTATCTTGTATGTAAATGTTTTTATTTATATAAACGCGAGAAAAATTTTATTTATATATTTAATAAAAGAATGATAATCTCGACTCACGACTAACTTATAATTGTAAAACTCGATTCAACCACATCACTATTTATTTGATACAAAAAACCTGCAACACTGGAAATGTCATTTTCTTGCCTAGAATTAAAAATCGGGGTATAAGTGAAATTTAATATGCGTTTTTTGACATGCCCTAAGGACCACGGAAATTCTGACTAAATTACGATAGCTATGGCTTAAAAACTTATAATGTAAATGGAAGCAGAGAAAGGGCGGGTTACTAATAAGTAATACATACAAGTAGACATCTACTAAAAGTATTCCAGAGACGAAGGATATATTAAAATCAGTCCTGGAGCTACAAATGTTGTTTTATCACGAGGATACATGAGAGCCGCAGGCAGAAGTGGAGGGTGGAGGGGGGGGGGGGGGAGAACCTCCACAGGTCAACGACATCAGCTGCGAGCCCGGGCTTAGCGCTGTACCGACCTACATCAATTTGTGGTGCACGGTTATAGGTAACTGGACCTGTGCATATGGGAAGGACTACTTGATACACAGATATACATTTCTAGATAACATTACTTTTTTTAATACTACGTAGGAGGCGGACAAGCACACAGCCCACCTGATGGGAACCGGTCACCGTGGCCTATGGACGTGTGCAACACCAAGGGCGTCTCCCACGTGCTGCCGACCCTGAAAAGAAAGGGTGGGAGTAGGAAAGGTTACTGCTTACAGGATGAACTGCTTAGAAAAAAAAATTGACGATTCCTAGGTGAGGCAGAAATGAATTTGGGACGGAAGTAGTCGAGTAGTCCACTTGGAGGTGCTCCAAGTGGACTACTTCGAGTTTTATATTAATTTATCACTTATCTGTTTAGCATAATGCAACACAAATAGATTTGTAGTTGTGCCGTAGTTTTCGTAGTTAGTAGTATACAAATAATAGAAGTGTTTAATTTAATGTTTGTCAGCAAACTAGAATTCAAGAAAAAAATTGTATTGGAGTCAACGGAATACTTATAAGAGTAATCTATACTAATATTATATTAAATTGTCCGGGGTAATCTCGGGATCTACTGAACAGACTTTATATTTTATTGGAAAACTGGAATTTACACCCGGGCGAAGCCGGGTCCCGGGTCACTAGTATATTATATGTCTTTGACTCTAAAACTAGTAATAAGTATATCAACAAAAATGTGTTAGTGTTCAGCACTTACACATTTTTACACACTTGGCCGACTGAGCTATATAATACCACTCCTGTACAATACCCATATGGTACCCACCTACTTTTTTATACTAAACTTTTCCTAGAACAAAACAAAGAGGGTGACAACAACCCTCACATTACAATCCATGATAATTACCATTAATTTATGCAACATTTTTAAGGGTTTGTGACAGTGTTAGGGCCCTTAATTTGTGGTTGAAGGGCTTGAGTGTCCTAGGATATGGTTGTTTTGTTAGACAGGATACTATTAATTAACACTAGGTCGAACGGCAGTCGCTTCCAGAAAAGCCAAAAAAGCTAAATCTAGATCTATACAAATATTTACAACATTCTGCACAGCGCTCTCTAGACTTAAACTAACCATAGTTTAACTAGCATGTGTTATGGGTTCTAGAATACGGATACTTAGATTGTTTTGTAAATACTTAAATTATACTTATATAGAAACACTCGGACCAATGGAAATATACATATTCATGCAATCAAATATTTGCATAGAGCAGGAATCGAACCCGTGACTTTGGACTTAGCAGTCGAATGCTCTACCGCTACGCCACATGGGCTCTAGCGCTAAACCAAGCTTTAGCGGCAACCGAGATGATCTCACCGCTAATGATGCGAATGATGAATTAAATTTAAAAAACTGTATTTCAACCTCTTTGAAAATAAAAATCGCCATTATAAAAACAAAATATCAAAACTGTATTGTGTTACAAACAAATCCGACCCGCGGGAATCGAATCTAAGCCCGCCATTAAAGCGAACGGCACGCAATCCGTATTGTAAACTTTGAACACGATTTTATATCACAGAATGGAATAATTGAACAGGACAGTGAGTGGGCCCTTCGCCCTATTTAGGAAGTGACCGCCATAGAGTAGCGCGTGGTGCAGATCAAATTGTATTTTGGTGTTTGTATTTTGTATTGTATTTGTATGATTCATTTTCTATTCCCACTTAGGTGGCAGACAAGCACGCGGCCCACTTCTTGATGGCAAGCGGTCATCGTGGCTTATAGACGTATGCAATGCAACGTTAGTGGCGTTATACTCTCACTTGGCGATCTAGTAAAAATCTTCTAACGCACTTCTTGGCTTATTAGGTGGGCCGTGTGTTTGTTGGCAGACAAGCCTTAAGTACCCTACGTTCTCACGGAGCCACGTTTTGTCGGATCTTATATTCATCGGATCGGTTTTTTGCAGGATTTGGTTTAGTGGCAACAGTATTTCAATGAATGAGTTCACACATGCATTCGGTTTCAAGACACGGCAAAAAAATTGAATCTTGCTGAAGTTGATTGTTTCCAGATCCGATAAAAATCAGATCCGGCAAAATGTGGCTCCGTGTGAACGTAGGGTGAGAGGTATAGAAAAAGAGAAAGAAAACAATTTCTTTAGAGTCCAAATAATAATACATTCAGCTCGGTTTTCGTGCCTGGCTTTGGACAAAATTATCTGGAGAACCTTGTACGGGGCAGTTTATGTTTGCGTGACACTGTTATCGCCTGTTGTTGTGTTGTTTCGACACAGTTCTATACAAAATTATTGTAATGTTAAAATAAAACTTCGTACGGTATTAAAACTTCTTGCCAAATTTCATTGAATGCATTTTTAATTGAAGTGCCAAAACATTTAAGAATTGACAATACTACATCTTAATTTATTTTGAAGAGTTGCCAAAATGCGCGATGATTGATTATGTACTGCAATAGGATCTATGACATAGGGAGATCGGTCTATATGCAGGGCAGTTTTTTACTTTTTTTTTATACCACTTAGGTGGCAGACAAGTACACGGCCCACACTGATGGAAAGCGGTTACCGTGGCCTATGGACGCGTGCAACACCAGGGGCGTCACACTCGCGCTGCCGAAGTTCTTGGTGAAAGGTGAAAGGCAAGCTTGCGCATTATCCTCGTCCACCATCAGCAGTAGTTAAACTAAGTAACCTGTTTAAAATATTGTATAGATACCTCCATGCTTTGGAGAGAACCTAAGGTGCAGATTAAATCGACGTTGAAAAAAATTATTTCTATCTATATCCGCATAGCCGGCTTTTTGTGTGTGTTGGCACTAATAGCAGTTGTTTTACTACATATACTTATTTATATAGGTACCTTCTTTCTTTCAAAGAAAATGGTCAGCCAGTCAGGCGAAGAACCGATCAACTGTTTTGCGATATAACGATAACACGATAAAGAAAGTGTTTTAACATTCAATTAATAGCCGAATATTGCGGCCAGGAGAAGCGACAATTAATCAATGTCCTACTGTTTGTTCCTATTACGTTATTGTCATCTGATTTCGATAATACATTAAAGCTAGCACTCGTGTGTAGGTTATAGCAACCGCCTGTAGACATAGTTGGACCCCTTTTATTCACGTAAAGAGCCTCCGAGGAGCCCTCTACCGGGCTACTCCCGCCTCAGCCGGAATTGGTACCGCGAGTAAGAGGGACTGCCAACTCCGCTGATCAGGGTGTAGCGCGTTGAGGTTCCGACTCCCCGGCATAGGGCTGGACCCTTATGTGAAGCTGCAATTGGGTAATAAGATTTTATCTTACGAAGCCGGGACGAGTCAACCAGTTTATTGTACTAACCAAGTACTTAAAACAATGTCAATACTTAAATTTTTTTTGAAAATAATAAATTATTATTATGCGTAAAATCACACATTACGCAACACTACCGTAGTATTATTATTTTATTCTTGACACTACTCTGTGGCATTTCCCGGGGGAGACACGCGAGCGGCAACACATGCGCGGATTCGAAACAGGGCTTACATAATATGGAGTCGATTTATTTACATACATAAATAGACTCCATATTACACTATATACCTACTGGAATATCTTATAAAAATAAGTACTTTTATCTTCGAAGCGTATTATTATACGAACCTACTGGTTTTTTTTATTAATAGTTACCTCAAAACTTTCCACTGGGTGAAGCAATTTTGATAATTATTTTTAAATTCAAAGCTCTTCCCGTGTGGTCCTATTTCAATTTGCTCTAGTTGAAGTTGTTATTTTAACATAACATAAAGTCACGCCTATATCCCCGAAGGGGTAGGCAGAGGTGCTAGCACCCACATTTCGCCAGTTTATGTTTAGGTCCCAATGTAATAGGTGGCGAGCCTATTGCCATTAACCGGGCACTTATAAACCTGCGATAAATACACACATAACTCCGAAAAGCATCGAAAAGTCATTGGTGTGTGTCATGGTGAACCTGGGATCGAACCCGAGACCTCGTCTCAGCAGTCCATTACCCAGACCACTAGGCTACCGCGGTCTTTGTGTGCGGTGTAAGAATTATTTTAGATATTATACCCGAAGCCTTTTGGATAAACGTTTTCTTTTCTTTCGTCAATCCTCTCTACATTTTCGAACCATCGTTGCATCCCTTTCTCCACCTTTCTCTATCGTGGCCAAGACATTTTATACCATACTATAACGTTGCCTTTATTTTTTTCACACTGTGTCCTTTACAACACTTTTAATCAAAACATTAATAAAAAAAAATTGCAACAGCTGCTCTGTGTTAGATCATAAATTAACAAATCGCACTCCATGCTTATTTGTCACGCGTTACATTAGTTCTTGTTATCTCTCTCTTTCGCACCCCAGCCTAATTGGTTATCTGCCACCTTTGTCTTTCACGATATATAGGCAGGGAGGTGGTATCGCAAAAAAGAATAGAAACGGAATATTTTTTAAGGGAAAAAATAATAATGCAAAAAAAAAAATGTATTTATATTTTGAAGAAAGAAAGTAGAAGAAGGAAACAAATGATTTCTGTCGTATAGGGAAAAGACGTTACATAACCATTCCTTGTAATCTGGGTAACAAAGTAACTGAAAATAAATGAACTTATTCCAAATTGAAAAAAACTTTAATTTTTTTACTAATTATGATACTGCGATCGGGATGTGTGTGAAATTTAACTTGCAAGATTTGTTTACAGATAAGAGATAGATGAAAGTTTGTAACAATAATAAATAAAACTTATAGGTAGGTACACATTTAAAAGGGAGTCAACTACAAGTAGATATTAATATTATAATAACTACTTAAACAGGAATTAAGTATTTACACATGCACATCACAGGTTGGTCATGCATACGTTACCCATTTAATATGAAGTTTTAACTTTGAAAACCAATCCTTATTTGTTCTCCTCGGGATCTGACCCTCTTACTAAATGCATTGGATGCCTCAAACTACTGTCCACTTCATTATTCAAAATATCTTTGAGTTTCATTGTCATGGATAGAGAACTCAACTTAATTACTTTTGTATCACATATGAAATGAAAAAGCTGCCATGCTTTCATGCTTTACAAAAAGCGGCCAGCTCCCGGGCTATTTGGTCAGGGCTGAGCTACTTTTATTAGCATTAAAAAAGGGGAAAAACTGTCACGCTATTGTTAAACATAATCTTTAAACGAATTTGTTCTCTATGTATGTATAAATAAAGATGAATCTTATTTATAGGTTAAATTTACGACTGCATATCAAGTGTGTTTTACTACTATAAAAAATCGAATCCTATTCTCGTATTTATTACTATAAATATAAGAGTGAAATTTCTACGCATTGAAAGTCTTGAAGTTTTTTTTAGTGTTTTAACATGGTAACAGTTGTTCGCGAACCCGTAAAAGATTTATGTAGGTCAACCAAAGGATTGATCGTGACTCCTGACAAGATAATAATAATGGAAGTTTTTGACTCGTATTTTAAATTTGACAGGTTTGGATAAGTTGACAAAGACTATTGTTCAGTGAATACGAGTTTTGTAAGATTAATATGTAAATATAAGCTTTCGTGGGATAATACAATACTTTTGGCTTTTTGGCAGTGACAGCCCTGAGTTAGGGGCCGAAACTTTTTTATGTATTTTTTTAAAGTATCGAGTTTGATGTTTGATATACGATAGAATTTTGATTTAAAATTCGAACAAAGTTAGAATCGACCTGTTAATAGGTTTGATATCGAGAACCCGGTGTGGTTTTAGGTAGTGGGTTCGACTCCAAAATAATCACTTCGTCGTATTGAGGGGCTCGTGGATATGTGGTTACCAAGTAGACATTGCGAAGTCTTAGAATGGGTGACCCTTATTAGGTAATATGTTGTGACCCTTCTGTGCCTCTCGGTGTGGTCGATGTTAGGCCATTGTTGTCATACGAACATCTATGACCACCGTTATATTACTTGGAGTCCTAAAAATCCGAGAACTAACGATAATGCCGCTACTTAGAGAGAGGGCCCGAGGATAGGATATCGCTAATATTATTTTATAAACCTAATGCAAAATCAACTAATATTATGCAATTGTTTTTAAATGGAACGATCATATTGTAAAACAATAAAAACATAAAATCTATTCATATCCAGAGTACTTAGCCGCCGTGCACTTTTGGCACGCGTCACTTCCTTATGCCTATAGAGATGCACAAATGACTGCCACACGTACACAAAAATATACTCTGGTCACATCAAAATAAAGTTCAGAATAGTTTAACGATATCTCCAAATGACATTTACTAATTTTGCACGTGTACATTTCTGACCAGAAGAACGTTCCAACATGTCGGTCAGATACAATCTGTATTTAGACGCTCACTCATATTAGTTTCAACGTAAATGTTAGTCGTGAATTTGTGTTGCGAACATGAATAAAAAGGGCAAAAATAAAAAAGGGAAAGTCCCTAATCCCAACCCTTCTCAGGAAGTGACATCTAGTGATAATATTGTCAGTGCGGTTAGTGATGAAGGAAATTCGGAGAAAACTAGTGAAATAATTCAAAATATTGAAGATAAAATTGAAAGTGTGAAGGAAGAGCGTGTTCCTGAAATTATAAGTGAAATTGTGACACCATCAGTTGAAACAAAGGATGAAGAGACCCCAAAGAAACCTAAAAGAAACAGGGGTAAAAAGAAAAAGGGTAAAGAAAATGATTTTGAGGATAACTTAGAAGAGGAATCAAAAGAGATTGCTAAGGAACCTGTTTTGACCGAGATGAAGGAGGAGAATCTAGAAATAGAAGCAGTAGACGAACCTATCGTAACACCAACGACACGTAAAAAGAAAAACAAAAAGAAAAATGTAGAACAAAATATTGAGCAGCCTATTCAGTCGGATTTGGAGCCAATATCCCTGGTACCGATACCAGATGCTGTGAAGGAACCTGAAGTAAAGGCAATAAAACAAGAAATACCTTCACTTCTAGAAACAGAAGAGCAAGAAATAAAGCCATCTAAAAAGAAAAATAAAAAGAAAAAACGAACTGATTCTGAAAGATCCGAAAAAGAAGAAATTTCTTGTACAAGCGCGTTCCAAAAGTTGATTGAAGTCAAGGATGAATCCTCAGAATTAAAAACAGAAGAAAAAGTCGAAGATAATGTAATACCGGTTGAGAGTACCAAAGGTGAAACTGAAATATTACCAGAAAAAGAGTTATTACCCAAGGAAATTACCACTGAAAAGAATATTGAATACCAGGAAGAAATAACCTCGGCTAAAGACAAAGATCCTGCACAATTGCCTGTAGTAGAAAGTAAAGGTAAAAAGAAGAATAAAAAAGACAAAAAACCAGTTGCACCAAGTATTGAAAATATTTCAATTTCCGAAGAAAGTACTGTAAAAATGCCTTCATTATCTGTAGATAACATAGCCAAAGACGAAATTTCCAAAGATATTGTAGATATTGCAGGCCCTGATTCAATTACTCAGAAAACAAGTCCAAAACCTAAAGCTAAAATTGCAAAGCCTGTAGAGAAGAAACGGAAAGAAAATCAAGAAAGCCAATCTGCTGAAAACACACCACATGAAATTAGTGTTGCAGATCCTATGCAATCAGACGAACAGCCTATGCAGGTAGCATTACATAGTGCAGAAATTAAAATGATTGAAAAAGAAAATACAGGCGAAGATGGGGCAAAGCACATTCAATCTGATTGCCAACAAGTACCTATTGATATTAATATTCCAAAGACCCCTGAACAATTAGGAGATTTAAGTTTAGATAAATTTGAATTATTGAATGTAAATGATAAACCAATGGGTAAAAAACGTAAAAAGGACCAAAAAATGCCTAGAACACCAGACGTTAGTTTTGAAATATTGGAACCAACAATTGAAGTTGATACAAAACAGCCTGACTCTGAGATTGTTGGCACCAATAAAGACCTACCAATAAAAATTGAAACTGGTGCAACACAAACACAAGAGGCATATGCAAAAAGTGATACATGTGAAGTACCAATTAAATTGGACTCTCAGATAAAACCCGAACTTACTGTTGAACTTACGCCACAAAGTGATTCTAAATCACACGTACTTTTAACACCAGAATCTATAGAAGAGACAAAAGATTCGAAGTTAGAAACTTTAGTGACAGAAAAAAAAGAAGATACACAAAAGATTGAAATTAAGTCCGTGAAAAAGCGCAAAAAATCTCCAAAACCTCCTAAAAAGGGTGAACATAAACAAAAAGAACCAGTAGCACAAGTTATGACACCGACTGAAGCAGCTTCACCTACAATAGAAGTGACAAAAGAAGTAGAAGAGAAAATGGATACTTCTAATATAACGAGAATATATGACATTGAAATAAGTAGCATCAGATCTGATACACCTGAAGGCCTTATTTGTGACGCAATACCCGATGTAACATATCCACGTTCAGTAAGCCAACAATTGATGGATGATAATAATAATAGTACTACTATAACCGAAATATTGCCTCCACAAGATATACTACTAGATGACCAGAAACAAAAACAAGAAACACTAAAGACTGATATGGCTGTTAAGAGCAAAGAAGCAACAAGCCAACCAAAAGAAGAAAAAACTGATTTGAAATCTAAAATGATGGAAGTAAACCAAGACATGGAAGAACTAAGACTATCAATAGAAAGATCTTTAGCAGAATTAACTGCAATTGAAAAAAGTGAAGAAGTGACTGAAATAAGATATGAAAAATCCAATCCAACTACCGAAATATCTCATACTGATATTATTCTAATAAAAGATGATCAGGCAAAAATAAGTAATAAACCAGATGCCGAAAAACCCGCTCTAGAGGATACTTCAAAGGAAATTAAAAACACTGAAATGATGGTGGCAGATAAGCAAAATAGTAAAATAAAGTCTGAAATGCCTTTATCACTACCAGAAGATATTAATAAATCTACAGAGGCCAAAACATTACAAAAAGATTTAATTGTAATGAAACCTGATATACCTGAATGTTCTCAAAGTAAAGGTAAAGATAAAACTGCGAAAGAATTAAAACATACAACAGTACTAGTTGATACTACAATAGTTTCAGTAACTAGCAAAATAACTGACCAGATACCAGCTAATAGCTCCGACAGTGTTGTTACAAGTATTGACAGTAAAACACTGACTGAACAAGATAAGAATGAAGCAATTCCTGCTACTGAAACTCCTCTTCTATTGACAGCTGAAAATATAGATACCCAGCAGGAAACTGAAAAGAAAGGTGCAGAGAAAAAAATAGAAGAACAGGAACCTCAATTAGATACTCCACCTATATGTCCTGCTAGAAAAGACCACAAGAATAAAAACAAGAAAAAGAAAGGAAAACAAGATTCACAAGCAACCCCTCAAGCTTCTCAAAGTGCTCAAAGTACTACAAGTTCTCAATCGGCTACTACTGCTACTCAAAAAGGCAAGAAAGAAGAAAAGACTGACACCAAAAATACAAGCAAAAGTGGTTCTAAAGATACTAAAGATAAAGGAAAACAGCAGGCAAGTACTACAGATCTAGTAACCGAACGAGAACTATCAAACATGGACTACGAACCGATAGAAAACTTTGAAGATGCTCTGACATCAAGTGTGGATGATGTAAACAAGACTTTTGAACTAATAGTCAACGAATCACATGAAGAGTCCAATCCAAAGATTAATATAATACCACCGAATGAACAAAAATCTCATGTTTCACCGCCAAAAAACTTGCTAGGCCATCCCGATATTCCTGTATCATCGTATAAAAGAGACTACAAAAAGGAAAAAGATAAAATACCTAACGAAATTACAGCCACAGTGAATGTTAAAGATACGGTTGAGGTTGAAACGAAACAATCTAAGAATACTCAAACTGTAAACAAATTGAAAGATCTTAATGATTGCAAATTGAGTGATAATGAAGAATTCGTTTATAAGTACAATTTTAGGAAGGTCTTTTTGCAAAGTTCGTGTCATATGTGCAAGAAGGAGTTAGGTACGACCAGAGTGGCGTGCTGTTATTGTAATTTAGTGTTCTATTGTGGCATCAAACACAAAGATGAGGACTGGCCTCTGCATCAGGCTTTGTGTTTCGCAGTTTCTACGATTGGACATTTGAAAGGTAAGATTGTATATTTTTTTTTACTGGTAATAGGCTCGCGTTTGAACACAATCTCACCTGTTGGTAAGTAATGATGTGGTCAACGGTGGAGCACGTTTGCCTAGAAGTAACCTATTCACTCTTGACTTGAAGACTCCCAGGTTGTGCTTTCCGGAAATATTTATTATAGCCAGTTTCGTCTCCGTATAAAGAGATACAGCCTACGAAATTTTGCTTAGGTAGGTATAGGTATATCAAGAAAAGGGCTGACAATAGCACATCTTATCTGTACTAATATTATAAATGCGGAAGTAGGTACTTCGGTCTGTTTGTCTATTTACCTTTTCAATGAACCGATTTGTTTCATTTGGTATAGAAATAGCTATTCAAATAATAATCAATTTAGGTACTGCTATTTTAAATATGAAATGAAACGTGCATCACTTAAAAAATGATTTGATTAAATGGAAAATTTATAAAATTGAAATCTACCTCTATTTATATTTGAAGTTTAATAGTACGGAAATCTGGTGAAAGGGAGGAAGGGAAACTAATGATTTTTTAAATAGAAAGTACCTCAACATTACCGAAATTACGTAATACGCCTGTTAATCCTTCCAGCTAAGCTAAATTGCTTGTAATGGATTCACATCATGGAGAGTTTTTTTATATCAGTCCGTCAATATGACTTCACCTCGCCTGATGGTAAGCTAAAGGTAAAGTCCCTGGAATGGGAGTATGGGAGTCACCATAACCATAGAGTAATAGCCGGGATTCAAACCCGTAACCTGTCGATCGTCGCTCCAACTTCTTAACCACTACACTACCATCGCTTGCGATTGTATGTTAAATAATTTTCCTATTCTCACAGACCAGAAGCACATATACGCCGACACAAAAAACATCACCGGTCATGACTACAGACTGGTCCGAATGCAGATGATCGTCTCCTGCGAGAAGATCCTCAAGCGTCGGCTGGTACCCTGGGAGCAGGAGGCGCTGCTGTACCCCAGGGTCTGTGCCCACGTGCCTTGCAGGGAGTGGCGGCAAATGAAGCTGAGTGACTGTCAAGGTTGCAAGCAGGTTGGCTAAACGTTCACATCATTATCCGAGTAGCATCCAAAGCTTCTTTACATATTTAATCCGTCAGATTGACTGCACCCTGCCTGATGGTAAACCTTTCCAGAGCTTGTCCCTAGAATGTCGTAAACTACTTTTTGAATTTAATGGAATCTTGGTCCAACCATCAAGAATTTTTTTTAATTGGTCACGTCAATATGACTACACCTCGCCTTATGGTAAGCTAAAGGTAAAGTCTGGGTCACCACTACATACACTGATAGTGCTAAAATGGCGGCCCTCAGCGCTTGACGACCTCATCAAATGCTTTTTTACAACTCGCTTAGAGCAATACATGTAGATAGTGTGTTGGAAGATAGATAGATGCTGTAATAATTATAAAGCTGTGTAAATGGATAAGAACGCGGCCTCTTCTCAAAGGTATCAAGTTCGAATCCGGCCGAAAAGAACCAATGTAAATTTCACTTTGTGGAATTTATATGTGCTAATCACATGATTTACCATCTGCTGACGGTGAAGGAACATCGTGAGGAAGCCCACAGGTCCTAGAAGAAATTCTAAGGACATGTCCGATCCACCAACCCGCATTAGGCGAGCGTGTGTGGATTAAGGTCTAAACCCTCTCAGCTCTCTCGTTAGAGGAGAGGAGACCCGTGCCCAGCAGTGCGACATAAATGGGTTGCTATCATACTATTATACATTGTCTAACTAGTCTCGCATATCCATTTCACGTAAGACGAAAATAGATAGCTATATGTGATGCGCTCTGTCGCTTTAACGACACGTGTTATTTGAGGACGGTACTAGGTACCTATATGGAACGCCTGACCTTTTCAGCTATAAAGCATCTTGGATATAAATTCTCACTGCTGTTTTGATTTATGCGTCGTAATTTTAATAAAACACGTTGTTTGCCTGTCTGGGGTAGGCAGAGACCCGCAGCTTAACTATCCTTCACGAGCTTCCTCTACAATCATCAACAGTTAAATCCGTACCTACATAATATTATAAATGCGAAAGTGACTCTGTCTGTATGTCTGTTACGCTTTCATGCTTAAACTACTGAACCTATTTTGGTGAAACTTGGTACAGAGATGAAATAAATTTTTAAAGTTTTTTTTGTGCGGATTTTTTTCCATAATTTAAGTATAGTCTAAGTTACTCCTTGTTAAATTAGCTATTTACTAATAAAAGCCCCGTTATAATCGGGCCAGCGATTCCTATGATTAACCGCAATAAACAAACAGACAAACAAATAGATTGAAAAAAAAAACTAGAAGTAGTAAATAGCGGTTAATTTAATATTACAAACAGATACGCCAATTTCATTTATTTATATATATATTATATATAAATATATTATGTATAGATATAATAATATAATTAATTACTTAATTACAGATATCGTTTTGCACGAACAACCAAGACCACTTCCCGAAGTCCCACTCTCGCTGGTGCAAGTCCTACAGCCTGTACCAGAAGCTGGTCAGCTACCAACAGACGAAGGGCCGGCTGGAGCCGAGGCTGCCCACCAAGGTCATGCAGGAGCCCTACACCATACCGGAGAGCATCAACGAAGTGTTAGCGGCCATGTATGAAGAGAAAATTGGTGAGATTTTTTACTCGACTGCCATATTTTTCGTGCTCGCTCTACTGATAAGGAATCGAACACGCGACCTCTGACGCAGCTACCACCCCACATCCACGTCAAATATTCGTCAAAATATACATTTAGGTCATGTAGGGTCACTCCCCATTTAAGTACAATGCATAAAATTATACTTTTTAATCAACCCCTGGCACATTCTATAGGTATTATTTAACATGTGGCGCAGCGGTGAGTACGACAGCTGTCTGTGAGGTCATAGGTTCGATCCTCGGTTCGGGTAAAGTAGATCTAATTGGGTTTTTCTGTTGGGAAATTCTGGATGACGTCTGCGAAAGGGAGGTTGAAGGTAGTATCATAGAGCCAACTTTAATTAGGTTATCAATGTAGAATGCAGTCTTTTTTTTTTTTCGTGCGGAAATAATTCATCGAGGTTTGTCAAAAAAAATTAATAAAATGTCACTTATCATCGCTAAGCAATTGAATAATCCCCCGAGTATCTCTTTATTCATTATGAATTGGTTTATCTTGGCTTTTCCGGGATTAATTACGTCCATACATTTTTTTATCGTGCGGATTTTTTTTTATGTCGGTCACGTCAACATGACTTCACCTCGCCTGATGGTAAGCTGAGGCAAAGTCTCTGGAATGGGAGTCACCATTGCAAACTCCGATAGTGCTCTCAGCTTGACGGCCTCATCAAATGCTTTTTCACGCCCCGCTTAAAGGACCCGGGACTGTATGAGGAAGGCAACACGTGAGCTGGTAAAGAATTCCAGGTTTTGATGGTGATGCCACCCCCGTCGGCCATCGGGGGTTATGTCGGGATCGAACCGACTAAAACCGCACCGCATCTCGGGTCTAAATTACCGGTGTGTAAGGTTACCTAATAGGCATATCCCTCGCACCTTAGCTGGCTCTGGGCCATCTACGGTTTTAAGATGGCCCGCTCGACCGTTCAGCCCGCACTCTCATTAGGTTCCCAACTCCCAACCCAACTGCCTGGCAATATCGAGCCTATTTGCTTTAATCGCCTGCATAAGCGTGGTTAGCAAAAATAATGAGGTAATATTTTGCCTTGCTTCAGATATGAACGACATACAGTACGCGGCATTGACTCAGCTAGCCACTGCGCCGCTCACGGCTGCCTATTGCTACCAGTTGTGTGGCAGCAAGAACGTCAAAGCCAATGGGTACAAGGTAGGTAATAGGTACTAGTAGCTACTGTCAGCGACATAAGTAGGTGATCATTGCATCCTCCCCCCATCTCCCCAACCACGCCCAAACTCCTCAATCCCCTCCCTCTCCAAGGTCGGCAGCGCGAGTGTGACACTTCTGGGGGGCTAAAAAGGCCACATTGGATGTTTCATAATATGATCATCTTATCTGTCAGGTGACATATTTTACATAATAAAATATGTCAAAATATGTCAACTGACGGATATGATGAACACAATATGAAACATCAAATGTGGCCTTTTTAGCCCCCCTGATGATGCACACGTTAAAAGGCCACGGTGACCGCTTCAGATGCCCATCAGGTAAGCTGTGCGCTTGTCTGTCACCTAAATAGTATAAAAAAAAACAAAGTCGCTGTCGCTGTCTGTCCGTCCCTATGTATGCTTAAATCTTTAAAACTACGCAACGGATTTTGAAGTGGTGTTTTTTAACAGATAGTTATCGTGTCTGAAATAAAATTCACCTAACGCCATCTAGCGAGGAGTAGCCAAATTACTAATACAAAATGCTTGCTCTCTGGTGTTGCACACGACCATAGGCCACGGTGACCGCTTCCTATCAGGTGGGCCGTGCGCTTGTCTGCCGATGTCGATTTTACATGTCTTAAATTTTCCAGAAGTCCATCTTCACAATCCACGTGGTTGGCGCCGAGCTGCAGTTCGAGGCGGACGCCCTGAACAAGTGGGAGGTGTTCTTCCTCCACCTGCGGCCTGACCTCCAGGAGCTCAGGGTCGTGCTTATCAACTATAACCTGAACCCTTCCAACCTGCCTTTGGAACTGCTTGGAAAGATCAAGTAATAAATACAATTAATTTTGAATATCCTAAATATAGAATGTGCCTTAACAACTCACTCACTTATCACTGAAGGGACTGCTGCACCTCCCCCCCCTAAAATTCCCTCCGCATCCCCCAATTCCCCCAGGATAAAGGTTTAGTTTTCTCCCGGGTATATGTTACTGTAAAGATATAAATGAAATGACGATCTTACAGGTTATGCGAACAATGCCGTCAGGATAAGCGCAGGGTGGTGTTGCATTTCCAAGACAAAAGAACCTACGCAGACTATAAGAGAAGTGAAGATTTCATAGTTCCTGATATAGGTAGGTGTGCAATCACCTTCCCTACCCGGCTTTCGGTCTTGCCCGAAGAATCTTGCCGATCTTAGCCAGACAGGCCTAACCCAAGTAGCAGACGAATGGATTACTGTCATTTCACCGAGGTGAGATATATATAAAATAAACCGCCATCTAGCGTCAGATAGCTGAAATACTTCAATACTACTATACGGAGCCTGCATCGCGCAATTGAAGTTAATATCTACCTTTTGCTGGTTATGACCGCTGAGGCTACGTGAAGTCTGAAAAAGGAAGATACTCTCTCTCCCATGACTATTACTATTTGGTAATACCATCACTTAAGCACTGAAGAAACTGCAAGGGGTATCCTGTAGTCACTACCACGGGCGTCCTAGGGTTTTAGTGATGTCCTGCTGTGTCCTTTGGGCTGCAGCCCGTTCGGCGTGATCACCTTACTTGGTTGGAGAATCCTACCTTTGTACCTGAGGAACATCTCATCTCGTTCGTCCATAGAGGTATATTATTTTCTGAGCTGACATAACACCGTTCTTTTTTTCAGTTTGTGCCTTCAACCCCAGTATCCAAAGGTCATCAGTCTTCAACGGCAAGGACCCCTGGCCTTCAGCCGTCAACGTCATCTTGAAACAGAAGGTCCCTTTCGTCATTACTGGGTACACCATGACAGAACTCCACAAAGACTGCATCAGGGTCAAGGAGTGCTGTGAGATTGAGTCTAAGTTTATCTCCGAGCCGAAGATGAACAGCTTCGCGAGCGTTAGACCTGATAGGAATTTTATAACTGATGATGAGATGCCTTTGCTGTTTAAGAATTATTGTTATGCTATAATCTGTGGCTAATTTTCTTTTTTTTTCTACTTAGTTTTGTTTACTTTTGGGTCTAAGTAGATCTTTAGTTTGTGTTTGATATACCTAACTTACGCCTTACTTACGGTTTTATATTCCAGGAAGGGTAGGCAGATGTCTAATAACTATGGAAAAATGTCTAAAGGCCAGTGCCCTGCTGAGATATTCTATTAGTAGGTACATAGCACGCACGCATACACTCGGTCGATACTATGGAATTAGGTGTTTATAGTTACCTACATAATTAGTTGTGTAACAGTCGATTTCATTTCATTTTTAAGTGTGTTTCAATTTGTGTTAATAAAGTGTATGAATGATAATGTGTTTTTATTTTTATTGACATAGTCATTAAAATCACTGGTATTATAAGGCAATGATTTAATAATAATTCAACTCAGCAAGAGAGTATGGCATTATACAAAGTGCATAGGGCATAGCTCCATCTCTCAGCTCTCCCTGAGTTGAACTGCATCGCATTTGAATTTGCTATATTAAGAGCTCATTGGTAAGGCCCATGATCGATACCTAACCGTATTTTAAGCGCGATCGATTGCCAATCAGAATAAGAGCACATTTACTTAAAATATGTTATCTAAGCGATGCACACATTGTAACTATGGCAATTCCGCTATTAGTGCGCTAAATATGCCGTTACGTAAGAGAATGTGATGTGACTTGTGGGTGAGCCTTGTAAAATACGTCCAATGATTTTCTTCCCGTCCCGTCCTGGATGATCATTTTTTCCGATCAGAAAATCATTGGAAATAGTTGCATGCAATTGCTTAAAATTTCATTCAAATACGTCCAATGCTTACAGTAAGTTTATTGTGTCAAAGCTAGCCCTCCGAACGTACCCTAATTAATAATCTTGAGCTGTCACTGCTGTCAGTCAAGTCCAGTGTCAATGTACTCAATATGTCAAAAAAGTGTTCGCGCGGTGTTCCGAAACTTGTTTATTGTTTATTTACTTATTTCTGTGCCCTGTTTTTATTAAGTACTACACATATTCCCGTTCTACAACTAATATTGTTATAGCTTGCCATAACTGGCTCTTGTATATAGCCGGATGTCGAAGAAATTGCGTTTAAATCAAACTTAACTGGGTCAACACGTTCAACTCAATCAATTAATTGGATATAGCCGTGAGAACCGAGTTCAGTACAAGTACTCGATACGGCTCACCACGGCTGAACAGATTTTGTTTTAGTTGTGATATGATCATGTTGAAACGGAAAAGAGATCCAACGTTCACTGCCTCCGAGAAAATGACGTTAATTAATATGGTGGAGAATCATTTTAGTGTTGTGGAATCCAAAAAGACTGATACTCTAAGTATAAAGAAGAAGCACGAAGCGTGGCAGAAAATAGCTGATGAATTCAATACTATCTCCAATATATATTCAAGGGACTGGGCAGTTTTAAAGAACTGTTGGGAGAATTTGAAGAAAAGGGCTAAACAACAGAAAAATTCGTCAGGAACAGGTAGGTATATAACGTTCGATTTTAGCCATTTACTGTATAAATTACTTGTCCTGAACAACCAGATATATCATTACAGAGCCTAACCGCTACAAACTGAAGTTTTGGTAGATAATGCCTTTTATCAAATTAAGAAGCACAAAAGTTCATGTATCTACTTACCGAGCAGAAGTATATGTGTGTCGAAAATTCTTCACGTTACGAAGAAAGTGGATGAAGTTGTGCATTTGAATTAATTAATACTGATTTCTAAAGTTGTAACTTGGTTTAAACAATGTTCATAAAAATTATGTACTACTCTAACTCAATATTAAAAATATTATGGCATCAATAAAGTTTTATCATGAGAACCTACACCACATCCGCTAAAAGCACAAAGCTGGTCGCAGATACCAAATGGAAAACAAAAAATTTTTTTATTATTATCATAATAATTGGTCACTGGAAGGCTTAACTCACAAAGTACAGTCAGCGGCAAAAGTCTACGATGATTGCACAGGTTTCCAACTTAGAAATTCAAATGAATATGGTTCATTATATTGCAATTAAAGTTTAAAGGTAGTTCAATACAGCCAACTAAGTAATTAAACATCATTTTCACTGAGAACCATAAGTGTTAAATGATCAACCTTTGATGCTGACTGTACTTAGTAGATCAAAATACCAGTATATCAGCGTGTCTTTTTCTTATTACAGAACAAGGACAAACAAAAAAACGCATAGACGACCCCGCTACCGATCGGGTTATGAACCTCATATGTTCAAGAGTGTCGGGCTATATCAATCCTTTTGACTCGGATAGCGCTCATATTTTAGGTGAGAAATTATTTTTCTAAGAGTGAAGAAGAATTTTCAAAAAAATTACATTTTTTGAAAATTTTTATAATAAAAAAATACAATAATTAGCTTACCATTAGGTGAGATGAAGTCATGTTCACGTGCCCAATATAAAAAAAAACACTTGTCAGCACAGATTTATAAATATTTTTGTAATATCACTTATTTATCTCACAAAAACTTTTTATGCAAATAATGTGCACACAGAAAATCTTAAGGCAATAACGTAATAAACATACCTTTTTTCACATGTCCATAATCTACACATACATAGGGACTGTCGAGATACCTTTCCATTATAATTTGGCTATTGTTAATTAATAATTGTAATGTATTAACTTTTAAACTTTCGCGTTCCATCATCCAAAGGTATGTATATACCTTTAACGTGTATCGCGTTAAGTCCCGTTTACGTATAATAAATTGTAATGTAAATTGTAATAATTGTGTCAAGAATATTTGGTGTATTTTTCTGCACAAATCACTCGTGAAATCGCCTCGTCGCCAATGTAACGTAAGTGAAAGAAGGTGGTTGATAGCTAACTGGTTTACTAAGGAAAAATACCTACCCACATTACAAGTATTCTTTTACATTACTACCCGTTCGCGCTAAGTTTTCCGCTGTCAAAATGACGTCGGTATAGCGTTGTCTCACTGGAACTAGAACTGAGTGAGTGAGACAATGCTAAACGCGTGACAGTTGGCAGCGGCAAACTTAGCGTGAACGAGTAGTACTTACAATTCTCAGCATTAATATATAACAACTAATTAAAATTATAATTATTCTTTTTTTCAGCTGCAGGCAGTGACACATGTGATCAGTTCCATGAGACAGTAGATGAATATGTATCTTATAATAGAAGTGGTATGTATCCTGGAAAAAACTTTAAAAACAAAAAAACCGACTTTGACAGACCAAAATGAAATCGAACCACACGGGAAGCGACAGCTATCAAATAAAAAAGAATGATCAAAATCGGTTCATTAAAAAAAAACAGTCAAATTGAGACCTCCTTTTTTGAAGTCGGTTAAAAATAACCTTGTTTTATATACAAAATATGATTATACATACAGTGGACACTTGATTAACCAAACTAATTAGTTATTTTCATGAGTTGGGTAATTTATGAAAGATCAGGGTGTGCTGTTCCTGTACAAATAGATATTATGATAAATCAGCGTCCGATTCGGGATTTGTAGTATCGAAGTAGTTCAGTTTGCCGTTACTAGATGGCGCGATTAATTTTTTTTTGTTATTGGCTTAACCGCAATCAGTGGATGCACTATGATCAGATAAGTGGCTGGAAGGAAAAAAAATAGCTCGTGTGGTATTTTCGCACGGCGGACTGATTGTATTAGTTCAAGTGTAATTTAATAAATATGTATAAATAAGAATATTTGCTGCATGTTTCAGATGTTTGTGGCAACGAGCCCCAGGTCCAGCTAAGGGAGGGCGAAGCCTCTGAGACAGCTTTGACTGTTGTAAGTATACTCAACTTTTATTGGAATGACAATAGATATAAGATGGTACCGGGTCAAACAGGGTGAAAAGGACTAAGGGGTGAATAGGAACAAAATGGTCAGTTACATTTTGCAGCTATTATCTTCTATGTGAAACTATAAACCACTTCCACGTCACGATGAAGAGAATCATCGAATATCCGGTTAAATACTTGAAAATTTCTAAAAGAAATTATTTAACAAATTCTAATGACCATTTTATCCCTATTCACCCCTTCATTCCTATTCACCCCGCTTGATGGTACCATCTTTTTTTCATGCAAAAATCCCCACGAATTCTTCCAGCACTTTCGGGCATTGGGGATGGTAATGTCGGACTCGAACCGGTTAAAACTACACGCCGGCCGTCTCAGGTTTCAATTACTGGGGTGTAAGGTTACCCAATAGGCCATAAGCCCTTGCACCCCCGCTGATCTTGGGCCATCTACGGTTTTAAGATGGTCCCTCGAGCCCCGGAAAGAGGGTGGGGGAGGGGGTATCGCGTCAACACTGAGTTGTAGGTGTTCTGATCCCTAGGAACTCATACTGACTGTACCGAGTCTTGACTTATTGTACCTTATCTATTACAGGAGGTACCCCTTCAATTCACACCAGGATACAAAGCCACATCCACTCCGGCCAGGTCACGGAGTCCATCACCAGAAGCGCAAAGGTCGAGGAGTCAAACTCCAAGTACATCACCGAGGTTAGTTCAGAGTACTGTGTGCGAAGACTCCTCTAACCCGGAAGTGAGACGGCGTGCGGTTTTAGTCAGTTCAACTCTGATATAACCGATTATACCTTTAGTTAGGTTATCCTTAACCTTTTTTTTATCGTGCGGAAATCGTGTCGGAACCATGCGGTTTCTTCTGTTTCTTACCAAAGGTGAAGCTAAAATAAACGAATTCTATATAATTATTTTGACACATTGTCTCTCTTATAAAGTTAAAATGGCGGACATTTTGGCGCCAAAACCTATATTTCCATAAAGTTTATTAACCCAAGTTATTTTTTTTTTCAGAGCCGAAGCAGTATATGACGAAACAGCAAACACAGCAAGTCTGAACCATAAACACAAGAATCGCTGCAGAAAACCTTACAAAAGACGCGATAGACCAACTCCAATCCGCAGTTTTCCCAACAGAGACCGACTCAATAGTATAATTAAAGAAAGATACGTGAACGCGAAAGAGGAACACGACATACAGATAAACATATTGCGGCTACAGGAACAGAAGGAGATAGAAATATTAGAACAGGAAAAGTTAAAAACGAAACAGGAACAAATCAAATTGGCGCTTCTAGAATTAGAATTAAGGAGATTAAAAGAATAGATTTTTATATTTCTTGGGTTTTTTTGAAGAAAACCCTACCAAGCCAGCGGGGGTGGTTATGTCAGATTCGAACCGACTAAAACCGCACACCGTTTCTGGTCTTCAGACACGGGCCCTATGGCATTTCCCATGTATTCCGGTTGACCCTGGGCCATTTCCAATTGGGTAGTGTCCCCAACTTTTGCCTCCTAAGAATGTGGGGGGAATGGGGGAGACACATACTTATGAAGGATGGAGGTAACCGACTAAAACCGCACACTGTTTCTGGTCTTCAGATACGGGTGTAATGTGGCCCTAAGGCATTTCCCTCGCACCCTGTTGACCCTGTTGATCCCCTCGGGTGTGGGTGTCCCCATCTCGCTCCCGGAGAAGGGGGAGGGGGAGAATCAAGCTCATGAAGGACGGAGGTCGTTGTGTGTCATGGTTCGTAGGTGAGTCGGAATTAATTTCAAATTGGAACATAACATTGGAAATTGAATTTTGATATCTACTTATATAGGCATAGCGCACTTTTTCGGGTTCTTCCAGGTGGACAAACTATTTTGTCAAACTGATTTGACCACGAGGAAAAAAATTCCTGTTGGTCAAACTTCTTGGATTGAGTCCACGTGATCAAACTATTTAGTCTAACTGATTTGACCACGGGTAATAGTTCTATCTCGTGGTAAAACTTGATAAAGTTTAAGGAAAGTACAGTCATTTTGAAAATAGCAAACCCTTTTTTTCTTCGTTATTAGAATTCCAAAAAAATAGAATTAAAAAACTGAACAAACTAGTAACTTATTATCTTTATTAAACCTTTTCAAAATAATGTCCAATCCGTAGACAGAAGTAAGAAATAGACGCGCTGTCAGTGTATACCCGGGTGTGATGGCAATAGTTTTTTCAAGTTGCCAGATTATGAATTTTACCCGTAATGTAAGGTGACAAAATCTTTGACTTGACTTTGACTTTGACTTTAACTTTAACTTTGACTTTGAATGAACCGTAGATAGAGTATAGTAATAGATAAGACATTAAAATGACAATTCGGATTCGGTTGATCCTACTAAAATGAGAAGAAACGGAGCCCGGAACGACGATCGATTTAAAATATTATCTTAACCACGAGATGGTGTTCGGTATGTAAAAACTAAAGTTCCCAAATATCCTTTTAAAAATATAGAGCTGTCAAATTATAAACTGAGAATGCAGTGCAGATAAATTTATGTGTACCTACCTATAATGTTGGTCTGTATTGTTTATTTTGTAAGATATGAGCAGTAACTGTACTTTTGTGTATTTTCAAATTTATTCTTCTCTTCATCCTAGCGTTAATACCCAGTCGCATCCAAAGTTTTCACCTCGGAGTCTGGAGTTTCATCCAAATTCATAACCTGGCAACTTTAAAAAACTATTGCCATCACTCTCGGGTATACTCTGACAGCGCGTCTATTTCTTACTCCTATCTACGGATTGGACGTTATTTTGAAAAGGTTTAATAAAGATAATAAGTTACTAGTTTGTTCAGTTTTTTTATTCTATTTTTTTGGAATTCTAATAACGGGAAAAAGAAGGGTACGTATATTGTTGCTATTTTGAAAATGACTGTACTTTCCTTAAACTTTATAAATTTTACCACGAGATAGAACTATTACCCGTGGTCAAATCAGTTAGACTAAATAGTTTGATCACGTGGACTCAATCCAAGAAGTTTGACCAACAGTAATTTTTTTCCTCGTGGTCAAATCAGTTTGACAAAATAGTTTGTCCACCTGGAAGATCGTAATATCATTTTTATGTCAACTATAAAAGGTGCGGTCAAGTTTTGGTCTAGACCAATAACAATTTTTTGGCACCTCGGAAAAAGGCACGAGAGTTCGGTTAAGATCGGCTCACTTCGGTTTTGTAGAGCGTTGTCTTTATCGAAAAGCGCGTGTAGGTATATAACTTGACATCTTTTTACGAAAATGAACAGCTCATTCGAAGATTCTGTAAGTACCTACTAGGTAATGAAAATAAAACTACATTTTCACATTTATATATACATTTATAATGGCGATATCCATTGACAAATTGTATTTTACAATAATATTTACAAAATAAATCTAATAAAACGTATCACAGATAAATTATTTATTTAAGACTGACAGAGTACGAATTATGTAGTGTTACATCATGTCCCCGAAACTGATAAAAAATATTGATTAAAAGTAAAAAAAAAAAGTAGGTAAATTAGGTATGTATTCTAAATCTTTATCTACAATAATGCAGCAGTAGGTTAGTTGTTAACCGTGCGTTGGAGAGGTCCCGGGTTTAAATCTAGACCATTAATCTACCGACGTTTTGTTGCTTGTAAAAATTGTTGCTAATTTTTTAAGGAATATTATTAACCGAATATTCCTTAAAAAAATTAGCAACTATTTTTTTCGAGTAGTACACTACCTAATTCGAAACTCTGATTCTAAGTCTTAAATAGCAGCTTAATAACTGTTATGTTATCTCATCACATTATAAAAGAATAAAAAGCTATTTCAATGCTGCATGTTACTTCTAGAAAAGGTTCTTTTATTTTTTTTTTATTCATGATAGGCTTACGTTTGACCTCAATCTCACCTGATGGTAAGTGACGATGTGGTCTACGATGAATCACGCTTGCCTAGAAGGAACCTATTCACTCGTGACTTGAATACTCCCAGGTTATAGCTTTCCGGAAACACGGACTCAGGCAAGGAATTCCACTCCTTAGCTGTACGCACGATGAATGTGTCAGCAAAGCGCTTTGTGCGTATGAGTGGAATATCGACCGTATAGCGTTGGCGTGACGCTGTTCGTCGTTCGTTGATTTTCTTCTTATTTATATAGTTGATTAGGTTCTTTTGCCAGCCTGTCGTCGCGTCTAGACACCGAGCTGTGGCTGCCGCCTGTCGCCCAGTGTGCGCCTAGGGTTAGGGATAGTTACACCCAAAACTCAATTCATAACAGTTATTAAACTGCTTAATCTTATAAAACTTGCAATATTTGTAATAAATAGCAAAAACACATTTAACGCGACCGCTGATGGCGCAGCAGACATTGACACCGACACCTATAGGAAGAGGAATATAACTTATCAGTACAAGTACTTGTTTGCCACATAAGTAGCATAAAAAAGTAGCCATTCGTCGAGTGGAGAAGAAGAATAGGAAGGTAAGGCTGTTGAGACTCGCTAATTGCTTGAAAATTACATAGTTACAAGTATGTTAGGTATAGCAGGGCCGATTCTGAGGCTCTCTAAAAAATGTCATTTAATTGTAGACTTTACCGTTATACAGTTAAAGTGTAAAATCAAATGAAAAGAATGCATTAAACTTTTCATTCGCTCTACAAAATATCATTTAATTTTAGATTTTAACATGATAACAATAAAGTCCAAATTAAGTTGTATTTTTTTGAAGTGTCAGTGGTATGACAGTGGCTTGTTTTAACAGAATCGAGACCCAGGTACTGCTACTAGGGCTCAATATCACATAATCCTTAAAAAATGTGAAGTAGAAAAAGAAAGAGAAGAAAAATATAAAGAGAAAGCTCAGTGAACAGTAATTTAACGGCACCTCACCTTATTGAAGGTAGACGAAAAATATCAAACCAATTTGCTTCAGTAGACAAAAGCATAAATCAAAATTATTATTTTTTTAGTATCAGTTTGGATCACACGAAAGCCATGCTTGCTGTTAAGGAACACACGATCAAATAGTTACAACTGGAAAAGCAGATGCTAATAAAATGATTTTTTTTTATTGGTACCTAATAGGCTCGCGTTTGACCACAATCTCACCTGTTGGTAAGTGAAGATGTTGTCGACGGTGAAGCACGCTTGCCTAGAAGTAACCAATTCATTCTAGACTTGAAGACAAGAAGAAGATAGAATTTAAATCAGATTAATATTAAACTGCTAGTATTGAAGATAGAGACAGAAGAAATGGAAAAATCTGAAAGATAAATGCAAATAATAACGGTGGATAAGAATCTAATTTGATATCTAAAGATTTAGAGATTGTGGTAATGTCAACTTATGAATCAAAATTTGACATAAATGATACAATTATATCTTGAAGATTCTTGAACTATGAAGATTCTTGATTAATATAATATTAAGTTTGGTGATATAAATAAATAAATAAAATCTATTGATGACTATTCTGGTAAGTTTGACAATAACCTTAAATAAACAGTTCTGAGAACTAAATTTGATACTAAATCATTTATTAATGATGATAAAATACCAGATGCTGTTATGAAAGATGAAAAAATAAAGACAACTGTCAAACATACCAATATAGTTTTACAAGAAATTTTAATAGTAGCTCAATTAAAAATAAAATTAAAACAAGGCAATGCTATTAATAAAACAATAGTTCATGCGGTAAATAAAGTGCTCCGTAAAAAATGGCAATTCATAATACAACATAATACAGTGCTCGGTAAATAACAATTAATTTAAAATTAAATTAAAGTAAGTACAAATTAAATGCGTAATTAATAATTAATTTATTAATAAGAAGCGTACGGTTGCAGTTGATTTGATTAAAAATATGTAAATAAATAAATGCTGCCAACAAAGTGATGAAGATAAAATAAAGTTTTGATATCTTTACACATTTTTATAACTCAAATCAACATACAAGTCATACATTATTTTAAAATTCATTTAAAACAGTTGCCACCATCATTGTAGACGGAGAAAATCTTGACCACGCAATTGTTCTAAATGAACAAGTAACATCAACACACAACAACAAAACTTAAACAACTGAAACAACAACCTTGTCTGCTAACTCCGGAACTGCCGTTGATCCTGTGACCCCGTCATCCGTGGTACCAAATTCATCTTTTGCGAAGTTGGACTGATTCAGAAAATCAATATAAAAATCTCTCCAATTGATCATTTCTGGTCTTGAAGTACCTGAACTTTTATTGATTGGACTAGTATCATTTAACATAATATTAGTTGTACTAATAGAATCTAAACTAATATTTTCTGTACTATTATCATTTGAACTTAAATTAGGTGCAATAGTTGTATCTTTGAAATTAGTTAAACTATTATCTAACTTTGGTACTATACTAATTAAACTATAATTTGTTGTATTTGAACTAGTTTCTTGCGTACTAGTTACTGTACTTGTTCTATCGTTATCAATACTAGGTGTACTCGTTTCTTCAAAACTGTTAATATTATTCAAATTTATAATACTGGCATCTTCAGAATTTTGCATATCTTCTATATCACTAGTACTTTCAGTATTAGTTTCAATACTAGTATTTTCATCAGTAGTATCAATATCATTCTCAAGTATACTAATTGTACTAAATTCATTGGATTCTATTTCCATACTAGTATTTACTGCGTCACTGTCTGCAGTATCTATCGTTTGTATGTTTGTTACTCTGTCTGTGTAATCATTGGAGGAAGATTCATGATTGCCAGTAGTTTGTTCTGTAGGTGTTCGCGCTGAAATGAGCACACAATTAATTAGTTTATACTTATATTTGAAATAAGAATTTGGTAATTGATGAAATTACCAAAAAGGAAAATATCTAATCTCTTAGACACTGCATCCTGCAAGAACTAGCATATTTTTCCGCTGTTTCATCTACGTACATCCTGAATTCAATTTCGGAACAAACAGTAGCCTGTTATGTGAAAGAATTTTCGCAATCGGTTTATTTGTACTTTCGTTGACTCTTTAAAAACACACATATATTATAAAAATTAATCCTTTTTTAATATTACCTGATGAAGATTTATCTACGTAATGTAATCTAGAGAATTATTATTCAAGCAAAAATTGATATCAAATTTTAAAATAAGATTATTAAATAAATTACCAGTAGTCTTAGTAAGAGCAATTTCTTCAAACGGATTCTTTGTCGTCAAAACAGTTGGAGACTCTGTCACCACATCATTATTCCTATCACAATTAAATAAGCAAAAGTTATTGATCCTCAGTAACATATCAATAAGAACATTTCCATCTGTATTAGGTTCACTTTCTTTTTTATTCTTCATTTCTTCATCAACTATATGTTCAATATTAGAAGTATAATTCTCAGGTGGTTCCCAATGGTAATCTGGATCAAATTCCGTTACTGTTTCAGGTTTGAAAAGTATTGGATCACTTTCATCTGGCACATCGTTTAATCTTCTTGTAAGTTTAGTGTATTTGGATACAGTAGGTCCTAATATATCAGTGACGTATTTCCTAAGTTTGATACATTTGTCTATAGTGTTGACATCTTTGGAGCTGCCCCAGATGATGAATCCTGAGGCGTCGGAATTGTAGAATGTGTTGAAGGATGTCTTTAAGTCTTCCTGAAATGTTTAGGAATGGGTTGGAGTGGATGATTAACGTATAGCATAGCGTTTATAGGTTCTACTAAGTCATTGCTTTTATCTTTATCATCAATATCATTGCCACCATCAGCATCATCATTACCATTATCAATATCACCCTAGCGTTTATCCCGTTTTTATCTAAAGCTTACACTTTGGTCCACTTTCCTATTCGTTTACATTACTCGATTAATATCAAAACTCGGCAACATTGAAATTAGAAAATCTACCCTAATATGATCTATGCTCACTTTGTTTCAAATTATGCTCTGCTATTACAGTGCCAAGAATTAAAAAACACTTATAAATATAATCGCAAAATCGCATTTGAAAATTTAGTAATTAGAATTCGCGACTTGGGTACAAGTACTTGAACAGTTTTTTTTTCTGTCCCATCCTGGATGTTGACTTTTTCCGATCAAAAATCATTAGGTTTTTTAATAACTAGTTCGCCGGATTGACTGCACCCCGCCTGATGGTAAAAGGCTGAAGGCTGTTTGGACTCGCAATCATTTTCGTCAAATGTGAAGTTCAAATTGTCAAGACTTTACCTTTTTGAAGTAGTCTCCATCCCTGTACCGAAACCACCAGTACGGCAGTATGGGAGTGCCCTTCGCCCTCACCCTCGCTGACTCCTTAACCCTGCCTCGGATGAAGGCGGCCAGTCTTTCTGCCGTCACGTCTTTGGAACTGTACACGGAGGGGTACAGCGCAGTACTCTCGGTCCAGAGCCAGGGTATTCTGGCAATTGGAAAACAAAATATGAAGAACATTGCGTAGTGTGCTAACTTAGAACTTCGATATCGCCATTGGTCATAATGACCATTGGTTGTGGAGGTCAGATAGCAGTCGCTCCACGGAAAATATCGAAGCTCAGCCGCATCACAGTTAGACTGGCAAGCCGACCCCAACTGAGTTGGGAAAAAGGTTCAGAGAATGATGTTTTCGTAGTATGCTATAATAAAAATAGATTTCTCTAGGGCCCTAGCCAATCAAGATAATCAAGGCTCTAGCTAATCTGGGTGGGGGCCAGAACCTTCATGCTGTGCGCCTGGAGGCTCTCCACGTGTCCCTCTGATTAGCAAAGGGCACAACAAGGGAGCAAGCGGGAGGCGGGTTGGTTCTCCGAGCGCGGACGATGGGTTGACACTTGCCGCCTGTTTCTTTACACCTCACCGATATGGTTAGGCAGTGCGATGATTGCCCCACTCGGAAGGGGCCATCTTAAAATTGTAGATTGTCCGGGGTTAACTGGGGTGTGAGGTAAACGGGGCATTTGCATGTGGCAGGTCAATTTAAATCGACCTCGTAGAATCAAAGAATCAAAGAATCAAAGAATCAAAGAATCAATTTCATTTATTCAATTTAGGCACACAAGGAGCACATATGAACGTCAAAAATTTACAGTAAGAAAAAAATATGTCAAGAAATATAAATACAATAAATAATAATCATTAGAAAATGATTCTTTCGCTGGTTCAGTATGTTGGTTCTACTGAGAAGATACCAGCAAGAAACTCAGTGAACACGATTATCCATTATTTATTTTTATATTTTTTTTATGTTTTTATTTAATACAATTTTTAAAGTGCGAGCGAGCAAGAGATTAGCATGACCATGCATAGAAGGAACACAGAGTAAATTGATGATGTTTTGGAAACAGTGGCAAGTCAGGAGCATTTCTGGTATCCTTTTTAGGACGTACCAGATTTCTCGATTGTCGATGTGACGAGACACTGTGCGGTTTTAGTAGCTTCCCTTCTCCTTGAGGGCGGGGGGGGGGGGGGGAGGAGGAAGGGTCTTCAAGTCTAGAGTGAATAGGTTTCTTCTAGGCAAGCGTGCTCCACCGTCGACCACATCATCATTTACCAACAGGTGAGATCGTGGTCAAACGCGAGCCTATTCCCAATAAAAAAAAAAAAAAAAAAGGAGGGAGGTTTGTTATCCGTGGTGATTTCCGCATGACAAAAATGACCCTCGATAACTTACTTATCATTCTCTGCTGGTATCGCATCGGCACATTCCTCTGGGCGACTGTTGAGAGGTCTGTTGAAGCACTGCGGGTACCCGTAGTAGCCCCACAGCGCTTTTGGGCGCATCTTCTTCGCAAGGGCTAGAGTTGTTTGCATGAAGTCGCGTCCTGCTGCATCGAAGCGACGGTTTGCCTGCAAAAAGTAACATTTATACTTCTATGTGTATAGACCCAATTTTATAAAGTTGAAGAGTCATAACTTTCATTTTCTGTTTGAACGCACTAATCTCAGAAACTACTGGATCGAATCGAAAACTTCTTGGAGTGTTGGATAGTCCATTTATTGAGGAAGTTAGCGGAGTAGTAACCATAGATGCAACAAAGTTCCATACATTATTGTACGAATAATAAATTACGGGCATCGTATGAGATAAATGGACGAAGCTGCAGGGCAGAGTCAAAGTCAAAAATCATTTATTCTGTATCATTCTGTATAGACCATTAAAGGAACTTACAAAACGTCAAAATTAAAAAAATATTAAGACTAGAAGCAAATGGACCACACCGGTTCTAAACGCAGCCCAGAGGTCTGGGCTGCGCTGCGACCAAAAAAAACAAGTCTAGTTACAATCATTTTCTTAATCTAAATAGAGTTATTAAGCACAGCTAGTAGGTAATGTGTAATACACAAAGAATTATAATAGATAATATCATTTGTCCAAGCGTTCTAAATACCATCGCATTAATGACGGCTGCGTGCCGGCGTGATTGATATCTCACTAGGTATGTAGGCATCTGATTGCACAATAAAATTGGCTGCACTGTATGTAAGGGAACGATTATAATGAGGCTAATCTCTGAAGTGGCTGGACTGATTTTGACGTGACTAAAACGGCAGATAGCTGATGTAACAAGGAGTAACTAAAGCTACTTTATATCTGTCTTTATTGTCTGTCTGTTTGTTTGAATGAGCTAATCTCTGGAAAGGTTGGACCTATTTTGACGGGCCTTTCGCTTGCAGATAGTTAATTAAAACCTTAAAAATATACAAAACACAGCGAGCAAAAGTAATTTATAATATTAATAAAATTTGGCATAATGCAAGAGAAGTTAAGAAGTTCTTTTTTATACAACTTAGGTGTAAGACAAGCCCACGGCCCATCTGATGGGAGGCGGTCACCGTGGACTATGGACGTGTGCAACATTAAAGGCGTCACACTCGCGCTGCCGGTTCGGAGTTTGAAAGAGTTTCTGTGCTGACAACGTAGGGACTTCGGTCTCCCTGCTAACAGCACAGAATCCCTCCAGTGAGCTCTGGCTACCCTACTTACCAGGAACAGAACTACACGTGCCAGACTGAGGTATTACCCTCACACGGTGGAATCAATTTCATCAAGAACGAAGAAAGAAGAAGAAATTTTATTTGCCGCACCATAAAGAATTGGAATTCTTTAACAGCGCATGTGTTTCCTTCCTCCTATAGTACCGGCATGAAAAAGTATTTGATGAGGCCGTCAAGCTGAGGGCCGCCACTGTAGCACTACCGGTGTATGTGGTGGTAAACCTAGTCCTGAGACTTTGCCTTTAGCTTACCATCAGGCGAGGTGAAGTAATTTTGACGTGTCCTATATTAAAAAAAACACAACACGATGGTTATTATGGCCGCGGTGTTCTGTAGTCGGTGTTCTAATTACAACAGTTTCGCAAGAGATCACGAACCCGTTGCACTGATTTAGCAATGCATTTGTAATTGGCGCTGAACGCGTGTACACTGTAGGTACAGTCGCCTTCAGAAGTAGCTGAACATTAATAAATTTAAAAACGATCATTTCATTGAAGTGAATCATTAATCAAGTTGATCTATAATTATTTTTGTAATCAGCAGAGCATAAATTCTATATTTTTTCAATTTATGTTTATTATTTTATGTAAAGTTTCAGAACTAAGACGGTCGGCACTTTGGAATGTGTTAAGCTAATACCGAGGGCGACTGTACCTACCTACCAAGGGCCATATTTCTCAGAACTCCTATTGCAATCTACTTATCATGTTCTTTCGGAGTGCAGTATTTAAATCGACGTCATCATTACAGCGTTAGTTTGTTTATATCCGGCTTGTGCTTTGCTAGCCTGGGATGTGTTCTCCTACTGTATCTTTTTGGCTTTTGTGGGAGCGACTGACGCTGATTGCCTGACGAAAGCGTGCGCCAGAACCTCATTCACGTGGATTTCTGTTGCAATGTTTTTGTACGAAATCCTATTTATTTTCTAAAATAAATTACCCTAAGTAGTAATACTCGTTAGTAATCACTTATCTGCCATTTGTCAATACAAATCCCATTATAATCGGCCCAGCCATTCCAGAGATTACTTATTCAGAGATAATTACCTACTCAAAACAGACCGACAATAGTACAAAAATGTTTTAATAAAAACACATATTTTAGACACAGAACAAAGAAAAATCCTTAATTTTAGACCTGTTAAGTATTGACACACAGACACTTCAATATTTGAATAGATATCTAGACTCGGAACAACAGACCCTGATGCCTTCAAGTCACATAATGACTGAACTAACTTCATCAAGAACCAAGCGGTTCGGTGCCTCTTTTTTTGCCGCTTAAATGAAACTTGGTCATTTAAGCGGGGCGTGAAAAAGCATTAGCTGAGGCCTTCAAGGTGAGGGCCACCACTGCACTGTAGCGCCTCCTTCCCCCCCTCTTGAGACTACCTTTAGCTTACCATCAGGCGAGGTGAAGTCATGTTGACGTGTCCAATATAAAAAACCACTACAAGTTAAATTGACACATACCTCATCCTCAATCCATTGCTTCTTCCACCACCAGTGTCTCTTCTTCTCGATGTCATAGGACACGTCTTTATAGGGCGTCAGGCTTCCGAAGTTCTGGCGTAATATCGGCCTCCAGGACTCGAAGTCTATGATCCCTAATCCTGAAATTGGTAAGCAGTATTGTAGAGTATACGTTTTCAAAAAGAGCCAATAGCATGATAGTGGTTGACGACTTTACACTCGAGAGGTCCCGGGTTCGAAAGCTGGCTGGAAATATATCGGAGAGTTTCAATTTTTCTTATACAACTTAGGTGGCGGACAAACACACGCCCACCCGATGGGAAGCGGTCACCATGAATGACAGCAAAGAATCCCTCCAGTGAGTTCTGGTTACCCTACTTACCGGCAACACGATGGTTATTATGGTCGCGGTGTTCTGTACGGCGGAGGTACTACCCCAGTCGGACAGCTCAGTTCGGGCGGGAGATACCGTCGTGTCCTACCTCCTTCAGGTTTTCACTGTAAGGGACGGCTCGCAGTTTCAAGTCACGTGTTAAATGTTCATTTTTTCAGATTTCAAATCAAATCAAATCAAATCATTTATTTGTGTAAACACGAGTCAATATACATAATATATGCATGCAAGATGGTCAAATAGTTTAGTTAGTTGATGTCCAGCGTGCTTAGCCGTAGTCATGCCGGCGTACAAATGCTTCAGTAATATATTTTATATGTTAATTTATATAAAAAAATCAAGTACAAGATTTATTTATTTTATATACTTATATGAAGAGTTATTTATTACTTATAAGTATAGTAAATGTCAGTCATTAATTTAATGCTTACATAAATAAGCATAAGTATGTAAGTATGGCAGGGTCGCCCGCAGTGTTTGTCTCTGTAGGTATCGTGTATTATATTTATTGAGGAAATGTCTTTCTTCCTTCATCGATCAGGAAAATCCAACAAAGAATAAAATAATTTATTGTTTAGTCTCGCTAGTTTCTTGATGAAGATGGAAGTAGGACACGACGGTATCTCCCGTCCGAAATGAGCTGTCCGACTGGGGTAGTACCTCCACCCTACAAAACACCGCGGCCGTAATAACCATCGTGTTGTGTTCCCGCCGGTAAGTAGGGTAGTCAGAGCTCACTATACCTCTCCTCCCCTCCGCCCCTTCCTAGCCTCCCCGCCCTTTCCTACCGTCATCCTTTCAGGGTAGACAGCGCGTGGGTGACGCCCTTGGTGTTGCACACGTCCATAGGCCACGGTGACCGCTTCCCAACAGGTGGACCGTGTGCTTGTCTGCCACCTACGTGGTATAAAAAAAACTAAACTGACGTTCTTGACTAAACTAAACCTATATGAGTATTAAAGGTTTTTCTGCCCAAGATTTTCCCATGAGTAGCCGGGACGAGGGAGAGATTCGTAAAATTGAATGGAATCAATGGTATGACACATCAAAGATCGCCAATGAAGGACGGTACAAATTAACAACAATTTTTAATGGCTATACCCAACACGCAACTAGCACATTAATGGCACTGTCGGTGTATGTAATGACCCCCTTCCTGAGACTTTGCCTTTAGCTTACCATCAGGCGAGGAGAAGTCATAATTACCTATTGACGTGCCCGACATTAAAAAAAAACATTCAATATATGCTATGATGGATGGAAATTGACAATAATGATTGATCTCTCGTCGCTACTTATGGTGCGTTAGTACTTACCTAAATAATGGGATTTATGAATCATAAGAGCAGTTGTTTACTTATTAAGTTAATCATTCGAATTGTTTTGCGTCATTAACATATACGTTGGCATAACGTAACCTATATTCGATACAAAAAAGAAATAATAAAGTGACGGGCTATTCAGCTGTCTATAACTGTACAAGAATTCCGACTATAATTCACGGCATCTAACTTGGCAAGGTTTTGGGGTAGTGGGGCCCACTACTCCAAAACCTTGCTAAGTTAGACGCTGTACACTATACTTTTTTGTGGCAAAATGCGTCGCATATAAACAAGTATAGTGTACGGCATCTAACTTGGCAAGGTTTTGGAGTAGTGAGGCCTACACTACTCCAAAATCTTGCCACTTTAGATGCCGTGCACTATACACTTGATTTTATCCGAGATTCTATTGCAAAAAGTGCTGATAGAAATTGATGATTCGCTGGTTTTTTTTATACCAATTAGGCAGACAAGTACACGGCCCACCTGATGGGAAGTAGTCACCGTGATCTATTGACTTGTGCAACACTAGCGGTATCACACTCGCGATGCCGACCCTGTAAAAACCTACCTACCTTCTTCTTCTTCTGTTTGCCATATAAACCATTGTAGCATTATCGATGTATGTACTATGTAATGGTGACCCCTATCTTGACTCTTTACCTTTAACTCACCATCAGGCGAGGTAAAGTTATATTGAAGTGACCAATATAAAAAAGTCCTGTTGAGATGTACCTACCATGACTCTTTCACCAAGCAAAATGTATAATTTATGACTACGTGCGTTTGTGCTATTTAGCTACGTCATGTATGTGGTTAAGAACTGATTAACCCGATGGTTAGCGAGTCCATAACCATTGACTCATTCAATCAGTGTAATAAATAACGTATGAGTACCTAGTAACTAATGTAACTACTCTTCTCAAAATGTTATACGACCAAAAATTTTAAAAATTTTGCTTTTATGCATAGCACGAGTACCTACTACTTATAATAAAATTGTAAAATAATGTCTGTAAATTGGATTAATTTATAAAACAAATACTTATAAAAAACATTTTTTTTATATTTTTGTCTGTTTGTTAGTATGGACGCAAAAACTACAGAACAGATTTTGATGAAGTTCTTTTTCTTTAAAGGTCTTAATTAGACACAAAATCTGCGATATGTTTGAGTAGCATCAAAGTATTTGTCAAGACAAAACAAATGAGCCTATATCAAATATGAGCCCAATCAGAAATGGTTCTAAGTAGGTTTCCAAGTTTAGACCCATACTTACAAACTAATAAACAACAGAGCAAGCTAAAATAAAGCTTGACATGTATTGTCACCGGAGCTAAAGATATAAGTATATGTACCTTTCAGAAGAATCCATCCACAGGATCAATTTTCAATTACTAGATTTGACCCAAACAAACAGTTCAACTTAAATTAAAGCGTTTAAAAAATAACACATTACCACTAAAATCTTTATCAGGAACACTATTCTCCATTTCCTTCTTGAAATTCTGCAGATGGTCCATGAGATTCCCTTCTTGGGGCACCCCTCCATTCCTGTAGCGGAGCTCTCCTGTGGACCCATTCTTGATCAGCGCTGGGAAGTTCCCAGGGTCGTAGAGTATCGAAATTCTATCGCCTCTGTGGGAATCATCGGTATTCTGAATGATGCCGTATTCTTCGAAAATGTCGTCAAATGATATTTTTTTGGACTTGCACTGCATTGTGGGAACATTCCAGTAGACTTTGAAGTCCCTTGACTGCAACGTCTCGGGCATTCGTATCACCTAGTAACTGAAATAGGAGAAACATTGGTAAGTAACTAGAATTTATACTTCTGAAAGGATTTTTATCGGTTAAAATCCTATACTCTGTCTAATTTAGGATGATAATTTTGACAGCTCCAACTAGGGACCACATATTTTTACATACTAATTTGAAATAAATTTTCTACATTACTCATTTAATTTTCAATTATTCAATTTATTTTGAGGTTCTTAAGTTCTTAAGATTTCGGATCTTAGGATTCAGGAATAAAGTCCTAAATGAAAATATTTGATTTTGTATTAAAATAATTGAGCGTATTGTAAGTACCTATACCTACATTAGGTATTAAATAAACGCACGAAAAAAGAAAATCTTAAGATTTCCAGACTGAAAAAATTAAGATAAAAACGTAATTAGTTTGAAATAAATAAATATATTAATAATTTCATTACAGGTATTGTACAACCTTCAATAAAGCCAAATGGCTAGGTTCGGGTGCAAATTCGTGACCTTTTAAATGTAAGTCCAGCACTTTCAACTAACAGTACCTATTAGCTAAGATTACTAATGCAACAAAATGTTCATTGTTTTATTTTTATCAGTCAGCTTGCCTCTAAAAGGATTCCTACACTTTTTGTAACACATATTATGTGATACACATATTTTTTTATCTCTTGCTGTCTGAGAGGAACGCTTGCAACATCAGAAGGTAATGCAATAGATTTGTTTTTTCTTTTATCTGTGGCTTTATTTGTAGACGTTTGCAACATTTGCACCCGTTTGCAACACTCATACGCACGAACCGTTTCAGCAATACGTTCATTATGCGTATTGGCCAAGGAGTGGAATGCCCTTTTTTTTTCTTTTTTTATCGTGCGGAAATACCCATGGATACCACCCCCGTCGGCCATCGGGGGTGGTTATGTCGGGATCGAACCGACTAAAACCGCACGCCGTCTCGGGCCTTGGTAACCGGGGTGTAAGATTACCCAATGGGCATATCCCTCGCACCCCAGCTGACCCCGGGCCATCTACGGTTTTAAGATGGCCCCCTCGACCCCCCGAAAAGGGGGGTGGAGCGAGCATCGGGCCACTTCGCCGACGGTGGGGTGTAGGGTGACAGGAGGCCGTCCTGTCACCCAACCGTCGGCGCGCAGACAATCAACTCGCCCCCCGCTCGCTCCCCACTGTGCCATCTGCTAGTCAGAGGGACACGTGGAGAGCCTCAGAGCAGCCCTCTAGAGGGCCACTCCCACCCCGGCCGGATTGGCCGCAGGCAGCAGCGTCTCCCGTGGCGAGTGGGAGGCGCTGCTCGCTTCCGTTGCCCTGGTGCACCACGTGGAGGTTCCGGCCCGCACCCGGAGTGGAATGCCCTGCCTGAGTCTGTG
This sequence comes from Lithosia quadra, assembly GCA_963576445.1. Taxonomy (NCBI): domain Eukaryota; kingdom Metazoa; phylum Arthropoda; class Insecta; order Lepidoptera; family Erebidae; genus Lithosia; species Lithosia quadra. The sequence goes on along the minus strand of OY754899.1, from coordinate 540,039 downwards.
TTTTCGGAAAGCTATAACCTGGGAGTCTTTAAGTCACGAGTGATTTGGTTGCTTCTAGATAAGTGTGCTCCGCCGTAGACTACATTATCACTTACCATCAGGTGAGATTGTGGTCAAACGCGAATAAAAAAACCACAAAAAGCATGCTTTACGTACTCATGTCTCTTGAATCTTGTCTACAATGAAATCTTCTTTGCTTCTTTACTCTGGGAGCTTTTACTTTTACGAAAGTAAGTGCTGTATCACCCATACGGTAGTTGCTTCCATAAAAGTCACGCTGGATGAAATTATGGAAGAGACAAGAGCGTATAATGCAAGCTGGGTCACCACCTCTGCTACTCCTCCAGGCAATACACAGTCGTAAACATAAGCATGTATGTGTGTAATTTAGCTATCAACAAATTCATTGCTTCCGCAGTTAAACGATCCGCAATATTGGCCACAAGTTAACACGTACAAAAAAGATTACAACATTCGCTATCAGAGCCCTACTGAATTCATTTTATGCAATTTTATACGTAATGTGACAATCGGGGTCAACGTACGATTGCGTTCTGTCATGTGTGGCGTGACCTTAATAGATGTCACATCTGTCAAGTGCGAGATTTATTGAAAAAGCTGTCGCTAATGAAGTATTGGAAGCGGTCGCTGTGGTTCGTCCATGCAGTAATCCACAGCGTTGATCTAAAGATACATTTTGGAGCCCGGGGCCTGCTCTCCTGCTTTTTATCTTGATTTTGCCTATCTTAGCTTTTGCAGAAGTCAAAGTCAAAGTCAAAAATCATTTATTCTGTATAGACCATTTTAAGCGGCACTTACAAAACAGACAGAAACAACTGCTGACCTCCCAAAACCCGAGTGTGATTCTACGTAGCACGACCACGGATGATTATCTTAATTTTCATGTGGTACAAAATTCATGAAAAAAAAAGGGTACTTATACTACTAGAGGTAGTATACTCTGATATTTTCGCTGATATAACGTATAGTACCCTGTAGTACCATTCTGGCACGACCACTACACATTTTAGATACATATTTTTATCAACTTTAACATTGTGGAAAACTTACGCCATTATCCCATTCACTAATCAGAAGAGGTGAGATTGACTTGACCGCCCAAGATGTTGGGAGAGGAGAGGGGGAAGATTTATCTATGTATATTAAGTATTCAAAAGTGTATATTTTAACCGCATACTAGAATTAATACTGCAAGCGAGTCGAATCATTCCAGAGCTTATTTACCGTCTTAGTAATACAAAAACCTACACAGAACTTCCAGTAGGCCCAAAGGAAGTAAGTATTTAAGCAAGACGAGACAGTTGATTGAATAATTGAATAATTTTTTGTCGTCTGCCTAATATCCTGCTCTGATTTCATTTAGGTTATAATCGCATTAAAAATTAAGCCGCCCACACACTGCATAATGCAAATTGTCGGTCGTTGCCCTTTCTCGGTAAGAACTTAATCAAATCTTAACCTACAGCACAAAAAGGTGTTCAAAAAAATCTCTCATACACTGCGTTCCGCATTGTCGGTCGTTATCCTTGCACGGTATTAGGAAATGTTAGAATACTATCATCACCTGCCCTTGTCCCAATTATTTTGGTCGGCGCAACATAATTTCTCCTCCATAAATTCCTGTCAGATGTCATCTCTTCAGTTACACCTTTCCTTGCTATATATCCTCTTTCACGCATTCCAACCATCTTTTTTAAGCCTCCCTCTACCCTTAAAGCCTTCAATAACATACTTCAACATTCATTTTCAGATTCATTCAACATTGCTTTCATTCTCTTTTCATAACATGTCCATACCACGACAGTCGTTCGCTTCTCAATTTTTTATTTACTGGTGCAACTTTCAAACTTCCTACTTCCTTCAAATGTTAGCATATCTACTAATTGTTTCTAAATTTCTTTGAAGTGTTTATTTAGTTTAGGAGTTACTACATTTTGATTGCTACCACATCATTAAACCAGTTCCATGGTAGTTGATAACTTACCATCTTAGACTAATAACGCATTGACTGATAGTTCCTTTGTGATCGGTCGCCGCGAGTGAAGTCAAAGCAACATTCTATGTAGGTGTAAACCGCGCGTCCTTACACTCAGTGATACTCACACATGCCCACTGATGATGTTGCTACGACAACTACATTTTCCCATAAATGGGGAAAATATTGTGTCTAAGTAAAAATGGAATTTTAATTTTAATAAGATTATTTTATATCCTAATGACTCGTCCCGTCTCCTGACTAAGGTAGCAAATAAGTATTCAATGTTCCAGTCATTTCCAAAGTTAGAAATGCGAAATTTGAAATACGTGCTTGTAGTTAGAAATAAAATAAATGTAGGTGCACTTGTACTGGTATCGATTTTTGTCACCCCTAAGGTGGCAAATAAGGTAGGTATATAAGCGTTTCTATGGAAGTACCTACCTACGTTATATTATAATATACCTATGAAAAGAGTTTAACTTGTGAAGTAAGAAGTATGAAAATCTAATAAGTATTAAGCTTATTTCTGGTTGATAAAAATTTAATCCAATCGCGGTGGCGGTGAAATCGAGTTTGTAGTTTATTTTCGAATTAATAGGCCGGTGATGCCGGGATCCGGGCCTCTAGTTTGTAATAATGTACCTTGCTATATTCTAAATACAAAACTTGAAAATAGGTAATTATAATACAAACACGTCACGAGCATGTTGTTACATGCACGAACTGGCAACGTCTTGCTTTTATGCGATGACCGACAGCAGTGACAACGTATGCGTGAATTATTATTAACCTATTAAAACTATCTACCTAGTGCCAATCTAAGTACCTACTTGTGGTGTGTGGAGACATTTTGTAAACTGAAAGTGATGGTTGAAAAAACACGTTATGTAAGTAGGTACAGTCAGCACCAAAAGTCGATGAACAGAATCAACTTAACAAAACACCTGTTCACAATAAAATGCCATAATTTATTGTCGCAACTAGGAAGCAAAATAGCCTGTACACCAGAAATTTACAAAAGTCGTTAAACACGCGTATTTCAAAAGTACCTGTGCACTAGTATTCCTAAGTCGCTGTACACCATCAATCCAAATGTCGCTGAACATCAAGATTTCAAAATTAGGTTAACAAAGTACCTATCTTTAATGTTGCCGTGTGTTAATATACTTTTGTCGCTTATGTTGTTCAGCTACTTTTGGGTGTTACAAATTTGATAGTAAGAACAACAAACGTTTCGCAGTCATAACATTAGAATTGAATAGATGGGTATGGTAACATGAATTTGTTATCTTTCGGCTGCCGTAGCCGAATGGCCGACATCTGTGGGCGGTGTTTTAACGTACGGAGAAATAAACAGCATAACATTACAACATAATACGTTATGATATATATATTGAACTTCATTTGAATACAAAAATAAGAATTTGGCCACTTTGTTCTTAATTTTTTTTTGTGAAAAAGGATAATTTAGTAACCACAAAAAAATCGAATAAAAAACAGAATAACTTACTTTTCTCCAAAAGGAATTTTTAATAAACTTAACCGACTTATTAGCGATGGTAGTTAAATGGATAGTACTAATGTGAATTTCACTTTGTGGAATTTATAATTATGTGCTAATCACATGATTTAGCATCTGCTGGCGGTGAAGGAAAAACATCGTGAGGAAACCCACATATCCTAGAAGAAATTCTAAGGACATATCCGATCCTCCAACCCGTATTACACCAGCGTGTGTGGATTAAGGTCTAAATCCTCTCAGCTCTCTCGTTAGAGGTGAAGAGACCTGTGCCCAGCAGTGGGACATAATGGGTTGCTATTATTTTATTTTAACCAACTTAAAAATAGTCGTTAAGTTTACTAAAACTAACTAGAACCTTCTCTAGTGTAAAAAGTTTATATTCTAATATCGGTTCAACTGGGATCAACCAAAAGCGAGATTATCTCGGCCAAACATTTTCAAAGTCAGTCAATATAAAAAATAAAAATCCTGGGCCACAGTCTCACCCGTCAATAATACCTACATAATCTTAACCAAGTACTTACGACTAATGTATCTTCGTAATAATAAATTTGAAGTAGATAAAACCACGGGACCCAAATAGTATGCGTCTCTGTGATTGTAATAATGTAAGTAGGTACAGTCAACTACAAAGATATGTATCCAATTTAATCTTCTAAAATTATGTATCCCTACGAGTGCCACTATGAATTACCCAAAGAATGTGACAAACATGGTATCCACCGAACTTGACAGTAACATGTATGCGCGTAAAGCGCAATAACTATGTATCCTACTATATTTCCTGTAATATGTACACTCTCAATCTTAATTAAAAATCTATCCAAATATTGTGAAAGAAAATTGTATACATTTAATGTTCCAAAGAAATGTAACCATAATAAAAAGAATGCACCTACCTACGAATTTCGAAGTGCTACCGAAAACAAAAAAGTTTCTTCTCTGAAGAATGCCATTTAAAAATAAATTCATTACATTGCACATTCATAGAGTTTGACTTATCTATCTGACACTTCATCTTTATTATATACTAGCTGTTACCCGCAGTTCCGCCTGCATGGAGGTCGATTTTCGCGTTTTTTTTTGGTTCAACTTTAGATTAGCCGCCCACGATTTAAGGGTTGGGAGCGGGTGAAAGGGTGGCAGGGGGTGGGTAGAACCCCCCCTTTGAAGGAAAAAGTGCGGACGCCCCTCCTTTTTGAGATACGATTACGACTGACTGCTAGTGACGAGAAAGCAACAGAATCAGCAACTTAAAACATTACGTGGAAGCTTCTAATAACATTAGTTTTGTGTAATAACGCATGTGGACTCCAAACTCGTGGGCGGCTAATCTTTTACTATATTTCCGGTTCTAATCCGATTGTGATCAAATATGCGTAAGATTTTGAGTCTAACCAAGACTGAATCTGAATTTTTTTGTATCCGTTTGGGTGGCGCCCTGGATGGTTTAGATTCACAAATCAGTCCAGCAGATGGCGCTGTAGTCGGGCAGAACAACGTCTGTCGGGTCCGCCAGTATTATCTACTAAAATATTCGCGATACCTACTTATTATTATGACAATATTTAAAAGAACATGTCACCATCTATGGAACATGAGTCGTGGAAGCAAGTTTTGTGAAAAATGCGTTCAGTCTATGCGTAACCGACCAGAATCTGTTATTACAAGCTGATGATGGTTATACCAGATTTTAAACGACCTTAAAACGAGTGTAATTATAAGTTCCAATGTTTGTTCGAAGGGATAATTTTGTAATTTTCTGTTTTCTTTTTTGTCATCTTAAGTGTAAGTTCTTTACTAATAAAAATAAATGATGTCTTTTTCTTTTATCCGTCATCCAATACACATGTTATCAATAATGTTTTGGCATCGGTTTCATTCGGAAAAGTTCGTACTTATCATATCTACTTATTAGGTACTCAGACAACTGTAGGACCACATTACCTTTTAAAGATTTGTAATGACATTTTCTCGCGAAATCTTTTGTTTTGCAGTTCGAAATTCGTACATCCTTTTTATTATGGTTACATTTCTTTGGAACATTAAATGTATACAATTTTCTATCACAATATTTGGATAGATTTTTAATTAAGATTGAGAGTGTACATATTACAGGAAATGTAGTAGGATACATAGTTATTGCGCTTTACGCGCATACATGTTACTGTCAAGTTCGGTGGATACCATGTTTGTCACAATCTTTGGGTAGTTCATAGTGGCACTCGTAGGGATACATAATTTTGGAAGATTAAATTGGATACATATCTTTGTAGTTGACTGTACAAAGGTCGGCGTCGTGTCGTTGCACCTCAAATAGGTAAAAAGACACTGACCTACCTCGCTGGATCGCTGAGGTAACAAAATGTTGATTTGTAATCCGCTGTATAAACAAATGTTCTGTAATTCTGAAATATTTTTTTTTATAGTCAATAGGCCCGCGTTTGACCACATCTCACCTGATGGTAAGTGACGACGTAGTCGACGATGGAGCACGCTTGCATAGCAGCAATCTATTCACTCTAGACTTAAAGACTCCCAGGTTATAGCTTTCCGGAAACACAATCTCAGGCAGGGCATTCCACTCCTCAGCTGTACGCATAATGAACGTATTGCTGAAGCGATTCGTGCGTATGAGCGGAAACTACCCGCAAAACAAATGACATTAACCTCAGGTGGTCAGATTTTGGAGTAGTGTGAGCCCTACTACTCCAAAACCTTGCCAAGTTAGATGCCGTACACTATACATGTTTGTGGCAAAATGCGTCGCATATAAACAAGTACAGTGTACAGCATCTAACTTGGCAAGGTTTTGGAGTAGTGGGGCCAACACTACTCCAAGATCTGACCACGATAGATGCCGCGCACTTATGGCCGGCGCATGAGCTGTTCAAATATACCCTAAGTGAGATTTCTCGTCTGAGTGGGACTCGATGTTGAATTTGTATAATATTACCTACCAGCATATTACCTATCCAACTTTATGATATTTTCTATAAAGCGACTGCCATCTGACCTTCAAACTTATTAGCGATATCGAGGTTTTGTTGTTAGATCAGTTGTTGTTAGACTTCTTAGGGTTCCAACTACCCGTAGATTAGATTCTATTCTAGGTATACAGTATCTAACTCAAAGCAAAGTGCGTCAAACTGCTAACTGCTGTATTAGCACCGTTAGTATTATGTAAACACGTGTCTATGGTTCTACTAAGCTAAGGTACAAAGGTCCGTGTTGTACCTAACGCGCGCTGAATTGCTGACGAGACAAATGTTGTAGAATGCTCTGTGTAAACAAAACAAAGCCTTTCCTGTTTATATCTATATCAGAATTGTGATGTAAGTACCTACTAGAACACTGCGTAGTTTTGGTGGAAACTCAAATTTACTCAAATTAATGATATGACGGGGACACTGTGGTTTCCAAACTCAAGAGGGTCATCTCGAAGTCAGAGACGGCCCGGTTTTTGAGTCTAACTTCGATAATATTCCGTAAAGTGACTTCTATTTTTGCCATTTCTATTTTATCATTTTTTTCATCATTCATCATTCAAATTGCTTTTAGTAGCGTGAAAAAGCATCTGTCGAGGCCAGTCGAGGCCTTCTGGGTAGGTAGAGGTTATTCCAGGGGTAACCTCTGGAAATGGTAGCCACTACTTTCATCTCAGCTTACCATCAGGCGGGGTGAAGGCAATCTGGCGTACATACATACATACATACAAATCACGCCTTTTTCTTATTGAGTACGCAGAGACAACATCTTTCCACTTGCTACGATCTTGGCATACTCTTTTCACTTCTTCAACTTTCATAATTGTTTTCATACACGCACGCCGGTTGCGGGACCTGACCTTTGTTCAAAACGTCCTGGATCTGATTAGAACATGTACGCCTAGGTCGGCCTTTACCTGGCGGGCTAAATATAAAAATAAACCGGCAGTATTTTCTAAACTTTTATAATAATAAACATAGGTAGGTACTTTAAGAGGAACATAGTTGCAACATGTAGATTACATAAGCATACAAGCACTGCGATGCATCAGGTATATCGATCTTCGTAAGTAGGTCAGATACTATCAACTCGGTCAACTTTTTATGTGCATCAATTACGGGCGCAATCGCTTAGAATTAATGAGCGATAGTGCAAAGGGCAGGGTGCTAGGGGAAAGGGATTAAAAGAAAACACGTAAAATCTATGCTATAGTATATCCAAAAATAGAAAATTATATTGTGTCTGTACCTACATTAGAAATATTAAAATGAAAACTCAGGTTGCGATTAATGAACGTCTTAACACAAAAATATAGTATGTAACCTTCAAGAACGGCATGAAGGTTTTTGCAGTGTAGGCAGCGCGAGTGCGACGCCCCTGGTGTTGCACATGTCCATTAGGCCACGGTGACCGCTTCCCATCAGGTGGGCCGTGTGCTTGTCTACCATCTAAGTGATATAAAAGAAATATGTACCTATATATATTTTTTAATTGTTGACGAGTCATTGAACTTATTTATTGGACCTTTTGATGAGGTTTTTTCTATTAATAAGGTCTTGGTCAGACTTAGAATCTGCCGTATGTTTGATTGTAATTGGTTAAATAGAACCGGCGGCGATATCACCAAAAAACCGACCTCTTCGCGGGCTGAACCAGGGGTATCAGCTTGTATAAAATAATTATACACTGTTGGAAAGGTGCAGAGCATGTATGTAGCGCGTGTACCTATATAAAATGTTTATTTAGCTTAAATCACTTGTAAGGTGTTGGGTTAAATAAGTTTTTGGGCAGATAAATTTTACATACGAGCCACATTCATTTCCTTCGTTTAATAACTCGTGAGCACAAAGTTTAACGTCAGGAAGTGGTTCTGATTGGGCTTCCAAGATTTATCCTATAGGTACTAACAAACTGACAAACTCACAAATAAACAAAAAACAGCAAGTTAAGATAACATACACACATACATAAATATGCTCGCGCCTTTTTCCCTCCGGGGTAGGCAGAGACAACAGACCGTCATCAGCCTCTGTCCTGACATACTTCATGCGTTACTGTCATCAAGCCTCTCATACAAGCCTGCCGGTTTCGAGTACTTTTGACCTGCCCTTTTTTTAACAACTCCCAATTTGGTCAGTGTATACTCTGTGAGGTCGACCCCGGCTTGCCTGCCCACTTACATGTTCCTTACGTATTTGGTGTGTCATTCGCTCTACGTGCCCAAACCACCTTAGCCTTTTCAATTCTCGTTACAACATTCTCTTTCAGGCCGCACCATTCTCGTATATCCGTATTCCTCTTCCTATCTACTAACCTTACTCCACATATACTCCACATCTACTCCACATCTACAACTTTCACTTTAGTTAAGATAAAGCGTGTAAAAACGGTTTTCACAATTTTCCATTCACAAATACCTCTATAATCAGATACAAATAAAGATTACATTATATTATTATAAACAATTTATTCCGAGTAACCCGAGTGTATCTTGTTATTTTCTACAAGCACTCCATGTCATTGATAATCCCACCCCAAATTTCATGTGAACCAATATTTGTTATAGATAAACTTAAGCCCTACCTAAATTGACACTGCCCTCTCGCCACTCATAAAGTGGGAGGGCCAAGCACTCCAACGTTAATGAATGGTAAACATATTAGACATTATCTATCAAAGACTTTATTTATTAACCTAGATCCGTTGATAACAAAACATGCAATCACTGATAGTGTTTATGATCAGCAAATAAATTTAGGTACTTTAAATATTGAATTACAATGATTTTTACACTGTATCCTTCCTTAGGTCATTTAAGTGTTAAGACTAAGTTAAGCCTGGTAAAGCGGTCCCCAGACTCCGAGGTGAAAGCTTTGGATACGACTGGGAATAACGAGCTTGAAGAAGAAGAAGTTCCTTTAAGCGGGGCGTGAAAAAGCATTTGATGAGGCCGACAAGCTGAGGGCCACCACTGTAGCACTATCGGTGTATGTAGTGGTGACACCCGATCCTGAGGCTTTGCCTTAAGCTTTCCATCAGGCGAGGTGAAGTCATGTTGACGTGTCCTACATAAAAAAAATGATATTTTGGGTTCTATGCTACAAAAGATAATACAAAAGATCGGGTGACGCCCCTGGTGTTGCACGCGTCCATAGGCCACGGTAACCGCTTTCCATTAGTGTGGGCCGTATGCTTGTCTGCCACCTAAGTTGTATAAAAAAAAACAAAAGAAAAAGGAACCCACAGGATCACTTTGTTGTCCCTCTGTGAACGTATTCGTCTGTCAAGTTACTTTTTCTTAGGAACGTGTGGGAGGTATCAGGGTAACTATCGGCTATTTCAACTTTTGGTCATATCTCCAGTTCCACTACTATCAAACATACGGCAGATTTTAAGGTTTAGGCGCAATAGGGCTAATTAAGTTTGACCAAGACCTTTCTAATAAACTGCATCCAAATCATTCAATTGCTTTTGCGTCCATCGCGAAAAAGCAGACAATAATAAAAAAAATATGTTCAGAATCTTCCATACAACATAACTCAAGGTTTTTTTTCAATATTTCCAATGTACACAGCTCATTTACAATTAAATACATAAATATATAGTTAGGTATAGATAAATAGATATGGAAAAAATACATCCCTTCCATTTTTTTTGTCTTTTCTAATTCGTCCTCTACAGATCGCAACATCACATCGGGGGGTTGTTCAAGAGTTGCGGGTTCGAACCCGTCAAGTTGACCCCACCTTACCTGACGTCACATGGCAAGAACTTCATCCAATCATGAGGTTACGACATGCACTATTGTAGTATAGTATTGTGATTTTTCATCTATAGTGCCCGCATAGTGTGGGAGTGGTGTCTATCGGCCTTGACAATGGTATTCCGAGTAGGGTTGTCACGACTATTGAAATTTATACTGTCGATAAACATAATAATAATATCTTCACTTATATGGTGAGAATAATGGTTAATGATATAAATTGCTTATTTATTATTACATGGATCGTCATAATATATTTAACTTTAATAAGGACGGATGAAATAATTCTACAAGTAGTGCAGTTGCGAATGCTGAGTAGGTATATAAATGATGTGACGAGGAAAGACACAATAAGGAGGACCTTTCAGGAACTTGGGAAAACAGTGAATGAAACGAGCAAAAATAGGAACCTAGACATAGACATAAACAATGTTTAAGGCCTTTTAGAAGCAAAAAACTATAAATTGAATGTGTGAAAGTGGACATGGCAAGGAAAGTTATTACTGAGAAGATGACGTTTCAAAGGAATGTATGAAAGAAAGCATTGGCTATATGCAATCGTTCTTCATCCATCTCTGATATAAATAAATGCTATAAAAATAAATAAAAAAGCCACGCGAGACAGCCCTACTAGTTCAGACACATAAAAAGTCCATTCGTAGTGGGTACTGATTTATTTTTTATTATTATTTGGGCAGGCACGCGACGCGAGCTTCACACAATTGATGACTTATGACTAACATTAACACTTTTATTTTTTCTTATATAGTCTGCTGATGGCTATCACTCAGGTGGATAGAATGTTCGTGAGAAAAATTGGAACGTCAGTTCGGTATGATGATTAACGACTGAAATAAATGAAGAATATCTACAACATTATTGTCAAGTACACTCCGTTCTTATCAAGAACAACTCGTGGTGATGCGATGCTGCTGATACTAAGTAGAAACAATACCGTCTCTAACGAAGCGGTTTGCGACTCCATTTCTCTATCGCATGATAAAGAATTGTAGTACTATATAGGCACATGAAAGTCAGTCGCTTCATGGAAAATATCGAGGTCCAGCCAAATCCGCAGTTAAGACTGGTAAAGCGGACCTCAGACTCCGAGGTGAAAGCTTTGGATGCGACTGGGATTAACGCTAGGTTTAAGAAGAAGATAAGCACACAAGTTTCTTCTTAAAATCCTGGTAGCATGAAGGGCATCTGTCGAGGCCCTCAAGGTAGGTCTTACCATTTTGGGATCGTCACTATTTGGAACGGTGGTCTATATCTGCTGGACTGTACTCTAGCCTCATAATGCTATTCAGCGGGGTGCAGTCAATTGAAAAACCATCTTTTGCGGCGGGGATTGAAAACCAACTTTTCACTAGCTGCCAGTACTGTCATTCCAACAGTACAGTCTAATCGTCAATTAAAATCAGGTGTTACAAAAAACAGTGAGTGCTAAATGAATGTTTACACCAGTAATGGCGATAAATTCTCTTTTTCCGACACGACATCGGAACATTTAGTAGAATTAGGTCACTGGGCCTAGCGTGCCTGTGGCCTTTTACCTAATGTAGTATGGAGTTTACCAACATTAGTTTCTTGAATTTCGTGAAAAAGACAGATGGAGTTACTTTCATATTTATAAAATACTAGCTGATGCCCGCGGCTCTACATACACACATACAAATCACGCCTTTTTCCCATTGGAGTAGGCAGAGACAACATCTCTCCACTTGCTACGATCTTGGCATACTCCTTTCGCTTCTTCAACTTTCATAATTGTTTTCTCGCGGCTCTGCCCTCGATAATGACGGTTATCGCGACTTTTGGTCATATCTCCGGTTCTACCCAATTGCGATTAAATATAAAAATTTGATCGAGAACTTTCTAATATGAAATTCTGTTTAGTAGTTTTGCGTCTATCGTGGACAAACAGACAAGAATAAAAAAAAATGTGTTTGTGTTCGTAATGGTACCTTTAACTTAACCCAAGTATTTTTTAAATATTTCCAATGTCCAAACCACAGATACACAACATCAGCAGGAAGGAGACCGGAACCTGGGCCCGATTCACTAAAATTACTTTTTGAAAACGTATGGTTTTAAAGTTTACCGAAGTTTATAAAATTACAATTTCTAAATTTAGTTGCAAACGAATTCGCGCGATTTGAAAACGTAGCGTTACTGAATCGGGTACCTGACTGAAAAAACAGTTGTTTTTTACATATCGGTCACGTCAATATGACTACCTCGCCTGATGGTAAGCTAAAGGTAAAGTCTCAGGCAGGGAGTCCTCATTACATACACCGATAGTACCATAATGGTGGCCCTCAACTTGACGGTCTCATCAAATACTTTTTCACGCCCCGCTTAAAGGATTGTAGGAGGAAGGAAACACGTTTCTTAAGATTTCTTAAGATGGAAGTGTCTATTTGTAATATTCCATTTTAAGAGACAGTGGGCGTTTTATGATCTATTCACAAACATGTCTACTCAATCAGATTATTTACAATGTTTTGACTAAGTTACATAGTAGAGCAAACACTTAATTGCGAAGCCTATTTTGTCAGCATAGCTTTTATCATGGGCTTTATTATAGAGCACTGATAAAAATTCTTTGTGTAAACACTTAGAACAATGCAAATATATAATATCTACGTTCATAATATTTGCACTGAGCAAGCATCCAACCCGCAGCCCCTGAAGGAGCACTGTCAGCTTTTGTCAACAAGTCTGCGCCAGAATCTCGGCTTTCAATCAACGGGCCTCGATTCTGCTAAAGACAAACCACTGATATATCACTGACACTAAAAATGCCATTTAATTGTAGACTTTATTGTTATCATGTTAAAGTCTAAAGTCAAATGATATGTTGTAGAGCGAATGAAATAGTTAAATGAATTCTTTTCATTTGATTTTAGACTTTAACTGTATAACGGTAAAGTCTACAATTAAATAGCATTTTTAGAGTTTCAGTGGTATTAAAGTGGTTTGCCTTTAGCAGAATCGAGGCCCAGGGTGTACGGTTTGGAGGTGACAGTAACTAAACATACTGTACTAATATTATAAAGCTAAAGAGTTTATTTGTTTAGTTTAACGCGCTAAACTCAGGAACTACTGGTTTTAATTGTAAAAATCTTTCTGTGTTAGATAGCCTATTTATTGAGGAAGGTAACAGGCTGTATAACTAACTAGCTGTTGCCCGCGGCTCCGCCCACGTGGTTTTCGAATTCCTTAATTTTTTGAGAACAAATTATAGCCTATGTTACTCCCAGATATTGTAGCTTTCTATAGGTGAAAGAATTATTGAAATCGGTCCAGTAGTTTCGGAGCCTATTCGAGACAAACAAACAATCAAATCTTTCCACTTTATAATATTAGTATAGATAATAAATTATCATCACGCGACTACCGAGGAGAGCGGAGCAATAATTATAAATATAAACAAAATGGGTGCACATTTTGCAAGTTTATGGGTATTCTATACAGAATAAATGATTTTTGACTTTGACTTTGAAGGGAGGAGGAAGGGGGGGGGGGGGATATATCACGGGGGAAGCCACAAGGCATAGCTAATGTAAGAATAATTTCTATAATATTATTCAAATATCTTCAAGCTACAATCAAAACAAACAGAAGTTTTTCATCAAATACAAAACATAAACATATTATTATTTATACATTTTCCTCAGCGTAATTGCCATGCAAAACAATTATTTGCTGTTAGAGCAATTCCCACCTTATCACGAAGATATAAAGCTGTATTTTGTATAGCAGTAAGATGCTCTAGTTTTCCTTTATAATGTAATTCATCCCGGTTGCCTGGCAACGTGTATTGCATCGCAGATCCATAGATGCATAGGAAGCTATTACTTACATTTTCTGTGTTCTAAAGTTTTGATAATTTTTAACCGACTTCGTAAAAGGAGAAGGTTCTTAATTAGAGTGCTTACATATTTTAGGTATGTTCGAGCATAATTGTTTTATTATACAGAACTAACTACACCTACCAGGCTGAGGTATCACCCTCACACAGTACAATCAATTTCACCAAGAACCGGACGGTTCCGTGCCTCTTTTATTCGCCACACTATAAAGACTTGGAATTCTTTACCAGCGCATGTTTCCTTCCTCCTATAGTCCTAAGCGGGACGTGAAAAAGCATTTGATGAGGCCGTCAAGCTGAGGGCCGCTTCTGCAGCTCTACCTACCGGTGTAGGTATGTAGTGGTGACCCCAGTCCTGAGACTTTATCTTTAGCTTACCATCAGGCGAGGTGAAGTCATTTTAACGTGTCCTGTATAAAAAAAATTGGAACATTCCCCTCTCTCCCCACCCGCCCAGCCAGGCTCGGCAGCGCTAGTGTGACACCCCTATTCTTGCTATTTTGAAAGATGTCCCCGGTGGTTATTTTCCTGCTGATACACGCTTAGATACTAACTACTAGAATGGCTGATAACAATCGCCAGTATGGCAGATAAGTGGTGACTTTCAGTGCTCCTTTGCACACCATCTACTTTCAATATTAAGCCTATTTTTTTATAGTCTAGAACTCAAGACTCTAGAGGAAAACATCTAAAAGTTAATACACATACACACATACACTTTTATATAAGTACATCCTCCTTCCTCATCATCACAGCCTTGAACAGCCATTTCGGAATCCTTCCAACGAAATTTTTTTTTTACACTACTTAGATGGCAGACAAGAACACGGCCCACATTCCTGATGTTCCACACGTCCATAGGCCACGGTGACCGCTTCCCATCAGGGCCTCGATTCTGTAAAATAAACCACTGTCAGGCCACAGACACTTCAAAAAATATCATTTAATTTTGGACTATGTTGTTATCAACTTAAAGTCTAAAATTAAATGATATTTTGTAGAGCGAATGAGAAGTTTAATGAATTCTTTTCCTTTGATTTTAGACTTTAAATATACAGCGATAAAGTCTACAATTGAATAGCATTTTTTAGAGTGTCAGTGGTGTGACAGTGGTTTGCCTTTAGCAGAATCGAGGCCCAGGTGGGTCGTGTGCTTGTTTGCCACTTCAGTAGTAAAAAACCTACTTTAATGCTAATAATGAGTCCTAACGTACCTTTCTCTCTCATATTCTTCGTAATCGGACAAGAAGTATTGTGTCACAGCCTTGCTTATCGATTAGTTCCTAATCTTGTTTATTGATAGTTGGCAGTTAACAGGCTTCTTGATAACGCACTCGATATTATTGTGCGAGTCCTTTATATAGAACTAGCTTCCGCCCGCAGCTTCACCCGCGTGGGAGTCGGTATCGCTACCAAGTCTATTTAACGAATCTCCACTTCGATCTTTGTCTCGTGAGAGCAAAAAAAATGTATTTATTTACGACATAGGTAACATTGAAACCTGTAAATTTATCAGTATTTCATTACAATATTCTTCTTCTTCAACCTAGCGTTTATCCCAGTCGCATCCAAAGTTTTCACCTCGGAGTCTGGGGTCCGCTTTACCAGTCTTAACTGCGGATTTGGCTGGACCTCGATATTTTCCGTGAAGCGACTGCCATCTGACCTCCACAACCCAATGGTGTCATTAGGCGATATCGAAGCATTGCAGCTAGACCGTTGTTGTTGGAATTTTTAGGGCTCCAACTACCCGTAACGACTGCTATAGATATTTATGTTTTTTTTTTTACAATATTATGCATGTATTATACATATAAACCTTCGCCTTGAATCACTCTATCTATTAAAAAATTAGTTGCGTAGTTTTCAAGATTTAAGCATACAAAGGGACGGACAGACAGCGACAGTGACTTTGGTTTTATACTATGTAGTGACTACGCATGTAAACAAGGATAGGTACGCAATGTAAATATCAGACGATCATGTGGTTTGTGATTTTGTGTTTTTTACCGGCATTGAAATCGACGGAGTCCCATTTTAAACTAGTGGTTATTTTCGTAAACAAAGTTATTCTTTCAATTATGAACCGATTTAAAAAAAGGAGGAGGTTCTTTATTTAGTTGTATTGTTTATTTATTGGAGGAAAAACATCAACAACATCCATCAACCCGCATTAGGCCAGCGTGTGTGGATTAAGGTCTAAACCCTCTCAGCTCTCTCGTTAGAAGAGAGGAAACCCGTGCATGCCGTGCCCAGCAGTGGGATATAAATGGGTTGCTATTGTTATTATTATTTTCTTTATTTTTGTTACCTACCTCGAAACTTTCGACTGGGTGCTTATGGTTCCCGTGAGGCCCCATTTCAATATAGTCCAGTTGAAGTAGGTAGTTTTTTTGCAAGAATGTTTTTTTTTTAAATTTGAATTTTAAATTGACTTGGACATTAGCAACACTGCTTGCATCTTTTAGCTTATTGTGAAATCTAGGTTGTAGAACGATCTCTAGCCTTTATAAACGCAGGCCGAATAGCAGATGATGATACGGGATTTGTGACCCATATAAATGTTAAAATTTCCATCTGAGTTTTCTCCTTTATCGCCAAATCGACGCCAAGCTATTACCGTTCTCTGAGTATTATCAAACATAAGTTGCGAGTATCCAAAATAAATCTCGCACTTGACCGCATTTTGAGCTGTACATTCACATGTCGTTGACTTTTGCATTTAAAAATAAATATTGCGACGCGGCCAGAGTACATATTCATAGACACAGAATATAGAATCAAGAGGAAGTGCACCGTAGTAGCACCGAACTGACTAAAACCACACATCGCCATCTTGGTTCTTAGGACGCCGAGGTGTAAGATTACCCTTAAGGTATTTCTTTCGCACGAGGGAAATGCTATATGTGCAAGGGAAATGCTCTATGGGCCACCTTACACCTTGGCGTCAGAAGACCCTAGACGGCGTGCGGTTTTAGTCGGTAAGAGTCCGTATCCATGAGAATTTTCGCACGGAAAAAAAGGTATTTCTTTCGAAATCCGCCTGATCCAACGACATCTACGATTTCGAGATGCCCCCCTCGGGTTTCGGAACTACGGTGTCCCCTTCTCTGATAGAGGACGGGGGAGTGGGGCATCGCACCGCCACTGTAGACTACTTCTGCTAGGGTGACAGGTGGTTCCACCTGTCACTCCAAGGCCTGCGCTCATGGAGTACGAAGGTCATCATCATTCTCTTAGCAGTATCATATCCTGTGTGTGGCCTTATCAAATGCTTTTTTCCCCCGCTTAAAGGACCCGGGACTATAGCAGGTTCTGTTCTAAACGGCTCTAACAATATACATAGAAATCACTGCATATAAAACATTCACATTCATAATATCATTCGGTATTCTACCAACCATAGATAAACCAACACTGAACTATTTATTCTCTGTTAGTTGTCGTATGTTGCTATTATTATCTGTGCTCGAATTAACCTATTTACTAAACTTCCGCAGTGGTCGCCCTTCGCTAACAATTACATTCAAATCATAGAAAAAAAACTCTTTGTGTACTTATACGTACTTTTACATAGAGAAAAATACTTTTTGGTGTTCGTTCCGAATCATTCGAATGCCAATTTTACCAGCGCACGTGTTTCCTTCCTCCTACAGTCCCGGATCCTTTAAGCAGGGCATGAAGAAGCATCTAATAAGGCCGCTGAGTTTCTTGTCGGAGTCTTCTCAGGTCTGGGCCGCGTTACGAACCATTTCGAACCAACTAACAAATAGAAGCAAACGGTGGTCCATTTGCTTCTATTTTTTAGATGGTTTTGATTTTGACGTTTTGTAAGTTCCGCATGTTTTGACTTTGACTTTGGCCATCAAGCTGTTGCACTATCGGTGTATACAATGCTGACCCCCATTCCTGAGACTTTACCTTTAGCTTATCATCAGGTGAAGTGAAGTCATATTAACATGTCTAAAATAAAAAAAAATCTCGGTCGCATCCGAGGTATTCAACTTGGAGTCCAGGGTTCGCTTATTCCATCTCCTCCTTTTGGTTTGCCTTACACGGCTATTGTGGGAGCGGCTGTCATATGATCTCCGAACCCCATAAGAAAAGGCGCACGAGGTTCTGGTTTCCTCTTATTGATGAGAGGTCAGACGACAGTCACTCCCACAAATGCCGACTTACAATTTTTTTGTACGGGAATTCCCACAGATATCCCCTGAGACCAAGTGGGTATGGTTTATCGACCTCGAACCGACTAAAACCGTACGCTGTCTAGGGTCTCTATAAATGCCGAGGTGGTGGCCAGGCTGGCCCTAGACCATCTACAGATTTGAGATTGCCCATGTAAAGTAATGTAGTGAAATTAAATGTAATGTACTGCAAATTTTGGACGCAACTGAGAACTCCCTATGAGTTTGATGAATAGTGTTGTTCCATCAACAAAGTATGTTAACCGTTGGCGTTGATCGTTGATCAAAAACAAACAACGCTTCCTCAAGAATGTCTACGTCGTTGACGGGCAGTAGTCGGTGCAACAACATTTATATTTTATGACGTCTCATAAACAATTCTACGAATGAATTTTAAATTATGCAATAGAAGCAGGACTCTAGATTTTGTCATCGATTTTTTTATACTACTTAGGTGGCAGACACGCACACGGCCCACCTGATGCGAAGCGGTCACAGTGGCCTATGGACGTGTGCAACTTCTGGAGTGTCACAATCGCGCTGCCGACCCTGGAGGGAGGGGGGTTGATTGAGAAGTTTGGGGGAGTCGGAGGTGGGGATTGGGGAGATGGGGAGGGGAGGTTGATAGCTCTGGCTATCCTACTTACCACCGGGCACACAACACGATGGTTATTATGGGGCGGTGTCGTGTTCCATCTCCGTCAAATCATGGGAATCGATATCGATGACGTCATGGGAATCATATAGTGATAAGGCTCGTCGTAAACTTCATCGTTTCGATCGCAAAATCCCTATGCCATTGGAACGATTCGGTTCACGATGAGCATTATCATTAAATGGCTTACACAGGCTGTCCATCAATCCGACATAAATAGTGCCAATAGCTCGCCCCTTGCTCAATATGTAGTACCAAAAAACATGCTCGGCGAAAAGTAGGTGTTATTCATGTATTATGTTGATGTTGCACACGTCTATAGGCAATGGTGACCGTTTTCCATCAGGTGAGCCGTGTACTTGTCTACCACCTAAGTGATATAAAAAAGGGACTTATTTAAAAACAGTAGGTAACTATCTACTATTTATTATTATCAAACAATTTTCTAAGAAATTATATTAATTTAGAACGAATATTATCTATCAATAATGAGATTGCGATCAAAGATAACTAAACTCTATTGAATCTCGTGATGAAAGCCCAGTTTAGTTGAACTTGAACCTAATTATTTTTAGCGGTGGAAAGTATAATTTAAAATAGATAACCTAGGTATAAACTATGTTTATTAACGTAACGTAACGATCTCAATTATGCTAACCAGACAGAGCTAGAATGCGTTTTACTGCGCCTAGATCTCTGTTTAGCTATTTTTGCAAATGGCACGATTCTTTTAAACATTATAATACATTTTTGAAAATAGAACGATTCTTTTAAACATAATAGTTATTCTATTCATCAAAATAGAATGATTCTTTTGAATATAATAATTTTATTGTTGAAAATTGAACAATTCTTTATAAAAATATTAGAACGAGTACCTACATACTATTTTAGAAAATGGATTGACTTTTTTAATTATAAGTTCTATTTTTGAAAATGGAACGTTTACAAAATTTATAAACGAATTCTATAATCATGGTTACATATAATTATTATAATCATGAAAAATAGTTCCAGTGGCAGTCTGTAGTTCGTGACCTAGCCCTATTTTTAATCAAGTCCACTATAGGTACTATACTATGTTTACTATATTTGGTGCAAATTTTGTGACTATTCAGACACCAGTCACGCTATCCTGACACACGCTTTCTGAATGAAAATGCTAGTTTCTTCTAGTTCTTTCTAGCTAGACTTGATACTGAATTGCTAAAATTAAGTACTACGAGTATACTTACATAACATACATAAACTCAAGCCTATATCCCCGAAGGGGTAAGCAGAGGTGCTAGCACCCACATTTCGCCAGTTTATGTTTAGGTCCCAATGTAGTAGGTGGCAAGCCTATACAGGGTGAATTTTTCAAAAGGGATTGGATGGCCAAATCCGAAACTATAAGGAATAGCGAAAAATGCTCAAAGGAGTCACGAGCCCGATTTTGATGAAACTTAAAACCTCATCATTAGATTTTTGAAAAACCAATAATCCTAGCCAGGAATCGAACCTGTTGATTTTGAAAAAAAAAACACACCCTATATTATTACACCATGCGACAGTGTTGCTATTAAGGATCTTATTCTGGGAAGTAATGACATACCGCAAACTAAAGGAAAGAGCTCATCTTTAACAAAATACATTTTATTTTTCTTACATTAACTGATTAATTGTTCAAAATGTAGACCATTGTTTTCAATACATAATCGCATTCAATATTAGAATGTTGTTGATTCCGTTTAGAATATTCTCCAAAGAACGTTAAGTTTCAAGTCATCAACTGTATCTCTGTACATACGTGTCTTTGTAAATTTCGTTTTTGACATATCCCCAGAGAAAGTAATCTAAGGGAGTAAGATCCAGGGATCTCGCTGGCCAAGGCACAGGACCATGCCTTACAATAAAATTGTCGTCAAACTGCTGAATCAAAATCTCTTTTACGGTTATTATGGGCTGGAGCTCCATCTTGTTTAAAAAAAACATCAATCATTATAATCATTCTGAGTATAATTTAAAACACGGAATAGTTACGATCTTTTTTGGGATTTTGAACGAAACAAATAGGTACGTGAAACATGAATTTTATTAAATTCCAAATTTTCCTTAAATTTGCCGTATATCATTACTTCGCAGAATTTGTTCCTTAACAGCGACACTATCGCATGGTGTAATAATAAAGGGTGTGTTTTTTTTTTCAAAATCAACATGTTCGATTCCTGGCTAGGATTATTGGTTTTTCAAAAATCTAATGATGAGGTTTTAAGTTTCATCAAAATCGGGCTCGTGACTCCTTTGACCATTTTTCGCTATTCCTTATAGTTTCGGATTTGACCATCCAATCCCTTTTGAAAAATTCACCCTGTATACGAATTTATACGAAAAAGTACGAGTATACTCACCTAAAATATTTGATGAGTTCCCCAAATATTTCAAGTATTCCATTACCATAACTGGATTTTGATAAAAATGGGTTTAATCTGAAAGTTGGAAAGTCAACCTTTCAAATGAAAAAATATAATTTCTTAATCGCTTCATAAAATGTAGAGTTTTGGTGGCTCTTCTAAGATCTTCGAGACCAAGTCAACCTCACCTGCAAGCCGATTTACGGACGAGAATTTCTTCTTGAGGTTGGAATAATTGCTCCCGTAAAAGCTGAGTAAACCATATCAAAAGGAGAACAAGAAGCGGTTCCTAAACTTTGAGATAGAAGCTTTGGGTACAAGCGGGAAGTGCCATTATCTATCTAAGTATTATTTATATTACAAAAGAAAGTCGTGTTAGTTACACTATTTATAACTTAAGAACGGCTGAACCGATTTGGCTGAAATTTGGTGGAGAGGTTGCGGGGCACAGCTAGTTACTTATATAACAAACTTCGTACAAATGACGCAAAATTTCACTTCATTAGTCTGGCTGGGGATTTTTTGGACGCAAACTTGCGTCACTTCAGAGGATAAATTTTTAGTTTTATGAAAGGTTTAGGACTAAAGATCGATAACCTGGTAGATGTTGGTAGCTTAGTGATTAAGGAAGGTCCTGGGTTCGAATATTGGTCATCATTACACTACCAATGTGAATCCATTCCTAACACAAGCGATTTAGCTTAGCTGGAGGAATTAGCAGGTTTACTAACAATCCCTATTAATTAGTAACATAAATTACTAGTAAACCTGCTTCGTTCTTTTAAAAAAATATAAAAAAGGTAAGCTACTTCTGAGAGTGACTGTCTACTTAAGTAGGTTGGCGTTTTCGGAAATCACAGTCTCTTGCCAAGTTGCAAAGAAAACAAAGCGAAGTTCAATGCACGCTAAGGGACTGTGGCTTTTTACTACGTGCGTACATATTTACATCTATTAATATAGGTAGATTAACATTATTTAGGTCGAATTTCACAAGTGAAAATAATTGCTTTTATATTCAAATAAACTGGGTTTCAGGTGTTGAAGCAGGATTCATATAGGGACTAAGATCAATTTTAAACTTATACTAAACAATGTTACCTACTTACTTAAATATTGCGATTTATTCAACGGATTTCATTTCGATAAAAAGTGTGAAATTTAAAAGTAATAATATTTTTAAAAAACAAACCTAAACAAAAGCTCCTACAAATTACTTGCTTAATGAAGAGTCATAATTACCTACCTAACTGAAATTAAACTGATTAAAATTGATAAAATTAAAATAATTTAAAAAGACAAAAGGGGGCAGGATTACCTACATAGTTACCTACCTAACGTTAAAACCATGTTAAAACCTTATAGGTTAAAACAAAGCTAAAATAATTATAGATGTCGAACAATTATTAAGATTTTTAAATTTCAAAAAACGCATTTACAAATCGTAATCGAAATTAAAAAATCGTAGATGCATTTGATTTTTGATTCCTATCATACTCTGAAAATCGCTCTTAATTTCAGTTTTATTATGATCACAATAAAATAAAACAACTTACTTGTCATCACAACTCACAGCATAGCCCGTCAAAAATATAAACAAAAATGTTTTCATTTTCACTATCACTATGGAAAACACATTTATTAATTTCCATAAATATACATGTATTTATAACTCACAATGTTCACAAATAAATTGTTCAAAAATATAAAACTTTTAATAAATTATTAAAAAGAAAATATCGTTTTTGTAAAAGATTGTTTCGCGCCAAATTGTTTACGCGCGTAGTGAACTAGTGATGTACGACACCACGCGAAGCGCGCTCTCGACTCCACGTGCGAGTCGATTATGACAATAAAATACTATGGTTGATTGACGCTCAGCGGCCGTAGTATGGATGTTGTGATGCGTTTCTCGCACTTTATATCGGCAAGCCTGTGCTCCAATGCAATTATTGTTATCACTAAACAATGGCCTGGTTAAATTAATGATTCCATAAAAGACTCGAAAAGGATATTTGCAATTTTTATTTACTTGAAAGTGAAACCTTACATTATAAAAACTTCAAAATTACTTATTGCATAGGTGCTCAAAAACGTTGTAATGAAAAATCTATGCTTTTTAATTGATATTTTGAAGATACTTTTAAATCTAGAAAATCTGATAAAGTAGGCAGGAACGTACCGATAATTGCATTTCACTAACTATACTTCTCGATGATTTTTGATCTACTAATACTACTAACTACTACTAAGTATACTAATTGCTTTGAAATTTCATTGAATATACCTACTACTCGATCTCGCGCTATAGCACACCACCTAAAATAGTCATGATGTTATTATAAAAATACTGAAGACATTATTGCAGACTAGGCGCTCGGGACTGGAGGCTGAACATTATTACGGAGACTCGCAGGCATTCTGAGACATTGAGAATTCTAGACGCAGCCCTGCACGTATTGTTCTAGACAAGAAAGAAGTCAGTAAAATATTTTCAGATGATCTAATCGGAACACTCGTCACCGTAGAGGAGATAAATATTGCCAAACAGGCTGCGTCTCTACGTAAGTTGTCTACTTTTTCTGAATAATTTTCTTAAGTTTTCTGTCTGTAAAAACCTTCTAAAACAATAGGGAGTAGCAAATATGTTTGTTTAGTGTGCAACTCTCCTTAGTCAAGTGCACTAAGAAGTACTGAAATCAGAATCGCACCGGTTCCAATACCAGTTCACCCACGGCGTGTATTACAACTGCTAACCAACATGTGTTAGGAACACAATAAAATTCATTCAATCAAATCACAATCGACCTCTCTTCTTGGAAGGGCGATAACACGGGTATACCTATCTAGCACCATCCAGCCAAGAAAAGATAGGTATTTATTACTACAATGACGCACTAAGTAAATATGTAAGGCACGTGTAAGGGGACAGGTAATATCAGGGTCAACCTTCAAGGCTTCAAAACATACTCCGATAAAATTGGTGATGTATAGAAAAAATGGCAGGACACAAACAATCGAAACCGGCGGGCTTGAATGGAAAGTATAATCATAGTAGATGTAGCTTGTTATGTATGTAAGGACAGATGTACAGCCTATCCTTCCATCACGGGGAAGACTGATTCCGTTGATAAAAAGTAGCCTTCGGCCTATTCTTGATGATACTCTACCTGTGTACAAAATCGCAGCTATTTATAGCGTCAATTTGTGAAAAAATTAGAATAAAAAATACAATTATACATATATAAGCGATACTTTAGTACTTTTACACTTCTTCACGCTATAATTTAACAATTAATATTTTAGTTTTAATGGCTGTGTTAGTTACAAGAGCATAAAAAAAGCATTTTGTTTTTCTGATCATACATTTTCTTAGAAGTTCAAATAATCATCAAGACAACTTTTTTTGACGCATCGTACAACACTAGAGAAAGCCATAAATATTTTATCAATTTGTTTTTTTTTTTTACTTAAGAATTTGATTCTATATTTAATATTTTTTCTTGACTCTATATTTTAATCGCTCAGTTTAATCGTTACCTTCTTAATGTATAGTAACTTTCTGGCCTAAATAAAATTTGATAATTTGACGCTGTGACCTTCAGCATCTTATTTTATTGCAAGTAAAGAATTTAATCGCACATTCCTAGGCGTCGAGTTCCTGAGTAATAAAGATCTCATAGGCCACATTTTTACATCGTTAAGTAGTGGTCACAATCTTTTGTATGTTAATCAAATAAAATATCATTAATAATACCTATACACCTCCAGACTGTGGGGGGACCGTTGTACAGGCTACTGAGTAGGCGTCTGTATTGAACCTACTAAGATCATTTGTTATTCAACAAACAAGCCTGTCCCTTTGATAATATTAGTAACAAGTTGAATTAATACAATTAGTAGGACAATGTGTAAGAAGTTGGCAACACTAGTCTTTATTAACGAGATTAAGTACATACTTATACCTATTTCTTAAAGGTGTTTTAAGTGTTTAAATTCCGTAGTCTCTGTTGTTGTGACGTCACGTGTCGTCAAATGTTTGTTCCCACTGCCAGATATCAATCATCGGTCTAACAAAGAAGTGCGTCGCGTTCATTTTACTCTGAACACTAGGTCTTTGCCCTTCACTACTTACTGGTATTTTTTTCTGAGAAAGCTTCGTTCCATACATGCAACCTCATGCAACATACATTATTTGAAATTTTGAGAATCGTTCGTGAAGTGAATCGATGTCGGCCCTTGGACCTTGGTCTTTTGGAACTTGAGCGCTTTAGAGTTCTACAAGTACCTACCAATAAAAATGTTATGGGGACATTTTGTATTATCAATACTAGCCTATGGCCGCGACTCCGCGCGCGTAGACGTCGGTTTTCCTGTTTTTAGAACCGGAGACATAGTCAGACATATTTAATATACGTAAGATTTTAAGTCTGACTAAGGCTTTTTAATAAAAACAAACTGCATCAAAATCCGTTCAGTAGTTTTTGCGCCCAGCGTGCACAAATCGACAAGAATTCCAAAAAAAATACTGGTCGGAGGCAGGAGCTCCTTTTCGTTTGCTGATCCATGTTCTCCACTCTAGGACTTGTTTACTCCTTCGGCAGATGTGGCCAGCAGTTTTGCCACTTCAGCTTGCTTATTCAGCGTGCCATGTCAGTAAGTTTAAATTCTTTATCGAATAACTTAATTACGAATCGAATCCTACAAAGTTATATGAATGTATAATGTTTAAAAACCAATTCTGACTCCAAATTAATGTTGTATTATGATTTACAATGAACTGATAAGGCTACTTAAAATTCTGGTCCCAAGTCCTACTGAATGCCTATCACGTACTTTCGTGTTTATACCATCGCCTACTGCCATCAGAATCAATGATTTTGTTACAATGTATGAGAAATTTTTCACTTAGGATATGTAAAGGATGACAATAGGAAATTTTAGGGACTCTTTGGCTATTATTGAAAAAAAAACAATAACACCACGGCCCGTTATCTGCGACTTTAGGTTAGGTTAGGTTAGGTTATCCTGTTCCTGCAACTTAGGAGAACCTATACCGGGGATAAAAATTAGCCTATGTGTTGTTTCAAACTGTAGTCTATCCCTGTACCAAATTTCAACCAGATCCGTTCAGCGGTTTGAGTATTTTCGATGGAGTAACAAATATCCAAACATCTTTACAAAATTTTGTAGAGTTGATAGAGTTATTGATGTATTTGACTTTAAATTGACATGGTCATACATCTTAATATATATAAATCTCGTGTCACAATGTTTGTCCTCAATGGACTCCTAAACCACTTAACCGATTATAATAAAATTCGCACACCATGTGCAGTTCGATCCAACTTGAGAGATAGGATAGTTTTTGAAACGGATTTCGACATCCACGCGGGCGGAGCCGCGGGCAACAGCTAGTTACTATTATATAAATTATCATACAAAAAACAAACGAACAAACATTTTAAATATCCTATTTATTATAATAGTAATGATGTATGATCTATTGAACAAGGGTATCTAGGTCAAAAGCACTCGAAACCGACGACCTTACATGAAAGGTTTAGAAATCTCGTGAACAGTGTGTAGACATTTAGATGGTGGGCTGTTTCGTCTGCCTACCTCGGAGGAAGAAAGGCGTGATTATATCTGTATATAGGTATAACACTTCCCTGGAAGTAAGACTGTTGGCTTACAGGTCAATGCATTGTATATAAAATACTAAGAAAACAAACACCACGTATCAACAACATTTTTCCCAAGGTTAAGCTGATAATCCCAGTCAGCGATTTGTACGGAAGCTGTTTCTTGGTGTTCATTACTCACACAATGAGTCATCAATAAGCCACGATTGGTTGCGCAGGCGCTGCTGTGGAACAGTCAGCATCAAAAGTTGCTGAACTTTCCGGGTCCTTACTGTGTGACGTAGATGGGTTCCTTATTTATTTAGACTTTTAGTAACCCGAACGAAACGTGGCATACGTTTTCAAATGTGAGTGAGTCCATATAGTAGAAGTAGTGTAGTTGACAATGGGCAAGCCATGCTTGGAGTTTCTATGTAGGATGTGGCATAGAAGTAAGTGCTTACGACTGCTAGGCTGGTGGAAGCGAGTATGAATCCCGCGCATTTTTCGGTGGTGGAGGGGTGAGCTCTGGATATCGGCGTGTACTACCTCCGCCGTAATGCAAATATTTGTATGCATGAATATGCCTACTTGCATTGGTCTGGATGTACCTATCCATTTACTATGTATGTGTTTGTTGTTTGTTTAATACAAAATATATGAATCGATGCGGATAAAACACATTTTAGACCCATAACACCACAAAAAGTCTGCAAATTAATTTACTTAGTAAATTGAAATACTTTTCATGTCGACTGTACGTAGCATGTATTTGCTGAATCTGTTATAGGAAGTAATGATCGCAATTACTCACGATAATTCATACGGCTCTATGGAATTTGTAGACCTGTCATAACCAAATTCATCTGTTTCACCAAGTCCGAGTGTTCACCACAACCACCAGAGCTCAATATAACAATACATAAGTGCCAACGTATTTTCAACGCAGTGTACATACATTCTCTGAATCTTTTTTCCAACTCAGTTGGGGTCGGCTTTCCAGTCTAACTGTGATACGGCTGAACTTCGATATTTTCCGTGGAGCGACTGCCATCTGACCTCCACAACCAATGGTCATTATGACCAATGGTGATATCGAAGTTCCAAGTTAGACTGGTTGGACTTTTGTGGGCTCCAACTACCCGTAACGGCTGCCATTGACTTTATATTTAGTTCAACTTACGTCGCTTCATTCTTGTTGATGGACCAGGTGTTGGGTTTTCATCGTCTTCAATACCGATTAAAATATCGATGACGGAAGTTTTTTCGGCATCATTGACGATGGGATCATCAGGATGTATGTATGTATGTATGTATGTATGTCCATTTCTTTGGCACGGCCTACAGCCTAAACGGCTTGACGGATTTTGACATGCGAGGTATCATTTGATTCGTCGTGATTGTGTGAGTGACACCAGGAATATTAAAATTCCTAGAAAATCAAAATGGCGGACTTTTGGCGCCAAAATGAAAATTTTGAAAATTTGTCTTGCACGCTCTACAGCCTGAACTGCTTGACGGATTTTGACAATCAAGGTGTTGTTTGATTTGTCGTGATTGTGTGACTGACACCAGGTATATTAAAATTTATAGAAAATAAAAATGGCGGATTTTTGGAGCCACAAATATTTGATCGCGATGGATGCAAAAAATGCTGAACGGATTTCGATGCGGTTTTATTTGTTTAAAACGTCTTGGTCAGACTTAAAATCTTACGTTTGTTTGATTGCAATCGGTTGAGTAGAACCAGAGATATGAGCAAAAATATAATAATTTAAGGTTGAATTTCGGTGATGTCCCTTCACTACTTGAACATTATTAACTCCATAAAAGATATATTTATACTTTATTATTATCCGAGCAGCTATGTAAATAACTAAAAAATAAAAAATAAAAAAAAATAATTTAAAGATCTAGATCCATTGAAATTAGATTGGCTGTAAAATAATGGATCCCGACTGTTCAGTTGTTATGTTTCTAGACCAAATTAATCTAAGTGCTTGTTTTTTTTTTCTTTTTAGTTTTTAGGCAGTCGGGTTTTTTGATCTTTAAATTATTTTTTTATTATACAACTTAGGTAGCAGACAAGCACACATCCTACCTGATGGGAAGCGGTCATGGGAAGCGGGAGGAGGTTGGGGGGATTGGGCATTTACTATTTTTTTAAGGTATTGCTAAGTAAGATGTTTTTTTTTGTTCTATGGCTAAGCCAGTGTTAGTCTGTTTAAGAACGTGTGAAGTATATCAACTTAAACACATTTTAATCTTGTTGTTGCAAGGAGGGTAGTTTTGTTTTCCAAACTCTCACGTATTACGTGATCGTATGTGGAGAAAAAACCATGCTCCTAAAGTATGCCTACATGCATAAATGCATAACATCACATACCTATATTTAGATCTAATATTTAATTAGACATGAGAACTTGTTATGAAAAGAGTATAAATATAAATATAAATATTCTACGACATTCTACACATCGCTCCCTAGACCCAAAGTAAGCTAGTTTAACTAGCTTGTGTTATGGGTTCTAGAATGTTGATAAACATACTTTATATACTTTTTTTGTAAATACATACTTATTATTACACAGAAACGCCCAGACCAATGCAAATAGACATATTCATTTTCATGGATACAATATTTGCACTGAGCGGGAATCGAACCCGCGCATCCTGCGTAGCAGTCGCATGCACTACCGCTACACCATAGTGGCCGTCAACATGTACAACAAAAAGCGATGGTAGCTTGCGTGTTGTATTCCCGCTGGTAAGTAGGGTAGCCAGAGCTCACTGTACCTCTCCTTCCCCCTTCTAGCCCTCCCACCTTCCCTTCAGGGCAGGCAGCGCGTGTTTGGCACCCTTAGTGTTGCACACGTCCATAGGCCATGGTGCCACTTCCCATCAGGTGGGCCGTGTGCTTGTCTGCCACCTACGTAGTATAAAAAAAGCTGAATGGATAAGTACGCGGCCTCTTCTCAGAGGTATCGAGTTCGAAGCCGGCCGGACAGTACCAATGTGAGTTTCGTTTCGTTAAATTTATATGTGCTAATCACATGATTACCATCTGCTGATGGTGAAGGAAAAACATCGTGAGGAAACCCACATGTCCTAAAAGAAATTCTAAGGATATGTCCGATCCATCAACCCGCATCAGGCCAGCGTGTGTGGATTAAGGCCTAAACCTTCTCAGCTCTCTCGTTAGAGGAGAGGAGACCCGTGCCCAGCAGTGGGACATTAATGGGTGCTATCATTTGTTATTTCCGCGACGGCAACTGACGGTTTTTCTAAGTACGGCAATTAATGATATCCTGTTATTCTTCTAATAGGCCAGCGCAGTTAGCTTCAAAAATGACAAAAACGGAATAAATTAACTACAGCATGAGACCTTGGCAATAAAAGGAAATAGGTGCCCTCGTACCGTGCCAACAATTCCATCAAGAACTAAGCAGTTCGGTGCCTCTTTTCTTTGCCGCACCATAAAGACCTGGTATTCTTTACCAGCTCACGTGTTTCCTTCCTCTTACAGTCCCGGGTCCTTTAAGTGGGGCGTGAAAAAGCATTTGATGAGGCCGGCAAGTTGAGGGCCACAATTATGACACTGTCGGTGTATATAATGCCTTTCCTGAGACTTTACCTTTAGCTTACCATCAGGCGAGGTGAAGTCATATTGACGTGGCCGATATAAAAAAAGTAGCAAAAATAATGGAAAAATAAATTAAACTCAATTTGAAGTACGGGCTATTATTTATAACGGTGGGTACGGGTGGGCGTGAAATAGGCAGCATTTTAAGCGTGAAAATTATTTTCAGGGAAACTTTAGACTTCCTATCAAATAAAGTTGAATACAAAAGTTTTGTTTTCTTTTCAAAAGTGTGTCTTTGACTTTTATTTTGACCGTTATTTATTCGAAAATAAATTCATTTTATTTTCGAATAAAAAAAGAAAAATAAAAAGAAGAAAAAAAAATATTGAAAAAAAGAATTCAGCAGTTTTCGCGTAATTTATGTTCAAACAAACAAACTCACTTCACGTTTATAATAGTACTTAAAAAGGATAAAAGTGGATCACCCTACATATTAATACAGGAAGCATAAAATTTTCCTACAAAACTATATAATGATAGTAACTATTACACAACGCCCTATATAAATTGACACCTACTTTTAAGTACATTTGCGATATTTTAATATCGATTTCCGTACTTAATGTGAACACAGAGATCATTAATAACTGGTTTTTAACTGCACTGCTGGCAAGCGCGTGATAAGTTTTACAAGGTTATCGAAAAAGTTGGTTAGCGGAAAGTGTGCTTTATGTTGCTAGAATAAGGATTGTTTTGATAGCACACGTAATTTGGTGGTTTCAATTAGCTGTTTTATTGCGAATAATTGAGTCATTGACACATTGAAGGCAAATACAGTAAGTCAATTATACTCAATATAATAGCTAATTAGGAAAGTAGGACGCCCCCCAGCACGATGGACGGACGACCTGAAAAGGGTAGCTGGGATAAACTGGATGCGCAAGGCGGAGGATCGGGTGCTATGGCATACATTGGGAGAGGCCTATGTCCAGCAGTGGACTGCGATAGGCTAATTGATTGATTGATTTAATCAATATTGACTTGGCATACTGAATGTGGGTTACTTGTGGTGAATTAACGGTTTAGATGTTGTTGTTTTTCTTGATTTATTATTTATATCTTACTTTCTCTACCTCTCTGATCAATTAAGGCCGGTGTAACCATTTAATAAACCAAGGTCGAGAGGTCAGACACCAGTCGCTCTCTAAAAATCACATGAACTAATCCAAAAAGAGGAGGAAGAGCAAGCAGATTATAGAAGTAACTCTACATTCGCAGTGTCCCTAAAACCACAACTAGACCGTTTTACTTTGCTTCCGCAATTTGGTAAGATTTCCATTGGATTCAGGAATCATAATATATCTAGATTCAAGGTACTCCGAAAACAGATAAATAGCGGGTTAATAGTTTAACGTATATTGTGGAAGTTTGAAGCAATTTTTTTATTAATTATATTATCAAGAATTGATTAATATTGTTCAATTTAGATATTTAAAGTAAATCATTTCGGTCTAATTGTGCTGGAAAGTATATTTTTTATAAGTATAGTGATTTTCCCTAGCGTCTACAATATGGGGTTCAGGGTCGGCAGCGCGAGTTTTAAGCCCCTGGTGTTGCACACGTCCATAGGCCATGGCGAACACTTCCGATCAGGTGGGCCGTGAGCTTATTTACCACCTAAGCTGTATAAAAAATAGTAAACAATAAATTTGACGCATGAATTCCGAATGAAAGTAAACAAACCTCTAAATCGATTTGGAAGAGACTCATTATATTGACGTGACCGACATAAAAAAAAAAAATATATTCATTTGTGGAGTACTGATTTTAGACATTCTGGTAATGCTTTCCTTCCCCATCATTCCACGTGTTTCCTTCCCCATACAGTCCCGGGGCCTTTAAGTGGGGCGTGAAATAGCATTTGATGAGGCCGTCAAGCTGAGAACCACCATTGTGGCACTATCGGTGTTTGCAATGGTGACTTCCATTCCAGAGACTTTGCCTTTAGCTTACCATCAAGCGAGGTGAGGCCATGTTGTCGTGTCCGACATAAAAAAAAATGCAAATACTATCATTTGCAGATTCCAGTAATGCTTTTATTACCACTTGTCACCGTGCTTTAGATAAAACGAAAACATTACCCTCCTTTCTTCGGCAGTCGGGTAAAAAACAGCATAAATAAAGATACGACAGCGCAACTTGCAAAAACGTGTCTAATGAGAATTTATTCAGATGGTGACCTAAGGGTCCGTTCACACAGACCGGCTCGGAGAGGAGAGCAGATTCTTATCACGTTGAAAACAGAGTTTTTAGTATTTGTAGTAAGGTTTATTTTTGTATCTGCACTGCTTTTGTCATTATGAAAATCATTTGTCAGTGTGAAAAGAAAAATGCGCGCCGATGCTCTCCGAGCCGGTCTGTGTGAACGGACCCTAAATGGCCTTTTGTGGTCGAGGCTACGGACTCAATCCTCTCTCACGAGACAAATATTTGTGTGGTCTACAAATATCAATCGTCCTTTATAAATAAATATTTATTAAACCTTGCCATTTCACTGATAATTTAAGAAAACAAATCAAGATATAAATCTGCAAAGAAAGTGGCAGACTGGTTTGAATAATATTAGTATAACCTTGTGTTTGTTTCGCTTGGTGAGATAGATTTGTAGGTAAAAATATTATTCACATGATTTACCATCTGCTGACGGTGAAGGAAAAATATCGTGAGGAAGTCAAAGTCAAAGTCAAAGTCAAAAATCATTTATTCTGTATAGACCATTTTAAGCGGCACTTACAAAACGTCAAAATTATAAATATTTAAAACTAGAAGCAAATGGACCACCGCACCGGTTCGAAACGCGGCCCAGACCTGAGAAGACTCCGGCAAGAAACTCAGCGGGCTGTTTTTTTTTGGTCTATTTACAACAATTGCCTTAGTCTAGATACAATGTTATTTCGAGTAACATAGTTGAGTGAACAGTTCGAAGAAGGCCATATATCCTAGAAGAAATTCTAAGGACATGTCCGATCCACCAACCCGCATTAGCTCCTTAGTTCTCTTAGCTCTTTCGTTAGAGGAGAGGAGACCCGTGCCCAGCAGTGGGACATAAATGGGTTGCTATTATAATGGTGGAACCACACTTCGCTATTAGCTATTCGTCTTTATTCACGTGTATAAATCGATGTGTGGAAGGCTTATTCGTGTATATTTGCTTTATTCGCCTTAGTCACTCTTCTATGACCAATTGTGAAGGGTTTAGTTATATATAAGAATATCCTCGCATACAATATAGGCGAATAGCGAATAGCCAGGAGTCGTTCCACGATTAAAATAGGGATTGTTGTTTTTTATACTACTTAGATAGCAGACAAGCACACGGCCTACCTGATGGGGAGCGGTCACAGTGGCATATGGACGTGGGCAACACCAGGGGCGTCACTCTTGCGCTGTCTAACCTTGAGGAGGGGTACATAAATATGGACAATAATCGTGCGACTATTCCAGAAACTGGAACCTTTGCGAAGAGCTTTTATGAAGAAGAATTATACTCGTAATAAGACCATTATAAAGGCTGGTCTATGCTTACATTTATTATAATCATAGGGTCTATATTAGTACCGGACAGCATACCACGCATCGTAGAATTGATAACACTTTTTCTGTGGATACTCCTGCCTGGTGCATTCTCACCAGGGCTAGCAGTGAAATATCTATGTTGGGAGCGAACTAACTATACGATGTTCCGTCCACTGAGTATTTCTCCAGAAACCCCAAGTATTCCCAAGCAAGGAACTTCCCAGGAACTCCGGTAGACTTTGACAATAAGTTATAACGCAGTCACCGTGAAGTTTTGGGGAGCCATTTAGCCAACGGCAACGCGTGATGAAAAAATCTAAAAACAGCCCTCAATAAATTTGCCATAGAATGATGACACCAAGATGCCATACCAAGCTGAATTCATCAAATTAAGTAGCTACAAAGTATACCTTCAGTGGCCTTCAAACCCTTACAAATTACTGCTGGCAAGTTATCAAATGCCGACACGAGGCATGTTCAAAACCATATGACAGAACTGTCAAATACTTATGTAAAATTAAATGAGGGGTCATGGCCGGTTGCGTCCAAGATTACATACATTTTTTTTTATACTACGTAGGTGGCAGACAACCACACGGCCCACCTTATGGGAAGCGGTCACCGTGGCCTATAACGTAACTCTTTATATATGTAATAATAAAAAATAATAAGATAATATTATGATAAGTAATGAATACATACACAGTCTAACATGTTTCCACTCGCTACGATCCTGATGGGAAGCGGTCACCGTGGCCTATGGACGTGTGTAACACTAAGGGTGATATAGGTACATACGCGCTGCCTACCCTGAAGGGAAGAGGAGGGCTAGGAAGAGGTGGGGAGAGGAGGGAGGGAGGGAAGGGAGAGGAGATACAGTAAGCTCTGGCTACCCTACTTACCGGCGGGAACATAACACGATGGTTATTATGGCCGCGGTGTTCTGTAGGACGGAGGTACTACCCCAGTCGGACAGCTCATTTTAGACGGGAGATACCGTCGTGTCCTACCTCCTTTAAATTGTTACCGGGACTAACGCTGCTAACGCCATGCTGATTGGAATTGCAATGGAATGGAATTGTCAATTGGAATACTGTACCGTCACTGCCCTATGGCAACAATAAGCGCTTAGTTTGCGGTAAACAATCTATTGCTCAATTCTTCTGTGTGGTGTTATGACAAACCGCTCACATAAAATGACATAACATACAATAATAACCAATACGAGTGCTTGACATTGTCGCCAGATGTATCAATTAAAAGTCTTAATAAAGACGGACTGAAGAATTTCTTAGTGGGCTTTATTGAACTAATTTAAAACGTTAATTACAATATAATGAACAATTTTTATTCAGATTTATGTGCAATCATCATCTACTTTAGCCGCTGACTGAAGTTGGTATATCTTATACAGATGCCGGCACGTAAATTGACCAGACGCGTCATATGCGCAAAGGTCGATTTTTAGGTCCCCTTTGTGGTATGAGCGGGTCGCGGGAGACGCGGTTGCGCCGTCTCGGACATTGTGATTGGTCCATCACTTGACGGACCAATCATATGTCTCCGAGAGACGTCTTGTAGCGAATCAACGTTCCGTTCGTTCGTACTTTGAATCATTTGATTGGCTCAAAGTGCACGATGCGCGAACTTACCCCCACTACTCCAAAACCTAGCCAAGTTACGTACGCACCTTGTTGTGCAAAATTTCAGTCAAAACTTAATAGCCGTTTTGCGTGATTGGGTAATAAATAAACGAACTCACTTTCGTATTATAATAATACATGAGTTGGCATTGTTCTTACAACTTACACCTAAAGTAACAATGTTGTAACTAATACATACATTCTTCAAGACAATGAACTGTTACCTCTTGGACCTCCGCCAGTTTATGTGTGTCTGTATGTGTGTATGTGTATCTTCTATACCTACTATTATAAAATTGTAAAGTAGCTGTGTCTGTACATTGGAGATATTTAAAAAATCACTTAGGTTGTGTTATACATGTGTTATACTTATCAACTATTCTGAAAATACTTTTTTTTTGGAATTATTCTTGTCTGTTGGTTCACGAAGGACGTAAAAACGGATTTTGATGCGGTTTTTTCAAAAGGTTCTTTCTTTCTTTAATTGTTTATTGTACATACAGTAAATAATTTATCATACATCACAATATACCTTTATGTACAAAGGCGAGATTAACTCAATACTGAGTTTTCTCACAGCAAACCTTTAGGGTAACATAAAGATCACAATAAATGGGTGAACATGGTATACAACCAGAGGAATATACGTACTTCAATAAGATTCAGACTATAAACGTACATACACCATACACACTAATAATTCATTCTAAATACATAAAGGTCTTGATAAGAATTAAATTCTATCGTATGTTTGATTGCAGTTGGTTAAGTAGAACAGGAAATATTATCAAAAACGGTAAATGACCTCCTATTTAGTATTCTAGACCCCATAAACAAACTAGAGATGGTTATGATATCGCCTGATAGCGCCTTATGATATCGTAGATTATAAAATTCGAAAAACAGGCAAGTCTCCCGCGAAGTTTGTTCGTCACGCCAAAATCTACACACTTTACGTATAAATAAATGTACATACTTTACGCATAAATAAATGTATTTATAGAGCTATTAATTTGTAAGCAGTAACCACAGCGGGTCAACGACCTGCCATGTGCTCGCGTTTCAAAACTAATATTTATTTTTATCCTAAAAATAACATCTCAAACTGTTGTTTACAGAATTTGTTTGTTGTTAATAACAGAACTGTTACCCGCGGTTACCCGCGTGAAATTTTGATCTCGTTCCCGCAACCCATGAGAACTTTTTCCCGGGATAAAAACCATAAATAATTTATCTCGGCGCCAAATTTCATTCAAATTCGTTCAGTCGTTTTTGTATGAACTACTAACAAATACTTTTTCTTTGTTAGAAGACAAACAAATTTGTTTATTGAACAAATTTTTATATAAGTAAATAAACAAGGAAAAAAAAAAATTATTAAGTATTATAATTTCGCATTTATTAGTAATGTATAATGCTTTTTATTGTACAAGAAATATTCAAATAATATATTACAAATGAATATGATCTATATAAAATACCTAAATCTACATAGAAAATTATTGAGCAATAACATACAGCTTAGTTATTCTATACCAGCTTCGCCCGCGATGATTCTTCCGCGAAAATTCCAGCCTAATTATGCGTTATAATATTACCTTACCCGCCAGTGAAAGTCTCAACAAAATCGGCCTTGCCGTTCCATAGTTTAGCTCTGTCAAACAGAAAGACAATCTTCTTCAACCTAGCATTAATCCCAGTCGCATCCAAAGCTTTCATTCACCTCGGCGTCTGGGGTCCGCTTTACCAGTCTTAGCTGCGGTTTTGGCTGGACCTCGATATTTTCCGTGAAGCGACTGCCATCTGACCTTCACAACCCAATGGTGATATTAGGCGATATGGAAGCAGTGGAGCTAGACCGTTGTAGTTGGACTTTTTAGGGCTCCAACTACCCGTAACGACTGCAGAGAGACAATCATATGCATTAATTCAAAACTGGTTATTTTAATATTACAGACAGACACTTCAGTTTTATTTATGTATCTTCTATCTCTTTCTTCCCTCTACTCTTTTATATCTGCGATCCCTCCATACCTGTCAGGATCAAACCGTTTAAAATTCCAACCGAAACTTCTCTGCGTGGACTGATTCCTGTTCAAGGTCGGTGAAGACTGGAGAGAATCGAATTTAGAGAGTGTTGAAGAGTCCTCTTGTAGGGACATGTCGGTAGGAGATATGGAAGAGAGAGGGGAGGAGAGGATGTTGGTGGAACTCTTGACTTCTTCCTCGAACTCTTTGAGGCAGCTCGCGCTGCAGAGCGGAGTGTCGACTTGCTCGACTGTGTTCAAGTTGTCATTGTCAATTATATAAGCTTCATGCTGTTTACTGTAGCTGTAGGAGAAGAATGAGAGTTAGAGAAGATTTATATTCTTCTTTTTACTAACACTTTCAAATACTGTCCAAGATGTGAGTCATTCGATTCGATCAAAAATCATTAACAATAGTTAGCATGCTAATTGCTTTAAAATTTCGTTGAATTAATCGGGCGTAGAATCTAAAAATAATGTTTAAATTACCGCACAAAAAAGGGGTTTGGAGGGGAGGCTGCAGTCGCTCCCGAAAAAGCCAAGATAAGCGATAAAGGAGAAAGAGTGGGAGAGCCGCTACTAAACTCCAAATTATGACAGTATTATGTAATGACATATAGAATACTTACTTCACAACATTCTTGAACCGGTAGCCCCAGATGATCTCCTTAGACAAATAGGAGGTCCTGCTCTCTGTCGTGGTGCTCATGTTTCTAGAAGTACCGTTAAGGCACACCACTATCTCAAACCTGGAAATAAATGAGTTAATAAGTGATAGGTCCACCGCCCTTAGCAGGTGATATGGGTCTACTTAGGTCAAGCTCAGATTGCTAAGACTACCCCATCTGCGCAGACACTTGACTTTGTGAGTGTTCAGATATTTTTGGTTAGTTGTTTGTACAGAAATTATTGACAGGCATCTGCTCAGATATTAACGAGGTAATCAATGTTCGGATATTAATGGTAACTTGTAGTGAATGAGAGTTATTGACATTTTAAATTGTTCAGAAATATTTGGTCACCTTGTCTGCTACAATATATCTGATGGCGACTGTACCTGAAGTCCATCATATCTTGCGCTGATAAGTCATAGAGTGGACTATTGGCATCGATGACGTGTACCACGGTGATCGGCCAGATGAGGAAGGCCCGCGCTTCCTTCAGCTCCAGCTGGTGGATGTAGTTCTGGACAAACTCACCCTCCAATGTCCTGTAAGGAGTTATGGACAAAATTACATTAAGTAAGGTACTTAATTGGAATGGGGTGGACGGCGTGGTGGGCGTCCTTCTCCTTTCCGGGGGCAAGACTCAAGGAGGTGGACACAACGGTATCTCCCGTCCGAAATGAGCTGTCCGACTGGGGTAGTACCTCCGCCCTACAGAACACCGCAGCCATAATAACCATCGTGTTGTGTTCCCGCTGGTAAGTAGGGTAGCCAGAGCTCACTGTACCCCTCCTGCTCCCGCCCCTTCCTAACCTCCCCACCCCTTCCCAGCCCTCCCCCCTTCCCTTCAGGGTAGGCAGCGCGTGTGTGACACCCTTAGTGTTGCATACGTCTATAGGCCACGTTGACCGCTTCCCATCAGGTGGGCCGTGCACTTGTCTGCCACTTAAGTGGTATAAAAAAAAACGGAGTAGTAAGTAAGCTTGTAGTAAGAATTAACGTACCTTATAGGTTTCATCATATAGGCGGTGATGGAGCTCCCGATCAAATGCATGTTCAGAGGATCCCACACCCTGAACTGCAGACACAGTTCCCCATCTCGAAGGCACACCTATGGAACAC
Source organism: Lithosia quadra (assembly GCA_963576445.1). NCBI lineage: Eukaryota > Metazoa > Arthropoda > Insecta > Lepidoptera > Erebidae > Lithosia > Lithosia quadra. The sequence continues at coordinate 500,419 of OY754899.1, read as the reverse complement.
ATTTTCTCAGCATAAGGTATCAATGTGTCAAGTATATGATTCTCTTAAACCGCTTTTTAATAGTCGTTTCATTATCTAGTCTATTTTTCCGTGCAGAAATCCTCATGGATACCCTTTCCCCCCGCGCGGCCTTCGGGGCAGGTTAGGAATCTTACCGACTAAAACCGCACTCCGTCAGGGTCTTGACGGCAGGGTGTAAGGTAGTCCATAGAGCATTTTCCTCCCACGGTGTTCCCGTCATGCACCCGAAATGGGAAGGGGGGGGGGAGCCTCGGCCTGCTTCTGCTAGGGTGACAGGCGACTCCACCCGTCACGCCCAAGCAGGTTACTAAAGTGCCCTGATACTTTAGTAACTTGCTTGGGCCTTGGGGATTGGTTATCATCTATATATTTATCCTGCCACGGGGTCGACGTATGCCACGGGCAAACCTAAGTCACAGCAGAACTAGACACTGGTTATCTGTTAAGTCTTTTGAGACTTTTGAGACTTTGCCTTTAGCTTACCATCAGGCGAGGTAAAGTCATTTTGACGAGTCCTATATAAAAAAAGTACCGGGTACCACTGGTACCTTAACCTTAGGGTATTAATTTGACTAGGATACTTACGGTGGCCTTCCGACTAAACCCTACAGAAGGAATGTGCCTGTTCGGTCTGATCATCTTGGCGTACAGCAAACTGGTCAGTCCTCCAGAAAGAGCAGTTCCTGCGACGATCTGAAACAAAACATTCTTTAGGGGATGTTCTCATGTGATTGGTTATCATCTATACTCTATACTATACTAATATTATAAAGAAGTAAAGTTTGTATATTTGTATATTTGTTAAATTGTAAAGGGTAATCTCGGAATCTACTGAACCGATTTTAAAAATTCTTTCACCAATAGAAAGCCACATTATCCGCGAATGTCATAGGTTGAATATCATCACGCTACTGCTCAAGGGAGCGGAGCAATAATCATAAATGTGAACAATTCCAGTAGATTCCCATACATTTTAGGAAAACTGATAAATTATGAGCATATGTGAGTTAAAAAGGGTACATCGGGGTTCGAAATACGCCACGGGCGAAGCCGGGGTGGGTCAGCTAGTTTTCAATAAAGAAAAACAGAAAATGGCAGTTACTGACTGCGAAACTTCCGTGCAGTCCATATCAAACTCAATGTGATGTCTTTTGTGCCCTACCTCTTGCAATAAAGACCATCTTGACAAAGCCATTGATAGTGTGGTCTAGATAGTTAATATTACGCCCGAACTATTTAACTTACACACTTTTTTTAAATATCGGTCACGTCAATATGTCTTCACCTCGCCTGATGGAAAGCTAAAGGTAAAATCTCTAGAATGGGAGTCACCATTACAAACACCGATAGTGCTATACTGGTGGCCCTCAGCTTGACGGCCTCATCAAATGTTTTTTCACGCCCCGCTTATAGGACCCGGGACTGTAGGAGGAAGGAAACACGTGAGCTGGTAAAGAATTCCAGGTTTTGATGGACACTTTTATACTCAGACACTATTTAACTTACAGACTTATACTAACAGGTTATGAAATTAAAGGCTTACCTCGAAAACCATCACGATTATAGCTTCAGGGCATTCTTCGTTAGGAAATCTGACGCCATAACCTATAGTCATCTGAAAATAGAAATTGTTTTCATTTTTATTTAAGGAAACGTGTCATTTTAATTGGTTTTAAATACCTATGTCGGCTAATATGAACGCGCATAGTTACGGTTTGGTTAGTCAATCAGAATAAAGAGCCTGAATAGTATAAAACACGATTATAGCAAAAGGAAACACAAAATCTCTGCATACTAAAATTAATTTCAATAATCACAGTTTTACGCGGATTGAAGTAAAATATTCTAACGCTACTTCATACTAATATTAAAAATGTGAAAGTTTGTGAAGATTATCATTACTATAAGGGTTCATTTACCTGCCCCGCTGGCCGCGGGGTGGGTATCCATGAGGATTTCCGCACGGAAAAAAAAAGAAAAAAAAGGGTTTATTTATTTATTTACTTATTTATTTAGGCGCACAAAACACATTACAATCATTAAAAATTATAATAAGTACAACTGTTGAACGGATCTAGCTGAGATTTGGTACAGGAATAGATTATATTATAGTCCCCGCACACATCATGAACTCAGAAAACATTACACTCCTATTTCGAGCAGTCGTGTAAAAAGATTAGCATTATCCTCACCTGGGTCTCCACGGACATCATCAGGAGTCCAGCAAAGCTCTGCGTTCCGGTGATGCAATGCTCCTTCCCATCGCCGATATCATCCTGATATGATGAAGCTACCGCCATCCATATGCCAGCGAACAGAAACCAGAACGCGAAGTGTGCCACTACCATCATGAGTAGAATGAATCGCCATTTGCTGTTGATCTGAAAGTACATATATATTTTTTTTTTTTATGTCGGTCACGTCATCATGACTTCACCTCGCCCGATGGTAAGCTGAGGCAAAGTCTCTAGAATGGGAGTCACCATTGCAAACACCGATAGTGCCAAAATGGTGGCTCTTAGCTTGACGGCTTCATCAAATCACTCAAAAAATTTTAAGTGGATAAGAGGTATAACGTCTGGCCATAAATGGAGGAGTTCTCGTTCCCACACTATGGTATGAAAGTAGATGGTATGGTATGGTAGTGAATGTTGGGTATGGCAGAAGAAGTATGAAAGTAGACTGAATGCTGTAGAAATGTGAAGTCATGAGAAGTATAGCTGATGGACCGAGTGAGGAACAGTGTGATAAGGGAACGTTGCGGTATGGTTGAAGATGTAGTGACCAAGATAGAGAAAGGGATACTTAGATGATGTATCAAGAGAGGATGGATGAAAGAAGATTGACGAAACAGATATATGAGGCGAGGTTGAATGGGCAACCTGGTAAAGGCGCCTAGGCGTACATATTCTAATCAGATCCAGGACGTTTTGGAGAAAGGCCAGGGCCTCGATTCTGCTAAAGAAAAACCACTGTAATACCACTGACACTCTAAAAATGCTATTAAATTGTCGACTTTACCGTTATACTGTAAAGTCTAAAATCAAATGAAAAGAATTCATTTAACTTTTTCATTCGCTCTACAAAATATCATTTGACTTTAGACTTTAATTTGATTACAATAAAGTCTACAATTAACCCTTAATAGGGTAAGGGTATATATATTACCACTTTCTGCTTTTCTACAAAATTTGAGATATATTTAAAATGGAAACATTAAATGTTATTCCTTGATTTCATTATATTTTTTTAGTAAGTTTACTGTCATATTTTTAACACTTCATAAGTTGGCAAAGTCATTTTAGCAATCTACGGTACTGTCAAAGTTGACCCAACGAATTTTGGTGGTAAAATTGAATGTTTTAGTGGTCGAGTGCGGATTTAGTGCAAATTTGTTCTACAATAATTCTTATAAGTGATTTTACGATACAAATTTATAAAATAGGGTATATTTACTTTCGTTTTACGTATTAGCAGCTTTCAGGAACGATTTTTAATACATTTTTCGATATCGTTTTTAAGTGGTAAAATAGTTACCATTGCCCGATTATACTTACTGAAAACCGTAGGTAACTATATATAAAAATCTGTTTGTTTGTTACGGTAAGCCGGGACTCGTGTAGTCTATGAATAGAAATCTTACTTGTTTTCAATATTAGTATAGATAACAATAAAAATTAATAAATAAAATAATAAGGTAGCTACATAAATTTATTTAACAAAAAATGTATGACAAACACAGATGAAACCACTAGTCTTAAAATAAAAATGCGCCAGAAGGGGCAATGGTAACAATTTTACCACCAATCCGCAAAATTTTGAAGTTGTAAACGGGCAATGGTATATTATTTACCACCGGAAAAACTACCCCTAAAATGCAACCCCTATAAAAAATATTTAGAAAAATGAAATCTATGAGCTATTATTAGCCAGGAACCAGTGTTAGTTTGAAGAAAAAGCACTCACAGGCTCGGGCCCTATTAAGGGTTAAATGGCATTTCTTAGAGTGTAAGTGGTATGTCAGTGGTTTGTCTTTAGCAGAATCGAGGCCCAGGCCAGGCTCGCCTCTTCTAAATAATCTTTTTCCACCTGCGGCAGACTATCTCATGGGCAACGCGTGATGGGCATTCATTAATGATTTTTTCTAGCCACCAAGTAAATTTTGTACAGAAATGCTGAAGGTAGTCTTGCTTGTAATATACCTTCATCATATAAAGGAAATACTATAGGTAGACTTGAACAGATAAAGGAAAAGCTGTACTCGCATCAAAAGGTAAAAGGATTAGCAGAGGAAGGGTAACATGGCGTCATTTCCCTGACAAGAGAGAGAGAGAGAAAGAGAAAATGGATAACTTACAACTGTATTCACGATGTCCCTCATATATTTGATAGATTTTGCGGGGATGTTGCTGCGGACTGGTACATTCTCTTCTCCGTTCTTCAAGACTGCGCGTCTTGAACGCAACGGTCTGCCGTAATTGCGTCTGAAACAGCAGGTAACGGTGATCAGAATTTTTACAAGAAAACTTAATTTGAAACTAATAATTATGCGAGAAATAATGAAATTAGGCGGAGCATGAAAAAGCATTTGATGAGGCCTACAAGCTGAGGGCCACCATTGTGGCACTATCGGTGTTTGTAATGGTGACTCCCATTCCAGAGACTTTACCTTTAGCTTACCATCAGGCGAGGTGAAGTCAATTGATGTGGCGATATATGAAAAAATAGGTCTGCTCGCGACTTCCGTGCGGACAGTTTGTCATCAAACTTTTGAGGGTATAATTATGTAAATACTAGAAATATTAGGGTTTCAGTGCTCATAAACAATAAATACGATGTATTTACTTCTTTAGGCCTATTTATAAGTGGAATAGAAAGACAATACTACTCTTTTAAACTGTAACAATTGTATACAACGTTTCAGTTAGTACTTGTACCTAATGTTATCCAAATTCGTGGACCGATTGTGTTATGATTATGAATCAGCGTAGTTCGGTGCGTCGATATATTTCTTATGAATTATGATTGATATCTTATTTTAGGGTGTACGGGCCCCATCAAGGGCTAAGCCAACATCACCTGCTAGTTGGCACACGGGCTGAATAGAGGTTCATAAGGTTCATAAGGTTCATAAGGTTGGTAATTCGTTTGTAGGTAACTGGATAAAAATGTTCAATAAAATTCCTCAGGATCTGGTTGACATGCCACTTAATAAGTTTAAAATTGAAGTAAAAAATTGTTTAATGAAAAAAGGTTATTATAAATTAAATGAATATTTTGATGATAAAAATGCATGGTCATCCTAATCTCTTGCTCGCTCGCACTTTAAAAATTGTATTAAATAAAAACATAAAAAAAATATAAAAATAAATAATGGATAATCGTGTTCACTGAGTTTCTTGCTGGTATCTTCTCAGTAGAACCAACATACTGAACCAGCGAAAGAATCATTTTCTAATGATTATTATTTATTGTATTTATATTTCTTGACATATTTTTTCTTACTGTAAATTTTTGACGTTCATATGTGCTCCTTGTGTGCCTAAATTGAATAAATGAAATTGATTCTTTGATTCTTGATTCTTTGTTCATACTCTACCGCAACACTCCAGAGGTCTTGTGAGGTGAGATAAAAACTAAGTTACTAACCTTCGAGAACTTTTCTTACTTCTTCGACTGTAAGGAGTGGAATACTTCCTCGTGGGAGGAGGGAACGTGTCCCTCTCATCGCAAGTACTATCGTCCGTATGTATAGTCTCAATCTTATCATAAATATGGTCGTCTGTGATACTAGAACTAGCTATAGGTAGAGTAGACCTATCAGAATATGGCCTGGATGTTTCCGAACTCTTCGGAGTTTCTTCCACACATATAGTCATAGTCAAGCCTTCATCTTCACTAGAATATCTCGACGATTCCTGTGAACTGTCGTAGACTACAGGAACTTGTAGATAATTTTTCGTATCGAAGTTAGTAACTGCTGATGGGAACGTTATTTCCTTTCCTTCTACATAAGTCTGTGATATTCTGTATTGCTTCTTTAGTTCCTCATTAGTATATACATCTGTGTGTACGATATTTGGTATTTCTATTGAGGATCTTTCTGAACCGTTTCCAATTGCTTCTGAGTAGCTGAGGGATCGTTCTAAGGCTCTAGACCGCGAGCCTCGACGGGCAGTCTCTGGTCCGTCGTAATTCATTTCTGTTCTCTTCAGCTCTTGTACTATTATTTACTTAATTGTTTAATCCAGTATTAGCATTTTAAGTTAAAGTTATTTCGTAGTTATCATTTCAATACAGCTAAACACTTTCCAAAAATCTTTTTAACACTTTACGTAATCAGTATTTTTTTTTCTATTACTTTCGTGAATCCTTAGGCACTTAACACAACACATAAATCTATATTGGCGTCCTAATTTATCATTTAAGACACTTTTCACGTGATGTTAGCAAACAAATTTTGTTTATCTGTATTTTATAACACAATTTTGATATCAAATCCGAAGATATAGCTATTTAGATATCTTTATTAACCACTAAAATAAAAGTCGTGTAATTAAATTCAAACTTTTAAAATTACGATATATTTTTGCACAATTTTCTTCACTTGCTACAAAACACAATGTCTTGTACTAGTCCTACAATATTATCTTCAAGATAAGAGTATGTTATCCGCGATAACGAACAAATATATTTGTACTCCATGTTTTAAAGCAAATTTGACCTAAAATAGGTGTTCTTCAACTTCGCAGTTATCCGTTGAGGAGATAAAGAGATAAGTATGGTACTGAGAAATTCATGGGTGGGTCTCATATGTTCACTTCTATATATTCCCGATAGGGTAGGCAGAAGTGTATTAACAGTCACTTATTTTTGACTGTTTTTAATTGACACTTGCCTCTAAGAACCATCCGCCTGAATTTCGCAATAACTCTAAGGAAGGCCAGATAAGTGGTTTTTTATACCACTTAGGTGGCAGATAAGCACACGGCTCACCTGATGGGAAGCGGTCATCTATGGACGTGTGCAACACCAGGGGCGTCAGAATCTGTAAAAACCTTCTAATGCCAATATTGAGTATCAAATAAATACCAAAACTTACAGAGATCGTAGGACATAGCCAGACATGATCCTTGAATTAATGGGAAGTAGGTAAGTAGGTTCATCAAAGTGTGGGATCTTTTCACTGGTTAGGCAGCTGAAGGGAGTTGAGATCCTCATAATGTAGATAACTAGCTTTTTGCAGTAGCTATCCAACGTGGAATTTTGTTCCCGTTCTCGCTTCCCATTGGAATCTATTCCAAACATAAAAATGTATGTCTATATCTATATTTCAGACCATAATCTATACTTGTACCAAATTTTAGCAAGGCCCGTTCAGCCGTTTTCACGTGTAATAGTAACAAACATTTGCATTTGTACATTTTCACTAGCTTTTTGCCTCCGTATATGGGTTGATTTAACGCAACTGGCATTAGAACACAATTGATTGTGCTAGATCCTTCTTAACTTAGGTATATTTACAATTTGCTTTGCGTATCTTACTAGGCGCTTTGTTCGTTTGCCTATACAGGGTGTACTACATAGAAGAGAAGTATCTTAAATAATTTAGATAGACAATTTTACTGAAAGAAGACTTTATTTTTGGAAATTCGCTTGTAACACTCGGGAATCGAACCGACTATAATACAAAAAAATAACATTCTGCATAGGGTCAATCATAATGATCAAATCTCTCTAACAAACATGCTAAATAAAAGGAAATCCATGAAATAATCACGGAATCATCGCATAATGAAACAAATAATTAGGATTAAGTATTTATTTTATTTTACAAACAAAAACTTTACGGTTTATATAAAAAGTAATTATATTGGTAGTTTGTTCTAAAGTTTAAATTATTATAATGATAATGATTAATTTGGTGATAGTGATGAAGATCATGATCATCATCATCCTGTCACTAACCCCGGTCGCATCCGAGGTTCTCACCCCAGAGTCCGGGGTCCGCTTGCCATTGATATTGGTGATAATTGTGATAATGATCCTATGCCTTTAGGGTTGTTTTCTTCCGGAAGGACGAGGTCCTCTCTAGGTGGAAGGAGGCTATCGTCTCGCTGAAGGTGTTCGGAGTCCCCGGCGTTGGCGAAGGTTCTAATTTTATTGGAGTTGATCTGCAACCAAAATAAATGTTCCTGTTAAAAAGATTCTCGTACTGTTTTTTTATATACGTAGGTGGCAGACAAGCACCTGATGGGAAGCGGTCGCCGTGGCCCATGGACGTGTGCAACACTAAAGGTGTCATTTTGCATCACCAGGGGTATCACACACGCGCTGCCTACCCTGAAGGGAAGGGGGTGTGATTTAAAGAGGTTGGGGGGAGGAGTAGTACAGTGACCCCTACCCTACTTACCGGCGGGAACACAACACGATGGTTATTATGGCCGCGGTGTTCTGTAGGGCGGAGGTACTACTCCAGTCGGACTGCTCAGTTCGGACGGGATGTCCTAGAATGTCCCGAAGATCATGTTCTCAAGCTGTAAATACATCAAGATCTGTACGGCTACAAGTCTGCCTTCATCAGCGGCAGCCCTTATTATGTTTACGTACCCTCGGTCCAGGTCGCGGGCGCAGCAGTACGGGGTGTCAACGGGCTCCAGCTGGTCCAGCTTACTGTCATCTATCACGTACCTCTGTTTGTGGAAGTCATACCTGCAGGCAAAACACTATTGCTATTAAAAGTTTAAAAATAGGCAGAAGAGAAAAAGAGAAGTAGAAAAATAGAGAAGAAAGAAGCAGAGGAAGAGAGAGAGACGAAGAAAGAGAGACACAAAGAAAGAGTCACAGAGAAAACGACAATGAGAGAGAAAGAAAAAGATAGAGAAAAGGAGAGATAGAGGAAGAAAAAGAGAAGGAGAAAGTTAAAAGGAAATATAGAGTGAAGGAGACAAGAGAGAATGATAATTTTGTTGATCTTCACTACTAAAGTTAACAATAAGTTCGACGCGAATAATATTACTTTTTTGCCGCCTTTGAATATGGCATATTATAATATTCAAAGGCGGCTTCTAAAAACTAATCTTTCGTCTATACTAAAAGCAGTAGGCACACCTGCTGCTTTTAGTATAGGTATACCTACTTGACGACAGGAGGGAACCGGTACCCCCACGCCACCTCCCTGGGGACGTAGGACGTCTGGCTCTGCGTGAACGTGCCCATCGATGCTGAAGCTCCTTTCAGGCTCACCGTGATCTCGTAACTGGAACAGAAGATGAATCAGACAGATGTGAGTGTGAGGAATAAAATAATTGGTAACGCTTTTTTTAAATACCACTTCGGTGGTATACAGTCAAGACGACCTTAACAAGGCCACTGATAGCGCGGTTAAGATGGCAGAATTTTATGCCCAAATAATTTGAAGAGTGAATCATTGACACGAAAGAAGAAGAAGGTGATAAACAAGCACACAACCCACTTGAGTGGAGCCTGGTGGAGCCATTGATGAAGGAGAAGAAGAGGGGTAAGAGGGTAGTGGTCTACCTTCCAACCCTGATAAGCTGAAATGAGCTGACCGACTAGGGTAGTACCTCCGCCCTACAGAACACCGCGGCCATAATAACCTTGAGTTGTGTTCCCGCCGGTAAGTAGGGTAGCCAGAGCTCACTGTACTCCTCCTCCCCCCACCTCCAAGCCCTCCCCCTTTCCCTTCAGGGTAGGCAGCACATGTGTGACACCCTTAGTGTTGCACACGTCCATAGGCCACGGTGACCGCTTCCCATCAGGTAGGCCGTGTGCTTGTCTGCCACTTACGTGGTCCCAAAAAAAACCCTGTGATCTATCCCCGTTTGTTCTTTAGCAGGTGCTCTAATTAGCAGGTGGTAGTGGCTTGGGCTTCAAAGCTGATAGTAGGGTCCTGTACACCTAAAATGGAGAATCCTCGTACCTGTTCGCTGCTATGAGGTCCGGTGAGTACTGGTACAGAGGGCTGGAGGAGTCTATCACGTGCACGAGAGTGACGGGCCACAGCAGGAACTGGCGCTGCTGCAGCGGGAGGGCGCGCGCGTAGTAGCGGAGGACCTCGCCCTCCGCCGTCCTGAGAAGGGTACACGTTAAAAGACCTGACTTTACAGTGACTTTACGGGAGCAGTGAGGAGGCTTTTCATCTTTATTGAGGGGTGTTCATGTCCCAGAGTTCAGACCAGCACGCGGGGTGCGGTTAAAGTTCGATATAACGAGGAGGGGGTAAGGAAAGGGTGCTCTCGTGGCTAAGTGGTGCTCGTATCAAGCTTAACCAATACTATTAGTGGATTTTCTCTCGCGATCATGGTCGCGGAGAGTATTTAATAAAATAAATCGCAATATAATCCATAACAGTTTTTTTTTATTAGTTCTTAGAGGTTGTAGGTACCTGTAAGTGTTGATGAAGTGCGCGGTGAAGTCGGAACTGATGATGTGGTCGTGGTTGAGGTCCCAGGCCCTGATCATGAGGCACAGCCGCCCGTCACGCATACTGATCTGGAATGATGGGGTAGGCAGAGGTGAAGGTATTCGTGAACGACCATATTTTTTTATATTGGACACAATTGACGCCTCAACATGACTTCACCTCGCCTATTGGTAAACTAAAGGTAAAGTCTCAAGACCGGGGGTCACTACGTTACTACATACACTCCAATAGCGCTACACAGTGCTTCAGGGATAAAAAGTTATTCCAGAATAATTTTTTTTTATACTGGACACGTCAACATAACTTCACCTCGCCTGGTGGTAAACTAAAGGTAAAGTCTCAGGACCAGGTCACTACTACATACACCGATGGTACTACAGTGGTTCAGGGATAAAAAGTTATTCCAGAATATAATCTATCCCTGTACCAAATTTCACCCAGATAATGTTCAGTCGTTAGAGCGTGATTGAGTAACAAACAACCGAACATCTGCAAAATTTATAATTTTTTTTATAGACACGTCAAAATGACTTTACCTTACCTGATGGTAAGCTAAAGGCAAAGTCGCAATATAATAATATTGGTAGGAAGTAGGATAGCCACTAACCACTGCCTTCTTGCTGAAGCCAACTCCATCCCGGGACAGCTTCTCCGGGCGAGTCAGTTTGGCGTAGACCACACAAGTCAGCACTCCTGATAGTCCAGTGCCTAGAATTAGCTATAAATAAAAATAAATTTGTTATTTTACGATCAATATTTGGGTTTATAAAGGCAGGCGTCTTGTTATCAGCCCGCGCCCCACCTGCTCCCCCTTCTGCCCTCTGCTAGTAAGAGGGATATGTAAAGAGCCAACGAGCAGTCCTCTAGGGCCACGCCCGCCTCAACCGGCATTTACCAGTAGCAGCAGCGTCTCTCTGAGTGGGAGGCACTGCCGACTCCGTTGCCCGGGTGCACCACGTGGAGGTACCCCAGAGATCGAACCCGGGCTCAAAAATTCAAGTTAAGAATGCAACCTGGATTGACAGTCGAATAATAAAATTGTTTCCAATGATTTTCTGATGCTCGAAATTTTCCGATATATTCTACGGCCCTAAGCCGTATATATCGGAAAATTTCGAGCATCTAGAATGGGTCCAGGTAGCTCAGTTGGTCAGAGCATTCCCCCTGTAAGGGACTGGTCACGGGTTCAAGTCCCGTCCTGGATGATCATTTTTTCCGATCAGAAAATCATTGGAAATAGTTAGCATGCAATTGCTTAAAATTTCATCAAATAAAATTGTTGCAATTTTTTTATAAAATATCACAGTGTATAGCCCTCTATTGACGAAACAATAAACAAAATTTCACAAGTTGTTTTACAGTTAAAATAGATGTCGCTACAAGTTGACGAAGTGAAATTTTCTATTGACAAGGAAATATCGTGTGTCACAGCAAGTCATTATGTATGTTAATGTACAAAATGTAGACTTTACTCACGATGACAAACATACACGGTAACCTTATCCTACTAATATTATAAACGCGAAAGTTTGTAAGAATGTATGTCTGGATGTCTGGATGTCTGGATGTCTGGATGTCTGGATGTATGGATGTATGTTTGTTACTCTGCCACACAAAAACGGCTTGATGGATCTGGCTAAAATTTGGTACAGAGATAGATTATAGTCTGGAATAACATATAGGCTACTTTTTATACAAGCTAATACCGCGGCTCCGCTCGCAAAGTCGATCGGTCGGGATTTCTAGATATATCTTTGTTACTCTTTCACGTAAAAACGGCTGAATAGATCTGACTGAAATTTGGTAACGAGATAGATTAAAGTGTGGAATAACATATAGGCTACTTTTTATACAAGCTAATACTCGCGACTCTGCTCACGGAGTCGACCAGTCGACCCACGGAGTAGATCAGTCGGGCTGTCTGGATGTATGTTTGTTACTCTTTCACGCAAAAACGGCTGAATAGATCGGGTTGAAATTTGGTACAGAGATAGATTATAGCCTGGAATAACATATAGGCTACTTTTAATACAAGCTAATACCGCGGCTCCGCTCGCAAAGTCGATCGGTCGGGATGTCCAAATATTATGTGTGTTCCTATTATACAAAATGTAGACTTTACTCACGATGACAAACATACACGGTAACCTTAGTATGTATATATTGTGAAGTTAATTACTACGTACCACTTTACATAATATTTACTTCGATTTTTGTATAGTTCACGGCATCTAACTTGACAAGATTTTGGAGTAGTGTGGGCTCCACTAGGTACTCCAAAATCTTGCCAAGTTAAATGCTGTACACTATACTTGTTTGTGGCAAAATGCGTCGCATATAAACAAGTATAGTGCGCGGCATCTAACTTGGCAAGATTTTGGAGTAGTGTGGGCCCCACTACTACAAAACCTTGCCAAGTTAAATACCGTACACTATAGGTACTTGTTTTTGGCAAAATGCGTCGCATAACAAGTATTAGTTGTACAGCATTTAGATAACTTGGCAAGGTTTTGGAGTAGTGGGGCCCATATTACTCCAAAATCTCGCCAAGTTAGATGCCGTGCACTATACTTACCTTTTTTCGTACAGAAATTCTCACAAGAATAAATCATTACTGCTTACCTGCATGATGAACAGGAATATCGACTCTGGACACTCTTCGTCTATCGCGCGGTCGCCGAATCCGATTGTGGTCTAGAAAAAAAAAAACTACTTTAAGGCATCGAGCACACGGAGGCGCGGGTAGGGCCGGTCAATTTCACCGCGAACGATAGACCAAAACGAACTACTAAAAGGAACTTAAAAAGGATTTTTTTTAAATTTATTTTTATATCTATTCAACATACCGACTAGATCTTTACATATCTAAAAATAACCGTTGATATGTCTTTGTAAGGTATATCGTGAATGACAGATCTAGTGCATTCATTGGCACAAAGGCATTCAGCAATTTTACTATCAACGCCTGGAGCGACAATTCCGTAAAAGAGGATGTTCAATAGTCCTTGATTGCTGCAATTTGGTCAAAGATTGCTCTTAATGAATCCGGTTTGGCAGCATTAGGACAGCTGGAGGGTAAAGTAATGACTTATTGCTGCGAGTTGTGATGATAATCAGCAAAGAAATACAAGGTATTGGAGTGAGGTGCCTTTGTGTCTTCACCGACATTAGTTCAATTTAAAATGGATGAAAGAAGATTGAGGCCACGTTGAATGTACAACCTGGTAAAGGTCGACCTAATAGGGACCTCCTTACTATATGGGGACCTATTTAATAGGGACCTCCTTCCTGAGACTTTACCGTTAGCTTACCATCAGGCGAGGTGAAGTCATTTGACGTGACAGATAGGTATATAAAAGTCAAGAGTACCTACCCGAAACCGGCATGCGTGTATGAAAACAATTCTGAAAGTTGATGAAGCGAAAGGCGTATGCCAAGAACGGCAAGTGGATAGATGTTGTCTCTGCCTACCCCAATGGGAAATAGGCGTGATTGGTATGTGTGTATGTAGGTATGTATTTAAACATCCATTGAGGAATTGTTCTAGATCCCGTACAGGGCCTCGTTCTGCTAAAGACAAACCACTGATATACCACTGACACTCCAAAAAATGCCATTTAATTGTAGACTTTATTGTTATCAGGTTAAAGGCTAAAGTCAAATGATATTTTGTAGAGCGAATGAAAAAGTTAAATGAATTCTTTTCATTTGATTTTAGACTTTCACTGTATAACGGTAAAGTCTACAATTAAATAGCATTTTTAGAGTGTGAGTGGTATTACAGTGGTTTGTCTTTAGTAGAATCGAGGCCCAGGTTACAACGCATTTCGATTTCTGTCTATCAGCGATGTCTATGAATGCGTCGCACAAACAGACATTGAATTGAGTTTAAGTTTTGTATGAGTACCTAGTGGTTATCTGACAGAAAATACTGTTTTTGGTCATAATATCGCCGGTTTCTTCAAGCAATTGCAATGAAACATAAGGCAAATTATAAGTTTGACCAGGACCTTTCTGATAGAAAAACTGCATCCAAATAGAAAAAATTGACAAAATAGACAAAAAAATACTTATAATTTTTTTTTGTGTTCAGACTCGTTCAGATGTGAAAGTTTGTGAAGATGTTTGGATGTTTGCTACTCAATCACTAGGGCTAAATGGATCTGGCTGAAATTTGGTACAGGGATAGATTGTAGTCTGGAATAACACATAAGTTATTCCAGACTACACTTTATATACCCAGAATAGGTTTTTTTTTATTGATAATAGGCTCGCGTTTGACCACAATCTCACCTGTTGGTAAGTGATGATGTTGTCGACGGGTGTAGGTTCCCATGGAAACTGGGAACGGGCACGAAATTCCACATGGGCGAAGCTATTCTCACATGCTTTGCTTGTATGTTAGCTTTGCAATTTAAAATGGCCCACACATTTCTGAACGGCCCGTTTCCTGTTTAATGAGTGTACACGGACCTACAATCGGATCGTCCGTTATTGTATTAGTGCACAAGATGCGCCCACTAACAATTTGTCCAAATCAGATTAACAGGGACATCAACCATTATGTGCCTTTGTTTCTGGAATGGGAGCACTTGTGAGGAAAAATTTGTAGGTACTAAATTTATGACGAATCATGTTATGAGTATTTTGCAGCATTTAGGCATAAGGGTCGCAAAGAGAGTCTGCGTTTTAGGGAGTCTTCAAGTCGGAATAGGTAGCCTCTAGGCAAGCGTACTCCACTGTCGATCACATTCATCATCTTACTTGCAAGGCGGTATGTTATTGACGGACGAGATTTCCGATTTCCGCTTGGGGTAGGAGTCTCCCATAAAAGCTGCGTAAGCCAAATCCAAATTAATAAAACTTAAAAAAAAAACAAAATTGGTACACATTCTTTCTCCCTCCCTCCTTTTTTGTACAGATAATTTTAACAAGTTTTTTGAAAAACATGTACTTATACGTTGACTTGTAAATTTTCACGAATAAATAAATTAGGGAAATAATTGTAAATTGCAAGGGTTGCTACAAAAAAAGTCATGTAGTCAACTTACTTGTGCCTCCACAGAAGCCAGGAATATGGTCACGAAGTCTTTCCCACCGGTCACACAGGTCCTCTTGGGCGGGTCCGGTTCGAAGTCGTAATGGGCAAGTGCAGCGATGTACCAAAAGACCGCGAAGACCAACCAGATGGCGAAGTGGACGACTACAGTTCCTATCACTATCCAACGCCAGCGTAAGTTGATCTGGAAGGCGACGGCATCTGTTAGAGATGATCGGTTTTTTTTTATACCACTTAAGTGGCAGTCAAGCACACGGCCCACCTGATGGAAAGCGGTTACCATGGCCTACGGACGTGTGCAACACGAAACAAAAACGTAAACAAAAATTACCAAAGTGTGGAAGGTATCGTTGAGCAGTCGAATATTCTCGAAGGGTACGTTGGAGATTAGTGCTACATTCTCCATGCCAGATTTGGACACCAGCCTCTTGGGGTACTCCGACGCGTAGCCTCGTCTCATCCGCTGGGCGTGACTGTAACCGCTTGGAAGAGAAATTATCATTAGAAGCAATTGAGAACGAAAGCAGTGAATTGGATATTTACTAAATTCAACAAAAAAATAGAAGCAATTAGTATGCTATGGCTCGCCTGATGGTAAAGTAAAGTCTCAGGAAGAGGGTCCCCATTACATACACCGACAGTGACATAATGGTGGCCCACAACTTGACGGCCCCATGAGGAAGAGGTGATTGCCTTTGCAGCACTGCGTGGCAAAGCGCAAATATTGGTTTAGACTATGCCAATACCCACTGGTCCCACAAGTGCTGCGACAACCATCACCTCAAGCCTTACAGGGGAAATATACAATAGGGAAATATCTAATTTTACGACTTAGCCCTAAGCTCTAACTCAGACGATGAATACCTTTCATACGAAACCTCATTCATTGAAGTCCGTCGTCTTTAGGCGTATAGAGTGAAAAAAGAAAACTACTTAAATGCATACGCGCGAAAACCTCTCGTTGATGCAGTCGGGTAAAATACTGAGTATGGTTTTATTCGTATTCTTCCATGCGAAATTGTTATCATCATCGATTTACGTCATTGTAACGAAGTCTTTTAATTCCAATCATAAGCTTCCAGTAGTTTTAGAGTGATACTCGAACAAATAGATTTTATAGTTTCGACCAAAGACGATGATAAGTTACTATCGTCTTTGGTTTCGACCGACCGAATTCGACCTCTGTAACTTAATGGTAGAGTGTTCTACTGCTAAGTCGGAGGTCGCAGGTTCGATTCACGCTCAGTGCAAATATTTGTGTGCATGAATAATGAATATTTACATTGGTCTGGGTATTTCAATGTAAGTATCTATATTATGCGTTGCTAATAAAAAATGTATCTACACAAGTATGTATATCCGTATTTTAAAAACCATAACACAAAACTATGATTGTAATGGTGGTGACCCTCTTTCCTGAGGATTAACCTTCAGCTTACCATCAGCCGAGGTGAAGTCAAATTGACGTGTCCTATATAAGTAATATGTAAAAAAAAACTTGTAGAAAATACTTGTGTAGAATGTCGTAGAATATTTAAATTTAAATTATTTTGATAAATAATTAAAAAAATGTTAATGAAATTCAAAAAGGAACTCACTTTCTCGGTAAATAAGGTCGCTTCTTCGTTACATGTGACTGCTCTCCAGTCTGCAAATAACGATCACTTTTCGATAAATTAAAATCAATTTTGGGGTAACTCAGATCACTTTTCGGTATGTTTTGATCACTTTTTGATATATTTGCTTCAAAATTATATTTTATCGATGGTTTTACGTCTAAACTATTATTACTTTGCGTGATAATAATTTTTGGAAGCTGTTGGGATAGTTTTCTTAATCTGTGCGACCTCGGTTCGGAAATCACGGAGTCTATACTTCCACGAGATTTTTCATTCTCTAGTTTATATACTGATATGTCTTCATTTGGATCTTCTTTAATAGTTTCCATTTTTTCTTCAATAATATCGTAATCTGGATCTTCATGACAGTTGTATTTATTTTCTTTATTATATTTTGAATTGTTCGACTCCAAATAACTGAGACATTCGTCATAAACCTTATTGATTTCCTCGTATTCTAATTCTTTTGTTCTATCTTCCATTATTTACAAAATCAAATATGGAACTAAATTGTAAAATATTGTTTAGTAAAAAAAAATTGAACAAAAATTACGCGCCAAATGATTTTTACACTTCCATTTCATAGCTACGAGTATTTAAAAAGTAATTATTCATTCTATTTAAAAAAAAACTAAGAGTGAAAGAGTTCCAAATCCAAAATAAGACACAACACTGCGCTAAGCTTGAAACTTTTTTTATTGAAGCGTTCCTTTCTTCATAATGTCTTATAACAGAAAATTAAATTTTTGATTAAATTGTAGGCACTTTCACATAACTTGAATCAAATTTTCAGATAGTTGGATAACGTGAGTGTCCTGTTATCAACACTGTTATCTTGTTATCTCCGGTGCTAATTGTGATATGAGCGCTGTAAAGCCCAAGATCTGCCGTGACCTTGTTGAGAGCGTAGGCATGTGGGTTATCCTGCAATTTTCTGACATTACGCATAAAAAAAATTAAGCTATCGAAGTTGCGTAGAGACGTTGCTTCTTTAGGAATAGGTGAAGGTGATTGCTGAATATTTTTGTGAATAAAAGAAAATAATATTTACCTATGCAATGGGTTGATTTGCATTTGAGCATCCTTCACTGGGAGGCTTGAGCTACTGATAGTCATCACATATTCACTAGTGTAATGAAAATTAAGATTAAAAAATATTGTTTTCATAGCTCGAAGGTTTAAAAAAATATGACGTAAAATAAGCACTTCAATGTACCTATCGACTAGGAAACAGTAGTACATGGTCGATATTCCACTCATACACACCAATCGCTTTGCTGTAATGTAAACATCACTTTTGTACCATGTTCAACAAATAAAGAACTTTGACTTTGACTTTGACTTTGCTGACACGTTCAACGTTCATCGTGCGTACAGCTAAGGAGTGGAATTCCTTGCCTGAGTCTGTGTTTCCGGAAAGCTATAACTTGGGAGTTTTCAAGTCACGAGTGAATAGGTTCCTTCTAGGCAAGCGTGATTCATCGTAGACCACATCGACACTTACCATCAGGTGAGATTGAGGTCAAACGTATCCTATCATGAATAAAAAAAACAGTGAGATTTTCATTCACGTGGTTCACGCGGGCGATAAACGTGATCAGCTGACGCGCACAGCCCGTATGCAGCGTCGGCAAATATCGCCTGGAAGTTGTAGTTATGATTTTTTTTTACATGAATTCTTGAAGAGTAGCTCAACTCAAGCCCCTCTATGAAGGATGCTCAAATGCAAATCAAAACTTTGTATTAAATTATGTTCGTGAAGTGAAGTGAGGCGAAGTGATTATCAGAATAGCCCACTACGGTAACAACAAAAGAATGCCTTAAATCATAGCGACTACGGCACTAGATACGTTTTATCTATTGTGTTGAATGCTCCTAACCGCGTTTGTGTAAACATAATTGTCTTATTTTGCGACACTGTTGCTATTATTTACCCGACTGCGACGAAGCTAGAAAGTTATGAGATTTATTTATATCTATGTATGTTCGTCCAAGTGTCAATATAAAGTTAAAGGTTTTCCCTAGCGGCTACAATATGAAGTTCTTTAAGAAGGGCATTAGAGGGTTTTTACAGGGTCAGTAGTGCGAGTGTGCCACCCCTGGTGTTCCACACTTCCATAGGCCGCGGTGACCGCTTCCCATTAGGTGGGCCGTGTGCTTATTTGCCACCTAAGTGGTATAAAAAAATTAAAAATACATTTTTGGTAATTTGACTTACTAAATTAGTCAAGTATGCTACAATATTGCCGCGTTTGAGTTGGGTTCCCTGGTTCCGCTTGCCCTAACATCCCTCTTATAGTAATTCTAATTCGATACCGTTCAATTCAGAGTGAGAGCTAAAGCTATGCACAGTGTATGGCGCCATCTCTCTCCCACGTAGCAAGGCCTCAACTTGGAGTTGGAGCGACTGTCCTGCCATCTATCGCCAAACCCCGGCAAGAGACAAGCCTGCAATCGAGCCTCGTCAGCATACCGCCTTGCAGGTGACCCCATATACCTACTTCATTTCATACTTTTGGGGTGCCAAGCTGCGGTAGAGTTGTGGTTTTGCCTCCATATATGTTTCCGGCATTAGACGCTTGATGCAACCTGTTATCTGGTGCGTCAATATTTGAATACTGATAAAGCATACTTACGTGTTACGCAATTCTTTATTTTGCACTTACTTCAAATAATATGAAAATGCGGTAATTTTGATTCAAAGTGTTTCTAAAGGAAAATCTGCAGGATAGGTGTTTCTGAGGAATTTTCTTTCTATGGCATATCCAGGATCTCCCCGTAATAGATACCCGTGTCAGAATACTGTGTTTTTATTTGGATAAAGAAACACAGCTATTTTTTATGTTTTAAATAAAATTACGCGCTCGCGTAATTCTTATTTATTGCAGAATAAACAACAAATAAATAAATTTATATAATTCAATGCTATATTTACCTGAATCACAGATAAAATAATAATAGAATTATTCTTACGTACGGAAAACTATGATTTTTTTTTAATAATACGAAAGAGTTAATGAAAGCACAAATCATTAATAGACTAGACTAATTTATATTCTACGAAGGAGAAAGATTTTGCTTTTTATAATTTTTTTTATTATAAATATAAATATAATAAAAAAAAGTCATAAAATAAAAAAAAAATAATTTTGCTTAATATTTAAAATAATTACTAGTAGATAGATACTTTGCATAGATAAATTCAGCTAGATACTTACACATTTTTTTTTTTATTTTATGACATATTTTGAAGTTACGGAGCAATACACATTTTATTTCATACAATACAATCAATCATATAATATTAAACTGAGTTATTCTTAGTACCAAAGAGCAAACACAGAGAGGAGGTGACATAAGGTAACTGTGCACTGTGACTCTCAACTGGGCCCTGACGTAATCACAGTAAGCGTGGTCAGTCAGTGTACACTGTCAACGTTCGTGCTGTAAACAGTTTCTTTGCTCCCAATTCTGTTGTTATATCTCTAAACTTAAATTTCTCTAAAAAAATCTAATTGCATTTGTTTCTTTGATGATCAGATAAAAAAGGACACATGATTTTATTTAAGTTAAGACCTGTCAAATTAAGACAGCGCCATTGTCTCGAAATATAATTCTACTCAATACTAGATGGTAACACTTTTATGTTTTAAAATGTTTAATATATTAGTTACCTATTACACTTCCTCTTTGTGTTTGCTTTGCGCTCAGTATGACAGAAGTACTTCTCACATAGCGTATATCCGGTATATCATATCCTATTGCACTCGTGATTGCGTTGAGATAGGCTAGTTAGCCTAATTTTAAATGGCCGTTTTTAAGTAGGTAACAGTGCCATATTTATCTCTTTTTAATATAAGATCTTTGTATACAAACACATAAGTAATACTTTTTCGAAGAATGCGATTATTTTCTTCCATTTCTTATTATTATTATTTCTCACAGAACACCACAATTTTAGACGACTCAGGAGAATGTCAATATAATAATTACGTTAGTTACTTACATTAAATTTAATAAAATCGCTTTGACTTAATTTGTTTTAGAAAGGGATTTGGCAGATGAAATTGACGTCAACTAATTTATAGTTTGGCAAAATATATCAGTCGAATGATTATTATTAGTATAATAAATAGTAAGTTTTGCTGTTGCTTTTCATGCCTGTTTCATACATAGAAAGCAATAAGCTAAAATTCTTCTAAATATCTCTGTCCTGAATATTTTTTAAATTACTGTAAAATAGTAAATATGTGACACATGCTATCCTTATTTTATTCACCAAAGAGATAAAGCTGAATAGTTTCTAGGTAGGTAATCTGGAAATGAACATCGTATTTATTATTTCTTTGGCAATCGTATTATTATTTTGGTATTTTTTAAGCATTTTGGTCATTTACATTTCAAAATATATATTTTTAATCATTATTATACATATTTTGTATATAAGTTACTATTGTATGGACATTTTATGTACACAGAATGTTTATTACGTTTTCTATCTATGAATAACCTAAGGAACTATTGTTATTTTTTCAGGTAGCAAGGTGACCATGTATTATTATATATATTTAATATTATATCCATTTATTATTATTTATTCAAGTAACTGTAGTATTGAACTTAATAGCTTTATTGACATTAATTTTATACAAGCAAACAACAAAAGTCTTAACAATGCTTATTACTTTAGCCAGATCCTGTATATAATATATTTATGTAAATGTAATAGAATCTTCCAATGCAATTCTCCTTTACTTCTGAATACCATAAAATCGATATTAGACACTTATTACTGATGGTGCTATTTTTACCACTCACCTACAATTAATGTTTATACATAATTATTTTCACCTAATTATACAGTTTATACACACTACTCATTATTCCACATTAAAATAAAATATTCGTAAGTTATTTCTTTAATGACATTAGATAGTATATTTGATACGTTTTATTTAATTATTACTTACGCATTCATTTTATGGCATTCTAACATATTATAATATTTGTTTAATAGTCAGGCCTATTCCACAAAATGAAAATTTGAATAAGTGTAAAATAATAGGTACTATGGTCTATATTGAAATCACTGTTGTTGTCTTTTCTTCAGCTTATAATAATGGAATAATAATTGATACCATAGCCATCATCGGGCGGGTTTTCCTCCAGCAAAAGGTACCTCGTAAGTGTCATTTCACTATATCCTACCTACCTATTTATGAGATAGCCATAAGTTTCAATCTAGTCATGCCAAAAAATATAGAAGAGGCATCTCAATTACAAAGAATACCTATAAAGTAACCTCATTATATTGAGGTGAATGAATCTATGGTAGGACATTCTTAGCCTTTGAGTCGTTTCACATTTCGCAGTAACGCTCAATATTGGTTTTATTTGTTATTGACTCGAGGATTATTATTATTAATTAATATGTCATATAAATACCTGTAACATTATTAATTTTATTTGTTTGATTCTATGCAGAGTCATTCGTAATTAGTCATATTTTGACGAAATAAAGGATAAATTGGTGAAGTTTTCCTTAAACACGTCATCTTTTCGACGAATTAGGTACCTATAAGTTTATATGACAGACAGACAGTTCGCTTTTATTCACTATTTATAATTAATAAATTTCGTGTAAATTAAACTCTGTCTTCGCATTATAGATGTCGTCATTAAAGTTTTATATTTTGACGCCTACATAATATTTATAGAATAGGATAGTAGGGATAAAATTACTTATTCCATGGAAAAGAGAGTATGGAATACCTATTATAATATAAATGTTTTGTATCACAACCCTATTTTAAACTCGTGAAACACAGCCCTACGAAACTAAAACACGAGTTTTCTTTTTTGAAATTTTGATAAGTAATAATTTATAATGTTGCCAATAAAGAGAGGTACTATAAAATAATTTAATACTTATTTTTGATAATATTTACTATAGTCTCCTATATAAGATGTTATTATGTCAATTAAAATTTAATAATCGAAACGACAAAATAAAATAACGTAATAAAAATTAACCATTTATTCGTGAATAAATTCTAAAAACAAAATATAAAATAATGTAAAAATAATTTACAACAGAAGTTAAAAACTTACACAAAGTAAAATCACAACAGTTTGATATCGAGTACGTCAATATAATATATATTCATAATAATATATATAATTATATATACTTAAGTCTATTAAGTATACAACGGTATAATAATATCTATATTATTATTCTATTCATAAATACTGTTAATAAAATCTAGATTTATTATTGTAGAGCTCAAATCAAATAATATTATTAATAACAATAATAATAGTTAATAATTAATAATACTCTGGAATTATTAACAGTATTTAAAAATGTTTAGTTAAAATCACATAAAATCAACAATTTATTCTTAATTTAGGACTAAGTTATATAATTAAATCATTTAATATTCAAATAATATTTTATCGACATCGTATCGATACCATAGATTAGAACGATAGGTTAAGGGTCATCGCACACTTGATACATTGAAACTGAGAAACAAGAAATCAAAGTTAGAAGCTGTTTACGAAAACCACTATCGTTTACATCTGACGGACACCCAATTTATCTATTTCACTCACTTTATTCGCTCTTGTAGCTCATCCCCATCACCCTTGGGAGGGGTATAGACTACTTTGGGTATCACTAGTTTAAAATTATGCAAAGAACTGCAAGAGATATTTAACTGTATAAATATATCTTGAATTATTTATCAGTGTTGATTTAAATTAGATCTATTTTTTTGGACTGTAATAGGAAAATACTCGACGCAGCTCTCTACCTAATTTAAAGACAAGGTTTTCAAGGTGTGTAAGAACAGAAACAGATGGTGGGTCTCTACCTACCCCAGAGGGAGAAAGGCGTGAGTATATTATGTATGTTGTCTAGGTTAGTTTACATCTGGATCTGTCAAGGGATGGGCTTAGTAAGCGTGCTGACTTAGGGCTACCACACATTAGAGACAAGACAGTCTTAGACAGTTGTGTCTCGACGTGACTTGTGGGTAATTAGACAGTTTTGTCTATTCTAAGTGTGTGGATTTTCAATTATTTTTGTAAGTTTATCTGTAGACTGCCTTCTCTATAATGTGCTTCCAGCCTTAATGTGTGATATCGATTGCTGGGTTTGGCGTGAAAGTAAAATGAATGCAAATTTTAACCTATTCGAGTGTGTTAAAGTAAACGTTGATTTTGAAAAATTTGCAAGGAATATAATATCAAGGGAAGGTGCCCAGTATATTATCGCCTATCATAATAAAAATATAGATATTGATATTTGAAAGGTTTGACTTGTTTCAAACTATAACTAAAACGGCGCAGTTTTTTTTGCGACAATTTGAGTCATAAATGAGTGTTTAGTGATACTACTCTATACTTACGAGATTTAAGAACACTTTCTTCTGATTTTATGTTTAGATTACTATCTTAGGGTGAACATAGATTAGATTCAAGACAGTTTTAAGACAGACTTGTCGCCGTGCAGATCTTGTATTTGACAGCTTTGTATATGAAACAGTTTTGTTTTAGGTGTGCACACTTTCATATTTTTTGAAACTATAATCTGTCTTAAGACTGACTTGTATCTAATGAGCGCTCACCCTTACTTAGATTTTAGTAGTGGCATAATATGACCCGATTATAGCTATGGAACCTATCAATACGTACGTATGTCGATAAAATGGTACCTTTTACATACGAATCACGCGTCATAAACATCTTTGGAATTAATTATGTTTCCTTGCCTGAAACAACATAAAAATATATTAATAAAGTAATTTAATAGACTTAGAAGAGGAGGTGGACGTATGAGTGCAGTACATGGCTAAGCGGTAAAACCAATTATACGTATGCGGCCTAAAAAACCCTGGGACCCGAGCCAACCTCACCTACAAACCGGTACACCTGCTGATTAGCGTAGCGGTAGTGCATGCGATTTTTACGACAGGGGGCGCGGGTTCGATTCCCGTCCAGTGCAATTATTTGTATGCATGAATAATTATGTTGTCTATTTGCATTGGTCTGGGTATTTCTATGTATAATAATAAGTATGTATTTACAAAAAAATTTTTAAGTATATTTATCAGGATTCTAGAACTCATAACACGCGCTAGTTAAACTAAGCTTACTTTGGGTCTAGAGAGCGCTGTGTAGAATGTCGTAGAAAATTTATTTATTCATTCATTAACTGCTTTTCAGGGAGTGACTGCTGTCTGACCTCCCGACCAGCCTGCGTCCGACCCTCGTTCATTGTTTAGTGGATGTACCAACTAGCTGTTGAGGTTGACTTGGTCCCCCAGGGTGTTGGTAAAGCCCTGCACACCCAATGAGTTTCATAATGAGTATTAATAATAATAAGACGTTATATAAGACTTACCTATCACGCGTAGTAATAATATCCTCATCTGAATCGAAGAGATCATCCCGGAGGTAACTCTTGTTAGCAAAACCACCCATGTCGACTGGAAGATAAAGAAAACAAATTCGTTACAATAGATCTCATTCAAGGCCTTCACCTCACCTGATGGTAAGCTAAAGGTAAAGACTCAGGAGTGGGAGTCACCATTATACTACAATGGTGGCTCTCAGCTTGACTGCCTCATCAAATATTCTTTCACGTTAAAGGATTCGGGTCTAAGAAGGAAAAACATGTGTGCTGGTTTTTTTTATTTTTCATAACTAACAGATTTTGGCTATCGCCTCCAAGTCTTTTTTAAACTGAGGGACTGCCCGTACTAACTTTCAAGTTAAGAGTTTGAGAAATTCAGAGAGTTCTACTAAGATAGGTTTTGTAGATCGTACAGCTTTTTACCCGACTGCCGAAGAAAAGAGGGTAATGTATTTTTTGCTTATGCGGTACTAGCTTTTGCCCGCGGCTTCGCCCGCGTGGATGTCGGTTATCGCGACCAAACATAGCCTATGTTCATTCTCGAGGTATAATCTACTCCTATACCAAATTTCATCAAAATCGGTTCAGCGGTTCAGGCGTGAAAGCGTAACAGACAGACAGACAGACAGACAGAGTTACTTTCGCATTTATAATATTAGTATGGATTTAGCTTACTCTGATACCTAGTATGACTGTAGAGTTTAATTATCCAATAATGCTCACCTGTAGTAGAGTCATCATATTTCTCGTCGGCCCACTTGTAGTCGTTGTCGGAGTACAGAGGGGGGAGCGTCTGGTGCGGGGTGGGGTACAAGTCCAGGTTTCTCTTCTCGTTCTGGATGCTGTCAGAGTCGTTGAAGGATTTCATTCTGGAAAACAGTAAACACAATTTAGTTTACTTCACTTTTTACCTGCAAGCTGGAAGGAATCCTACAACCTGGCTTCTAAAATAAAGTCTCATTCCAGCAGTGGAATTGTTTCGAAGCGAATTGTCAAATGAAATGTATGGGAGGAAATACGTGAATGTTGACCTACTAACAGAACTTCGATATCGCCAGTGGGTTGTGGAGAATAGCAGTCGCTTCACGGAAAATATCGAAGTTCGATCGTTTCGTAGTTATAATCTGAAAGCTGACCCCCTAGTCATCAGAAACGATCGGCCGAAGCTCGGAAGCCAATTACCAAATGGGAGTGTGAGGATACCTAAGCAAATTGAGCTTAATTTTTGGCTATTGGCATGTCAATGTAGTTTCTCTTCTTTTCTTGTTCTCTTCGTTCTTTTTCACCTCGCCTGATGGTAAACTAAAGATAAAGTCTTAGGACCGGTATAATTTTATGAAATTGTTGCGTTCGCTGGCTAAATAATTTGCGCACAAACCTGGTGTAGTCTTCGAAGCAGCTGAACCGCCAAAGCGCGAAGCCCAGCAGAGCCATACCGATGATCACACCGGCTGCTATCAACAGCCACACCATGAGGACCGAGCGGTCGTTCGGAATAGCGTACTCCTGAAATTATTGACATAGACATTTAAAACTCTGGCAAGGAAGAGTTGACGCACAATTTTCCTTCTGGGTTCCCTGCCAGGGTTTGAAGCGGGGTGTCCATGGAGCAGGTTTTGTTTAATAGCACTCGGGCATCGTCGGCTCTCGGCCTATCGCTGATGGTACTGATATAAACCGAAATAGCCATGTCCGTTGAGCACTTGTGTCAGTTAGTAGGAGAGGCGACCATTTTTTTTAAACCACTTAGGTGGCTGACAAGCACACGGCCCACCTGATGGGAAGCGGGCACCGTGACCTATGGACGCGTGCAACAACAGGGGCGTCACACTCGCGCTGCCGACCCTGGAGGAAGGAAGTCGGGACATTTGAGGGGGGGGGGGTTGGAGATGGGGATTGGGGGATGAGGGGGGGATTGTGAGCTCTGGCTACCCTACTTACCGCTGGGAATACAACACGATGGTTATTATGTGGCGGTGTTCTGTAGGGCGGAGGTACTACCCCAGTCGGACTGCTCAGTTCGGACGGGAGATACCGTAGCATTATTGAGTAACAAACATCCAAACATCTTTCACTTTTATAATATTAGTACTATAGGAAGTAGGACTCACCGTAACGCCCATGTTCCTTAATCTACCAGCAAAGGGTTCTTTAACGATGTAGGTGGTCCACATCTTCTCCAGGTCTTTGGCGTTCAGTCTTGGCTCCTCGACATCCTCTGCGTACTGGAGAGGCACGCCGACGGTCACTTGCACGCAGGTCTCGTAGTTCGGCCAGCGGATGTTGCAGACGGCTGTCCTCATAATCTTAGTTATCTCCAATCTGGAGACAATCAAGTCGGTAGTTAATTGGAGCAGAAAGAATATTAATTTGTGATTTGTAGTACAGCTAAGGAGTGGAATTCTTTGCCTGAGTCTGTGTTTCCGGAAAGCTATAACCTGGGAGTTTTCAAGTCACGAGTGAATAGGTTCCTTCTAGGCAAGCGTGATTCATCATAGACCACATTGTCACTTACCATCAGGTGAGATTGAGGTCAAACGTAAGCCTATCATGAATAAAAAAAAAGAAACGACTGCCGTCTGATCACCCCAACCCCGAAGTACTAACCTACACTAAGCACTGCACTGTCAATTTTGTCAGCAGTTGTATTTGCAAGTGAAGTTCGTTTGGGCCCCAAATACCCTAAACGACTACTTATGTTTAAAATACTTACAAATTAAATTTTCTTCCAAATCTTCAGTAAATAGATTAAACACTAATATTGATTAAAATTCTATGTGCGACGGATTTCATCAATCATTATCATATAACAGGAGTTTACACTTAGCTTTAATATTTATTTAACATCTATCATTCTCTATAACATATTCATTGCCAGTCTTAATATCATTACTAATGCGATATGTCAGGATTTAGGCTTCAATCTATGCCAAAGTCTACACAAATTAAAATGTAATAAGAAAAAATTGATCTCCCAATCTCATACAAGTTTTTCTTCAGTAAACTTCACCGGTTGGTTCACAACTTCTGCACCATTATCCGTTGCTATATTCACTTTCGCTGTTTCGTTATTATTAGGATTATCTTTCTTAGTTATAACAGCTTTTTCTCGGTTATCATTATTATTATTGGTTTTAGGTTCTGGTAGGTTCAAATCAGATTTCTTAGTCGCAACTTTACTAGAATGCTCATTATTCGTTATCTGAGGGTAATGATGTAATATCGCTGTTGTGTTAAAAGTAATTTTACCATACTTAACTACTTCTGTAGGTTTTTTAGCTTTACTAGTGCTAGGTACAGCTAAATCTATACTCTTTCCGATTTCAGTCGGAGTATTATCCAAACTATATGCGTCTCTTGTTTCTTCTATAAGACCTAATGCTATACGCTTACTTTTTTTAACGTTTTCCATGTAAGTATTATATAGGTTCATATCTAGTGTGTTGTTTTGTTTAAGTGGCAATGAATTTGGTAATCTGTGCGCTCTGTCCTCAGCTGTGTATCACAATTGTTTGTGATTCGCGTTTTTTGCGATATCGTCGGGGGCGGTGCCTGTGATGTGGTCACGCGCCCCGCTTGTTAGCTATGTCTGCGACTGTACCATTGAGATGCTGGTTGTTTCCGTCGCGATAGTTGGCGCCGGGAATTCGTCTCCAGTCGAATCGTAGATCGGGAACTCACAACACAGCACGAACTTCAAAAACTTCGGCACTTCCACGTAAATTGCAGGAGGAATCGGTATCAGTGGTGACGTAGACGCTTTATAATACAAATAGTCAGGGTTATCTCTGTATTTTTCATCAGCGGACCGTTCGAGTAAAGGTATGCCAGACAAAAATAGTATGATTGCCGTAGTAAATAAGGGTGATAATATCGCAATCCATTCGATCCCGCTGATTACGTTTAAGGATATAATGAATAAACCCCACCAGAGGACAACTTCTCCGAAGTAGTTAGGGTGTCGTGACAATCCCCAAAGTCCATCGTTACACCACCGGCCCTGGTTCGCAGGCTCTTGTCTGAAAGCGAACTTCTGCAAATCCGCATAAGTCTCTATCAAAAGTCCAATGACGAACACTCCTGCCCCTGCAGAGTCCAAAGTAGTCATTGTTTTTGGAGATTTAGGGAAGGAATGATGGGGCGAATTAATTATGATTACTGGCAAGCTAACTATATACACCCAGACCGCTTGGAATGTGTAGAAGACAGCAAATCTCAGGGTGTTGCTCTTTCGATCCTCGAACTGTTTGTCTCTTCCTATGTGGTAGATCCTGTATATCAGGTAGCCGGAGAGCCTCACGCCCCAGAGGCATACAAAAGCAGTTACCATGAGTTGTCTGCTGTCATAACTTTTGAGTGTAGAACCTCCTTGTCCGAGGAAGAAAGTCAATAGAGCAATAATTATAAAGTTGGCGCCTCCTGTAAAATCCGTCACTTTGTCGTTTTGGAACAGCGAGGCTATGGTGAAGAACAGTATTTGGAGAGCCACAGTCACCATCGCGCTTATAGCGAAGTTATTCCTGTCTATAAGAGGCTCCATTGTGTATATGTTTGACACTAGTTTCTATATTTGGCATCAGGGAACGTTCGAATCGATTCGTTGGCGCATTGCTGCATTTTCGTATTTCACATTTGTATCTAACATAATACTGTATTGTTTATGTAACACATTGCAGCTAAAATTCCACGAAATTTACACACTACACTATATTTTGTATTTAAAATTTATATTATTGTATATTTGGCTTTTTTTATTAACAGCGGTATAAGCTCGTCACGTAAGCTTGCACTGAAATAGAATTTGACGTTTGAATCGCGCATGCGTGAAGCTTTATACGACTCGCGCATGCGTAGTACCACAGCTTCGAACAAGTCGCAATATTTTGTTTTTGTTAAATATCAAGGTTTTAAGAGAATTGATGCGTGTTGTTAATTATTTGATTCAAATGTTTGTTTTATTGGGTTTCGCTACACGTTATTTAGGTCGTATCATCGTGAAGTAACTAAGTCGAACTAAAATAGAAAATGGCCGTCTCAAATACATTCCAGCGTTTGACATACTTAACTAAAGTTCTCGTTATGAAGATATTTTAGTTCATAACAGTTGCATGTTTCTACAAGTTTCTACCGGAACTTAAACATAACTAAATTGGTAATAGTAATCCTTTAACGTTTCGATATCAATAAATTATACGTTATAGAATTGACTGCA
This sequence comes from Lithosia quadra, assembly GCA_963576445.1. NCBI lineage: Eukaryota > Metazoa > Arthropoda > Insecta > Lepidoptera > Erebidae > Lithosia > Lithosia quadra. Next base: position 469,639 of record OY754899.1, on the reverse strand, counting down.
ATGCAGCGATAAGCGAATACGGCTTCTAAGTATTTGGTTTCCAGTTCGATACTCAGGCGGGACACTGTGTTAATTGGTTTCGTTTATATGTGCCATATCACTCAGTCACATTAGACAATGCTTCAGTGACTAAGAAAACGGACGTTCTTGGTAAAATTTTGTTATTTCCTTCATCCGTAATCGAAAATATATGTTTTGATAAAGTCGTATGATAAGATATTCAATATTTTATATTGTTTTTGATATCAGGTTTTTACATATCAACGATCTGTTCAAATGCTGATGGAAGTACGTAAAGTCATTGCCTGATTTTCGCTTTAAAATATATTTTCTGAGAGAAAACTCAATGTTGAGTTTTCTTCTTTACCAGCGCATGTGTTTCCTTCATCCTATAGTCCCAGGTCCTTTAAGCGGGGCGTGAAAAACATTTAATGAGGCCGTCAAGCTGATAACTACCACTGTAGCACTATCGGTGTATGTAGTTTTGTTAATTTTTTAGTATACTACTTAGGTGGTAGACGGGGCCCTAGACATTAGGGTATTTTGAACCCAACTTGTTCAATTATTTAATGTGGTGAAATAAAAGGAATATTTTATCAAAACGATATCTACATTGTTTTAGTAATATACTTAGTAATATTGATAAGATTATCGTTATTTAGTCACCAATAAATTGATATACATAGTAATTTTTTCAAGTTATGAAGAAAAATTTTCCGTAATAAAGTTAAGAAATCGACCATCATTAGATGAGAATTGTGCTATTGCGATTTAGGTAATATAGCCAATAACTTCTGACTGATTGTATGGAATGAAAAAACTCGAAAACAATGTCCAACTTTATGTATAGCTGTCTTCCACATGGGGTTACAAAAAGGCGCGCTATATCCATACAGATAGGTGTTAAAATTCATTAACTCATTTATCTTGTCCCTACGTACCCCTTCGTATATCCGCATTACCCGTTCGAGGTGACACAATTTTTAACCGATTTCAAAAAAGGAGGAGGTTCTTAATTCGTACGCTATTTTTTTTTGTATGTATGTTACGCGATAGCGCCGCCAATTAGGTATGGATGGATTTTGATCTTTTTTTGTTTGACTACCTACTTCTGAGGTGGTCCCATATCCAGGGTATTAGGATCTGATGCTGGGATCTTGGGAAAATCGAGGGAAAATCATCAAATTTACGGCAAAAATTCTGTTTTTAGTTTGTGAAGTCGGTTTTTTAAACGTACTTATAGTAATTATTGTTTGGAATATTTTATTTAAGTAGTAGAAGACATTGAATAAATTAGTGCAAATAGATCCCGCATAAAAATAAACCCTCACGGAAAAAAAGCAGAAAAGAAGTACTGTAGTCCGCGTTCACCGTTCGAGCCCTAGGGGATCAATTCAAACACACTTAATCACGTACTGCCCTCTTTTTAACCCTCCGACCCAAGGGGTGCTATAAGCTTGACCTGTTTAATTGTGTATCTGTGTGTGGCATTACAACTCCTAAACGTATCGACCGATTTCGGTATAACTTTTTGTTTCAAAACAGGGTCTCGATTCTGCTAAAGGATGCTATTTAATTGTAGGCATTACCGCTGTACAGTTAAAGTCTAAAATCTAATGAAAGAATTCATTAATTTGTTTTCATTCGCACGTTTGCATTCGAATATCTAGCACGTTTCCATGTAAGGAAGTTGGTCAGAGTATTCCCCCTGTAAGAAACTAGTAGCGGGTTCAAAACTTACGTAGTATTTAATCCCGGATCGATATTATTATCCTTTATGTATTCTGTCGCCATATCTGCAATGAGCTCTTTGAATTCCGATTTTGCGTTGTGGAACTCTACTAGGGTCAGACCAGCCAAGCTCAGGGTCAGCGTTCCGTTTGGAGGGGTCAGTACTGCCTCAGGCTCTGGAATAACTTCATCCTCGTATTCTAGCGGTGGCACTGGAGAGATTAACAAATTATTAATTGTAGAATTTTATTGTTAATTTTAAATGTGTGTTTTGGAAAAAATGAAAACTTGGGTTATGTGGAATTAATGATTATGAACCTAAATATATATTTTGTTGTTGGATTTTCCATTCCATTAACATAACCATATTCTATGGTCAACGGGTGGATTGACATACGATAAAAAGAGAGACTGCAGTGGAAGGTATTTGTCGTTAGGACGAAGAAAGGTATACTCACAGATCATTTTAGCGCTCATGGAGAATCCGGAGAAGACCATGGGAGACGTTTTAGATTCGAACCTCACGAACATGCGGTTGACGTTGGTAAACCTGTACCTGCGCTCTTCCCGCAGTTGGAAGGAGAAAATTAATCCATCTGAACCATCTGCGTTTACAGCACCTGAGAACATTTAAAAAAAATTATACTACTGAGGTGATAGGTAAGCACACTTGATGGGAAGCGGTTACCGTGCAGCACTAGGGCACACGCGCTGCCGACCCTAGAGGGGAGTGGGATAGAAGAGGGGATTGGGGGGATGGAGGGGGGGAGATTGTGAGCTCTGGCTACCCTACTTACCGGCGGGAACACAACACGATGGTTATTATGACCACGGTGTTCGGCGGAGGTACTACCCCAGTCGGACTGCTCAGATAGGACGGAAGATACCCGCGTCGTATCCTACCCTCATTAATAATTGAGAGTAATCAATATATTTCTACATGTAAGTCATCATGACGTGATAGCGATGGTGATGCCAACTATAGTTCACGGCATCTAACTTGGCAAGATTTTGGAGTAGTGTGGGCCTCACTACTCCAAAACCTTGTCAAGTTAAATGCTGTAGACTATACTTGTTTATATGCGACGCATTTTGCCACAAACATGTATAGTGTACTGTTACAGCTGAACTTGGCAAGGTTTTGGAGTATTGGTACCCACACTATTCCAAAATCTTGCTAAGTTAGATGCCGTGAACTGTACGTGGTATAAAAAAAACGAACGCTCTGTCACTATACAACAAATCATCACATTGCTAGATAATTACCTGGTTTCACAAGAAGGTATTCTCCAACAACTCCATTAACATGGAGAGCTGTTATGTTCATCTCAATACCAGTACCAGGTCCTTGAATGATCCAGTCAATGATGGTACCACGAGGATATTGGCCCGGGTGATTGGGTGAAGTGATGATCGTGGGTTCATCAACACTCAACGTGATACGTGTAGGAGGTTCATCATTCTTCACATTCATTTCATCATTATGAGCAATGGCAAACTGAGCCATCAATTCATTATATTGAGAGCTGTCCAGCTCATTAACAGTTATTGTTGCTTTTTCATCATCAGCTTCTGTAGTTGAAACAGCTTCTTCAGTAGCTGTGACATCTTCAATGGTAGCAGTTGATTCTACTTCTTTAGTGGTTGTACTAACAATATCTTGGCTGGCTGATGCCTTTTCGGTAACTGGTGTGCGAGTTGATGTTACAAATACTTCAGCATCTTCGTTCTTAGGCATTTCATCATCAACCAAACCGTCATTACCATAATAATGCTTTTGGTCTTCATCTGGGTAATCTTTATCTTCGCTGTCTTGAAGTGCCTGTAGAAGTGCATCGTAGTCTATTTCGCCTGATAACTCTAGAACGTTATTCTTAGCTATGTCATTAATATTTGTCGTAGCTGTTGTTTCTTCACGTTCAGGTTTAGATGTTACCGTCTGACTTTTACTAACAGCAGAGACTTCTACTTCAGCAATATTCTTGTCTCTCTGTGTCTCATCTTCATCTAATGATTTATTCGCATTCTTTTCGAAGATTTCACTGAGATTGCTGTTAAAGAAATTGTCGTAATCATCTCTTAGTGACATAATGTAACCTTCTCCATAAGGTCTATTATATTTCTCCTCGTAATCTTGAACGTCGTCTATTAAATTAGTATCATTGAATATATCATCTTTCAAACTGAAATCAGAATCTTTATCTTTCAGTTTATCGAGGGTTTCCAAAAGTGTGTCTACATCGGTATCATCATCACTGAGTTTATCAAGAGTTTCAAATAGTTTGTCTAAATCAGTACTTAAGTCTTTTAAGACTTTCTCCGGAGTATCATCATCGTAATTGACTTCCATAGTTTCATCATTGCTATTTTTATCTTCGTCTGAGTTAAGATTAATTTCCTCTATTATCTGATGAAGCTTACTATTGTCTTCATTCATTACATCAAAGGTGGGATCTTTCTTTTCGTCACTGACTGACCCATTAGATGGGTTCTTTTTTACTTCTTTCTCAACTTCTTTTGAGGGTACTTTATTAGGTTCTGGAACTAGTAAGGGAACATCATCTTCTTCGTCACTCCAAATGCCAGCAAATATGTCGGCATCCTCATCTTCGTCATTTTCTTTACTGTCTTTGCTTGGTTGGACAGGTTCAATTGCTAAATCCTTAGGATTTAGTTCAGGTTCTTTAAGTGGGGGTTCTTCAGGAAGTTCAGGGAGGATGTCAATATCATCCTTCTTGGCGGCCACTTCTTTCTCATCGTTATTAGATCGGTTATCTTCGAACTGGTAATCCAATAAAGGACCGAAATCGTCATGGCTATGGCCTTCTTTCTTCGCTACATTTCCTAGTATGAACTCTTGTATTTCGTCTTCAACCTGTTTATCTACGATTTCATCTTTATCTTCGGCAACTTTATCATTATTATTTTCTTCGGAATAATCATAGAAATTGTCGTAATCGTTTACCCAGTCTTCGTCTAATGTGTCAGCTGCAGTCGCTGTGAACAAAAGAGCGTATTAATCATTACAGTATATTAAAAGTTTTCGTATCGTAGATTATATTGACGTTCCATTCTTCCAAAATAGATCCTTGAATGGAGACTACGCTAGCAAATACAACAAAGCACTAGCAAGCGCAGTGTGGGACGGCTAACTATTAGATGGACCAAGGACCTAGTGAAAATTGCTGAGTCTCGTTGGATGCAGGTGGTAATGGACCGGTAATGAGTCGCGCTGGAGGTCGCGGAGTGTCGAACGGTCGTCTGTACATTTGTGATGGTCAGCAATATGGTGATATCGATAAATCGTTAAGTTTGCGATGATATTCTTTAAGATACCGACAAAAATCGTAAGTTTGGAAAGTAGAGACTACCAATGTTTGCGTTACCACGAGTTAGCGACCGAATTCGGTAGCTAAGGCGCTGCGCAAACGTGTTGCCGACACGGCACACCGCCACAAGAAACCGTAGTTGCTGTGTCCCGTATCGACAATCGGACACAGTTGCCGGTTCCCTGTCACCGACACGGCACACCACAAGAAACTGTAGCTGTAGTTGCTGTATCTGCTTGTTTTCCGTAGTCTCATGATGGACGTTTGTGAATGTTGCTTGTGTCTTCAACTGACGACTTTTAGTTTCCAGTTACCGACACCGAACACTTTTTGATCGTCCTGAATATAGTGTTCAGTGGAAGCAACTGGACTCACGTATGCGCAGGTAGTTGAATGATTTCATACTTGTTCTATAGAATTCAAATATTCATCGGTAGCTTGTGTCGGACACAAGAAACAAAAGTGTCTACGTTTGCGCAGCGCCTTAGGCATTGCGATAAATGTCGAGACTGCCGCCCCAGATGGTCGGAATTTGTTTTGATAGTGACTGTACATTTTTGAATACGTTTATGTAAACCTAGTTTTTTTAATATGGATCAGCGCTTGAGTTTTCTTCATTAGCTTGTTATCAAAACAATGACATCAGCAAGAAAATACATTTGCGGCGAATTTGTGTACATTTGGGTACCAAATGTTGTGTTATTCAACTCATCCCAAATGCGTCACCGGTTCAACAGACCAACAGACTACTATATACTAGACTTCGAAGTTATGTGTGTATTTATCGCAGGTTTATAAGTGCCCGGTTAGTGGCAATAAGCTCGCCACCTATTACATTGGGACCTAAACATAAACTGGCGAAATGTGGGTGCTAGCACCTCTGCCTACCCCTTCAGGGATACAGGCGTGAGTTTATGTTATGTTATGTGAAAATTTTATTATGTTTAATTAGTTAGTTGGCTCTATTGAACTACCTTTAAACTTTGATTACAATTATAATGAACCATTTTCATTCGAGTTTTCAATGGTGTCATGGTGTCCATGGTCCGAATATTTCTTGGTGTGGAAGAGGAACGACCCGATACCATAGACTTTTGCTGCTGACTGTACATTATTTTGTCGTCATTCATCCTTTATTTTTGAAATAGAGCATGCATGAGCATGCATGTTAATATAGACTTAACCGCGCGGATGAGCTTGGCTTCCGCTCTCTTTCGTTCTAGCAAATGACGGTTCTGAGTAATAGAAAGGGATAGAAGCATTAGTAAGTGCGATTCGGTACTAAAGAATAACTGTCTAAAAAAATAATTTTGAAATTTGACTATTTTTACAAGCTTTTATTTAGTTTCACCTGTCCCGTTGTCTGTAATCAAATCTTGCAAGCCATTTTTCGACCACTTCTGGCTATCCGATTGAGCTGAAAAGCATACTTATGTAAGCCCCATGAAAATGCAATAATGTAAAAAATAAAAGCTTGTTTTTAAAAAGGTTTTTTTTAAACAGCAGCTTGTTTTTATTGGGACACGTCGACATAACTTCACCTCGCTTGACGGTAAACCAAGAACATTAGAAATTTCCTTGTACTAATATTCTTGCGGCAAACTAAAGGTAAAGTCTCGTATTGACAGAGTTATGCCATGAACATACGTAAAAAATATTAACCTCAAAATTGACAACCTGCTATTTTTGAGAGTGCCACCAAGTCCTGCCTATATCGTTCGCGATAGGCAAGGAATTAATTAGAATAGGTACATAATCGGGAACTTTTTACACACATAAATAGGTAGTGAAAACGATTTCCTGTTGCTCAGATAGGTAATAATCTTAACTTTGTAATGACTTCTTGACATTACATTATTACAGACGATTTCTTATATTTCCTCTTTATCCACTTTATCAGTAATCTAACTATGTTTGGTACAAAGTGAACCGCGTGTTATATACCCACGTTGGTATGGACTGATGGGCACTTAGCATCGACATATACGTCGTGATTTTTATAGTCGTAATAGTCGAATCGAAACGACTATCAAGTCACGAGTGAACAGGTTCCTTCTAGTAAAACGTGATTCATCGTAGTTCGTCACTTAGGCAGAGGTCAAACGTAAGCCTATCATGAAAAAAAAAACAATTAGGGGGCCCAAAATGAAACATCTCCTTTCAGCCAGATTCGTTCAGCCGTTGGAGCGTGATTGAGTAACAAACATACAGACATCTTTACAAACTTGCACAATACAGTAAGATAATAGAATAGCTAGGTTACCATATTAGGTAGGTATACGCTTACTTCAGAAGACCCTAGACAGCATGTGGTTTTAGTCGGTACGAGTCCGACTTAACCTGCCTCACTGGCCGCGGGGTGGGTATCCATGACGATTTCCGCACGAAAATAAATAAATAAAAGGTACGCTAACTACATCAACTCGAAGCGCTCCGGAGTATTCGATACAGAGAATAAAAGAAGAATAAAGAAGAGATTTAAAAAAAACCAAACCAAACTTGGTTACTACTTGTAACAAGCTTCGCTGCATAGAGTAGATTAGTCATAGGTATAAGGAAATTGTTACGAACGCGACCAGCAGCAGGAATTACAATAAGATTTAAGATAACTGACAAGTATATACATATTTTTTTGACGGCCTCTGTGGCGTAGCGGTAGTGCATGCGACTGCTACGCAGGGGGCGCGGGTTCGATTCCCGCTCAGTGCAAATATTTGTATGCATGAATATGTCTATTTGCATTGGTGTGGGTGTTTCTATGTATAATAAGTATGTATTTACAAAAAAAAGTATATAAGTATGTTTATCCGCGTATGTTTATAGTCTAACTTGGAACTTCGATATCGCCATTGGTCATAATGACCATTGGTTGTGGAGGTCAGATGGCAGTCGCTCCACGGAAAATATCGAAGTTCAGCCGCATCACAGTTAGACTGGAAAGCCGACCCCAACTAAGTTGGGAAAAAGGTTCAGAGAATGATGATTGTAAACAAAATCAGTGCTAAAAGATCGCATTTTCTTTGTTAGAAAGAAAAAACAATCTGGCACTATATCGGTCAGGGTTTTTCCCTATCAACAGGAGATAACAGTGTGATAGTTTTATTACTAAGGTACCTAGCAAAAGAATACAGTGTTCATCTGATAGTAAGCGGTAAACATGGGCTAGGTCTCTCTCGAGCGTTGGAGAAGAGAAGATGTAGAAAAGTATAATGACTAGACTTTGATCTCCGCCCACTCTATAATGATGTGATAGTAACCCAGACAGCCGGTGTAAGCTGGGCCCACAGTTGATCTGTTCAAAATTTCACCAAGTCAACTGGGACCGTGAATCGACTTTGAACGGGCCCAGTTGACTAAAAGAACCTTATGCACTCTTATATTTTATAACATAATGCATTTAATATGCAACAATGAATTCAAATATACCAATATATGAACAGTATCATAATAATACGTATCTATCAACACATCACGTATATTCTATTATCAGTGATAACAGTTGATAAGGATGTTTTCGTCTACTGTCGATTGATAACACGATCATTTTATGTCATGGCATATAAACTAAAGCTTTATAAAAAGGTTATTTGCTTTTACTGCCTCGGTAGTGACTACTGTGCTGGAGATTTCGGGTTCGGTTCATGAGTTGAACAAATTTTATTATGAATTGTGACTTCGAAAATTAGCAGTGAATAATATAATCAGGCTAAAGTGTCCAGTTGAGTTCCAGAAAACTTGACTAAATCCCGGACCTGGCACCATTCAGATTGACCGTCTGAAATTGGGATGATGGGGGGGATTGGGGGGGAGGGGTTGCGAGGGGGCTACTGGGTACTACCACTAATGAAACAGTCAGTACCTAAATTAAAAAAGAAACTATTTCTTTTTGTTTAATTTTTATTCCTTATCAGTCTATCTGAAGATGTAAAGATAAGATTGGCACTTCCTAAATTCTCGAAACCCTGCGTCATCGAATTAAGATCGGACACTCGAGAATATCTTGACGTTCCGATCTTATCGGGATCTCAAACGTTACTGTTTAGCATGTGGCCTTGAATTAATTCAGAACTGTAAGTTTTTATTGTCGTTGATTGAGAACCAATTTTGTTGCGTAGATATTGTGACACGTATTCTGCTTGAATGAAATTTTAAGCAATTGCATGCTATTTCCAATGATTTTCTGATCGAAAATAATGATCATCCAGGACGGGACTTGAACCCGTGACCAGTCCCTTACAGGGGGAATGCTCTGACCAACTGAGCTACCTGGACCCATCCTAGATGCTCGAAATTTTCCGATATATTCTACGGCTGCTACGTATTCTGCTCTTGTAAAAACAATTGACAGAAAAAATTACTATGACTAAGGCTGACTTCGATATTTTTTTTGTACCACGTAGGTGGCAGACAATCACACGGCCCACTTGATGGGAAGCGGTCACCGTGGCCTATGGACGTGTGCAACACGTTTTGCAAATTTTTATCCATTTATTATAATTCTATCGGACACAATTATTACAATCCAAACTTGTAAATATATTATGCATTATTATAAATATAATGAAGTTTCCTGAAGTTATTTGAATGTTATACGCTGAAATTAAAAAACTTTTACCGGATTAGGTACTTGTATTGCTATTTAATATGTAATACTTCCCGTGACCATGGCTGCTGAAATACAAGTAGGTACTAGTTGAGTCAATATAAAAACAATGTAGGTATCAGAATCGCGATAATGCCCGGAAGAACTCATTTTAATACAATAACTATAATTGCAAAATATTCATACACGATATTTAAAAATAGTTTGCAATAAAAATAAGAATGATTAATTAAACATACTAGGTAGTTGTGCTCGCAATTTCACCAGCTTGGATTTAGATCTAAGATTTTTTTGCGTGGAACTCTAATTGTTTTTCCAAAATTTAAGTACCTAGCCTTTGTTACGACTTGTAATTACCTATCTGCCAGCGCAAGTCCCGTTCAAACCGTTCCAGGGGTGACCTCTTTCAAATATATGAAATTTTTAAGAATTTAATCAGGTAGGTATGGAAAAAGAGCAGAACAAAAGCACTCAAAACTGGCGGGCTTGTTTGAAAGGTTTAACGACAGTGTAGAGAAAGCGCGAGAAGTATGTAAGGGCAGAAGCAGAATGCTGGCCCTACACTGGAGGGAAAAAGGTGTGAGCTTATGTATGTTTATATGCATTAGTTAGTTGCCATAATCCATGTCAATCAAACAAAAGCCGATGTTTTATAATACCCACAATATTATAATATTTCTTTGATGTTATCACTTGTATTATCTGCAGTATAATCTACTTAAATACCCATAAACACTTTTGTTTGTCGCTTTCTTGCTGTATCTGCGTTCTCCGGACTTATGAGTTGCTAGTTAGACATGTCTTTCTTTGTTTACAGTTTATTGACATGAGATAAAATCATTATATTGGATCAGTATCGATGAAGTAACAGAATTTTATTATTCAGGATAGGTACAAATTCGAGTCATATTTCCAGAACAAGTTGTGCCAAAACTGTCATTGTGATAACTTACTGGCGATTAGAAAAGAGTAGCTGTTAGTTTTTATTGCCAAATCCTTGTCTCATTGACTGGCTATAAATTTAAATGTGAAAGCCGTTGTCACCTTCTCAAGGTACTGTACTTATGTACCCAGTACAATTACATAAATAACAATTCAGACTATAGTAAGTATACCTTCTTAATCAAATCATAAGTTTTTCAATAAGTATGTTCCAAAAGACGATGAATACAAAATTTGCTTTGTACAAGTGTCTTCGAAATACCTAAAATATTGTTCAGTGATACCATTGAAAATGAGTGATACATTGTAATACGAATACTTAAGTATGACTCATATGTTACAACTAGGCACAAATTTTGCAGTGTATTTAGTGTTTACACGATTATAATAATCGAAGCAATGTATTATTATAGCTGTATACATTCACAAACTTCCAGCACATTAAGTCGTTGTATTTTCGATTTACGGTCTGTTTATAAATTAGCTCAATAGCCGCCATACCACCGGCAAATATATTTGATAAGGTATTTTAATTTTATGTTCGAGACTACAGGAGTATTTTTCTATTTCGAACTTAACGCGAAGTTTCAGGCAGCAGCTAGTTTACGTAATATTAATCTCAAACATTTGCGACTATATAAATCGCAAAATTTGCCAACGGGTCCAGTTAACCTGTATTAAGTCAACTGGGCCCACGGGCGTAGTTTGAGTGGGCCCAGCTAACTAAAGAGCCGACCTACCAATCATAATATTATAAAATAATAACGTGATTGATAATTATAATTTTAAACTGAGTTGCCAATCGTCCAACTGATGTCAAATAGATACGAAGTAAACATTTCTTCTACTTCTTTTTAATCTTTGTCACGTTAACATGACTTCACCTCGCAAGCTAAAGGCAAAGTCTCAGAATCGAGGGTCACCAATGCATACACCGATAGTGCTACAGTGGTGACTTTCCGCTTGACGGCCTCATCAAATGCTTTTTCACGCCCCGCTTAAAGGACCCGGGACTGCATATCATAATAAGCTATGGTTATAACAACGCAATTTCCTCTCTACTTTATATTCCATCCATCCATCGTTATAATCTAACTAATTTCCTATTGAATATAATATATTTAGATGTCTCACTTATTCTATTTCTTTAAATTTCGAATATCTTGAAATTAACGGACACGAATGGAAATGACCGAAAATGAACGATAACATTGACAATTTACCGCCATCTTTAAGGTATGCATATGCATAGTTATCTACATCTATACTTTTCAATTCACGTTTCCGACTTGTAATCTTTATCACTCAATGACTGTTCTATTTAAATTCGAATGTATTTATAAATAAAAAGTAAACAAAGTACTTAATTAAACTAATCTAACAGGGTGTTCTCGGCAAGGTGCCTAGGATGTAGGCAACATTCCCGCGCTGCTTTTCTGCCTGCACGGAGATTACTAGTTCCCACTCTCAGACGCTTGCTGAGTTCCACGGAAATACCTTGCGTTCCCCGACTTCAAGTACTCGATTCCGAAGGAAATCTCGACACCAAAAAAGTTGTATATCAGGATCGTAGCAAGCTGAAATAATATTTGGTCTCTGCCTACCTCAATGGAAAAAGCCGTGACTATAATATTCAACCTACGGTCTATGACTACTAGATGTATTTATCACCTAATTCCTTTTTAAATTTCGAATGTATCTCTAATGAATGTAAATGACTGAAAATGAACGATAACATTGGCAATTTACCTTCACTCATTTTGGTATACTTTTCTAAATTCCAATTTGTAATCATTATTATTCTAATTCAATGACAAATTCTAATTTAATTTGAATTTAGCGATAGCTTAGCACTTAATAATGTAACCAATTCTCGAATAATACGTCTTTTTAAATAGTTTTCCATTTTTTCCGAAGGTATTTTTGTAACCCTGAACAAATGGAATTGAATGACAACTTGATGGCATACTTTTTGAACCATGAGTAATGTTGCACTAATTTTTCAACCTTGGTTCTAGTAGAATTCTTTACCAGCGCATGTGTTTCCTTCCTCCTATAGTCCCGGGGCTTTTAAGCGGGGCGTGAAAAAGCATTTGATGAGGCCGTCAAGCTGAGGGCCGCCACTGCAGCACTACCGGTGTATGTGGTGGTGACCCCAGTCCTGAGACTTTGCCTTTAGCTTACCATCAGGCGAGGTAAAGTCATTTTGACGTGTCCTATATATAAAAAAGTACCTAAGTATCTTTAAGTATTTTGAGGTCTCAAACTTATTCATCAAAATATAAGGAAGCATACTTAACGGCGGCTTCTGTGGCGTAGCGGCAGTGCATTCGACTGCTACGACTTGGGCGGTTCGATTCCCGCTCAGTGCAAATATTTGTATTCATGAATATGTCTATTTAGCATACTAATGCATGGATCAAAAACTACTGGAGGGATTTTGATCAAACTTGGTACGATTATAGTTCATACTCCTGGCGGGCGGCAACTAGTCGTTCATATAACTTAACATAAATACATACATACAAATCACGCCATTATGGTAGGCAGAGACAACATCTTTCCACTTGCTACGATCTTGGCATACTCCTTTCATCTATACTTCTCAGACTTCTCATTTTCACAGCATTCAATCTACTTTCATGCTTCTTCTGCCATACCCAACATTCACTACCATATATATAAGTGTTGGAACGAGAAATCCTCTATGTCGTGCCTCCTTAGACACGTTCAGACTACTCATAAAATTATGCAGCGCTACATTCACTTGGTTACCTGCCAAAACTTTTCGCTCAATACATAACCCAAGTATTTTTTTTTAATATCTCTGATGCACAGACACAGCACTTTACATTTTTATGATTTTTTATGATACTCGTGATAAGATACACTTGCGGCATCTATCCCACTCTAAGTCTGTGGTCCCGCCAGTAATTTCATTATGATTGATTGAACGATGCCATCCGGAGCGGTTTTGGGTGCGCACCGACTATTATTATATTAGTTTGTTTACTATCGTAATTTCTCTTCTCCCTCCCATTCTAGAGACTTTGCCTCAGCTTACCATCAGGCGAGATGAAGTCATGATGACGAGACCGACATAAAAAAAAAAAAAATAGTAGTACAGTCAGCTCCAAAAGTCTGATGATTGCACAGATTTCGAACTTAAAAATTCGAATGAAAATGGTTCATTATATTGTAATTAAAGTCTAAAGGTAGTTCAATAGAACCGACTAAGTAATAAGAATTTTCATTAAGAACCATAAGTTACTTTGCTCAAAACTAGGTACTGTTCAAAATCTGAAAATCATCATAATCGACATTTGACGCTGACTGTACCTACCTACATGCTATTAAAATAGAATGTGGTGTGTTGTAGTTTTCCCAAGCATCCCCTAGTACCCCAACACTCCTCCCCCCCCAGCTAAGGGTCCAACCGGGATTGGTGATGATGATCATGATGATCCAGGGAATGAAATCAGAATTTCAGGCAAGTGGATCCGCAGGAAATAGCTACCTAGTCATTTATAAAAATAGTTCCTTTAAAAAAATGCTAATGATGCCATCAAGCTCACGACCACAATAAAATTGTAATACTATCGGTGTACATGCAATGGTGACTTTACCTTTTGCTTACCATCATGCGAGGTGTCTAATATAAAAAAAAATCGGTCGATGCCCCTTCAGAGCGTTGCATTATAAAATGCAATGATGCACTAGGTACCTACATGAAATTGAAAACTGTACTTTGATCAGTTTAGTTCGCACACCATACGAAATGCTTGACACAAAAATATTGAAACGCGAAGCTATTTCAGCAAAATTTCACATTCTATAGGTACTAACACTTTGTTGTTGTTTCAATGCGTTAATCTCAGGATCTAATTAATAATTCTATTTACCGTTTCTGAATTGAATTAACAAATTTATTATTATTAGCATCAGGTGGGCCGTGTACTTGTCTGTCATCTAAGTTGATTAAAATAAACGAGCTTTCCAATAAGTGCACAACCATTTAAAATTAAAGAGTCCATAATTATAACTACGTTTAAATAAACGACTTCACAAACTAATATTTTTTACTTCTGTAGGGCAGAAGTACTACCCCAGTCGGACTGCTCAGTGGGGCGAGCACGAATTTTCTTTCAAATCGAGTTCGTAACGTGTGCGATAGAAATTGTATGAGATTTGTACAGTTCCTTTTACGCACGATAGGGGCGCTGTGCAAATTTCATACATTTTTGTCGCACACTTTACGAACTCGATAAGAAAGAAAATTCGTGCTCGCCCCACATTTCAGGCGTACCTACCGCCCTACCTCATATCGTATTGTTACCTAAGATTCGCTAGAATACCAGAGTCCAATCGTCAAGAAGTGGTTCTATTTGGGCATCCAAAATTTGACCCATAATAACAACAGCGCAGTCGAATTGTGATTTAATAATAATCTCCATTCATGTTTCACAATAATTGTCAACAAACAAACATACGTACCTACACGAAGACAATTCGGCCTCTCATCGCGTCTTCCCCGAAACACAAGAGCTATTATTAAGTTACTCATAATATTTATGTATAAATAATTATTCGAAGAAGGAAAATAGAGCACGCAATTATTAAATTCTAAAGAATATTGTTCGATGTAGGTACTTATTATGACTTGTACCTACCACAGTGACAGTAGGTAGGCCATACTACCAATAGACCAATAATAATATTATGTAGTAGTCCACGAAGAGCATCTACCAAAAATTGTGATACCTATGTGCTCTTCGTGGTTTAAACGGGGTCAGCTGGGGTGCGAGAGATATGCCTATTAGGTTTTACTCCGGTAATTAAGACCCGAGACGGCGTGCAGTTTTATTCGGTTCGATCCCGACATAACCACCCCCGATCACTGACGGGGGTGGTATCCAGGGGAATTTCGCACAATAAAAAAAGGTGCTCTTCGTGGACTAGGCTAGGTGCTATTCGGCCAGGTGCTCTTTGTGGACTACACCATAATATATTGTGTATTGTGCTATCACGGTGCATGAGATACAGTCTAGTGACAGACAGAGAGGACAGACAGATAGACGGACAGCGAAGTCTTAGTCATAGGGTAACATTTATTATTACACCTATCTATCGTCTATGGAAAATGAACATCCTGTACTCTTATGGCAGGTATCGTACAATCAATAGGGTCAAATTGAATTAAATCAGCATGTTTGTTAGAGAGATGTGATCCTTATGATTGACCCTATCGATTGATGTTATGTACCTACAGTGTTGTATTTTTTTTATTCATGATAGGCTTACGTTTGACCTCAATCTCACCTGATGGTAAGTGACGATGTTTTTCGGATTGTGGGCGAATTTTCAAAAATCAATCAAATTGTAGGTAGGTAGGTATTTAAAATCAAAATGAAGTCTTCAGTTCTTTCAGTAAAATTGTCTAAGTATATAATATTACTAAGATACTTCTCGACCATGTGGCATCGCCGTGGGACGTCTGTATACGCAGTCTGCAGTAGGTATAAGCAAAGATAATTATAATTGGCTGCATGTCAATAGGTATAATATTTTTTTATAGCAGTCGGTCCTTTGAAAGAATACTCAAGTACTTAAATAAATGAAAGATGATTATAGTCCAAAAATAAAATGTCAGTATAACTCAGTCTTACGATCGAAAGCTCTCGGGTTCAAAACCTATACTGCCCACGTGAACCTAGTTCTAACAAAGTGTGTATTATAGTTTCTGGGTAGTAAGCAGTGGCCTTGGCTAGCATTAGCTCATCTCATCACTGCCTCAGGAAGTTGTAAAGATACACATATTTTTTAATACCCCTGTAAATAAACAGTTTTATGTCCTATATGCTTAGATTATTAACCTATACCTATGTATAGATGTATAGGTCCGTAATTATTATGTCAGTGTCGGTATGTAATGGGGACCACCTTCCTGAGACTTTACCTTTAGCTTACCATCAGGCGAGGTGGTGTGGTGACCGATATTATATAAAAAAAAATATCGGGATAAGCAGAGATCGTAGAAAAATTAATCAGAAAATTAGCTTTTTCTGTACATTGGAGATAGGTATTTAAAAATCTTGGGTTAAGTCAAATGAACGATTGTCAACACAAACAATAAGTATATTTGTTTTGAAATTCTTGAAATTTTTCCAGATAACCTTTGATTTCAGCTTCGGATACACGCTAAAATGATGATTAATTACATCACTGACTAACATAGAATGACTGATTCTCTATCCATCATGACGTATTATGACGTAGATACCCTGACCTTAACTACACCACTGACCTATGTAGGATGACCTATGCGCTTCATCATGATGTCACGTCACTTACCATCAAGTGAGATAGAGGTCAAACGTAAACCTATCTACCTATACTAATATTATAAAGAGGTAAAGTTTGTGTGTTTGTTAAATTGTAAGGGGTAATCTCGGGATCCACTGAACCGATTATAAAAATTCTTTCACCAATAGAAAGCCACATAATTCGTGAGTGTCATAGGCTATATATTTTATACGAAAACTGGAATTTACACCGGGGTGAAGCCGGGTCCCGGGTTGCTAGTCATGAATAAAATAATATTGACGAAGGTAGGTACTCTGAGCGAGGGAACCACGCAGTCCAAAAAATCCGTCAAGCCGTTTAGGCTGTAGGCCATGCCAAAGAAATGGACATACATACATACATACATACATAGTCTCGAAAAACATTACCCTCCTTTCTTCGGCAGTCGGGTAATTAATGTGATCATAAAAACAGTTCGCGAAAGATTGCAACATCATTTCATTATTGCGTATTACGAGGAGCCTGTTTACGATAATATAGGCCCCTACAGCGTCATATGACGTCGGCAGACGTTTAAACCGAAATAGACGATCAATTCTCATAAAAATAATAATGTAGGTAATGTTCAAAATTCAGTTGCGGTCTCATGTCAATCTCACTGTCAAACTTGACGCATATCTAAAGAGGAAAGAGAATATGAATTTTTTTATACCACTTAGGTGGCAGACAAGCACACGGCCCACCTGATGGGAAGCGGTCACCGTGGCCTATGGACGTTTGCAACACTAAAGGCGTTACCCACGCGCTGCCGACCCTGAAGGGAAAGGGCGGGGGTAGGAAAGGGTGGGGAGACTATGAAGGGGCGAGGAGGAGGAGGGGTACAGTGAGCTCTGGCTACCCTACTTACCGGCGGGAACACAACACGATACAATACATTAAAGAATATCAATTTTATGTAGGGATACAGCTAAGCTAAACATAACTGCGGCGTAGACAAATTACGACGAAGTATTGTACCTATGTAACTATAGATATTACGACGGCTGCACCCGGCCTCCACACCTTTTAATCAGTCGCTTATAGGTATACGTTCAATTTTTTTTATATGGGATAGGTGAAAATCAGCTGGCCTAATGGTAAGCTAAAGGTGAAGTCTCAGGACCGGGGTCACCACTACACACACCGATAGTACCGCAGTGGCAGCCCTCAGCTAGACGGCCTCATCAAATGCTGCTGGCTTCTTCACGCCCCGCTTCAAACTACAAATCCGTGTCTCAATTTATCTGCACCTTACTGCCTTTCAGATTAAGGTAGGTACTTGAATCTTACAAATTTTAAATTCTAAGTCCAGCAGAATACCTTACTAGCCCTTTTTTCAACTTTCGGTCACAATTACCTACGTTACAACAATATTGGATATTGAAAACGTTGTAACAAGAATACGTTTTGACATTTTTGTGAGATCGGAACTAAATTTTGAATATATAGAAGAGATATGCCGTAACCTATATATCCGGTAAATCAAGACCTAAGACGGCGTGCGGTTTTATTCGGTTCGATTCCGACAACCACCCCCGATGGTCGACGGGGGTGGTTTCCATCGGGATTTCTGCGCGATAAAAAGGTAGGGGTTCCCAAAAAGCCAAACAAAAAATAATGAACAGCATAAAGGTTACATGGGTCCCCACCATGACCCAAGACCCAACCAACCGCATCTGCAAGCCGGTAGATCTGCTGATAAACGGATGAGGCTATAGGGCCGACTTAACTCTCTGGATTGGGAATCTCCCTTCTCAGCAGTCACTTCCATAAAAGTTTATGGAATATCCATAAAATCTGATAGGAAAGTAAGATAGCGGACCACAGGCTCCAAAATACAAGTTCTGGATGCAACCGGGATTTGATTAGATGAAAAAAGACGTGTTTGTCGGCTAAACGGCAAATCAAATTGCACACGAAACCGGGGCAAGTCACATGTATTATCTATTGTAATCTTAGCAATAAAACTAGCTGCGTCGTCAGTGTTAACGACTCATTGATAACCAATATGTTCCGACGACACCGCATAACTTAATCTTATAATCCACAACACTGTTTAAAAAAAAAGCGAAAATAAATACCTTGAATAGTCGCGACTAACGCAAAAATCACGGCACACAACACTAACTTCATAATTACAACACTAAAACATAACTTTTACAACGAAAATAATAAAATTAAAAATTGAATTTGAACGCGTCCGTCACTCGATGCTGTGTTGAACTGACTACTGACTAATGAATATTATGTCCAATATAGAGTACACAGTTTGATAATAATGGTATAAAGATGCTCGCTCACTGCACTGAAATGGACGGGGCTATTTTTGTCGCGACTATTTTTGTTTGTAAACATTCTAGACTGTACCACACTGTATGGACACGTAGAAAGGATAGAAGATACTTATGTAGGGAGGATAAACTTGGTATAGGTCGGCCAAGTTGTACGTTAATAGTGTTAGATGACGTTTTAAGTAAAGAGCAAGTTAAGGTAAGAGAGGTACTACCCCAGTCGGACAGCTCATTTCGGACGAGATATATTACACCGTCGTGTCCTACCTCCTTCTAATAATTTGGTCCACTACTTTATATGCATGTTAAGACACGTCATGAGAATATTATGGAAGTAGAGAAGCGAACGGTGTAACTACTAGTATAGTAGTAAGTGGGAATATTATGTTGTCTTTCGTATATATTATGTCGCACTGTGTCTGCCTACCCCAGTGGAAAAGACAGTTTTATGTACTTGAAAGTATGCCAAGGAAGTCGGGACACGCAGAATGAATGGCTACTAAGCGAATGATACACCAAATATGTTTTTTTTTATACCACGTAGGTGGCAGACAAGCACACGGCCTATCTGATGGGAAGCGGTCACCGTGGCCTATGGACGTGTGTAACACCAGGGGCGTCGAGAAGAGAAGAGAAGAGAAGAGAAGAGAAGAGAAGAGAAGAGAAGAGAAGAGAAGAGAAGAGAAGATGCGAGAAGGGGAGGGGGGAGGGCTAGGATGGGGTGGGGAGTCTAAGATGGGGTGGGGGGAGGAGGGGTACAGTGAGCTCTGGCTACCCTAATTACCGACGGGAATACAACACGATGGTTATTATGGCCGCGGTCTTCTGTAGAGTGGAGGTATTTCCCCAGTCGGACAGCTCATTTCGGACGGGAGATACCGTCGTGTCCTACCTCCTTGTAAGACATGTGTAAGTGGGCAGGCAGGCCTGGGTTGTGGATGTTGTATAAAAAAGTCAGGTCAAAGCACTCGTAGCTAGTGGCATTAGAGGTTATTGACAGTAGTGGAAGCTCGTGAAGCGTGTAAGGACATAAGCAGATGGTGAGCTACTCTGCCTACTCTAACGGAAAAATATGAGAGTATGTAAATAAAGATGTGCGCTCACTGCAGCGAAACAGACGGTGCTATTTTTAGCCCGACTTTGTTTGTAGACATTCTTTTGAATAAACACCGCGAACCTGAATTAGTCATTCTGTATCCTCGGTGGAGTGTCGTCTAGATGTCGCATGATTGGTGAGTAATGAAATTATTCGCGGGGCTTCCCGTTGCGGTAACATTATGTGGGGTTAGTTGGCCTGATTTGTATAAATGAGGCGGTCTATTTAGTGATTTATATGTACTTCCTACTTTACTTTTGTTCTGTCATAACTGTTTCGTAATATTACAATTATAGGTTTTCAAAACAAGTAGATAGATGACTTCATAAAATGATTATGTATGTTAACGCCTGCGATTCCATCTGAACATTATTATTGCTATTTAAAACCGATAGGCGTTAGATTATTTTATTTCGATGTACCGAAATTAACATTATTTAGTTACTTACACATTTTCTACGATGCAAGTACGAGCTCCAATTATATTTGACACCTTTATGGACATTAAACCAAGTAAAAGTGCAATGGGAATTTTTAATTATCAACAATGAACCCCAACAATAGATTTATTAAATCTATAATATAAAAATGAATCGCAAAATGTGTTGGTAAGCGCATAACTCACCAACGGCTCTACCGATTTCACTAATTCTTTTTTGTTGTGTTTGTTATTATCGGGAGAAGGTTCTTACGAAAAAATAAAATAAAACAGTTGTACAGAAAATTTCAGAAAGTAACTTTTCTTTTTCTCATACAAACTTTTTCTATTATATGAGAGAAGTTTATGTTTACGTTACGGGATTAGTATTTAGTAGTAGTAGGTAGTAGTAGGAATGGGAATGGGAATGAGAATAGGAATAGGAATAGGAATGGGAATAGTAATGGGAATGGGAACGGGAACAGGAATGGGAACGGAATTGCACGCGGGTGGAAAATATGGCGGTACGAAGTTCGCCGAGACAGCTAGTACTTTATAAAATGTTACAATCATTTTTCAGGTTCTGCAACTTGGCTGATTTTGATGGGATTTTCACAGGCAGATATGATGTTAGAAATACTTTATTTTGGCTACTTTTTTATAGTTAGTGTTCTCCGTAATGATAATGAAATCTAGATCTAAGTTCACAGCTAGTAATTGAATAGTGGTAAGTATTGCGTTTAACTTTTGAATGCGATCCTGGGTATGATTCCCGCATTTCGGAGCTAAATGAGTATCAGCGTGGAACTATGCCTGACGACGAGACTGGTAGATAGCTTACCTGTTTGCTTCTCAATATGTTCATTGAAAGAAAGTGTTTTTCATTCGTTCTATCTATCCGAAGAAAACGTAGATAAGTAAGATTACAAGAGCAGAAATTAACGTAGCAGCTTTCCAAGAGTTTTTTCTATTTTCTCATCATCATACGTACATACAGCTACGTAAAGATATTGCTTCTTTGGCAGTCTTTTACCGGCTCTACCATGGCGAGTGTTCCGATGAGCTCTTCTAATTAATCCCACTCTCTCCATTCCTATACAGAACTACACGTGCCAGGCTGAGATATCTCCCTCACACAGTATTTCACTTGATTTGCTTTTTACTTGACTGTTGCAGGAGATATTAAATACCGCACTATGGATAATGTTACACGCACGAATGAAATATTACGCCCCAGTGTGCCCGCACCTTTACATGAAATGTTGTGTCTAAAACGTGTCGTTATCACAATTTCTAAGTAAACGTCACTTTATCTTCACCCAAACACTCAAACATTCGCTGTTTAGGTGTGATAGCTGCCCTTCTATCTAACCTTTCCATGTTTCAATTCTTAACCCTCTGGCCTTTAGGATAGATAGGCACACCGCCCTCGCTAGCTGCCGCGCCGTCAATGACTTCACCTCGCCTAATGGTAAGCGAGAAGTAAAATCTCAGGAATGGGAATCTTCATTATATACACCAATCACAGCTACAGAGCTCAGAAGAAGAACAGAAGAATCCATATTTGTTAAAATACCCATGTTTTGCTGTTACGTAATGAGGTCGTCCCGTTTATCTCAAAGAACTCTGTGCAGGTGCATAATGCTTGTAGACAAACTGTTTATGGTAGGAGAGCTGGTAGACATTTTTGGGTATCTATTAAAGGCAATCTGAAAATATCAGATGCCTCTTCCAGGCTCAGCTCATCTGACTAGGTTGAAGGTAGGCCGTCATTTTACAACTCACATAAAATATTTTAAATACACAAAATTATAATAGAGGTAGCGTGGATAATTGAAAAGAAACAAAAGGTTAAAATAAAACCCAAATGTAATTTTTCGTGATTCTTTGAATTAATTAAATTTTATGAAAATAATGTACGCAAAATATTTATCTTGCTTAGCGCCACCTAGTTGTTAATCGATTGCACTTTGCAGACATCTCACTAATGTAAAAGTACAATGGCATTCATATAGATGTCGCTGTAATATATTTTTAAATAAAAATAAAACTACTGAAATACTAATTTATTCCCAAAATTTTTCAGTATTTTTCAGTAGTAATGTTCTTTAAATTACTTTCAGAAATTTTCCTTTCAGTAATTTAAATTAATGAAAACATAACCTGATCTTGCTGAATTTATTTCAGAAACGACCGTGGAACAACATACATCGATCCGACGACCTTCTCATTGAAGGTTGAATCCTTGACGCGAGGTCGCCTGTCCTCAAGCGAGGTTAGCCCAAGGTGTGCGACAAGGTTAACCTTGGCTGGTTTGCCATTGACTTGTGAGGCCGAGACCTTCTACTGAAGGCCAGAATCTGCACAATATTTTTAGCAATGTGACGTCATAACAGATTAACTACGTCATCATCGTCATAATGGGTCTGTTTTTGTTTGCCATGGTGAAGAGGAAAAATCGTAGTATTAGGTACCTACGTCACAAGTTGGTATAACGTAAATAAATTATAATAACAAGATATTTTTGGCTTCACCGCAGTTATAGGGTAGGTAGGAGTAGATACCTATTTATACAGAATTAATTAAGTGGTATTTTTGTGCGTATTTGTCTAATATTAGTTGAGTAACATAGACTAATTTAATATGTATAATATTGGTCTATGATTAGTAGGTAATAAGTAGCTAGTCATACCGAGAGGTGACTCGGTTGCTTTGTGGTTATAAGTCTGCCTTACACATTAAGGAGATCATGGGTTTGAATCCTGGCTAATAAAATAAAAAACGTTTTATAATAAACTCGATTTATAACAAAATGCTAAAATGTACAAAAATGACTTATTTACGGTAACTCTTTATTTATACTGCTAAGATGGCAAAAAAATCATCATCGGCCATAACACTATAGGGTTGTGCAATTTCAAAACCTAGTAAGGGACACATACATAGAATCACGCTTTTATCCTCGGAGGGTTAAGCATAGGTGAATTTGATGAAGACGGTGAGTCTATTGCCGTACCTATGCTAAAGTCAGTATATTTATACAGGCTGTTTTTAGAAAAATGTAAGTACTTAGAAAATGATTTTTATGAAGAGAAAAATATTTACAATAGTAGGTACCTATGTCTAAAAATATTGAGTTTCACCATCTGGAAATTCTGTTTCTCTTGTATTCTATACAGTAGGAATGTATAAATAAATACTAGTAAAACAGTCAAGAAATAAGTAATCCTATAAAGTACTAGATAAAAAAAAATTAAAGTAGGTACTAAATATACACACATACTTTTAAGAGAAAATAAAATTTTGAACCGGAAACGTATGTTTTCCACCTACGAGTGCTTTGCAATAAAAATAACAACCTGTATACAATAGAAAAGAAATAATAAATGAATTTGATTGATTAAAAATGTCAACTTAGTAATAAAATTCTTAAATATATTATTTTAAACATAGGCAATTTTACTGTCATGGCACTTATTAAAACATAAATTATACAAAATTAAGTCTAATGGTAACACAATTTGAGGTCAATATCTAGAGGCCTATTATCATAAATTAAGAAAAAAATCCCCTTTTTATTCTTGTTCAAAAAAATAAAAATAATAATAAATATTTTATGAAATTCTACCTACACAGCGCTCTCTAGACCCGATGTAAGCATAGTTTGAGGGGGAGGGGGGGTTTGAGAGGGTTACTAACAAAATCGAATTGGATTATATCCATCCACAAAATTTTTCCATCAACGTTCAAAATTATTGACCACTTTTAGAAGACCTCCTTCCTAAAGGTGAACCCGAACTTGTCACACTTGACCCTAAGGATCTTGGCGAGTTGGGGCGGGCCGCAGTAGAACACGGTCACTTTGCCTTTGTTCTGCTCCTGGAGTTGTTTGAACACTTTGTCCCAGTTCGGCCGCCCGGTGTTGGTGCGGGTCTTCAATCCTGTTATTAGGTCACGTTTTTCCTGAAAACAGAAAAGAATTAAACCTGTTTTATGACTTCTTCTTGAGTGTACTTAAGCATGTTAGAAGTTCTGTTTCTTTCACCAGAATATTATAAAAGATCATTTTTTAATAAAATGCAAGAGAATCGCTTTTGCTGGTGTAGTCCTGTTTTGAGGAAATCATCAAGTTACATGGGTAAAAAATGCCTGGCCTGGCCTGGTAGACCCAAGAAGTGCTGACTTGCTGTCGTAGAAGATACCATGGGTGCCAATAATCCTTTCTCCGTACCAGGTGGGGGAGGGGGGGGGGGGAGGGCGGTTATATCAGACTTGAATAAACACATTCTATAAACACCAGGGTATAAAGATGTCCAAGCCATTTTTATTGCACCTTAGCTGACCTAGGACCATCTCTAGCTTCGAGATGACTCCCTCGGGAACGGTGCTGATGGTCTACCAATGTATACCTAAGATCCATGGAAGAAGTGGAGAAGTAACAATCGGAAAGCGGACCCCATTGCAAGTACCTTCTCATGCAGTAAGTCCAGAGCCAGCTGGAGTCCGACTGCCTTCATGTCATTCCTCTGCAGCGCGCTGGTGATGTACATGTGCATGTCCAGGAAACGATCTAGCGCGCCCCGCTGCTCCGCCTGCTCGATCTCTAGCTGCGACAGTAGGGACACGAACCACTCGAACGAACGCTGCTCGCGGTTTATCCAGAAGAAGTCCACCTGGAAGATGAAGTGGATTTATAGCAATGAATGAGAAATAAATTCAATTATGCCGCTATTGGTTAAGTGGTGAACAAGAACCTGCATAAGGAATACAGAGCTAGTGAAGTGATTTTGTTGTAATCGAACAACTTAGCCCACATAGTGTTTTAACCTTCACCAGGGACCCTCGAGATTCTCTAGGAAAGAACTGCCCAAGAACGTATTATATCAGATTTTGACCAGCACTCCAAATGCAGATGGTCTTCTTAGAGAGTTTTTCTTGCAGGTCCCTTACGTTCCCTTAGGCGTAATTACCCGTAACTTTTTAATACCACTTAGGTGGCCGACAAGCACACGACCCACCTGATGGGAACCGGTCACCGTAGTCTATGGACGTGTGCAACACCAGGGGTGTCGACGTAAGAGAAAACCACAGCAGGGAGAAGTTTCTCCCTTCTCTAACAACAAACTATCCATAACTACTCACCTTCTTCAAGTTCATATTATGCGTGGGCATATCCGATGCCCACTTGTGGCTGCACTTGGGACACTCGTGCCGGGCGCTCCAGTAGCGGTACATGATGGCCTGCAGGATGGACGCGAAGGGCGTCACCCCTATACCTGCCGCCACCAGCGCCGCGTGCTCCGCCAGGAAGATGTGGGAGGACGCCGCCCCGTACGGACCGTCCAGGTATATCTGTGGGAATACCATAATATTATGACATCCATCTTAGCGTTTTGCCGTGTCCAGGTTGTCATTTGAAGATCTATGGCGTTAAAGGTAGTTGGAGCCATAAAAAGTCCGAATTGGACTAACTACAGAACTTTGGCCCAACTACAGAATTTTGGACCAACTATAGAACTTCGATATCGCCATTGGGTTTTGGAGGTTAGATGGCATTCACTCCATGGAAAATATTGAAGCTTCTTAGTTGATTGAAAAGCCAACCTCAACTGAGTTGGGAAAAGTCTTGAAGGACAATGGGAATCTGAGGACTTAAAGAAGAACTGAAGCGTGGACGCAGAAATAATGTTGAGTTACCTCTAGAGGTCTCCCCACAGGGTAATTTCCCAAGTCGTCCATTGTGGCGGCACCGTTGTTCTCGTACGATTCCCCCTTTGGATCTGACTCCACGTCTCGGTCTGGAGACAGGCTTTTTGATAGGCGACGTCGTGCTGTGAAAATAATAATATATAGCTTTATATGAAGCTTAAGAAATTTTCCTTACTAGCAACATGGTCCAACAATTAGTCTATCTATGCTATTACACATATGGTTGGTAGTTGTAAAGCTAGTACAAAAAGCAACATTACCAAGAGTGAGTATGCTCTCATTGCTGCTCCTGCGCTCCTCAGGGTGTGGAGCCTTGAAGGCGATGATGGTGGGCTTGGTGCGCATGTAGCGAAATGAATGCGCCAAAGACTTGTTTTGCGGCCCCACGCGCCGCGCCCCCGGCCCCGGGGACTGCTCCCCCTCGCGGAGAGCATGCTCGGACTCCGAACGCGCCAGCACGTTCAGGCTAAGGTAAATAAACAAGCAGTATTATAAGGAGTAGTTAAAGTCATGATGGTGTGGTGCTACCACATGTACCCAGCGCCATCTAGCGACAATACGTTGAACTACTTCGATACCGCTACTATGTCACTAAGATCCTGAATCGCGAAGGTGAAGTTCGCGCGCTGTTATAACATAATTATTCAACATCCCAAAGATAACTATTGAGTTACGCAATGCGGCCCACCAGGCGTGATCACCTTGCCTGGTCAGAGGATCCTCCCTTTGTGTTGGAGGGACATCACACCCCGTCCTTCTACAAACGGAATTAAGTAAACTAGACCATAATTTGCAATACTAAAGGCTCTTTCTTATACTTTTGCGATCTAGTCTTTTTTATTTAGCATTCAATCTTCAAACTGGATAGATAAAAGGGGCCATTGGGGTCAACATTAGGTTATAATCCTACCAGGATACCCCGATCACAGTTTCTAAAACTCTGTGACCTTGAGTAACATCGAAATAACTTACGCCATTATCCGTTGTTTGTTCTTGATATTCTTCTGCACGTCAGGCATGGAGCACGACTTCTCCAGGGTCCTGGGAGCCAGCAACAAAGAGTTATAGGATATTCTCGGTGAAGACACGACTGAAACCAAATATGGGAATCATTTAAAGTCTAACAGTTGTAACATGACGTAATTATGTATTTGATAGGTTGGTGGACGAACCAGTTGCTTGGGTATGTGACCCTCAGATTTCAACATAAGCTGGATTAAATATGGTCAGTGAGCTCAGCAGCAATGCATTCCATACGGATAGACTTTATGATCATTCTTTGGAAGAAAATTTCATGTAATGCATTATTCATAATAAACCTCATACAATTAGTAGCATCCGGTAGTTAGATGTATGGATGTATGGAGCCCCACGAAGACCGAAGGAGCCAAGTCAA
The DNA here is from genome assembly GCA_963576445.1 of Lithosia quadra. NCBI lineage: Eukaryota > Metazoa > Arthropoda > Insecta > Lepidoptera > Erebidae > Lithosia > Lithosia quadra. The sequence continues at coordinate 441,782 of OY754899.1, read as the reverse complement.
CCTCATCCACAAGCCAGCACACCTGCTTATTGACAAACGAGTCTCTGGCACAGGCTACCCTTTAGTAGTGGGGGAGGGTAAACAACTTCCATTATGCCATTTGCCTTGGTTGCCTTGGGTGTAACCAGGAACCCATAAAAATATTGGTTAGTCCACATTCCTTACCTTCATTGCCTTTGCGGTCGCTACCGTCCAAGTCATCAGGTACGTAACCTTCGTTGGTGTAGCTTGGCGGAGCGGGGCTGAAGTCCACGGACTTCTTCTTCTTACTAATCGTGCTTCGGCCGGACACTGAACGGGTCACTTTTCTAGAAGGGAAAATTCAACCTTACCAATAGGTATACCTCTAAATGCGATGATAGATGTTTGTTGGATGAAGCTGTGTACAGATACAATTTGTAGCATGGAATTGCGCATAGCAGCACAGAAAACTTTGTCAGCATAGAAACTCTCTCAACCTCTCCCAACCCCTTCTTCCTCCCATTCCCCTCCTACATCCCCCCAAACCCCCCCAGGGTCAGCATAGCTTTGTAAGACATTCACGGGAAGAAATGGATTTGAGAAAAGGATGGATGGATAGTTGTACCATACGTGTTCTTGAGTGGTATACTCACTGGTGGCCATTATCGATAGACAGCAGAGAGTCCCTCCCGTGCATTCTGGCCTGTTCCCTCTCGAAGTAGGAGTACAGGCGGTTTGTCCACTGGCCCACCCCTCGGATGTGGAGCCATAGGTAATCTGGGAAATAAAGTGAAAAGAGTGGGTTAAATAGTTTTTTTTGAATAAAAGAAAAATTACTTACTAAAGTTCATTCAAAATTTTTAAGGACCTAATTAAGTGATATAATAAAATTCAATGATACAATCATGTCTGGTCGTCGCCATTATAAATTTCGATTACTGTTGGTTACCTGAGGTGCCTTTCTGCTCCAGTAGTGTAGGAGACTTATATCGGCCCTAGTAGTGTATGTGACTGGGTGCGGAGGATGGAACTTCTATGCGGTGCACCCAAGCAACGGTGGTGTAGGCGGGAGTGACCCTCTAGAGGGCTGCTCGGAGGCTCTCCATGTGTCCTAGTGACTAACGGATACAGTTAGGAGCAGACAGGAGGTGGGCTGGTTCTGGATAAGGAGGAGAGGGTGACAGGACGGTCCATACCTTCCTGTTCTGGCGCGCTGCTGATGGTGAAGGGGTGCCACTCGTAGGTGGCGATGGCGGGGATGTTGATGAACACGTAGTCGCCCGCGTGGAACGACAGCAGGGGCGGCCGCCGCACCACCAGGTGCGTCACGCGCGAGGGGAGCAGGATGCCGGACGAGATGTACGTCTTGCCGCGCTCCGACCTGGAATGAGGAAGTCTCTTTTATCGATAAAGTTTATATTTAGGAGCCCTAGGGTTCACCGTTAGGAGTAAAATAATAGGTTCGCTCTTTTACTCCTGGCTCCAAAGTTTTGTCACCAAGTCAACCTCAACTTTTAGTCAGTACCTATTGATTGACAAACCAGGCATTGCAACCATTCCTTGAGTGATAGGGTCAAGTGACCGTCATTTTAACGGGAGTAAAAGGAAAGGAGAAGTAGAAAAGCAGACTCTGGCTTCATAGTTCAAGCTTTGGATGTATCTGGGAGTAAATCAGTGAGGATGATGAAATATTGTTGGTTACCTCATCCAAGCTAATCTCATGATGCGCTCGCCGACGTAGACGGTCCCGGGGATTACGAACCACTTCCAGAAGTTAGGTCCGTGGAACACCAAGAGTAACCAGAATGGAACATACAGAAGATGTGTCCAGTAAAATACCTGAAAAGACAGTAACATTCAAAATAGTAGATACTTGTTACAGAGACAAGAAATTGACTTCGAAAATCGTAGATAAATATAGTTTTGACTTTTGATAACTTGAGTAGTCATCTGTGGTCTTCTTCATCTGTTCTACTTCTCAAAATGCTACCTTTTTCTGTAAATACTCAACTTGTTACAGAAAATACTAACATTACTATGGCTTGCACATAATAATTATTTGAAGAGTTCCTTTAATGCCTCATAGATTCCATTATCAAAATTTGGGTAATGAGACTATTGAAAAAGAATCAAGCAATAGAAATTCATAACAGTTTCTTACAAGCCCTTCGATTTCAAGGAGGTAACTTCTGACCTGCTGCAGAAGTGCAGAAGTCCATAAGATATCTCGGCTGGTAGGTCATTTTCTCGTTGACTTTTAATTTATTCAGTAAAAACTAATTTACCTCAAAGCTCCCCCCTCTCCTAATAAAAGGTTGGCTGCAGACGAACATGACGAGGAGTATGATGAACAGCGCGACTCCCGTGGGGTTGGCGCAGCCCCCCACCAGACCGAACATCTCCGGCTTCTCCGTCAGAAGCCACTCCGCCAGGGTGTAGTTGTCCTTGTTCACAACTGGGTCGTGGACTACGTAGATACCTGAAAGAAGAGAGCTGTGTGTTTCAAGCGCTTAATGACTATTTATCACCAGTTTTTCGTGCGGAAATCCCCACGGATACCATCCCCGTTGCCAACGGAATCGAACCGACTAAAACTGCAGGCCGTCTCGGATCTTCAGCGTCGAGGTTTAAGGTAACCTAAAAGGCATTTCCCTCGCACTCCATTTTACCTTGAACCATCTACGGTTATTAAATGGTCCCATCTCTAGATAAAATTTCTGTGGTCTAACACTGAAAGGGGGGGAGGGGGGAGGGCCAGCGGGCTTTCTAAGGCGATAGGCAGCCATTCTGTACTGCAGGCAACCTTACACCCCGGTAATGGAGACTCTAGACAGTGTGCGGTTTTAGTTCCACGATGGTCAACGAGGGTGGTATCCCTGGGAATTTTCGTATGAAAGAAAATGATGTAAGGAGACCATGAAGTTTCATGTACTAAGCTTGTAAAAAATATAAATTAAGTACTTACTAAAATTACAAAGATGCGCAATAGTATGCACAAGGCTATACACGCAGATAAGGACACCGGTCAGCTTGTGCAAGTAGATGTGGTGGTCCAGAGGCAGGTACGAGCTGAACCCTCTCACTCTCAGTTGCGTGAGGCAGTTCCGCAGCATCAGAACTAACACCCAGGTGCAGTTGAAGTTTAAACATTGCCCTGAAAAATTGAAAAAAGTCGTAGACGTGTTGTGTGCATTTATGAGCCAGGATTGTGGGCATTATCATCATTCTATCGTTTTACCATCCCAGTTGGTTCCAAGGTTCAATTTTGGAGTTCTTGGATGTACTTTGCTACTCTTTCCATTCCACTTTACAAGCATCCCTGGCAGTGAAAATACTGACACACATATCATCCCTTATAACATCAAGCCAGCATTTCGAGTTTAGGCCTGATGGAAGCAAATTGGTCTGAAATGTAGATCTCCACATAGCAAAAGCAGTTTGCTGCAAAATTTGACTACTTCAGTAAAAGCCCTTCCTAGTCTCCCCACCCTTTCCTACCCCTGCGCTTTTCCTTTAGGTTCGGCAGCGCGTGGTTGACACCCTTGGTGTTGCATTCGTCCTTAGGCCACGGTGACCGCTTCCCATCAGGTGGGCCGTGTGCTTGTCTGCCACCTACGTGGTATAAAAAAAGGCTTTTCTAAAGTCACGGACATGAAAGCTGCTGTAGATGTGGAATTCCTCAAACGATTCTTTTACGGGATCCTATGCAGCATATTCATCTCTATGACTCGAAAGGCCAGATTATGTCGCTTTATGTACCCTCCTTGCAGGGTCTTGGTGACCTCACTCACTTTTCAATTCCAAAAATGTATCTCAGTAATAAACTTACCACATGCTCTAGCAAAAATGACGAACACATTGTGATTTCTATACTCATAGCACCGGGTGAGGAATAGCCCAATATTCACCAGCGAGAACAGCCCCAAGTATGTCAGGTACACGTAGTTGTTCCTGAAGTACGGCGCCGAGAGCTGGTAGGGCTTCAGTTTTGACAGCCTTTGGCGAAAGGAAACTGGCTTTGGATCTGGCTTTGGAGGTACCAGCCATCGGTCTATGCTGAAAAAAGGGGTGTTGCTAATAATTGTATTCCTCAATCCTATCCTTACTAATGGAGAAGAATTTTATGACACCTAAACTTTTATTTGTACATTCATAACATATAAAACATAAACTCACGCCTATATCCCCGAAGGGATAGGCAGAGGTGCTAGCACCCACATTTCGCCAGTTTATGTTTAGGTCCCAATGTAATAGTTGGCGAGCCTATTGCCATTAACCGGTCACTTATAAACCTGCGATAAATACACACATAACTTCGAAAAGCATCGAAAAGTCATTGGTGTGTGCCATGGTGAACCTGGGATCGGACCCAAGACCCAGACCACTAGGCTACCGCGGTCTAACTTTCACATTCTCCTTCTTTTAATGTAAATACGCTAGTTTATTTTGTTATAACTTAAAAAAAATTTGTGACCATGAATATAATAATCTTTACTAATGAACAGGAACGAGAGCTCTTCACTTAATGAACAGATTCTCCAACAGCCCAGCTACCCCAGCTGCTTTTTCAGGACTTCGTGCTGGCGTGCAATGCTTTGAAGCTCCTCAACTGAAAGACTGGTCCTCCACCATCCCGTCCTAGTATCACAGCTATTTCAATAGCGCCTCTTGTAGGTATTTTACCCTGTACTCCTCACCTGATGGAGAGGTTCTCGAGCAGGCCGTCGTGTTTCTCGAGCTGCTTCTTGAGCGCCTCGTAGGTGATGGCGCCGCGGTGGTCGGCGTCGGCGTCGTCGATCATGGCGGTGGTGAGCTCCAGCAGCTGCGACTCGCTGAACTGCATGCCGTTCTCCTCCATACACGCGCGCAGTACGTGCTGCAGCTCGCGAGCTTGGATCAGCCCGTCGCCTGCCGACACAAGTTCGAATAACCCGTGACATATAGGTGACTGTGTGTCGACCTCGGTTGGTATACGAATATCTATCGCATTCGGTACGAGTATTTGGGAACCTAAGGAGTTCGACAACTGGTCTAACTATAGGACTTCGATATCCCCAATGGGTTGTGAAGGTTACATGGCAGTCCAACGACCCCAATTGGGCTGGGAAATTATTGTTGTGTGATGTCTGCTGAATTTTTGTCAGCTAATAATCGGGCGAAGTGGAGCCATAAGGACTGGGTTCTGTCTCTCTTTCTTACACTTACCATCTAAATCGTACACTTTGAAGAGGAACCGTATCTTGTCCTCGGGCGCCTGGCCCGCGAACCGGTGAACTGCTTCGATGAACTCCTGCAGTGAGATGGCGCCTGAGTTGTCCTCATCGAAGATTTGGAAAACGCGCTCCGTGAAGAAAGGCTGAGGACACAAAATGTTTTTCGATTTAAAAAGTGATCAGTCTTCTAGGACTTGAACTCTGCGACCAGGTGTCCAGAAGTGAACTGCAATTGCTTGATTAACTGCATTGTTTTAAGAGGATGTTATCAATGACTCACATTCTTAGACACGACAATCTTCTGGAACTGTTCCCTGGTGATTTCCTTCTCTTCTCCGACGGTCGTTCTGAACAGCTTCTCGAGGCGGTCCACGCTGTGCTTGTCAAAACCAACCCTAGGTCTGGAATATAATTCAGTTGATACATTTTAGTAAGAGCACTAGTTCATGGGTGCATTATTAGTCAGGGGGTGTTTCAGGAATTAGACCCCCTTCAATCAATTAGCTTATAGAGTCCACTGCTGGATATAGGTCTCTCCAATACCTACTGATTCTCCACCTTCCGCATCCTTCAGTCCATCAAGCTGGCTAGCATTCCACCTTCCGTTTGCCGACTCGCGGTCTCCACTTACTACAAATCAACGCTAACCTTCGGCGTCAGGGTGTACAATAGACCACAACTAACTAATGCTAACCGTTGACGCTGTTAGTTTTCACATGAACATTATACTTTGTCTAATGTAGGATGATAATAATGACAGCTCTAAGTAGGGTAGCCCATATATTATAAACGAAAATGAATCTTTCGATTTTCGATTATCGTTCCCGTAGAATTTGGAATCGATATTTACAAAAACACAAAAACTTTATATTTTTTATTATTTTAAGTAACTTACTTCAAGATGACAAAAGAGAAGTTTTATGGTATAGTATTTATGTTTCGTATCATAATTTAACTACTTATATCACAAAAATTTTAGTAGTATAAGTAAGTACCTACTTAATAATTTCAATAAATTATTTTAAATTCGATTCATTCGATTCATTTGTGTTCTTGCACGACGCTTCACTATGACAAGTGGGCGAGGCTTGTCTATGTATTACAATAATTTTAGGGGTAAGTATACCTAATTTTGTATAAAAAAATACGATACTTCATAGACATGAACTGTCATTATTATCATCCTAAATTAGACAGTATAAGTATGTCATTTTCTGTTTTGTTTTTTCGAATAACGTATTATGGATGGAGTGGTAAGACGACGAACCCAGGAATCGTGACACAATGTTCTAAACCTTATTTACCTTAAGAAGATAAGTATTTATTATATAACTCACCTGTTACTTGTGACAACGGATATAAACTCCATGATTTCGTCGGCGGTGGTGTACCCATCACCGTCTGTGTCCACCACACGGAACAACTTATTTGTCACCTGCAAGATAATTAAGAACACTTGTATAAAAAACACTGAATTACACGTTCACTTTGAGATTATATTACTCCAAGAACTGTTGTTGTTATGTGAGTATTTGGAAGTTAGAAAGGGTATTTAATGTTTTGGTATGATCGCCATTTGAGGGTAGTTGTAAAAATATTTTTTTTGTATCGGTCACGTCAATTCAATATGACTTCTCCTCGCTTGATGGTAAGCTAAAGGTCAGGAATAGGGGTCGCCATTACCAACACCGATAGTGCTATAATGGTGGCCCTCAGCTTGGCCCGCTTTTTAAAGGATCCGGGACTGTGATTTTAGACGACTGCCGAAAACTGGAATGTCGAGCTTTCAAAGTTCTTATCAGTTGTATTGATGTATCTTAATTTTTTCAATTTATTTATCATGAACAATATTTTGTGTATGATTTTTAATGTTATGCGATGTTCGTTTTTTTTTAGGTTGTTTGCTCTGACCCGGGCTATCTCCGGCTCACTTCGAAATGACCCCCTTATATAGGTGTGTAAACCACGGTGTCCCCGTCATACCCCCGGAAATGGCTTGGGGGAGGGGCACCATCGCCTCGGCCTGCATTTGCTAGAGTGACAGGTGGCTCCACCCGTGACATCCATGCCTGGTTCATTATAATATTAGTGTAGAAGGTGAAAATAATGGTTTGTAGAACACTCACGACTTTGTTTTGTAGTATGATTTGAAAGTTGTTCAACGTTATGACTCCATTCCCGCATAGAACGTACGCTAAGCTTTCTATTTGTTCCACAAAATCCAACTGGTGGTCTTCTCTGAAAAGAGAAAAAAAATATAACTAGGACATCAGAGCTTCTAGTGTCGAGTAGAGAAAGCATTGCTAATGTAATACATAATATTATGTAAGTCTACTAATTTTTATTCTAATTAATCAGGAAATATTATTTTATCCTAAAATTTAGACGATGAATTCAAATGATCAAAGTTAAACATTAATTAATAACAAACAGTAATTTGGTACAACTTTGAGCACTGTCATCTACCGTCTAAGAAAAGTATTAATAGTTACAGCTAGTGCATACTAGATGGCGCATAATATATATTCATAATTTAGAAATTCCGCTTGTATTTATTAGTTTTATTAATCAAAGCAAATTTCACCAATGAGATCAATGACAGGATCCTCTGTATTAAAAAAATATATTAATCAGCACCTATCAGGTAGGTACCTATATCAGCGCCGTGGTGGTAATAAATTTCACCCTGTATAATAATAATGACGTCAATATCACATACAACTTACGTGAACTTTTCCTTCAAATATTCAATCCAGTTGTCTTGTGGGAGATGATCTTTGCCGTCGATAACGAACAGACGGAATATCCTCTCCAGCAGGTCCTGGAACAATTCAAAGTATATATATATTAAAATTCATTTTTTTATACAATACGCTCTTGTTTTTTAACCGACCCAAACAGGAGGGTCAATGGGTTTAGTAAGTTCTCCGGTAAATTGCAAAAACAATGTTTTTTGTACGAAATTTCCAAGGTATCACAGATACCACCCTATATGGGGTGGCTATGTCGGAATCGGACCAACTAAAACCGCACGCCCGTTTCGGATCTTCAGACGTCAGGGTGTAAAGTGACCTAAGAGTAAGAGGCACCGCGTAGAGGTTCCGGCCACACATACCAAAGGCGTATAATATAAACTTTTACATGTGCAAGTTTCAACTCTGTATGTTAATTGAAACGGAGGATGTAGACTGCTGAAATTTCGCACAAAAAATTACTGAAGCCATTGACGTCCAGTATACCTAGATATCATTCGAAGTTTTTTAACATGGCCCTTTTTTTAAACGCGTAAAGCCGTCTTTGGCGCTTCTTCAACTAATCCAATGATTACCTACGGTACGATACGGCTACGATAAGTAATAAGATATATCACGTACTTCCTATTTGAAAATTTGTAATAAGTATTATCTCAAATTAGCGGCAATGAATGGAAATGACCGAAAATGAATGATAACCTTCATTCAGATGAATGACTTACTTTTAACTTCCAATTTGTAAGCATTTATCATTCTAATACAATGACTGTTGTAATTAAATTTGAATTTGGAATAATACACGTGAACGAATTGCTCTCAACCTTTTCGAATTTCGAATGTATTTAACCCTGAACGAATGGAAATGAATGATAATTTTATCTGGTATCCTTTTGAAACCCATATTCACAAGGTAATGTTGTTTTTAACCCGCACGATGCCTCTCTCATCAGCCATATGGCCTGAAAACCAGATGCACCCTTTTTTATTGTGCGAAAATCCCCATGGATACCACCCCCGTCGGCCATCGGCGTCTCGGGCCATAATTACCAGGGTGTAAGGTTACCCAATGGGCATATTCCTCGCACCCCAGCTGACCCCGGGCCATCTACGGTTTTAAGATGGCCCCCTCGACCCACTGCCCACTGGTTAAAATATCTGTTATGCATTGCACTACCATGCATCCACACTACCGATGAAGCTAATGAAATAACTTTTAATCTAAGAAATTATAACCGATTGATTTGTTATCGATAACGTGACGCGCCGTCTCTCTAATTAACCAGCCAACTCGTCAACTCTGTCGAACGCCTCGGTGATTACCACAGACATAGGATACGTATAGATAGATAGATGACGCGTCACGCGTGTGTTTAAATAGTATGGAAATTAAACGTGAAAGCCTTTCGTCACCACTACACTAGCAGTGATCTGTCATTATCTCTTCTCTTACTCATTCCAGAAATTACCAACAGTCTTGAACACGGATGTGGTCAGGTTTAGTTTTGAGAGGGTTAAAGAAAATAAAATAAAGAATAACATAACTCTTCTTGGCAGTAGGGTAAAAAGTAACATTAATATCCATTTGAAGAAGGTTGATTGAATCAATAAATAAATAAATAAAATAAATATTCTGCGACATTCTACACAGCGCACCCTAGACCCAAAGTAAGCTTAGTTTAACTAGCTTGTGTTATGGGTTCTAGAATGCTGATAAACATACTTATATACTTTTTTTTTTGTAAATACATACTTATTATACATAGAAACAAAAACAAAAACACGCAAAAACCGCGCCAGGACGTGGAGTTGCGGATAACAGCCCGAGAAACCATACCATACATAGAAACACCCAGACCAATGCAAATAGACATATTCATGCATACAAATATTTGCACTGAGCGGGAATCGAACCCGCGCCTCCTACGTAACAGTCGCATGCACTACCGCTACGCCACAGAGGCCGTCAAAAATACATTATACATAATTAACGACGTTGACATTAAGTACATTGTTTGTTGAACTAATACTTTTTTCTATTTTGAAAAAAAAAAATATTTAAATAATATTTTGACTATGAAGTGTTTTGGGGTTAAAATCCTCACTGTTAACTGAATAGTTTCAATCGCAACGTGTCAGTCACACGTTTAGTGATAAGCTGGGACGGACTTACCGTATCTAGTCTGCTCTAAGTCTGTGGTACCGTCATATTATCGTGTCAGTGGAATGTTTCGTTCAATCGACAGCTACGCCCCCTGGCGGCTGGTGTCGAACTTTCAATCTTAACGACTTAATAACAGGCTTTTGAGCAGTACCGAGTAAAAAAGCGTTTAAATCAATTTATCAATCTATGCAATTTTTGGGGCAGCTTCGGTGTAGCAACGGTAGCGGTATGGTTCACTATAGTGCCCGACATCTAACTTGGCAAGATTTTGGAGTAGTGTGGGCCTCACTATTCCTACTCCAAAACCTTGCCAAGTTAGCTGCCGTCCACTATACTTGTTTGTGGCAAAATGCGTCGCATAGAAACAAGTATCGTGTTCGACATCTAACTTGGCAAGGTTTTGGAGTAGTAGGGGCCACACTACCTACTCCAAAATCTTGTCAAGTCATATGCCGTGCACTAATACTCGATTCCTGGGTCGAGCTAAGTGTTTGCGTTTTATAGAATTCTCAACATCAGACTTGAAAAAGATCCTTTTTTCGTGACCGACTAAAACCGCACGCCGTCACGGGTCATCGAACGCTGGGCCCAACGGGCATTTCCCTTGCACCTCAAATGAACCAGGTCACCTCCGGTTTGGGCCCCAATGTCCCCGTCTTGCCCCCAGAAAAGGAGAATTTCTTTCACGAACCACCTGTCCTGGGGCCTTACTCTGAAAATCGAACATGAACGTTTCGGATCGAACGAAAACGGACCATTTGTAAAACAACGACAGCAAAAACGTCGTCGGGGTAGCTAAATGGTCAAAACGTCAACGGACACGAATATTTTCGTTTTTCGGAGTAAGGCCCCTGGATTGGTTCCAGAGAGCACTTCTCATTCCAGAAAATACAAAACGATATTTTGTCCATATATGCTGAAGTTAGCAGGTTAATTGCTTCATTTATTTATTGAATATTTTCATACCTACACCTAGAACTTACTGCACGCCCCTCATACATAAAGGAGGTGTAGTTTCTCGTGATAACTCAAGGCGCTATGATATCATACAGTTAGAGGTCAGGTAATGCTAGTCTTTTATTAGTTCTCCCTTGTGATGCAAGGTTGAGTCGTCACGACCCTTAAGGTTGCGTTTCTAATGAGATAGAGAACCAGGAAACTTAGTGATGGTTTGAGCCAGAAGTACCTATGTAGTCGTATGACGTTCGGATAGGATATTATTTATAGAGCTACGTCATAAGTCTAAATGACTTTTTCAAATTAAATTGCATGTATTATTTTATTCTATCCTAGTGTTTAAGTTTTACATTCAGACACAATTTGTAATTGTTTTTTTGAATAAATGAAATTGAATTGAAATTGAATTGAATGTCGGTGAGGCGAAGTATCACTTCGATCATTTCTTTTTTCTTTCTACTTCGGAAAGAAAAAAGATAGATATTCCAATGGCTACGAGATACATAAAAGTACAAGATACTAAGAATGAGAACACTTAGGAGTAAATACAGGCATGCACCTTGCAAGCGGGCTGAATAGGACTGGTTCCAGTATTTGCCAGACTGGTGCCTAGCGATGGTTTTCAATCATACCCTTCGTAACCCACAGATGCCCATCAGATAAGTACAAAAGAAAATATACATTAAATAAAATAGAAACAAAAAAAATACAGAAGAAAAAAGAAAAACCAAAAATAAATCTAAAATAAACACAGCTCTCTCTATCTTGGCTTTTACGGGAACACTACTGTCTGATCTGGGGCCTTACTCTGAAAATCGAACATGAACGTTTCGGATCGAACGAAAACGGACCATTTGTCAAACAACGACAGCGAAAACGTCAAATGTATTTTGGGAGTAGGAGGTGTACTGATAACGATCGACAACCTCAATGTCAAACGATCGAAGACGGATCCGAAATTCGAAACGAAACACTTTCGGGGTAGCTAAATGGTCAAAACGTCAACGGATACGAATATTTTTGTTTTTCGGAGTAAGGCCCCTGTAACCAACCCCGGTAAGAAAGGCTAATAAAAAAGCTTAAAGCCTGCGCCGGAGCCTTGTTCTTAAATCACCATTTGAGAATGGATGGGCCCTGAAGATCGAATTCATGTACGATTTTACTATGTGTGCATGAACTTTAAATAAATAAATAAGATCTTGGTGGGGCCCCATACACGCAATATACCTCTACATACCGTACCACATTGTATTAAGTTTATTATGTTAAAGTAATAACTAATACGAATGCAAAATCAACAATAAACGATTGCACTTAATCTTGAAGATAAGTCGATTAGGTACCTGGCAGAGGCATTCATGTCTCAATTTATATAACTATTGAGGCAGAGTAGTAATGATTGTATTAACATAATCGTTCTTAACTGTAGCGATTGCAAAAGCCTGTTTTGGGTCGTGACACACGGGCTGGAAGAGCGACCGACTTAATTTTCTATAATTAAGTGAAGGTTTTAATTGTGTGGTTATAGTTATACCTCAGAATATTGTTCTGTCAGTGTAATAATCAAAATAAAAAAATTATAAGTTTTAATGGGTAGCAGTATGATGCATTTTGATGAAGGACCAGCTGCTATGGAACACATTGGAATAGAGCTATATGCAATAGTAGAATGCAATTGTCTAATTAATCATTATAATTACGTACCGAAAGATTTTTTTAAATTACTTAAACAAAAATTTATTGATAATAATTAATTAGCTAATTGATTGATGATGTATTTCACACTGCTTCTGCAATATAACTTTTACTGTCGTGGAACCAGTGAATTTCATATTTAAATTGTTACCTAATTACTAAAAAAGAATATTGCATCTATTAATACTATTTTGTTCTACTTTTTAGATAGGTAGGTATAGGTGCTTCCTCTCCGGCTATTATAAGATGGCCTAAATGCTCGTTTACTACCTTAGTAGTATAACAAGACACGTTTAGCATTCTTCCTCTCCGTGTGTGGTTCAAGCAATAAGTACTCACATAGTATTATCATAATTAGAGATTGCACAAGTACACACATTCCGTGCGTGTGAAACTTGTGATCTATCTACATACTTAGTTGTATCATCATTTAAACGTACATTATTTTTTATTGTCTCTGCCTATCCCGTAGAGAAAAAGGCGTGATCATAATATATGTATTCATAATGTTTTTGTCTTGAAGCCTATGGATCTAAATTGTCGTCAACCGGTAAAAGACAAGACCTAATAATAGTTTTCAAGGATATCCAAGACTTCGACTTGAACCCTCGGACTTGCTACCGGCGGCGGTGTTCTTTTTCATTCATGATAGGTTTACATTTGATCTCAATCCACCTGCTGGTTAGTGACGATGTGATCTACGATGGATCACGCTTGCCTAGAAGGAACCTATTCACTCGCGACTTGAATACTCCCAGGTTATAGCTTTCCGGAAACACAAATGTGGACTTATTTGGATTATTTTTATATAGGACACGTCAAAATGACTTTACCTCGCCTGATGGTAAGCTAAAGGCAAAGTCTCCGGACTGGTGTCACCACCACATATATTCACAAATATATGGTTTGTTTGAATAAGTCAATGATAAACATGTTTCTTCAATTTTTCAATATAATCATTTATTTTAATTGTAATATCTGATTACTTAATTATAGATCAACGGAAATTACACTTTCTAATGGCTACAAGACGAACGGATATTTATGTCAGATTAAGTGTAAAACATCTGTGACTGCAATGATCTAATGTGAGCTTAAATACCGCACAACTTGTTTGAATACCACTTAAAATGAGGATGTTGTAACTGAGTCTTGTTGATAATTAAAAATATGACATTGATTCTGTTTAAAGATATAATTTGGTAGAGCATTATCGTTATTCTCACAGCTTTTCAGTTCTTAACTTTATTAGGGTTGGGTTTCAGTCTAACCAGGTAACGGCCAAACTTCGATATTTTCTCTAAAAGACCATGATCGATCGATGAAGCGATCTCGCTTCGAAGGGAACCCAAAAAACTCTGAAAATATATTATTACACATTATTTGTAATACGTGACAGGTTTTTTTTATACTACGTAGGTAGGCAGACAAGCACACGGCCCAACTGATGGGAAGCGGTCACCGTGGCCTATGGACGTGTGCAACACTAAGGGTGACACACACGCGCTGCCTACCCTGAAGGGAAGGGGGAGGGCTAGGAAGAGGTGGGGAGAGGAGGGATACAGTGAGCTCTGGCAACCTACTTACCGGCGGGAACACAACATGATGGTTATTATGGCCGCGGTGTTCTGTAGGGCGGAGGTACTACACCAGTCGGACTGCTGATTTTAGACGGCTGAAACCGTCGTGTCCTACCTCCTCTGGTCTACAAATATTGTCACTACCATAAATTTCGGACTATTCCACTGGCGTCCAATAGAATGTGACATTGTCTAGGCTGTAGGACCTCGACAATCCACTGGCTTTTCACTTTTTAGGTCTTCATCTACACGTAACGACTGCCATAGATGTTCGTATGGCAATCGGGACCGACAGCCTAACTTGCTCTCCTAGGCACGATAAAATTAACTGTCCACCATAATTCATCCTGAACATCTAAACCAGAAATAGCTAGTTTAATTAAACGTATTTACACCGATGAAATCCAGTCTGACAAATGCGAGACCGTGAAGAGAATCGGAACTGAATTTTGACCCTCTGAACTCAATTTTGAAGACAGTTCATAGCGCGTGTTCAGTGTTTAGGACTATTATGTCACCAGCTATTGTTGATATCATCTTAATCGTTGGTACACACGTTCTATCAAGCCATCCATCTGATAATCATTTTGATAGAGAACTTCTATGGCCGCCACATAACTGCCGTGATCCGTACATGACGGCCTCACATGTAGATCGATTGCGACACATTCAAGAGATCTTTAATGCGACAATCGTGACGCGCAGATTAACAGTTAAGTGTGCGCTTGCGATTCGTTCTGCTTCTTTTATTATTGTTGTGTTTTATATAAACACAATTAATAGTGTTTTAGGTACTATAGTTATAAGATGACATTTGGACGTTATCGGTAAGTACTTTACTAAACCATCATCTCCGATCATCATTGAAGGAGGTGGGACACGACGGTATCTCCCGTCCGAAATGAGCTGTCCGACTGGGGTAGTACCTCCGCCCTACAGCACACCGACCCATAATAACCATCGAGCTGTGTTCCCGCCGATAAGTAGGGTAGTCAGAACTCACTGTACCCCTCCTCCTCCCCAGCCCTCCCCCCTTCCCTTCAGGGTAGGCAGCGCGTGTGACACCCTTAGTGTTGCACACGTTCATAGGCCACGGTGACCGCTTCCCATCAGGTCGGCCGTGTGCTTGTCTGCCACCTAAGTAGTATAAAAAAAAATCTCCATTTAAGTCATTAAATTGCCTGTGGACTCAAGTTGCCTCTGTTGTGTACAAAATATAGCAATTCGAGGCTACATTGACTCATTACAATCTACCTATAGGTACTACCGAGGAACTGTATGGGACAAACTCTGCGGCTATGGCCAAGTTTTAGGCCGACAAAGTTTAAAGTTGTTTTTTCAGTACTTACTTGGGAAAGATTATAAGTTTCATAATATATTATCACGCTACGACTCATAGGATAAAAAATTGAGTTTTGCCATATTGCAAAAGCCTGGGAAAGACTTGAAGCGAAGTCAACTGGAAACTCAAGACGTACAGGAATAGTGGCGTACTGTGGACACGTTCTACCCCATTCTAGGGGCCCAGGATAATAAGTCAAACAGTAAGAGGTAAAGCGGGTGAAACTACGGGGCACAACTGGTTCATAAGGCGTGTCAAAATTCCACTTAACAATACTCAACCGTCACACAGTGCAACACTTTCAATAGACAATCTTATCGGCATCTGTGGAGCTATTTATAACACTCAATCACTCGGTGATTATATTCTTTTACACCTATATTGATTAAAGATATCGAAATTATGTATTTAAAACACTGGGTTGGACCCACATGGTGTAACGAGATTGGACAATAGCCATCAATCAGTAGATAATGCCGGGTACACACCACGCGAACAGAGTCGAACAATGGTTAATGAATAAAAGGGAATGAAGTAAATTTCACTACGGGAAACATTATTACGACTTGTTCGACAGCTAGTATTGTCATCTCCGTTGAGTATGAAATAGCGCTTAGGATCGACACCAACGTTAAGACAGCAATGACATTCAAAACTTGCAATTAGGAGCCTGAATCCGTAACTACTTCTCTAAATGTATGTTTACTTAGCTTAAAACTCTACTTATAGCCACTGACGCTTATATGCGTCTAAAAATCAATGACGCTTATTTGCGTCCAAAAATCATTGACGCATATGTTGCGTCATTGGATCAATCTTCGTGGCCAGTGGTCGTATTCCCCAACCCCGAGAGGGAAGCCTGCGCCAGAGTCTTATTCTTCTTCTTCAACCTAGCGTTAATCCCAGTCGCATCCAAAGCTTTCACCTCGGAGTCTGGGGTCCGCTTTACCAGTCTTATTCTCACCTACTAACTCCTACATTGCACTAGGCAACAAGTAAGTACTATAATGGATAGCTAAGTAGTGCGGTTGATATATGGACCCTACAGATCTTGCCGGTACCCCAAACACCTCAATTGCTTCACACAGGATGTATAGGTACTCTTAGAAAACGAGTTTAATAAAATCTTATAAAAACATCAATTTGTTAATAAAACCGCCTGCACGATAATATCTATAACATTATGCAACAAATAACTGTAAATTCCAAATTATGTTTTGTGGTTTTGATATGTAAATGTTGCGAGAAAGTAGAACTAAACGTTTGTGGTAATAATGTATGTTTTAAATTATTACTTTACGTAATATTGGCAATGAATATTGTAAGGCTGCGTTCCATTGAGGCAGTATATGTAAAAAGCTGAAAGAGTTTAGATAGATAGATACGACTTCCGATACTTTTACACCATTTACAATAGTGATGTGCAAAGGGCTTCCTTATAACCTAATCTTAGGATGGACTGGAGTAATTTCACAAATAGGGTGGCAATAGCTGGTGTAACATTAGAAGTTAGCAAACAATATTTTTATTAGGAAAATAATATATAGGTAGTATTATTATAACCTACCTAATTAAAAGAATTTGTGTGTGACATCGACTTATCTACAACGCCGCTTTTTTGTGTAAAAAAACCCCACGGACACCAACCCGTTGGCCATCGCCATCGGGGGCAGTTTATGCCGAATTTGAACCGACTAAAACTGCAGCACGTTTCGGGTCTTCCAGCGCTGGGGTGCATTTCCCTTACATTTGTAATTACGTTACACTATTTTGAGAAATAAAGAAATTGAAATTGAATTGAAAATTGAAATTTCGTTAATCTACAGTACCCGGCTTTTAATTTGGCGCGTTGTGATTAGTCTAATAAAGCGTAGCAAGCTGACCATAATCAGACTCTCACTCTTGATCCCGCAGTGCCAAATAAAAACTCATCTCCAATTTCTTAATTATATAATCTATTAGCTGATGTCCTTATCGTCCTACACGTATAAAATCCATCTACCATTAGGACACTAATTAGGTTTCTATAAAAAATAAATCCAACACTCTGATTGGTTGCATCCAACCTTTCGCGTTAATGCACCCGCAACTTGACCAATCGCAGTTATCAGTGAATGCAAGGCCAGGGCCGTGTGTGAAGGGATATCAATTGTGTGCATATGACGTCATAGACTAGACCCAAGGTAATGCATGTATATTACATGTACCTGTTAGAAATTAGATTATATCTAGGTCTTGACAGGTCTGAGTGATTACCGATTAAGTTAATTAAGTTGTGTAAGGCTTTTACGATATGGGCTAAGGTTTGCCATTACTTTTAATGGAGTGACATTAAGTTGAAGGGAAGGTGATTACTGATAGTGATACCAGGATATGACTTTTTCAGGTTCTTTCTATCATACCTCGGCTTAGCACCCCACTGTCATGCCACTGACACTCTAAAAATGCTATTTAAATGTAGACTTTACCTTAGTACAGTAAAAGTCTAAAATCAAATGAAAAGAATTCATTAAACTTTTTCATTCGCTCTACAAAATCCTGATAAGAGGGTTCCAGCGAGTGGGACCGCAATAGCTGGGACCGCGGTTCCAGTTGCCGGTTCTAATTAAATGGCATTTTTTTAAGTGTCAGTGGCGTGATAGTGGCTTGTTTTAACAGAATCGAAGCCCAGATGGTTTCAGTGTAATTTCCTTTGGATTTCGCTGTTTTGAAAGAGACAGAGAAGAAAAAAGCATTCAAAATTGGTGGTAAACTCTTAAAGTATGTTAGACATATGCAGATGGTCTGACTAACTAACTCTGCCTTCTCAGATCGATAATAAAAGGGTTATTATTATGACAATCCTGCGTCAGGATAAGGATTCAATAATATGGTCCTTCGAGCCGAAGGTAAAATTAAATAATTCTATCGCTGGTAAGTTTATTGCCAAATTTTATTTCTAAGTACCTAACTAATACGACGATGATAATCACAGTTCAAAGGACCAACTGTTTGTTGCCTTCAAGCCGAATAAAAACAAACAACATAAGTTAAGTGATTTATAAGTCACTGATAAGTTACACAATTGCAACTAAGTAATACAAAGGTCAGAACCATACAAGCAGATGGTCCTTCGAATAAAATTAAATCAATCGCATAACATAAGTAAAGTGGTTTATAAATCTCTGATAAGTAACACTATTACACTATTGCAACTAATATAGTTCTAAGTAATACAAAGTTCACAATCGTGTACAATGTAAATGACAAGCTTATAACTTAGACCTAGCAAGTCGATAACTTAGAATCGTGTGTCTAAGTATCGATAGAACTTTGATGTTTACTTATTTTTGTAAACTAGCTTTTACCCGCTACTTCACCCGCGTGGTTTGATTTCCCGAAGAAAGGCCATGTGCAATCGTTGAAAGTTAAAAAAATGTTGTGAAAGCAATAATTTTTTTTTATAAGTAAAACTTTTAATTTGATAAAACGTCTATTTTAATCAAGTTTATGACCAAAATATTTCCACATGAAAAAAGATTATCTTTTCACCTGTATGAACAAAGTGGAATAATCGGTATAATCTATACATGCGCAAGCGCAGAAAACTCAAAAAAATGTTATTACTATTACAACAAGATGATCCAATTGCAGTCCATGACAAGAGTGAACCTTTGACCGGTTTTTCCTTCAGCCCAAGGGCCTCATACCACCTGATACCATCGGTGCTTTCTAAGTAATTATAATAGCGACCGGTGGCGCGGCAGCCATTTGTCAAAATATCCATTCATATGGTAACGACGCAGATGATTGATGAAGTGTGGCGCAAGCGCACCCGATCTATTTCGTGACGTTACTTGATGTGTCGTGAGGTTAGTTATGATTTTAATAGCCACAAAATAATTTAAAGTTCAATACATATTCCAAAATATAATCAGCGTCAAAATAGTTGATCATTTGCAGATTTTAAAAATTAGTTTTACAATTTATATTGTAGATAAAAATGCAAAAACTTATTTTTAATAAATAGTTTCTTGATGAAAATATTGTTTACCTACATAATTACCTACTTAGAGGGGTCTATAAATACATTTTGGACGTACGCAACATCAGAACCCCATATTGTAGATGGTAGGGAAAACCACAGCAGGGAGATCATTCCACAGTCTAAGCGTGCCACGACGTAAATTTTTTTTAATACTATGTAGGTGGTAGACAAGCACACGGCCCACCTGATGGGAAACGGTCACCGTGGCCTATGGACGTGTGCAACACTATGGGTGTCACCACGCGCTGCCTACCCTCAAGGGAAGGGGGGAGAGCTATAAGTTTCCTACGTTAACAATAGACTGATCTGTTTCTCGTTCTAAAACATTGAAAATCAATTATAACCTATTCTCAAAGTCACCTTTCCGCACGACAAAACCGTCAAGAAATATAATCACGCCAGCTGTTGACTGTTGACCTGACCTGTCAAAACACGATATGCTATTGGTTCACGAACTGCAAGCGGTTATGTGATTGGTCATTAAGTTGAGATAAATCGTTTGATTGGTGCACGCTTGTATAACCGGCTATCAATACTTATAAAGGTTAAAAAACTTGGCAGGTAATCAATCAAGAGTTCCAATGAGCTCTTCCAATTAATCCCATCCTCTCCTTTCGTATACAGAACTACACGTGGCAGGAGGTTTCAGTAGGTAGGACACGACGGTATCTCCCGTCCGAAATGAGCTGTCCGACAGGGGTAGTACCTCCGCTCTACAGAAGACCGCGGCCGTAATAACCATCGTGTTGTGTTCCCGCCGGTAATTAGGGTAGCCAGAGCTCACTGTACCCCTCCTCCCCCCACCTCTTCCTAGCCTCCCCACCCTTTCCCTTCAGGGTTGGCAGCGCGCACATAGGCCACGGTAACCGCTTCCCATCAGGTGGGCTGTGTGCTTAATCTTCATACCATTAAAGAATATTAGTAACCGACAAAACGGTATTCCCCTAAACACATCAGATAAGCATAATTACTTGCATTAATTAGAATGTAACATATGCCCCCGTAGACAAGTGTCATAGCGTAAATCGCTATCGTTTCGAATAGATTAGGTCAACCAATCACATCCAAGCTCGTCGCCGGCGTACGATGCGCGCGCCGCGGCGAAATCACGAGCTGGAGTGTGATTGGTCGACCTAAACTATTCTATTCGATACGATTCGATCGAATAGAATAATTTTGCCACTTGGCTACGGGCACAGAAGTGTAATAGTCGGGATTCGAACCCGCCACCTCTCGACTTGCCAATTCTTTAACCACTAAGCCATTATTTAACTAAAACCTCTTGGCTGGGAGGACCGATGTCGAAATATGCTAAATACCCAGCGTTCGTATCAATTAGGTGAATTAACCGCTTTAGGCACAAATGGTGGGTGTGTAAGCTCTGTATAGAGTTCAATTCCTACAACTGAATATTCAATAATCACAATTTTATGCAGTTGGAAATAAATTCATCACAGATATATACAGCGGGCAGGTTGGGTAAATTATGATAAAATGCAGTAATGTTTACATAGAGTAGTTGAGTAATCCAACACTGTCAGAGTAGATTACTTGATTATGGCATATATGGGGTACTAGATGTTCTCGATTGAAACTCGAAGTGTTTACATCAAATAATCAGTAGGACCAGAGCCCAGTAGGAACTGCCAAAGTAGGAAATAAAATAAAATCTATATCCGAATCGGAATATAAAGGTGGTGA
This sequence comes from Lithosia quadra, assembly GCA_963576445.1. NCBI lineage: Eukaryota > Metazoa > Arthropoda > Insecta > Lepidoptera > Erebidae > Lithosia > Lithosia quadra. The sequence continues at coordinate 420,392 of OY754899.1, read as the reverse complement.
CAATGTTTCCCGACAGTCCCTCCCCTACCTCCCCTACACACATATTGTAACATACTGTGAAATAAAATAAAATACACAAATTGAGAATTCGTGATGACTAAGAGCATATACCCACCCAAGTTCCCACCTTTAAACGACGGACCGTAGCCTATTTGCGATTGTGAGGTCAGAGGCTTAATGACAGTAGAGAAAACGCGTGAAGAATGTAAGGACAGAAGCAAATGGCGCGGGCATTCTGTTGTGTCTGCCTACCCCGGACGAAAAAAGGCGGCAGAATATGTATGTATAGTATGTAAATTTTGAACTATTGTACTACGAACGATCTCACATCGTAGATCGTCAGTTGGGTGGCCAGACTGCATAGGTAATATAAAAGAGAAAACAAACCAATAGAAGGAGGTGCAAACTTCTGGCTCCAAAAATAAACTTTGAATAAGATATTATATTAAATCAAAACTGTTTCATTTTCTTCCGTAAAAATTACTAAGACATTAAAATCATGGATTTAGTTGAACATAATTTAATTACCGATGTTATTTTAGTTCTAAAATTCAGGGTGTGAATTCAGAACACATTTCGATTTATTTATATTTTTTTGCAATCGAAAACTCATAGTACGGGCTACATTAATTTACTGGCCATTACTTTCGACGGGTACCAGTGCCTATTAACTACATATACGCATATTATACACGTATTATTTAATGTAAATCCAATGAATTATGGGCGACAACCAGCTAACTAGGTTTTGCAACGATACACGTACGAAGGGTAAATGTACCAATTGCAAACCAGCTATTGAATTTATTTGGACAGATTATTGCTATACTGGTTTTGGATGATTGGCTAACTTGATGATTTATTTTAAATATTAGATTTGGAGTATTTTAAAATTGGATTTAATTACATACAACATTGTCAGTGTTTTAGTTATACGACCATGTTCTGCTAGGTTTCGATTATATCTTCCGAATGTGTACACGCTTGGTGAAGAGTCCCCATTAACTGTAGTCCTAAACTCTTGTCCTGTCAAGAATATTCTAGAACTTCCGATTAATATTCTGCCAATGTTTTTGGTTTAGGCGATCTCTATATCACGCTACGTCACGGAGGTCGTACCCTATTGGATGAATGCGTCGGAAGTTGCGGGTTTGGTTCCGTTCAGCAAATATTTGTATGCATGAAAAGTATACCTACGTGTCTCGGGATTTCTATGTATAATATCTACGTATTCATAAAAAACATGTATAAGTTTATACCATTACGTTTATTGGTATTACAGAATACATAATATTACAGTTCATTGCCTAGTTGAGCTAAAGCTGAAATAACTTTTTTAAGTCATATTTATTATTTACGTCTATGAATCGTTGCATCCACCTTACACGTAAGTTGTGTACATTTGCATTTCAAAACCGAGTGCAATAATAATTTAGTATGGAAAGTTGATATTGATGTAATTATAATTTACGATGCCGCCACACGTGTTATAAATAATATTGATAGATTTTATACATAATTCTGTTTATATTCGATTAGTTAGCAGTTATTGCACACTTACACTGGATTTTACGGCTATAAATTCGTTCAAATAAACCGGGTTCTCACGTATTCTAGATCTCTATGGTGGATAGAGGCGTAGCGGTAGCGAATACTGCTAAGTCATGGGTTGCAGTTTTGATTCCCAATCAATGCAAATATTTTATTTATTTATTTATTTATCTCATACATACTATGTCATTACAGGCAAACCTAATTCGACAGGGTAGCTACATAATAATAATAATTTCATTAACAATTCATCATGCTATAATTGAAATTAGTAAAAGTAGATATAGTTATGTCGGACCTTACCGACTAAAACCGCACGCCGTCTAGGGTCTTCTGACACCAGAGTGTAAGGTGGCCCATAGAACATTTCCCTCGCACCCCGGCTTGACCCTCCGGCCATCTCCGGATTCGAGATGGTCCCCTCGGGTTTAGGAACCACGGTGTTCCCGTCATGCCCCGGAATAGGGCTTCTGCCCGCCGCCGTCCGGGAGAGCTCTGTACATCCTCTCCCGAACCTGCCTGCCAAAAGCCTGGATTCGATCGTATCCTACCCGATTCTAGTATTAATACGAACAGGCACGATCAAACATGTTCACATCACGAATGTCAATGCGAATACGGGCTTAGAAAGAACACGTTGGCTAGTTAACTCGCCACGCCTCCATTGTAAGTCTGTTTAATACATCGCATTAAATTACTGGCTCATACAATCCGAGCTTCTGATTTATTTCAACATAATATATATTGACATAACGATAGCTGTTACGAAATTAGAGGTAGGGCGGTGTTGGGTTTCACTTTTGTACTACTAAGGTAGCAAAATCTAAATTTGAAATATATTTTTTTCACAGTAAAGAATTTTTTTAAGTTATATACGTCAATATGACTTTACCTTGCCTGATGGTAAGCTAAAGGTAAAGTCTCAGGACCGGCGGTCACCACTACAGCCATTGGTGCTGCAGTGGCGGCCCTCAGCTTGACAGCCGTATCAAATGCTTTTTCACGCCCCGCTTAAAGGACCTGTGTTATGGGTTCTAGAATACAGGTACCTAGATAAACTTACTTATTTTTTTTTGTAAATACCTATTACATAGAAACATCCAGACATATTCATGCATACAAATATTTACACTGAGCGGAAATCGAACTCGTGCCCCCTGTCGTAGCATAGCGTAGCGTAGTGCATTCGATGCACTACCGCTACGCCACAGAGGCCATCAATATATCTTCACCTCACCTGATGGTAAGCTAAAGGTTTTTTTTTTCATATCCTGTTCGTATTCTTTCTGTTGGTATGTACCCAGCATTTGTATTATAAGTACCTATGTGGGAGTAAGTATAAGTTATTGCACCGGTGTGGTCCGCACTGCAGCTGATTATAAAACTCACCGTGTCATATAATGATGTATCGTATCTTTGGCGTGGGTGCAACTAAATTGTTTTATATCTCATTAGTTTAGCGACCGTCACCTGTACAGGGTACGTGAAAGTTGCTTGCTGTTGATACTTGTGTCAATTGATTTATTGATTTGAATTCATGACCAAATACTATAACATCTGAGCTACTAGGACCCATCGTGAATAGTTGAAATGTTCAACTATCCGCGGTGGGTAGTGTGCATAACTCTTTCTTCCCTGAACTGAACCCCTCCCCCCTTACCTACACGAGCGAAGCACAAGCGGAGAGAAATTAAATGGTATTTAATTGAAATTAAATTTAATAAAAAATTAAATTGATTTTATTTTGAAAAATTTAATTGTATTTAATTTTCGAAAAATTTAATTGAATTTAATTTTTGAAAAAATTAATTAAATTTAATTTTTGACAATTTTAAGACAAAATAATTTTTCGGTCGGTCGGTCCACACTAGACGAATTGTGTTCGGCTCGTGCTTGGCTCGTGCTCGGCGTAGACCCACCTTAAGAAAGATTTAAGAAGGTATGCATGAAAGAGGATTATAGAAAAGAAAGGAGAGACTGAGGAGATGGCATCTGACAGGAATTTATGAAGGGTAATGACATTTTACGCCGACCTAATTGGGACAAGGGCTGGTAGATATACTATATATACTTACCATCAAGCAGGCTGTGCGTGTACTTTTTTTTGCCACAATAATAATGTAAAATGGGCCCATGCCAATCACCTGTCAGAAAATGAGGCTCTGACTTTCCTCTTGAGAGATCAGACGGCAGTCGTTCCCGTAAAAGTCAAAATACGGCTCTAAAGTGTTTTGGATGCAACTGGAAAATCTCTATATGGATAATACTGATTGATGTAGAAGAGACCTAAGAGATAACTTAAACTTCCACAACCACAAAACAAAATAACAAGCACAAAGATTTATGTGTACAACAACAGTGCGCGGGCGCACTAGGGTTGATTTATAAGTGCAAGGATTATACTCGTTATGGCAACACTGAGCAGTGCGCCTTGTTAGCCGGCGCTTATCAGTAGAGATCTATTAACTGTAGTCCAATGATCTATGTTACAGGCAATTAACGACTGGCTGGATTTAACCGATTGCAAAAAGAGGCAAATGTTTTTTACGCGTTTTTCTTAGCTTTGTCTGTGACTGATTAGAGATTAAACCGTTGGAGCTACAAAATTGAAATTTTGGCAGTTTCTGGAATGGATAGTTACAAACTTAGACGTAGACCACATAATCACTTACCATCAGGTGGGTTTGAGGTCAAACGTAAGCCTATCATGAATAAAAAAAAACTTTTGGATATTTTAGATTATAGGGTTGTCAATTTTGGTTAAACGTAATAATAATACCAGATTTATTTCGGACAGTCATCCATAATTTGTTAGTAAGTAAAATAAGAGTTGACTTAAAAATTACAGTAACTGCAATAATATCTTACAGTACAAGTAAAGGGATAAATCCGAAAAAAAATAGTCGTAATTTAAGGTAAGTTTTGAAACTTTTTTATACAACGTAGGTGGCAGACAGGCACTCGACCCACCTGATGAGAAGCTTTCACCGTGGCCTATGGACGTGTACAACACTAAGGGTGTCACACACGGGCTACTTACCCTGAAGGGAAGGGGAGGGGACTAGGAAGGGATGGAGGAGAGTACAGTGAACTTACTAGTTTTTACTTTTGAGTATTTGACTACTTATCTTTGTATCGTGTTGACTCAGGACCTTGATTTTATACGCCTAATAAGGACTAAAATCTGTCAGTATTTGGTATACATACATTTCACAATCGGTGGTGACACACGGACAGACAAACGTACATAAAAGTGATTCTTTTACCAACCCTAAAAATTATATTGAAATAATTACCCCAAACACAGGCGAAGGCTCCAAAATTAAATTGCCACTCGACAATTTTGTTACAATATCAGACCTTCACAATATGGAAAGGATTCACAAGAAAAGTTGTGATTAGCTAACACATAATTACTGGCTTCGGCGGTACGTCTCGAGTGAGTGATTAATTAACTATCCTCATAAAATCCCCTAATCACTTATTGTGACACTCACGATATTATTGTAAGGCTTGAATCACATAGAACGGTTGAATAGCCACACACTCAATGTCACATATTGGACGAGGAATATTTCCAACTGCTAATTAATAGGTTAACACTTAGGCAGGCTTTAAGATGAGCGATGATAGATTGAAGCAGTTAACTGCAAAACACATTTTACTCAATTAAATTTACACACGTGCACCAAGACATGTCTTAACCAATTATTGCTATTATTGTTTAATGCCGGTAATTAGGTATGTGTGTGTGTATGCGTGTGTGTGTGTAATATCAGGTCCCTTTCGATGGGGCGAAATACAGGTATATACCAGGTTTGGACGCTAGTCTCCCACATAAAAAACCAAATAGCAAAAAAAAAAGGAAAAAATATTTGAACGAAATTGATTAGGTTTGAATAGACCTTTAGATGGTAACGTCCGGTCGGGCAGTGCTATAGGTGGCTAAACCGCATGTGATATTTAGACAAGTATGGCCGCACCCTTACCGAATGTGTGTCAAGCGATTCACATGACAGAGCTGACACCTACGTGACTGTTCTGACATTGAAGTCACTTTTATTCGCTCCGAGCTCAAAATAATTACTATACGGCCCCGAATACGCAATCGAAAGTAGATCGATAAAATAATACCTATTTATGTTTTGATTGAGGATCTATAGAACATCACTAATACATATGAGGGAATTTCGAAAAGTTTTGGGATATACAGTTTGGTCTAAACCAATTTTGATAACAAATTGGTTGGAACCGCGGCCATAATAACCGTCGTGTTGTGTTCCTCGCGGAAAGTAGCCAGAGCTGCAAATTGTCTGTGATATTATTACGGAAATGAAAGGTTTTTTTAGAACATGTGGGTTTCCTCACGATGTTTTCCTTCACCGTCAGCAGATGGTAAATCATATGATTAGCACATATAAATTCCACAAAGTGAAATTCACATTGGTGCTGTCCAGCCGGATTCGAACTCGATACCTCTGAGTAGAGGCCGCGTCCTTATACATTCAGCATCGCTTTTCATTGTGACGCGCCGACGCATTCGTCAACTGAACTCAATTGATCAAGCGAGTTGGCACCTTCCAATCGATAGTGTGTTGCAGTCCTAACACTCTACCCAACCCAGGTAGTACTCATAGTACAAACTTTTACCACGAAACAACGACACATAACAATAATATGTCAATAATAATAATATATCATCATCATTCTCTGAACCTTTTTCCCAACTCAGTTGGGTTCAGCTTTCCAGTCTAAGTGTGATGCGGCTGAACTTCGATATTTTCCGTGGAGTGACTACCATCTGACCTCCACAACCAATGGTCATTATGACCAATGGCGATATCGAAGTTCCAAGTTAGACTGGTTGGACTTTTGTGGGCTCCAACTACCCGTAACGACTGCCATAGATGTTTGTATGGCAACCGGGACGAACGGCTTAACGTGCTCTCCGAGGCACTTATAAACCTGCGATAAATACACACATAACTTTGAAAAGCATCGAAAAGTCATTGGTGTGTGCCATGGTGAACCTGGGATCGAAGCCGAGACCTCGTCTCAGCAGTCCATTACCCAAACCACTAGGCTACCGCGGTTTTTTTTCAATATGTCAATAATAATATCAATCACTGGAGACTAATCATTCAAAGTTTACATCTGCGAGTAGCGCCGCGGGCAATACCAAGTATCGACACATCGATTGAAGATCATTCGTTACTCCACTAATGCGAGTTAAGGTGCGGTCGCGACACTGCGACTAATGTTTTGATTAATTTATTTGAGTTCATTTCGTAATTTATGATGTTGGTATTATTGTATGCAGAGCGTACGATCGAGGTCGCTGTGAGTAATTGATATGTTCATCTAGAAGTAATTATTCTTAGAATCTGAGCGGAATATCGAGCAAGGTTGGATCGGGGAAAGATATCTATGTTACATAATTTGTTAATGGACTGTAATATAATATAAACAAATTATTTTGGCTACTTAATAGTTTTAATATGATTGACGATTGCTGATGCATCAGAAAGGTGTGGTTCGAGAAGCATTATAGTGACATGTTTGTATGAAATGGAGAACTAAACATGAAACTGCACCGATTTCAGTTTATGGTTTCAATGACAGTAGAGCAATATCAAACAGCATGCTTGCGGAGGCATATGTATACTCCGATTTTTAATTCTAGGCAAGAAAATGACATTTGCAGTGTTGCAGGTTTTTTGTATCAAATAAATAGTGATGTGGTTGAATCGAGTTTTCCAATTATAAGTTAGTCGTGAGTCGAGATTATAATTCTTTTATTAAATATATAAATAAAACTTTTATGTAAATAAAAATATGTAATTTACGGTAATTAAACAGAAAACATACACAGTAAGTAATTAAATCTATATATTATATAACATCAATTGCTGTTCGTTAGTCTCGCTAAAACTAGAGAACGGCTGGACCGATTTGACTGAAAATTGATGGGAAGGTAGCTTAGAACTAGAAGAAGGACATAGGATACTTTTTATCCTGCCACGGGGACAAAGTATGCCACGGGCGAAGCCGCGGGACACAGCTAGTATTCTATAAAAAATATTTCCGTCGTGTAATGTACCTACTAGGCGAGCATAAACTGCAAAGAGGTTCATTCACTGATAAAAATAAAGAATGACTAAAGTATCTAGTCTATTGATTGCCGAACATCACTATTGTAGCGGGTCACCCTTTTTTGTATCAGTGACAGTTGCACTTGTCATTTTCTTGCCTAGAATTAAAAATCGGAGTATAAGTAGTTTTTCAATTATTTTTTTGCAACAAATATAATGTCATGATTTGATTTCAAAACTTTATGATTTTGAATTCAAAAGCATCGAATTCATAACAAAACTTGAATGTCAATGGGTCACTCAATGTGTATGAGTAATTTTAAAATAGATAACATTTAGCAATTTTACAATAATGTGTTAAAATATAACCTTGTTTAAAAAAATATTATAGTCGCTTCTCTCACCAAACGAATTTGAACTGTGACTTTGGTGGGCAAAACATTCCACATATTCAATGGATTAAGACGTTCTGTGTACGGAAACCTCACCTTTAGGTCAAATCCGACCTCGTTAATGTGGTTATATTACTCGCATTAATTAGAAAACATTGATAAGTAACGTATATTAATATTTATCGTATGAGTGCGTCGGCTGTCGGGCAGTTACGACATTCATACAGCAATAATTGCTCTAATGTGTTGAATACGTTACGTAGATATATCTTAATATCGTCATTAGGGAGATGAAGATAAGTTCAATCTTACCGCTAACTGCAAGAGTTTAGATGGTTAGACGTTTGTTACTCAATCACTCAGGAACAGCTGAACAGATGAATAATGAAATTTGTATATGAAAACAATTATGAAAGTTGAAGAAGCAAAAGGAGTATGCCAAGATCGTAACAAGTGGAAAGATGTTGTCTCTGCCTACCCCAATGGGAAATAGGTGTGATTTGTATGTATGTATGAAATTTGGCACTGACGGATCGGGATATAATTTCGTACAGATAGATCAGGATGGAATGTGATACAGATATAAATTAGTTTGGAATAGCATATAGGCATTTTATCCCAGATGTCAGTTCCTTTAATTCGCGAGAATATGATCTGTATTCCACACAGTTGAAGTAACAGGCAACAGTTAGTTTTAATCAAAAATGGTCGATGAATATCACTCTTTTGCAAGGTGCTTGCATTTTGAGGTAAGATGAGATATGAAACTGACTCTCAACTCTTACTGAGCTAGATAGATCACAAATGGATGACACAGACAGACATACAGAAAGATCAAAACTCAATACCGTTTTATCTATATATATAATTATAAAAGAAAGTCGTGTTAGTTACACTATTTATAACTCAAGAACGGCTGAACCGATTTGGCTGAAAATTAATACGGCGGCAGCTTAGAACCAGGAAACGTTACAATAAAGAGTTCTTACACAATTTTAAATGTTCGTAATGTATTTTTTTACCGATTTGTATTTTTCTTTCTTTTCTTTTTACAACAAACAAAATAAATAAATTTTGTTTTAAAAGCGCATGCAATTCAGTGGTAGTACATTTAAATGAGTAAAGAAATCTAACACTTCATGTTGTGGTGCTTTTTACTGGCCATACTCCACTACCAGCAAACTGGATATGGTAAATTGCAATGTCTAAGCCGCTAAGGTGTTTCTCGGTCGGTATGTGAAGATATCTCCAACGGATGGCTAATTATCCTACCATATAGAGAGCTAATGGTTACCTGTATTCTAATCATTGGCCACATTGATGTACAGTCAGCGTCAAAAGTCTATGATTTTTGACCTAGCCTCCCCACCCCTCCTCCCTTCCCTGCAGGGTAGGTAGCGCGTGTGTGACACCCTTAGTGGTTTGACACGTCCATAGGCCAGAGTGACCACTTTCCATCAGGTGGGCCGTGTGCTTGTCTGCCACTTACGTAGTAATTATGTTTAATTACTTAGTTGGCTCTATTGAACTAAATCCATAACCATTAAATAGCCATTTTCATTCGAATTTGAAGTTTGAAATCTGTTTTTTTTTTCATGTCGCTCACGTCTAAGTGACTTCACCTCGCCTGATGGTACGCTAAAGGTAAAGTCTCTGGAATGGGAGTCACCATTACAAACACCTAAACGCGATCTGTGCAATCATCATAGACTTCTGCGGCTGACTGTACCATTGATGAAGTACCTAAAGTACAAATTGTTGTACTGTTAAGAAAGTTGTGGAATGATTAGAATAGCGTAACCATGGCGATATGTACGATTTTACTTTGCCTTACGCTTTATAGGTACCGCTTGCCTTGTTTGCATAATTAGGTGCAGTATTTTCATGGAAGTAATTACTTAGCGTAAGTAGTTGTACGTTTTTCCTCTAGTTCCGGGGGGTAATCTTCAAGAAATTCCTTTACTACTGTCGCTAAACCTTACATGCAAGTGAGAATATTTACTCAAAAGATAAAGTAGAATATGACCACTTCCTTGTTTTGTTTATACCACTTAGTTGGCAGATAAGCTCACGGCCTACCTGATGAACAGCGCTCACCTTGGCCTATGGAAATATTTTTTCCTAAAGATTATAATTTTGGAAAGCTGGTTTATCGTTAATCAAAATAACTTGGTAAGCACTTAACGTAAACTTACAATGCACGAAGATATAAACCTATCTATAGGTACGTACTTAATATTATAAAGAGGTAGAGTTTGTGAGTTTGTGAGGTTGTAGAGGGTAATCTTTGGATCTACTGAACCAATTGTGAAAATTATTTTATCAATAGAAAGCCACGTTATCTGTGAGTGACATAGGCTAATATATTATACTAAAAAAGGAGAGATCCCTACTAAAACTGCAATAATGTAAACCAAGGAATAAAAAAACTTGACATAAAATGACTTAGTGGCAAAACCGACTTCCAGGCGGGCGAAGCCGCGGGCGGAAGCTAGTCATTAATAAATCACAAAAATAGTCTCCTAAAACTGTTAGATAATTAAATTTGATTCCACTAACACAATTAAGTGATGTCCGATTAATCACGACTTGTGACTGATCCAAGATAGTAACATCACTCGATCCACCGATGATCAATGACTTTAGACTACCGGGTGTGATTTTTTTTATAATACGACTGACTGATTTCTTTAGACTAGGAGTGTAATGTTTTAAGGATAAACAAATATGATTATTTGTATTGAGCGGGAATTGAAAAAACTGAGCAATTTTAAGGTATGTTACTAGTAAAAAAACAGTGTTTTATATGAGAATTTTTTACACTGGTACTAAATCAATTACCCTACACTGCAGTCTACTTCTGGACATAAGCCTTTACGTGCATCATAGTAGCTGTCCGTCCATTGTTGGAGGTCCTTCCATCTTCTGTTTGCCTCTTGGACTTGCTTGCTCTACCAGTCATCAGTACTTCAGCAGATGTGGTCAACCAATTAGCAGTTCTTCTTGTTCTGCGAGCTTTTTGGGTAACATTACTTCTATTTCGGATAACCTCATAACTAGTTTAGTCCTTCAAAGAAACCACGATCATAGCTCGCTCCGTATTTACCATACCTCTTAAAGGCACACCCAGACACCGACACTGATATTTTTATCTCGAAACAAGACTACACAATAAAGATCTCACTTTCTATCCTCATTAATTCATAGTACTTGTTTGTAACCTATTCATTTTACATTTAGCACGCGCGGACATCAAACCCACCACCCACTCGGTTACGTTAAGTGGCCCCCACACATTCCGCGGCTGCTGACAACTTTTTAAAACGGATGCCAATTATGAGACCATATATAAAAGCAGTGCGACTTTTTGTGTTCGTCTAAAATGGCACTAATTATGGTTTCCTGCTAGACACAGGGAATGTCGTAGGGGTGACAAAAAGTTGTGGAGGTGAGCGCTGTACGCGCGGTCCGTCGCGAGCCTGTTAGCGGGTCAGGGTTGGTAGCAACCACCCTAGTCACCTCCCCCCCCCACTCCCTATGAGTGAATATTATGTGAAAAGAAGTGCTCTTAATATTATTTGGTGCAGGAACCAATGTCACCAATATAGGATTTTAGATTGACATGGTCGTAGCCCAGTGGTTCGGGTAATAGACTGCTGAGATGAGGTCTCGGGTTCGATCCCAGGTTCACCATGGCACACACCAATGACTTTTCGATGCTTTTCGAAGTTATGTGTGTATTTATCGCAGGTTTATTAGTGCTTCGGAGAGCACGTTAAGCCGTCGATCCCGGTTGCCATACAAACATCTATGGCAGTTGGATCCTTCAAAAGTCCAACCAGTCTAACTTGGAACTTCGATATCGCCATCATATCATAATGACCATTGATTGTGGAGGTCAGATGGCAGTCGCTCCTACTTCCTCTTAAAAAGGTTTTAAATCTTATTGTGACAGCCCTGAGCGCTATTTCAGGCCGCAGTTTGTATTGGCAGGGCTGTCACGTCGCGAACACGTATACAGTACCGAGTGAACATGGACTAATGAATCTCTTCATCGAGGCAAGAACCGAATTAACGATACCCCTCATTAGATGAGATGATGGATATAGATAAGTATCAACTACGTGGGCAGGGCCATAGATACTATTGTGGTCATTTTTATAAGTATCTAGTGGGTAGAGCGCTCAGTGCAAACATTTTTACTAAATGGTTTTTTTAACTTTAATGGGTTTTATTTAAGTTTTTTTTTTAATGGAGGTACTACTTTAACGGAGTGTGGGCCGTGTGCTTGTCTGCCACCTAAGTGGTATAAAAAAAAAAAAAAAGGTAGGACACCACGGTCTGTTGTCCCAACTAAGCAGTCGAAGAAGATCGCAGCCATAATAACCATCGTGTTGTGTTCCTGCGCCGGTAAGTAGCTCACGATAAAATTAAGGAATTCGAAATTCTCACGGGCGGAGCCGCGGGCAACAGCTAGTATTGAATATAATTTACAAAAACTATTGGGGGATGATTGGTGAACGATACTATCAGACTTAAAATCTTACATATTTTTGATTACAATCGCTTGAAAAAAACGCAAAAACCAACGTTCATGCGGGCGGAGCCGCGGGCATTAACTAGTCTATACTAAAGCTGAAAAGTTTGTTTCGGGGGCATGACAGGGACACTTTGGTTCCCAAACCCGAGGGGGCCATTTCGAATTCAAAGATGGCCCGCACCGATTGAACTGTTAGTAGGACTAGTTGGAATAAACCGGGTCAAGCTGGGATGCGAGGGAAATGTCCTATGGGCCACCTTACACTCCGGCGTCAGAAGACCCTAGACGGTGTGCGGTTTTAATCGGTAATTCGTTCAGCCGTTAGAACAAGTCACTATCAATTTTAAAGAGTAATAAGAAATGTAATTATTTCAGTAAGTTGATAGTGTTGATCTATTTAGGTCATTGCCTAAGACCTAGGTAGGTATATAATTATCAACAGGCCTTGCCCCCCTTTATTTAGAGAGGCACGTGTACCATGTCACACTACCTCCCCTGACCTGCCCTCAGGCCCATGCTCATAGAGGCCACAGATCATTAAAGACGGATTCCACCAGTGAAATATGTTTAACTAAACTCAATAATAATGTTCACTTTGAAACTTAATTAGAAGTGGCCACGACTTCGCCAGTAATTATTTTTTTTGCGCGGTTTCTTAATTTTTATTTTAAAATTTAAGTAGCCAGTGGAAATCCCATACAAATCGGCCCAGTCGTTCCAGAGATTACATCTTTGAAACCAACCGAAGGACAGACAAAATTTTAAGAAATTCATCATCATTTCAGCCGAAAGACGTCCACTGCTGGACAAAGGCCTCCCCCAATGATCTACACGACGACCGGTTCTGCGCTTTTCGCATCCAGCGGTTTCCCGCTTAAGAAATCACTCTTTGGTTATACCTATGTCTCGTGTATAGGTACACTCGTATGCATAGATTTAACAGCAGTCATAATATTCTACGTGTATATATTATATTCCCACATGTAGATTTGTAGTTGTATTTAACTACTCAGTAGTTCGTAAGTTAACGTCACATCCATAGCACTGTGCTGTCCGTCGCGCTGTCCGTGTTCATGTTATATCGGTAAATGTCGGACATTTCTGGGCTATTCAATCGGTGCACAATAAATACATGATACCAAATTTGCAATTTACAAATGAATAAATGACATTTAAATGTGCACCAATAAGGATATGCATATTATGGAAGTTTTATTTTGAAGAAAAACAGTAGGTACTAGTAACCCAGATTACTAGTATACCTGTTAACTACAACCAAAGACGATAGTTATCTATCGTCTTTGCTACAACTAAAATAAATGGCGACGTAACCGTAGGACCTCAAAGTTTGGACCCTTTTCCAAAAGTGCCCTTACGACCTCTTTTTTGGTACCCGTACGACCTCCAAAATAAAAATTTAATTTGTAGAACAAGTGTAATTTCTTATTTTTAAACATATATTATAACCTTTGGTTTTTTTTATATCGGACAAGGCAACAAGACTTCGCATGGAAAGCTAAACGCAAAGTCTAAGGATAGAGGATCACCACTACATACACCGATAGTGCTACAGTGGTGGCTCTCAGTTTGACGGCCTCATCAAATGCTTTTCACGCCCCGCTTAAAGGACCTGGGACTATAGGAGGAAGGAAACACATGCGCTGGTAAAGAATTCCAAGTCTTTATGGTGCGGCAAATAAAAGAGAAAAGATGGACATACTTACTTAAGACAAAAATTAACCAATTTTAATTATCTACGTGTACCCGATACCTATAATATATTTATGTGCATTAGTGAATCTACTTCATAATAATTACCTATTGAGTGCCCTGCATTGACCATAAATACCTACATCACAAAAAGTATAGCAATCGTTTGATAGCTCCGTCATTGGACGTCAAGCGTACGACGGTAGCCAATAGCCTGGGCTCTCTACTGACCCACTTAGGTCTGTGGCGTACCTATAGTACTGATTTATTGGAGAACTTATAACTAAACGGTTGACTGCCTCTTTGCTATACCGAATGAGTTGGAAATCTTTCCCTTCTTCAACCTAGCGATAATCCCAGTCGTATCCAAAGCTTTCACCTCGGAGTCTGGGGTCCGATTTACCAATCTTAACTGTGGATTTGGCTGGACCTCGATATTTTCCGTGAAGCGACTGCCATCTGACTTTCACAACTCAATGGCGACATTAGGCGAGTCATGGCAGCCTCTCTTACCACACTGATACAAGACACGGTCGGTTACATCTGCAAGGACCTGTCATCTATAGACAGGAGAGTCAACGTCTGCGTGCCATCATTGCGAGAGCTTTCAAAAGGAGATAGGTTGCTGAATGCTAGTGGTGTGTTCTGCGTGAGTGCAGCGACTTCATAACCTCATGACAGCCATCAGTGCAGGAAGCCTCTCGCTTGAGGCTATAGTTGTCACAATCTTAATGAACTCATTTTTTTTTATATATGACACGTCAAAATGACTTTACCTCACCTGATGGCAAGCTAAAGGCAAAATCTCAGGACTGGGGTCACCACTACATACACCGATAGTGCTACAGTGGCTGCCCTCAGCTTGACGGCCTCATCAAATTCTTTTTCACGCCCCGCTTTAAGGCCCTAAGACTATAGGAGGAAGGAAACACATGCGCGCCGCTAAAGAATTCCAAGTCTTTATGGTGCGGCAAATAAAAGAGGCACCGAACCACTTGGTTATAATGATGGTTGACTATCACGGATTCAAATCCCATCCTAAAAATTGATTATTCCCGATTTAAAATACGAAAATAGATCTCTACCATAAATAATAATAACAAATCATTAAACTACTTCTGTACAAATACATAAAACATGTTACACTAACTAAAAATAATAAATGAACGGCCTTAATGATCAAACTCCATTATTAATAGATCATTTTTTCCTCTACATCCATATATCAGTCAATCAAAGCAACCACTCAATTGTATGCTCCGTCTCTGTCTATCATGCAAGAGTCGTGGTCTGATGTGCGCGCGCCGGTGAGCACGACACCTAATGATCTAGTATCGATCAGTGAGGTGTAGTGTGAGGTTTGGGATGACCATCTGTTTGTGATTTATAGGATAAGTTTTTTTGGCGGTCGAGTGGTAATTTTTGTCAGCATGACTGAGTCTAGCAAACCTAGGGAAGTTTTGTTTTAAGGGAGTTTCATTTCGTCAGGTTGACTTTAATTTATCATCTTTTATAGTATTTTTATTAAGTGGTCATTCAATTTGGTGGAAGCTCCAAAATTTTTAGAATTAAATGCATCTGCATTTAATTCTAAAATGGTGTATGGCGGCCTCACTAAGATCTACGGGGCCCAAGTCAACCTCACCTTCTGGCCGGTAGGTACACTTACTAATTTGCATGATGATGAACTGATGAACAGAAAACGCCCTAGTAGTGTCCCTCTCAGTGTTTGGTTAGCAGTCATTCCCATAAAAACCGAGATTTAAGTTCTGTGAAACCAATATCATGTAGGTATATTGATGTTTTTACTAAGAATTTTTAAACATCAAAATTCTCTTGCAGTTCAAAACTTTTTCTTTCATGGTTTCAATAGAAAATACTTATTTACTACCATAGTAGGGTCGGCAGCGCGAGTGTGACGCCCCTGGTGTTGCACGCGTCCATAGGCCACGGTAACCGCTTTCCATCAGTGTGGGCCGTGTGCTTGTCTGCCACCTAAGTGATATAAAAAAAAATACTAACTAAACCGTATAAATATTTCTCTCTTGCGAAGTCCAAACCATTATAGAGGTATTTATCAGAGGTGACAACTTTAATCAGACGTCATTCGTGCAGTTATAAATTGAATTTCAATCGAACCGCCGTCTCATGGATACCCTACATTACGGTTTCTGTCATGATGCTAAAGGTGAGGGTTCACCGGGAGCTTTCGCGGCTAATATAACAATACTAAATTGAATTTCTGAACATTGCATTATAATAGTATCAATTCAAAGTGCTGACCTATAACCTTTCGCTTTTGTAATCGTAAGAAGCTTCGCACTAAAAGCGGGTGAAAAAAAGTGTGCAACACCTTTATGTATAATTAGTAGGTAGCAAATCTCGATACGTTGTCGCTAAATTTGAGATGCTGACAGGTTATGGATTTAAACTCAAGAGTGTTTATTTTATACCTATTTAGATGTTCCCATATGGGAACGGAATTCGTTTTATTTTAATCTAAATCCTCAGACTAGAAGACTTATTCTTGTAGTCTGAGTCTAAATCTTGCAAAGTCTCAGCGAAACCTAACTGATTTTATTTAATAGTATAAATGTGAACGTTTAGCAAACCGTTTGGGTGTTTAGATGTTTGTTACTCATTCACGCTCAACGGTTGAACGAGTATGACTAAAATTTGATCCAGGAATAGATTATAATCTGCTTTTTATCCCTGTAATAGGTTACCAAGAGACCAGAATTCTACGTGGATACGACGGTAGGCAACAGTGAGTTCATATTTGATTCAATAATATATCTGCTTAAATTGAAAATCCATAGGTACTGACCATTGCGAAGTTCAAAATTACTCTGAACTATTGCAGTGAAACCGCAATATATCACAAATTGTAAGTGAAAAATACTCTGTTACAACAAAAATTTATACGCTAATGCTCCCGGTGAGCTCCTACCTTAAAGCTAAACCGGTAACTAAACTGCACTTCCATTTTGGTTTAGATTTAAGCACGTAGTGATAAAATGTGTGTTCACCAATAATTAGATACTGTTACCTGATGCCAACAACATTGAAATGTTTGCTTCTAAACCTTAGTTTACAACTGAACAAGGTAGCTGTTACTTGCAGCTTCACCCGCTTTCAGTGACTCACCGGAGGTCAAAAGTAGCAAGTGCTGTTCGAAACTAATCTATGTATGTACTGAATTTTACCCTGATCATTCCAGTCGTTCTACATGAATGAGTTACAAACATAAAATTAAATTAGTTAGCAGATTTGATTAAATAATTACCTACTTATTCATTAAATACTTGCCTACTTATTTCTTGAAAACTGTAATTCCTTAGTGTAAAATTCAGGAAAAGAATACGATTTGTATAGCGTGGCCTCTTTCCCACAAAGTCGATCAAAAGCTGATCCGAAACTGAATTGTTTGTGGTTATGGTAAGGGCCCAGGGCTCCAGGTCTACCGGCTAGCAAGTAAGGTTTGCTCAGGTCGAAGTCAGTTGAAGATCTGGGTGGGGCCCCGTACACCAGCACTTTTATCTATCTATCTATGTAGGTATGTATATTACGAGTGTTAGTATGTTATTATGTGTATATACTATGTATATTAAGTGATATAACTGGTTAAGTTATTTGTATGTTTAGTTAATTTAGGCATGTTGTGTTAATTTCAAGGTTATATGTAAAATTCATTAATTTGTAATATTTAACTATCAAAATATTTCTCGAAACCTAATAACAAAATTTTTCGTTATAAATACAAAATTGATATCGTCCGTTTATTGTTCCTATTATTGAATTAAGTAGGTAACATGTTTGTGAATAGACTAATAAAAAGTCACTAAGTTTTTGCTGCATTTCGAACCGGGGTTGTCCATTTGGTAAACACTAGTTTTTATGAAGTTTTGTAACATAACATAAACTCACGCCTTTATCCCCGAAGGGGTAGGCAGAGGTGCTAGCACCCACATTTCGCCAGTTTATGTTTAGGTCCCAATGTAATAGGTGGCGAGTTTTGTAAGTGCCATTCTAATGACATACCTACACAATAAATGAACTTTAGGTACCGCGATGCTAAGAAATCTAACTATTCTTCTTGTTCGAAGAAAGTTAGCATCATCATTATCGGAGCGCCAATCCCGGTTGGGGATTGCTTGGGCTTGGGACCCTGGGGGTCCTGTCTCCTACTCTACTCATAACCTTTCAACCCTGAGAACAGAGTCAGAACTTCATCCGTTAATCTGCAGGTGGACCGGCTTACGGCTTGCTAAACAATGGACGAGAATCTGGTGCAAGTTTTCCTCTCAGGTTCAAAGATCAGTGGGTTCTAGGAGGCAGTCGCTCCCGAAAATGCCGGTAAATAAAAACTAATAAACGGACTACGAGCTTCAAAGTGAAGAATTTGGAGGCAACTGGGGAGTCGCTATGAGGATGATGATGAAAGCCGTGGCTAAAAGTAATTCTTTATAGTAAAACATTACGAATTACTTTTGTGTGTAACTAAATAAGTTATTAATATTACCGCTCAGAGTTTGTGTGCTTGTCACGGTATTAGTGAGGCCACGAAATGAGCGTGATCTGTTTCCAATAGAGCGTTTTTATTTTCATTAATACAAAGACTTAAGGCGCATTTAAAACTGTTCGTAATCAGTTTTTACCGGCAAATTAAATTATTACACAGTGCAATCCTTTGAACATTTAAATCTATTCTTGTACCTACTTACCAAATTTTAACCAGATCGTTCAGTCGTTTGAGTATAGTTGAATAACAAACATCTAAACACCTCTACAAACTTTCTCAACAACAATAAATAATTATGTAAAAATTCAACAACATCCGAGGGTAGGTAGGACATTTAGTTACACGATATCTTTTGGTTTCACCGTTATGTCTAAGAGTTTGCTCGCTTTAACCAAAACATAAATCCTAACCTTACCCAACATGGAGAGAGCACACAGACAAATAACGTCCTTGACATCCAACAAGCGTAAAACTTGACCTTAATCGCGAATTTCATGGCCACACAATAGTTTTTTTTAACGCAAGAGCTTTCAAACAGCCTAAGGTCGTTGTGCGTGCATAATTTGCACATTTCAGAGCTTAACGAGGATTTAATTTGTATGTAACGATGTACCTTCGAGAGCGAAGAGCTTCGGAAGGTCATGAGCAGGGCAATACACACAAAACAGTTCGCACTGTAATAGTTATACAACTTGTAGAGTGCTTTTTGATGGACAGAATTATTTTTGTATTGTGTAGTACTTTTTTTAAGTAAGCACGCGACCCATCTGATAGGCCTGGGGCATCACACTCGTGCTGCCGACCCTTAAATCCCTTCTTTAAGATCCCCATATTGTAGACGCTAGGGGAAACCACATCTTCTGGATGGAATTTGTCACTGAGATAGATTACTTATTAAATAGTCTGAAATGGGACAGAGGCTGATTTTATCCCATAGGCCGCATAAATTAAGAACCCTTGACAATATATGTACGGAAAGTTTATCATAATCGGTCGAGTAGATAAGGAGTGAAAGTGTAACAAACGAACGAAATAGTATTTATAGTTAAAATCCAATACACATTTACTTGTGAATGAGTAAACTTATTTGAAGGCGATGAGTTCAATATAACGAAGGTTGTTAACATTACGTACTTTTAAAAAGTTGGGTAAGTAAAGTCGAATATTGGGTGATTGGGCAAGCAGCTATAAAATAAAACGAAGCACGTTTGTGTGTTAGGTAAATATAAAGGTTAAAATAACATCATATTTGTTTATTTTATTTAATAACTAGCTTTACGAACGCACGCGACTCGAAATCGTTCTCGCTACCAATGGGAATTTCCATTCAAGGCTAAAACCCTCTCCAGATTCAGCAGCGTGAGTGTGACACCCTTGGTGTTGCACACGTCTAATAGGCCACGGTGACCGCTTCCCATCTCCCATCCATCAAAAAGCTAAAAAAGAATTTCCAACTTCCGTTCTCAAATTATGTCACATTTAAAAGGACGTAGGGGCTAAATACTAAAAATATATTAATAGAAATCTTTACAAATATTAATTACTTACCAAAATTAAACTTCAATAAGTGTTTTGAAATTTAAACACACTTCTATCACTCGATTTGCATAAAGTACGGGTAAATTTAATAAAAAACTGTAATTAATTACTTTCGCGCCATTACCACAGATTACTTAACAGTTCTTAGACCAAAAAATTCAGCCTGGTCACAGATTATATAGTTAGGTACTTATCACAGTATAAAAACTATGACTCCTTTTATAAATACTTCCATTTTCAAAATATTGTTAGAAAAACCTACCTTATCCTGAAATGTTCGATGTAAGGTCTCCTTCGTATATCTCCCATCTCCTTGCTTGAAGATAGCTGAACACTGCTTCAGGAGAGCCAATCTTGCCCTCTCCTTCGCACACTCCACCTCCATGATAGACAGCCTATGTCCCGTTCTTGGGACGCACAAACCGCCCACACAGTCCCCATTCTGCTCTGACAAGTTGGTATTACTGTCAATGTCTTCACATTGTGATTCATCCGTGACAATGTTTGTGATTATTTCTGGAGTTTTGGTAGTACCGTTGGCTGCCATACTTGTTTTTTTTTGTAATATTTGGTTTATTTTCACTATCAGTTATTTTGGTACATTAAATTGCAATTTCGTACTATTTAATTGTTGTATTGAGAAACCTGTAATGAAGGCTTGCTTATGTTCGAATACCTATTGAATTTTGAAAAATTATCTGTGCATGTTTTAAATTGCTATGGTGCTTTCAAATTTGGAATGCTAAAGGTTACTTACAAATGTCTTTCTATACTTAAAAAATTATTTTGGATTTGTGATCAGAAATTCTTGTAAATAATATAAGTATGTAAATTTAAATTTGAACGAAAATGGGAATACTAGCAATTTTGTTTATAATTATTCTTCTTACAAAAAAAAATAGACATTATACTTTGAGAACGAAGAGCGATTTCCCCCTGTCTGTCTGTTCGCTTCATCTCTATAAGGCGACAAGACGTGAGACGTGCGTAAAATTCTGAGTCCGAGTCCGAATTTAAACATAAAAAATTATTGACACGATTTCTTCTAAGTTTACAATGTGTGTATACTTTCTCTGTTATAACATAAAAAATAGATACCTCCTTCAATTTAGTTAAAACCACAGATATCCGTGTTAAACCAATGGAAAAGTACTTAATCACTTATGTAACTATGTAACGCAAAATATAAAACTAGACATTTGATTTTAGTTGCATTTTACGAATTGGTGAGAGTGTGCAAATACAAGTTTTTTTTTATGTCGGTCACGTCAACATGACTTCACCTCGCCTGATGGTAAGCTGAGGCAAAGTCTCTAGAATGGAGGAAGTTTTGTTTTCGGGCCGTTTTTTTTTAAATGCAAATACATGAGTATTATACTATCATGGTAATAGGTACTCTACCCAGTGAATGAACACACTTATACTTTTTATCCCAAAAATATACAAAATGCAAAATTTTGATGCTTTAACAAAAAATCTACTACAATTTAGTCAATCTGCACAGCGCTCTGTAGACCCAAAGTAAGCATATCTAGCTTAAGTTATGAGTTCTAGAATGCGGAATGGGAAACGGGAATTCTATTTTGTAATTACATGCCTGTTATACATACAAACGCAAATAGACATATTCATACTTGTGTATTTTTACTGAGCAGGAATCGAATCCACGCCCTTTCGTAGCAGTTGAATGCACTGCCGCTACACTACAGAGGCCGTCAACATTTCGGCCATCATTTATGTGCTATGTTCAGAATAAATATTTATTATACATATTCAAATATAACTGTTATTATATTGATGTGTATAACAAATTCGAAATTGGCACAATATCGATTAATCTTGATCGTTGAAGAAACAAACTAAAAGCAATTTTATTGTTATAGTGTTTGTGTGTCTATCACTGCGCGTGCGCCTTTCTGTTGCTTGAAAGATAGATAATAAAGTGATTGACGCATAGGTGTGCACGAGTCAACAGTATAATTGAATTAAACTAATTATTTTATTAGAGGTTCCGTATCTTGTGTATGGTTTTAATTTGTGACGGATTTTCTAATCTGTTACATAAGATATTCGTGAAAAACTATATTTTTGAAAAATAAAGCAATCGAGTGATTTGAATTACCCTAATTCAAGCAATAATGGGTCTGCCTCAGAGTTATAGGTACATGTAACAACCTTATTTGAAAACGAAATAAACACTTTTATACATGAAGCTATAGATAGCTTCATTCTTTTATATTACTCACTTTACATTGCTTAATTAATTCTTGTAAGCATGTAATATTTATACAAAAACGTTAATAATATTCTACATAAAAATACCTACCTATTTTAAAAAAACTGTAAAGCATTTCACCGCCGAACATATTTTGCAATAATCGGTTTGTCACAATAGGCGGTAGACTGTAGGATCTGAAGTAAAAGCGTTTTTTAAAAAAATCCTGCCTTTTTTTATAATTCTAGGTAAAAAATATGATAAGTGATTACTATCACGCCATATCACATAACATTACATCATCATTTTTTTATGGAACCCTAACCATAAAAGGAATCGTATTAGTGTAATAAATTCAAATGAATCAAGTTCGCGATTTTAGTGAAAGTAATTCTACATAATCTGGTAATTGCGAACTAGTTATTGAATGGCCCACCTGTTACCTAATTACGATAACAAATCTTTTAATTAAATTATTAGCTGAAACTGATACAACATTAATCCTTTTCAATATCCGTTTAAAGGTCTCCGATCAACGCGTCCTGCTTTTTATGGCCGGTGACGAAATTTTAATTTGTGGACTTATCCCACTATTACCGTCGGTGGGGTAAGTCCACAAATTAAAATTACTATCAGGTTATGAACCGAGTTGCGTGTTGAGTTTCCATGCAGGATAAAATTTATAATGAGGTTATTCAACAAAGAACCAAAGTTATCTACACAGCTCGCTGAATAGGCGAATAAGCTAAGATAGCAATGGGAAATGTTCTAGTCACATCTACCAAAGAACTGATGGATACGGAAGTGAATGCGAAACGGATTTTTTTTTAGGGGGCTTACCCAGGGTTTACCTACTTATGAACATAAAGTGTAAAAGATGATTTTTTTTTATACCACGTAGGTGATGTGCCCGTTGGACTTGACATTTAATTTGATTGAGCAAAGACAAGGCAATCTACACAGATTTCATTGTAGAATGGAAAAAATCTGGTACGAAAACCTGATTGTTTTATTGCATATTGGAAAAAAATCCTGAGATCATCTTTGGATTGAGAGTTGTATTCAATTAAATGCAATTATATTCATATTTTAATAATCATGTTCAAATTATTAAATTATCATATTTTTTTTTTACGTTATTTCTCAGAAAACCATTTATTTTGCACGATTGTTTTGGGCTATGTTTAGCCCATTCATATTTTTATCCACACCACAGAACTCACCTTGCCAGTTTTTCTTGATAATCTTTGATTGTAAAGGTTATTTTATACTACTGAGGTGGCAGACGAGCACATGGCCCACCTGACACCGGTAGCGGTTACCGTAACCTATTGGACGTGTGCCGACTCTGGAGGATATAACATAATAATAATAAAAGGAAAGGAAAGGGGTTAAGGAGTTTAGAGCGGAGGTACAACCCCACTCAGATTCAGACGGGAGATGCCGTCGTGTCCTACCTCCATAAAAGTTGATAAGATACTCTGCCTTTTACAATTTTCTAGATAAAGCATACCTTGAAACGGAATGCGGCTGCTCATATTTATATTATGTTTTGATACCATACTCTGTACCCATATTCGCATATAAATAAATGATTGATTGATTGATAAATATATTTGTTTATCGTATGATAAAGGACTGTAATGCTCTACCCTCGCATTTTATGTTCTTACAATCCCCGTGTTCTTTAAGTGGGGCAAAAGAAGCAAATTTCGAGGCTATCAAGCTAAACGCCATAATTTTAGTATAAATATCGTTTGGATTAAAAAATAAATAAAAATAAAAATAAAAAACAAAATAAAAAAATTTTTTGGTTAGGATTATATGGTGGCATTTACTTTATGGACTTTACCTCAACTTATAATTAGCCGGGGTTGCGGTTAAATTGCCATCAAACAATTACAAAAATCAATAACTACATAAAATTATATTACTGAGCTTGTCTTTAATAAAAAAAAACAATTTACTTAATGAAGGTACCGAAGTTATTTTTTCAGTAATTTTCCAACAGTACAATCAATAAAATAAGTCAAACCAAAAAAATAATGGTGATGATATTGATGAACAAAAAAAATGCTATCGATATCAACATCTGAGAATTTGCTGACAGGGAAATCGAATAAATCAGATTCTGATTTATTATAATAATGAATCAAACAAGGAAACATATTTTTTTAAATAACTAGATATACAAATAACTAACTAACTAATATAAATATTTACATACATTGTCATAAACATAACATATTCATAACATGTGTCATAAAATTCCTCCTCCAACATCACCGACTGGTAATGTTCCCAGAAAGGGCAGAAAGCTAGCAGCATTGCCACGCTGAATGTCAATGCTAATTCTTTGTACAAGATAAGAGTCCAGCCTTGTGATCCCCTGTAGCGTCATACAGCCACTTTGGTAAAGACAAGACATGTAATAATCCGTATCTAAAACAACTTTTATTGCCAGTTTCTGTATAAAATAATGCACCTAGAATATTTTTCCCAGTCAGGAATCGAACTCGATACCTCACATTGCAACTGCAGTCGGTACCGCTTCGCTTAACCATCTCTATTACGCCACAGACACTTATTTCACTAACACAAAAAACATCTAACACATATTCTATGTTACGTATACTTTCAACTTTGCCATTAATTTTATTAGACATAATAATAATTATATGATGAGCTATTAATGAATGGGTCATTAATAATAAATCCTCTTGGTTCTTTAAGGGTCCGTTCACACAGGCCGGCTCGGAGAGCATCGGTGCGCATTTTTCTTTTCACACTGACAAATGATTTTCATAACGACAAAAGCAGTGCAGATGCAAACATGAACCTTGCTACAAATACTAAAAACTCTGTTTTCAACGTGATAAGAATCTGCTCTCCTCTCCGAGCCGGTCTGTGTGAAGGGACCCTTAAGAGTGAACCGCCCATCCGTCACGGTAGAGCATCGCTATCTGTGGTCTTGGTGTCTGTACATTGGAGAT
Organism: Lithosia quadra; assembly: GCA_963576445.1. Classification (NCBI taxonomy): domain Eukaryota; kingdom Metazoa; phylum Arthropoda; class Insecta; order Lepidoptera; family Erebidae; genus Lithosia; species Lithosia quadra. The sequence goes on along the minus strand of OY754899.1, from coordinate 394,838 downwards.
ATTTAACGAACAGTTCTGAACATACAAATATTTTATTGGAATTCTTTTCTGTTTGTCTATTTGGGCGCGATGAACGCAAAAACTACTTAACGAATTTTGATGCGGTTTTTATTTTTTAGGGTTCCGTAGCCAAATGGCAAAAACGGAACCCTTATAGATTCGTCATGTCTGTCTGTCTGTCTGTCTGTCTGTCTGTCTGTCCGTCCGTATGTCACAGCCACTTTTCGCTGAAACTATAAGGCCTATGCTGTTGAAACTTGGTAAGTAGATGTATTCTGTAAACCGCATTAAGAATTTCGCACAAAAATAGAAAAAAAAACATAAAATTTTGGGGGGTCCCCATACTAAGAACTGAAACTTTTTTTTTATTTATTCATCAAACCCATGCGTATGGAGTATCTATAGATAGGTCTTCAAAAATGCTATTGAGGTTTCTAATATCATTTTTTTCTAAACCGAACAGTTTGCGCGAGAGACACTTTCAAAGTGGAAAAATGTGTCCCCCCCCTCTAACTTTTAAAATAAGAGAATGATAAATATAAAAAAAAAATATTAGGTATGTACATTGCCATGCAAACTACCACCGAAAATTGGTTTGAACCGGATCCCCTAAGTAGTTTTTTTTAATACGTCATAAACCTCAATTAATTGACAATATTTTTGGCTTAAATATTTCTTGTGAGACTGGTATTATAAATAGAATTTAGTAGAACCGGAGACTATAGTCCAAAAACGCGAAAACCTACGTCCATCGGTCCACGCAGGCGGAGCCGTGGGAATAGCCTAGTATAAAATAAGCAAGGAGCAAACGTGTTGCAATACGATGTTGCTTCACACTTCAGCTGTCATATTTTTAGAATTGCATGAAATGTGAAAATAATGGACAAAAACAAAATAGTTGACCTATTTATTGCACAATAGGTAATATTGCATTTTTACGTTAAGCAAGATTCTTTAATTCAAATTCAAATTCATAATTTTGATAATTATGTTTTTAGACGATTTGTATGAGCTCGAAGCTTTCATCATCCTTTTTTTATCGTGCGGAAATCCACACGGATACCATCCCCGTCGGCCATCGAGGGTGGTTATGTCGGGATCAAACCTAATAAAACCGCACGCCGTTCTATGTCTTAATTACCGGAGTCCGAAAAAAATTATCATGTTTATTATAAGTATAATAGATTGCTACACAATGGTCGAGTACCAATAGTTCAAGTGCCTAAATAGGTCTTTGACCCGAGGTAAAAACCTTGCTTTTTTATTTGTAAAGTAAATAAAACCGTATTTTTTTATGGAATAAAATAATAAATAAAAAAATATACGTAATAATAATGTTGTTCATGTTTACTGTGCTATTCATTTTATTATTAAAGTTAATATTACAACAAATCTACCGCTTCCTATTAGGTGGACCGTGCACTTGTCTGCCACCTAAGTGGTATAAAAAAAAATCTTAAAACGAAGTTCCTTCGTGAAAGGTTTTCGACCTTGAGTTTCACGTATTGTTACTTAAGTTATACAAAATCCTACTTCCTAATATTATATTCTTCCTTATTATTCGTACTTCTATTATAAAATGTATGAAATTGTTTAGATGTTTGGGTGTTCATGCTCAGAGGGCTGAACGGACTTCTATATTACGTTTCACTCCTATGTTATGTTTCACCCTTAAGTTATGTTTCACCCCTAAGATACGTTTCACCTCTATGTTGAGATAATGCCAACCTAAATTTCTAAGTAATAGAAAAATGAATAATACAAAGATAATACAGACTACACTCTACAGAACCAATGAAATCTATTTATATCAGAATCAAAAAACAGTTATAAAATACAATAAAATTAGATTTTATTAATTTACATGTATACATAATATATTATATCATGAGAGATGATGAGACGTGATTATGGTAATTTTATTCAAATAAAATAAATATAATGTATAGAAGATATAAAAAAACTGGTTGATACTCGCTGTTTTGCGAATCTGGTACAGTCAACGAAGACGTAAGACCGCTCACTGTATAAGTGTTATAATGCCGGGTACACACCAAGTAAAAGAAAGCGTGAAAACGAACAAACGAAATATAAAGTAAGTGGAATCGTCATCATTATGGCCATCTAAATATTTTCAGAAGCGTGCATTCAGTAGGTTTCTAATGAAGAAGCAAATTTCTATAAAAATAATTATTTTCAGCTACAACTCGCCTCGATGCAAAAATCTCTGTAGATTTTTGCATCGAGGCGATACAGTAAAAAAATATTTTTTGACTTCAAAAGCATAATGGTGCTAAACAACGGATATTAATTAATCAATTAGTCTTTTTTCCGTGCGCAAATCCTCGTGGATTTATCGACATCCACTGATGGACATAGGCCTCTCCCAATGTGCGCCACATGATACCACTCGATTCTATGCCTTCCGCATCCAGTCTATCCCAGCTACCTTTTTCAGGTCGTCGGTCCATCTGGTTGGAGGGCATAGAATCGGATAAACCGTTACGTCTGCGAGTCCAATTAGCGCATATAGGCGTGATCTCATGTTATGAAATTGCATATAAAATGCTTTATTGAAGACTTCCATTGTCTCCAAAACTTGTTATCCGATGTTCAAGAAATTAACTTAGTCTCTATATTGACACGATTTTCTATATTGACGAGTTATGCCTGTACATAATATAAAAAATTAACATCCGAATTAAGAACCTCCTCCTTTTTTGAAATCGTTTAAACATTACAAGAAACGGTCATTATAATTTTCAATCTAAAGAAGCATTTTCATTTACTGCATTGGTGAGGCAGTAATTTTTGGGTCCATAACATAAAAAGTTGGATAGTGTCTACGTTTTTGTAGTCAGTTAATTAATTTATATGAATAGTAGTAATAGTACCTAGTAGTTTATTAAAATTCGAAATATTTTAAAATATCGATATAATATATATATTTTGTTTCATAGCTCTTAAATCGTTGTAGATGAGAAATTTTAGGTAGCATTGTAACTGTACTCAATATGTAATATACCTGTCTATTTTTATTAGATACCTACGCGTTTTATTAAAAATGAGTAGTCGTTATAATGAAACACGTTACGCTACTAAACTTATGGTTAAACCATAAGGTATATTTAAGAGAGCTCTGATACCCATAACATAAGTTAAATTCTTACGATGGGTACCAGAGACATGATACCTACTATATGAATAATTGTAGTGTTTGAATTATCTCATCTAAATAGTTTTCCAACCTGAAAAGCACCATAGCAACCCTTAAATTATAATTTCGAGAAATAATACCTGTAGTTTTTAGTTAATGATTCATAGAGCAATAAACATTCGAGTTTTACATTTTTAAACGAATGAAACGACAAATTTCAGTTTTTCCGAAGCACTATAACTAAATATTTCGAAGCACCAGAATTTTAAATTAAGTGGATACATTTTACAAGTATCAACATGGTTGCATTAATGTTTTTGGTTTTATATTTACACATCATTCTTTAACTTGTTGCAAAATAGTTTATTTGCAAAAAAAAATACACAAAATCGCACTAATCAGAATGTCAGATGCACAGTTCTGATAATCGGTTAAGTTCACTTGATCTTAGTTTAAATAAAAATCTCAATTTTCACTTATTTCAACACTTGCATATCCTCAAACAAGTTTGTACACCAAATTCCCCACAAAGCAAATAAATATTTTGATCACTCTCACTTTCAACACTTCGCGGGTCGCGATCTAGCGGCAAGATTCTATGGCGGCGCGTGCGCGGCCTACCATGTATACAGTCGCACTAGCGACGCAGGGTTAGATCTAAACGTTCAGTGGTAAGGGGGACAATTAAAGATTTTTTTCTTTATAATTGAAGATAAATCAAATAAAATTGAAGATGCAAATTCCACAAGTTTAAAAGATAATTTATTTATATACAGGGATTAAATTAAGCTTCATAAAGATACAGCAACTTAATTAGAATACTTAGTTGTTTTTTAAACGATACACAAATAGGGGTCAGCAGAGACAGCAACCACGTTCAAGCTAAGACGATGATGATGACAAATGACAGACAAATCTATGTCTACCATGAAACGTTACATCTGAAATTGCAGATGAAAGTTTGTGGCGATTAGTACCATGAAATACATTTATACCGTAATTTGGCCTGAAGATGGCACCTGCTACTTCATCCAACTTAAACTCTATCGAAAGGAAATTGAAGTAACTTCGCGGCAGTTAAATGGTGCGTCTTTCGTTCCGATTAGGAATATAACATCAAAAGCGCACATCGTCATTAGCCCACATGATCAAAAGTGCACATCCTCAAAAGCACACATTGTCAAAAGCGCACATCCTCAAAAACACACATCATCAAAAACGCACATTATCAAAAACACACATTGTCAAAAACGCACATCCTCAAAAGCACACATTGTCAAAAGCGCACATCCTTAAAAGCACACATCATCAAAAACGCACATCGCGAAAAGCGTATTATCATCAAAAGCACACATCATCAAAAACACACATCGTCAAAAACGCACATCGTCAAAAACACACATTGTCAAAAGCACACATCGTCAAAAATGAACATCGTCAAAATTGAACTTCCATGACTTTGGTTTTTGTAGGTAGCCCCACTGTTCCATGTTCCCTGTGCCGATTCTATTAATGTTATCAGTCGCTCTAGCAAAAGCCCGCAGATGGTGAAAGCTTTATAATCGTATTATGTCCGTTGTCAACGGCGAACATGGTACAATTATAATGTCTCCATCACGATGGCGTTTATGTGTGACCTACTTGTATCCATACATAACATCAAGCTTGTATTTTAAAGAGATAGGTATAGTGTACGGCATCTAACTTGGCAAGATTTTGGAGTAGTGTGGGCCCCACTACTCCAAAACCTTGCCAAGTTAGATGGTGTAGGTACACTATATTTTGTTTATATACGATGCATTTTGCCACACACAAGTACCTATAGTGTTAATTACCAGTGTATAAGGTTACCCAATGGGCATATCCTTCGCACCCCAGCTGACCCCGGGTAATCTACGCTTTTAAGACAACCTGCTAATGAATACACGAATCTCTGACACAGGCTGTCCTCTCAAGATCGGTAGATCAAACGACAGTCACTCCCGTAAAAGCCAAGCTAAATCAAAGCAGACCGATTGTGTCCAATGGTTAATACAACCTTTGGACACAATCGGTACCAACTATGACTAAGCCGCGATAAAAAAAAGTGAATTCCACATTAGACATTAGAAAAACGGTTGTTTTTCTCTTCTTGACAGTCGGGTAAAAAGGGGCCCAAGTTCCTATTGGCTATTAGTTCCATGCCAAGTTTAGATGCACATTAAAATCGATCATAATCATCTAAATTTATTCTAAATGTGAACTTGGCAGGTTAATTTAATTAATACAAAATTAATCAAGTGTTATGTACCTACAGCAAGAAAACCTGCCAAGTTCCAATTTAGAAGAAATTTAGATGATTATGATCGATTTTCAAGTGATTCGAAACTGAAGCCTGGGCTTCATAATACAATCTTTAGACAAAATCGGTACCAACTATGACTACAACCCCGATAAAAAAAAAACTGAATTCCACATTGGACATCAGTTCTCAGAACAGACATACAGTATTAATAAATCCTTTCAACTACCTGACAACATACTAGAGCTAATTAATATGTCTACAGTAATTGCAGGTACCTATACGAGCGGGGCCGCGGGCGACGACATGTCATTACGTGCGTAGTTCGTACGACAAGTGAAAGTGGGTAGAGAGCTTTTGAGTTGAATCTTCAAGTGCTGTGTGAATTGGTCAGCTTTGTGTAGGTACAGTCGGAATCAAAAGTAGCTTGACGTATTTCAAGTTACTGATTAAATAAACTCTAAACGAACGTAACTTAGCTCGACCCCATCATCGCTTACCACCGGGATTATGGTCAAACGCGAGCCTATGAACTATAAAAAAATAATTTATTAAAATAAATAGGTGTTGCCTGTGACTACGTTCGCCTTCAATTCGGAGTAAGTCTAGTTTATTTTTCTTGGTCCGCCCGAACCCAACTTGCGTTGTTTTTGCATTATTTTGTTATTCTATTCTAATATTATAATAGATAGATATTAGGATTTAAAGCATAAACACATATACATACAAAGACACATGCAAATCACACACACAGACACAACAAATACGTGCACATTCACACGCACACTCTCATGCATAGGTACGTCCCTCATACTATCGTACGGGTTTTTTTTTTCAAATAAAGTAATTAATTCTGTTGAATATTTTAAAGATATAAAAACAAATTACTATTTGTTTATAAAATTAAAATGCAAATCAGAAGCAACCTATTGTGCAAGAGATGAAAGCACCGATAGATCCGCGGTAGCAAGGTCGACCATCGACACAATAGCACCCATTCGAGTTCGGACTGAGTAATGCAATTCATTGATAACATACATTTATACAATCACGCTTCTTTCTCATTGGGGTAGACAGAGACCATTAGCATTTTTGCTACGATTATGGGATAATATACCTACCTTTTGCTACTTTTTTAAAATTTCAATTTTTAAAGGCTTTTAGTTAACATTCCTAACTCCGTACTTCCCAATAGGTGAGATAGGACTGAAAGATGGGGAAGAAAAGTATTCTTCTGGTTACAAAAATACTTTTAATCGACATTTTGGGAAAAGTACCTAGTCTGTTGGTTACATTAATACCTTTTTAAAATTTGGGAGAGCGATATGAGATCGAGACTAGATTGAGACTGAATTTTGAACCTATTTTTGTTACGAGAATTTGCACTCAACACTCAGATATTTGAGAAAAATACATAGGTACATACATTAGTCTCGAAAAACATTACCCTCCTTTCTTCGGCAGTCGGGTAAAAAAAGTCATGTTTCGGTGAGCGGGTATTTACCGAGACCTCTGCAATCTACAGTCGAGCGCCCTACCGCCCTCTCGCCACACAGGTCGTCATAAACGCTTAATAAGCATACCTCAGTTTTTCAATAAACAATTAATGTCTTATAAAAAAGTAGAATTTATGACAATTACACAAGAGTAGGAGCGCGGTAATTAAACGTTTATGAGTGGCGCGCGCCAATTACTCGCTACAAATGACTTTTTAACCATATTCGTTTATTATTTACTACCGATCTCAATTTGCCGTTAATTGTTTTCTGGTTGCGATATACTTTCCTTTTTTTTATGATTGGTGTGTCTGTACCACCTGATGGTAAGCTGGAGTAAAGTCTAAAGCAAATGCTATCATACCTATCAAATGCAGTTAGTTATGAAATAGGTATATACGTAAATTGTTTAGTCTGAGACGTAATCTTATTGTGGCGTGAGGTAGGAGACGATGCTATGTTTAAGCGGGCGCTATAATGTATTCGACGAAATTCTTATAGACGACTATAACCTTCATAATTCGTCATATAAGAGCGACTAAGGCAAATATTCGTGCGAATAAAGTAAATATACACGAATAGGCCTTCCCCACTTCGTTATATACACGTGAATAAAGGCGAATAGCGAATAGTGAAGTTTGGTTCCACCATCAGATCAAAATTTTGAGAGCTTGTGTATTACCTCCTCTGCTAGCACCTCTGCCTACCCCTTCGTGGATATAGGCGTGAGTTTATGTTATGTTATGTTGTGTATTAATTCAAATAATAATGTATACATAGAATTTCAGTTCTGTACAGCCGTTTGAGTGCGATTGAGTAGCAAACATCCTAACATCTTCACTAATTTTCACATTTATAATAATTAACACGAAGTAGGATTGGAAGCAGGATTATGATAATCCTCTGGCTTAAATAATTGAAGAATTAATTAATAGAAACAGTATAATGATGTACAAAAAAAGTAAAAGGTGACGTTTGTCTGTCACAGTAACAAAGTCTGACACATTACGCTTTAAGTCGCGCCTCACCCGCTGAGTTGACAACGTCACTACGAGACAGTGTTGGGGTAAACATCGATATAATTTTATCGATAGACGCTTGATTTAAAATAAGTTATATTTGGTTTGGTTTAGTATAGGTAATATATCGCTTGAAAATATGTATCATGTACCATGAGGAAACATGAGGATGAGGGGAATTTCAAGTCAAAAGTCAAAAGTCAAAAATCATTTATTCTGCATAGACCATTATTCGCGGCACTTACAAAACGTCAAAATCAAAAATATTTAAAACTAGAAGCAAATGGACCACTGACCGGTTCGAAACGCGGGGTGTATCCCATCTGCCCCGATGACTGGTGAGAAGACTCCGGCAAGCTTTTTAGGTCTATTTACAATTATTTCCTTAGTCTAGATACAGTTATACTGTATGTCATTCTCTCCTCCCTTTCATCAAAGTACTCATCCCGATTACATTCAAAACTTACACTTTGAAGGAGTTCGCTTTCCTGCTCCTTTCCATATACTGGTTTATTTTAGCCTTTATTGGCCTCTATGTGTTTTCCGTATCTGTACGAACAGCAAATCTTTAAAATGTACCTACCCTATTGTTACAACTTATAGACAAAACTCATTTCGTACTAAAGCAATGTCTGAAGGCCAATTTTGACTAGTTTGGGACATGTATAGCTAAAATGAAAAGCAATCTTAGCTTGTACAAACAGTTTACTTCAGTTAGTAGTTAACTCATTGTGTTCAATTGGTAACTAGGTGAAGAATGTTCAATTATCTTGATCATGTGTTTCATGAACGATATATCACAACACCTATTACATAACTAAATGATAATTAAAATATTCTATTATCTCACAATAATAATATCGATATCAATATCGTCATCACTAAATTCACACTGCTCGAAAAGCGGCACCTTTGAACCAAATAAGCTAGTGATGTGACACTATCGCCAATCTTAATCCCCGCGTCAAAGATTTAATTTAAATAGCATATGATTAATCTGTCGGTATGTTGACAGGTTAAAATCAAGTTGGGACTACTTGAAAAAAAAAGTTACGGACGGACGCCTTAGAGATTAATTTTGTTTGAGTTCATAACTAGACTGAGTACTGAGTAGAAAGCTGGTGTTAAGTAAATCCTCTTTCGTAACTGGTTATAAAACTAAGTTACAGTATATATTTATTGATCCAAGTCATTTTATCTATATAAATTAAAATGGATCATCGAAATGTTTATAGGTAGGTTCCTACGTGTATAAATATTTAACGACTGTGCCAAATTGGATAATTCTTTTTATTGTGTGGTTGTCATTGACCGAACAAGGTTTGTATGAAAGAAAATGGGGTATGGTGCCATAATTGCACCGGGGCGACACAGGGTGCGCAGCTAGAGTACAGAATAAATGTATTCCCAAAAATAGTCAATATATTTATGTATGTTTGTTCGAATTTTTTATAACATAGTTAGGTACTTATAATAAAAGCTATGCTTAATGTGAGTTTAGAAGGTGATTTTCAGTCTAACTGTGATGCGGCTGAACTTCGATATCTTCCGTGGAACAACTGCCACCTGACCTCCACAACCAATGGTCATTATGACCTATGGCGATATCGAAGTGCCAAGTTAGACTGGTTGGACTTTTGTGGGCTCCAACTACCCGTAACGACTGCCATAGATGTTTGTATGGCAACCGGGACCGATGGCTTAACGTGCTTTCCGAGGTACTAATAAACCTGCGATAAATACCCGCATAACTTCGAAAAGCATCGAAAAGTCATTGGTTTATGCCATTGTGGCGGTTGCCATGGTTATTATTTTCTACTGTTTTTGCTGTTTATAGTTCTGTCATTATTATATTCATATTTTCCGAGCTACATGTTTTATTTATAGTTCCACTTAAATATAGCGCTATCAGCTTACAGCTATATTTTTGGTGACCCCGACGTGATGGTTAAGGGTAAAATTGTTTCTGTTTCGATTAACCGCTTGAAGCCAGTCTACACACTCAGCAATTCAGACAACACACTCACTCACTCATCACCACATATTCAAAATCAGCTCTGCACATATCCGTCACACCCAATTTCACCCACCACCAAGTCACCTGATGCCGTAGGAGGTAGCATCAGGACGACACGGTCGGGCCGTAGAGTACGGTTCCCCGACTATTATCGCCCGTAGAGACGGTCTCAAGGGGGGGGTTGTGTGGCGGTTGCCATGGTTATTATTTTCTACTGTTTTTGCTGTTTATAGTTCTGTCATTATTATATTCATATTTTCCGAGCTACATGTTTTATTTATAGTTCCACTTAAATATAGCGCTATCAGCTTACAGCTATACCATGGTGAACCTGGGATCGAACCCGAGACCTCGTTTCAGCAGTCCGTTACCCAAACCACTAGTCGAAAGCCTACCAGCATGATAGTTGAAAAAATACCTATGTCTGCGAGTCCATTAATTGTGTATTTGTAATATATGTGCAAGTAGCCTTCTAAAATCTAGATACTGTAATGTAGCGTTATTAAAAAGTACAAATACGGATAAAATAATCTGTTACAGTGGGCGCAAGATGTTGTGTTACGCACTGGGATGCTGAGAAGCTGCGCGTTTGAACGCTAAAGCTCCTTCACAAACGGAGGAGGTTCTCAATTCGATTGTATTTTTTTATGTTTGTTACCTCATAACTTTCAACTGGGAGAACCGATTTTGATGATTCTTTTTGTATTTGATAGCTGTGGTCCCATTTCAATTTGGTCCAGTTGAAATCGTTTTTTTTATAAGAATTATTCATGAGTTGAGATGCTAGCTGTCCGGCATAGCTTCATACGAAAAATACCATAAATAAATTTAAAAAATCAAAAAACCCGACTGCCTGAAAACTAAAAAGAAAAAAAAACAAGCCGTTTAGGCTGCAGGCCGTACCAAAGAAATGGACATACATACATACATACATACATACATACATAATCCCGAAAATTACCCTCCTTTTGTCGGCAGTCGGGTAAACAGCGCTTAAATTGCGATGCCAAAAACCGGATCCATTATTTGTATGATTCAATTAATAATTTGAATTTTTATCGTAATCAGTAAACACTATGACTATACATAAAATGCAAACAAAAAAAACGGAATACATACGTGGGATCACTTCCTATAATGTCGGTGTTGACTTCAGAATTCCCATGCATCGAGTTTACACAATAAAAACACTCGATAAATATCACTTAGTTTATTTCACACATACTTAGTATAGAACTGTTTTACTTTAAATCTTGTACGACACTTATTATAGATAGAACTGTTATATAAAAGAACTGCAATAGAACTGAACTCTTCAACACAATATCATCCTATTTATAATCACCCTCACAAGATATTATAATCGGATATACCTAGTCGTTATAAATTCCTTTATAACAGCTAATTAAAATAACTACAAGATAATTCTTATAAGTAGATTAATATTTAAAATAATTATTATAGTGAATTTGTAAACACTCCTAAAGGAGGTAGTTACACGACGGTATCTCCCGTCCGAACTGAGCGGTACGACTGGGGTAGTACCTCCGCTCTACAGAACACCGCCACATAATAACAATCGTATTGTGTTCCCAGCGGTAAGTAGGGTAGCCAGAGCTCGCAACCCTCCCCCCTCCATCACCCGAATCCCCCAATACCCTACCCTCCCCAGGGTCGGCAGCGCGAGTGTAACATCCCTGATGTTGCACACGTTCATAGGCCTCAGTGACCGCTTCCCATCTTGGCCGTGTGCTTGTCTGCCATCTAAGTAGTATAAAAAAAACTCCAAACGATTTTTTTGTATAAATTACATTTATTTCACATGATTAAACAAAATTTCACCAGGACAGAGAAACCCTTGGAACCCCAACAGATATTGGCCACCCATAGTCCAACAGTCGACCTTACCGTAAATGCAGGGGCCTAGTCCCCACCCTCACTGAGTAAGGCATGCATGGGATGGAACACAACGCGCCACCGTCTCGCACCTGTTGCTAGTGCTAAGGGTAGCCCTTCCCTTTCGCGTCCAGACCCAGCAGTTTAAATAGTCTAGGCGTAGGTATATATCAGTTCGTTAATTTCAAAAACTTTTGCGTTCAAAGCTCGCAGTGCGAACGAAATATTTCAGTACATAATTTTGTATTAGCATACAATGGTGACAGTTGAGTGCGCCATAAATAGATAGCGAACTGATAAATGTCATTACGCGCCATATACGTCGTATCGACGTGTTCGTACAATTGTATCAAAGGACCCTATCGCTGATGCAGTTTGACTGGCTGCTGCGGTGAGTTGGTCTCTTCATTTTTTTTATACCACGTAGATGGCAGACAAGCACACGGCTCACCTGATGGGATGCGGTCACCGTGGCCTATCATAGACGTGTGCAACACCGAGAGCGTCACCCATGCGCTGCCGACTGGTAAGGGTGGGGAGAAGGAGGGGTACAGTGAGTTACATCATTAAGTTGAAAGGAATTAACGCAATGAACGTGTAGGTAAGTTTTAGCTATTTTCATTACTATGGTACGTCAAGTTAGCGCTACTTAGGCCTTCTTCTACAGGGGTCCAGCGGCAGTGGCATGGCCAGACATTCGCTACTTGACTTAGCTACTTGGCGTCCTGCTTATCCAAGTAGCTTAGTAGGTTTGAAAGTCTATTTTACATACGTCTTGGAGCCATTATGGAGTCATCTACCTAATATGTGTAGAAAAATAGCATTCTAAATTACCCCAAAATTTCCTTCATTATCCCTCATACCGTGCATACAATTCTATCAAGAACTAAGCGGTTCGGTGCCTCTTTTATTTTCCACACCATCAAAACCTGGAATTCTTTACCAGCTCACGTGTTTCCTTCCTCCTACAGTCCCGGCTCCTTTAAGCGAGCCGTGAAAAAACATTTGATAACGCCGTCAAGTTGAGGGTCATCATTATGGCACTATTAGTGTATGTAGTGGTGATCCCCTTCCTGAGACTTTACCCTTAGCTTACCATCAGGCAAGATGAAGTCATTATTGACGTGACCGATATAAAAATAGATAAATGTGTAGAAATATAGCACACTTATTTCTCTAAAATTTCCTTCATTATCTAAGTAATTTGTTCCCGACATGGTGGGATAATAAATATAGTAGGATATCTCAAAGACATGTTCTAGGTTCTAGGTGTAATTACACTATGTAATATTATAAACAAAACTACAGGGAACCATCGAGAATAAGAAACATATCTGTCGGTATCGTTGACCGCTCACATATGGCGCCTCCCGACGGGTATGGTCAAAATGAGCAGATTATTGTGTACTAAGAATAAATCGAGCGCTAATAGGCAGAAAGAATTTCTGATGGATTCGTTATAGAAATATTTCCACCTGAACATTATGATCTTTCATTGATATTATCAGAGACGATAGATAACTATATCGTCTTTGATACCTATTATGTATAAAATCCTTCAAGATATGAGTCAAACTGTTGCAAGTTTGAACTGTTGACATTTTCAAGTTTTTTTTTATGTCGGTCACGTTAATATGACTTCGCCTCGCCTGATGGTATACACTAAAGGTAAAATCTCTGGAATGGGAGTCATCATTATAAACACCAATAGTGCTATAATGGTGGCACTAAGCTTGACGGCCTCATCAAATGCTTTAGTGACCTACCTACTTACAGGCTGGAACTAGTGCCCGATATGTCAAGAAATCTAGTTTTTATGAACCATCATGTCACCGCACAGCGGGCAGTCGGTATTTGCCGAGGTGTACATGAGATGGAATGTCACCAACGACATCTTAATAACGTTCTTTATTTGAATAGGAATGCATCCGTAATGAAGTAAATGTGTTCATGCTATTGAATAATCACGCTCCAATATTTTTTTTTGAATGAGTAAGCAGATTAAAATCTACATACTTACACGTTCATCAGCTAAGGAGTGGAATTCCCTGTTTGAGTCTGTGTTTCCGGAAAGCTATACCTAAGCTAAGTTCCAGGTTATACCTGGGAATATTCAAGTCACGAGTGAATAGGTTCCTTTTAGGCAAGCGTGATTCATCGTAGACTACATCGTCACTTACCATCAGGTGGAAGTTCAGGCTTAAGTTTGACCTCCAAACTTAAGCCTGTCATATATAAAAAATACATTTTATATAATAACCTTGAGTTGTGTTTTCGCCGGTAAGTAGGGTAGCCAGAGCTCACTGTACCCCTCTTACCCCCACCCTTTCCTAGCCTCCTCACCCGTTCCTAGCCCTCCCCCCTTCCCTTCAGAGTAGGCAGCGCGGGTGTAACACCTTCAGTGTTGCACACGTCCATAGGCCACGGTGACCGCTTCCCATCAGGTGGGCCATGTGCTTGTCTGCCACCTAAATAGTATTAAAAAAAATTCTACTAACAAAAATTCGCCAACAAATCCAGGAAACAGTAATAGGTTTTTATATCAAGCCTTGACATTTGAAGAGAGCTGAGCAGTGATCCCATTTACAGGTTAATGATCGACGTTGATAACTAATTGAATATTAATTGGATTCCATTATTACTATAATCATCTTTTGTGGAAAAAAGACTGAAACGAGATTTGTTATTAAAATTGAGGAAAAATACCGGCCAAATACCAGTTGGACTTGCACACCGAAGGTTCTGTATTAAATGGAGAGAAAAACTTATGCCAGTAGCACACCTTTTTTTTTCCGTGCGGAAATCCTCATGGATACCCACCCCGCGGCGAGCGGGGCAGGTTATGTCGGACTCTTACCGACTAAAACCGCACGCCGTCTAGGGTCTTCTGACGCCAGGGTGTAAGGTGGCCCAAAGAGCATTGCCCTCGCACCCCGGCTTGACCCGGGCCATCTTCGGATTCGAGATGGCCCCAGTAGCACACCTACGCTGCAAAATCAATACGACGAAACCTCATCTTTGGTCCCCGCTCTAAAGTACCAAACTGGTTGATAAAATACAATACGGTTGACGGCCTTATCGCACAGAGAAATCAATCTCTTACAGGCAACTTTTAGTTTTTTTTTATACTATGTAGGTGGCAGACAAGCACACGGCCCACCTGATGGGAATCCGTCACCGTGGCCTATGGACGTGTGCAATAACAGGGGTGTCACACACGCGCTGTCTACCCTGAAGGGAAGGGGCTAGGAAGGGGTAAAGGGAGGAGGGGTACAGTGAGCTTTGGCTACCCTACTTAACGGCGGGAACACAACACAATGGTTATTATGTCCGCGGTCTTCTGTAGGACTGCTCAGTTTGAGCGAAAGATACTGTCGTGTCCTACCTCCATCAAATAGATGGCGAGAATCAGTGAATAGAAGATTAAGAATAGTTTCCGGTGTAAGTAGCTGGGATAGTCTGGGCGAGAATTTCGCACTAGACACGGAATAAAGAATACCTGCACTAGATGTACCGCTCCTTGTGCTAAATCATCATCCAGATCTGTTCAGCCGTTCTATCATGATTGAGTAAGAAACATCCATACACCCATCCAAACTTTCGCATTTTTAACAACATAAAATTACATAACATAAACTCCCGCCTATATCCCCGAAGGGGTAGGCAGAGGTGCTAGCACCCACATTTCGCCAGTTTATGTTTAGGTTCCAATGTAATAGGTGGCGAGCCTATTGCCTTTAACCGGGCACTCGATAAATACACACATAACTTCGAAAAGCATCGAAAAGTCGATCGAAATTTTTAACAACAATAAGAATAAATGAACCAGTGAAGTACTTACGTAGAAGTAATTAAATCAATTAATAAATTATTTCAAGACAATAATTATAAAATATTTTGCTGTATTTGTTGTAGACTATTATCATTCCAATGCCAAATATGCACCGTTTAATTAGCAGTATTATAGCGTGCAATTTAATTAGGTGACTTACACACCCACATTTGTGATGGATATGATTCATATGCAAGCCGCGATGCCTCGCGCAAGTTCGCTTTTTTTTATTGGTAATAGGCTCGCGTTTGACCACGATCTCACCTGTTGGTAAATGATGATGTGGTCGACGGTGGAGCACACTTGCCTAGAAGGAACCTATTCACTCTTGACTTGTAGACTCCCAGCTTGTAGCTTTCCGGAAATACAGACTCAGGCAGGGCATTCCACTCTTTAGCAGTACGCACGATGAACGTACTGCTAAAACGTTTTGTGCCTTACATAATTATTGATATCAAAAAAACTGTGCTGTATAATTATAAGTTTTTTTATACTACTTAGGCAGCAGACAAGCACACGGCCCACCTGATGGAAAATGGTCACCGTAGCCTCTGAACGTGTGCAATATCAGAGGCGTCACACTCGTGCTCCCGAGCCTGGAGGGGGAAGGGTTGGGAAGTTTGAGTGGGGGTTGTAGGAGGGGATTGGGGGATGAAGGGGGCATTGTGAGCTCTGGCAATTCATGGACGAGTAGGAGTCGCCGACCCCAAATTTCACAATGTCGGTTTCGGATACAACTGAAACGTCTGCACCTGCCATTCAAATTCAAATTCAAATTCATTAGCACAGATGATATTATGTTGTATATGGTCCCGGTAGGCAAAGACAACGGGCTGCCATTTGCTTTTTATTGATATTCAGAACTTATGCTTAAATATAAAATTCGGAAAATATATGAAACATAGTCGTCAGTCACTCATAAATTCACAATTGCACAGATAAAATAATCTTTATATACCTAGTTACATTTGAAATATTTATAGTTATGAGAACAAGATTTAGTACGGCCACTCGCCGCTAGAGGACGCCGCCGCTATCTCGATCTTTACGATCTCTTAAAATCACATCATGTCCATGAAGCTATAGATAAACATGGAGGCCTCACTTCCAATACCTACTTGATGCTCAGTCTGTATTTACTATCTTGCTCTCTGTGGGCCGACTTCTCTTTCTAAGTATGATAACCTTCTAAGCAAGAAATCACCATTTAAACAAGTTTAAACACTTACGCGTGGAATTTTATATCACATCCTTGACGCCACGTAATACCGCAACCACGCACTATACAATTTTGCACCATTTTTTGAGTTTATACTTATAATTAACTTTAAATATAATGTTAAAAACCAAAACAATAATAAACAACCGCCATATTGTTTATTGATAGTTGACATGTAGTACCAATGTTGCCACATTACGTACTGAATCCATAGACAATGGGAATTTAATTCACTGATTTCCTGATTCAACAACCCAATCATGCATAATAAATGGCATATAATTTTTCAATTTCCACATTAATAATCGTAGTCGAACTATAGAGTTATTTATAAATCATTTTACTTGCATTTTTGGTTAGTATGGTCTATTTCTATAATTTACTAGGAGATACTAATAAGAAGATAGCAACATTGTACAAATACACGAAAGAGAAGTCGGCCCACAGAGAGTGAGATACAGACATGTAGGTATTTGGATCAAGCTGTTCTTCCCGGTTTGGCCTCCATGTTTATCTATAGCTTCATGATCATGTCCGACTTGTATTAATAAATACTATATAGTAAATCTTATGATCAGAAGTTGTACATCGAGGTTGATTCAAAGTTTTAATACATCATAAATAAGTACTACCTATATATTTCATTCTATACCTATTAGGTATTGGCTGCGGCTTTGATTCTGTTTTCCCGACTGTTCATGAGCATCCACATCCACGCTTCAAACAGCCTAACCCCAGCTCTATGGGCCATCTTACACCCTGGTGGCAGATGGCATGCGGTTTTAGTCGGTAAGAGTCTAACATAACCTGCCCCAGGGTTGGGTATCCATGAGGATTTCCGCACGGAAAAAAAGGAGCGTCATACTCGCGCTGCCACCGCTGGAGGGAGAGGAGGTTGGATGCGGGGGGGGGGGGATTTGTGAGCTCTGACTACTGTACTGACGTAGATGATAATGTTGAATGGTGGCTCTTAGCTTGACGGCCTCATCGAATACTATCTCACACCCCGCTTAAAAAACCTGGAAATGTAGGAAGAAGGAAACACATGAGCTTGTAAATAATTTCACGTTTTTATGATGCGGAAAAAAAAGCGCACCGAATCACTTAAATAGTTCTTGATGGAATTGTTTGTACCGTATCAGGCAGGTGTTGTTCTGTATACGATAAATAACGACTGCATACCATTTCTTAACAGAGAAGAACCCGGTTAATTCATTAGCATTGATTTAATCATTCGCGTTATCGTACCTACAGATAAATTCCACGCGGAATAATCATTATGTCTTGTTATATAATCTGAGAGGTGTTTGATGTATAATAGTATTGTATATTTAGTAGTATTATAATATAGTAATGTATTATGTATTACGACGCTGACGTAAATTATTTTTTATACCACTTAGGTGGCAAACAAGCACACGGCCCAGCTGATGGGAAGTAGGCCTGGCCTGGCCTGGCATGGCCTAAGGATGCAAAAGGGAAATTATTTAATAACATACCTATTGAATAAAATACAATTTGAATTTAAAAACAAACTTTAATAGTACTACTTTTCTTAACAATACAAGCAAACATAATATTAAAATAATTATATGAAAATATCATTAATAAAAATATTAAGGTCTAAACCCTCTCAGCTCTTTCGTTAGTCGAGAGGAGACCCGTGTGCCCAGCAGTGGGACATAAATGGGTTGCTATTATATTATATGAAAATTTCCATAAATTATCAAATTTAATAATACTTCTTCTACAAATAAAACTTGCTCAAAAATAATGTATTGTATTTTATAATTAACTCTATTGATAAAATATGTACAAGATAGTGGGAACTTCTAAATCTAGAGTTCACTGCTCATCTGCCGAAATTACGCCACTGACTTTAGGTTGCATTTTCAGTGAGCTGTGATTTTCAATTGCGCGGAAAAACGGAATTATTTCCGTAGCGATTGTTATGATTTTGATGGACTTGATTTGAATGAATCAATTAAATTTTGGAAGCATTCAAATATTACGTTACTAAATATTTAAAAAGGGTAATATTCATAACAGTGGATTTATAAATTCTTACTGCCGCCATGTCTTTCCACGAATTTTGACAGATAAGCAGTTAATTTACTTACCGCAATTTTAATTTTTTTTTCCTTAACCAGGGAGATATTCAAGTATTTAATTTAAGTAGACTTCTAAGTAAGAAATAAAATTGGTTAGCGATCATTTAATGGTGTGACCACACAGAATATATTAAAAATAAAACTTTGAATAAAATAAACTGTGAATGAATTTAGAAGGGAAACGGGGAAGACGTATTCCCCAGAAGTTTTGACATTTGATATTTACAGGCTGATAATATGATATTCTCTGCCTAACCCAATGGGAAACAGACGTGATTATGTAGTATTATTTATCAATACACTTATTATAATACTTGTACTCTCACCATGGCCAAGCAAAAAGCTTTGATTTTACAAAGGAATCAATAAAAAAAAATTAACTCCTGGTCAAGTATTCGTTAGCAATTTCCTTCCAATCGCAAGGGTCGGTGCCGTCTCCCGTGGGCTTGGTCTTGCGGATCTTCTTGAGAAGCTCCCAACCCTTGGCTTTCTCGGTGGAGGAGACGTAGGTGTTTGAGGGGTCCTGCTCCCGAGTGTACGCTCCCAGCACCAGGCTTTGGACAAGACGGGACGAGATGAGGATCTGAAATGCGTAGGTTAGAACTCAGATCAGACAAACTCTGTACGTTTGTTTTCTTTTTAACCGACTCCAAAAAAGGAGGAGGTTATCAATTCGACTGTTTTTTTATGTTTAGCTCGAACTGTCGACTGGGTAAACCGATTTTGATGCTTCTTGTTTTATTTGATGGCGCTTTCCGTATGGTCCCAGTTCAATTTGGTCCTTGAGGTCGGTTTTTTGTAAGAATTATTTTTCGGGCGGTGCGAATGGCGGGCACAGTGCTTATTATTTTTATGGGCTATTAACGTAAGGCGAAGTGTTCCACGCCTTATGTATGTTCTAGACTGACAGACTGACCAATATAAAAAAGACAATCTCGATAGATTTTTATACACACCATTCTTTGAGGGAGGGAAATCCCGGGAGGACGGGAATCACTTACTTTCAGTAGCCTATATTCGTCGTCGGGCAGTCTCCTGTTGACCGTGTACCCGGCGAGCACGTAGCCCCCGGAGCGAGGGTCCCCGGTCACCAGGATCATGTAGGTCATGGCGACGGCCAGTTCGAACACGTAGTACGAGTATTGGATGTCTCCGAAATCGATGATGCCTGTCACCCGGTACTCGGAGGTGCTGTGAACAAAGCAATTTCACATTTCAAAGTTTAATTACATATTTATAAGTAATGCAAATTCAACAAGTAATACAAATACTTACCTAAATTAATTTTTTTAGGTAGTTAAAAAATAGAAAGGTAATAGTAGAGGACCTACCTACGAATCTATTTATTTTCTTAAAAATACTTACAAGTAGATTAAGTACTTACTAAGTGAATTATTGAGTAATTTTATTATTATGACGTTAATTTCCTGATCGGATAAAATGATCATCTAGGACGGGATGATCATTGGGAAATAGTTTGTTAGCATGCAACTGCTTTAAAATTTTATTCAATAATGACATTGACCAAGTATTATTATTAGTTAATACATACTTCATAATTTTTTTGTTGAATATATTTAGTAAAAAAAAAGTTTGTTAACAAAAAAACGTTTAACAAAATAACTTTAAGTAAAAATTGTAGATTTTCCCAATATCCAGGTAGACTGAAACAAGCCAAGTTACCTATCACCTTTGAAGAAGTGGTTAATCATCATTACAAGCGCTTAATGACTTGGCTTACCTCAGCAACACACCGTTAAGAATTTTTGAGCATACCCTCAAAACTGATGTTTTCACCCGCCTATTTTAACAAAACAAATTAGTAAAACGTGTAGTGACATCTATTATCGAATAGAAACTATTCATCAGCTAGCGACATCTATTAGATTACGACCGAACTAAAATATTTATAGCGACATCTGTTGGTAATATTCATAAAGTTGCAAAGCGCCCTCAAATCAAAGTATGATAATCTGCCTACCCCTTTACAAAATACCTACCTATCTCTAACGTTCGTTCTTATCAGAAGGCGTTATGTAATTTTACTTAGTTTTGCTTATTTCACATCACGAGATAAAATCTATTAACACAAACTGTTTAGTTGGTTTGTTCTAAACAAACAATTTAGATAATAAAATGCTATTTATATCTGTTTCTAAACCGACTAAAATCGCACGCCGTCTAGGGTCTTCTGACTCCAGGGTGTAAGGTGACTCATAGAGCATTTCCCTAGCATCCCGGCTTGACCCGGACCTTCTCCGAATTCGAGATGGCTCCCTCGGGTTTGGAAACCACGGCGTTCCCGTCATGCCCCCGTCGGCCTGCTTCTGCAAGAGTGACAGGCGGCTCCACCTGTCACCTCCAGCCTCCAGGCCTGCGCTCATGGAGGACGAATGTCGTTCATCAACCTCCGACGCCTACAGCGCCCGCGGTCGTCTCCGGAAGGCTAATAACCTGGGAGTCTTTAAGTCAAGTTGATCAAGTCACGTTAGGCCTCAATGGTGTTGGTAGAGCTTACACATCCTGCGGGCGTGTATACGAGGTAAAAACTACTAACCTGCCTCCCGGCTTCGGTCCCACCAGCACGTTCATCTCGTTGACGTCGCCGTGGATGACGCCTTTCTCCAGCTCGTCCATGCGAGGAACCACGGCATATTTGAACTCCTCGATAACCTGTAAATGTTTACTTTTTTATAATGACTTGTCATGTCAATGTGACTTCGCCTCGCCTGATGGTAAGATAAAGGGTTCAGGCGTCAAAGGTTAATCTGTCAAAGCTCCTGCAAAAAAGGTAGGTATGTAAATATTTTCCCCTAGTTCTCGTACGAACGTAGTTAAAGGATATTATATTTGTTGGTTTTTTTTTCACCTGCTGGTAAGCTATTGGACAAGTTTCAGGAATGAAGGTCATCGTTGCAGATTTTTCTTTTTATATAGGACACGTCAAAATGACTCCACCCCGCCTGATGGTAAGCGAAAGGCAAAGTCTCAGGACTGGGGGACTAGGGGATACAAATAGTGCTACAGTATGTTCCTTAATATATAGTAGGTACGTTGGTACAATTATATACATATTCTGTGATATTAGTTTAAAAATGTAACTGTTCCGATATTACCTCCTCAGCCAGGTCCAGTTTGTCCTGCTCCTTGATGACGTAGGTGAACTTGGCCAGCTCCGGCACCTTGCTCAGCATCCACATGTGCTCGCGGGAGACCAGCCCCGAGTGGTTGAAGTTCTGAACGAGCAAGAGTTACATTATAAACAATTATACTGTAGACTTACACATATATTATAGTGTTGGGGTTGCACGAGTGGTAAAATAAAATGTTCCAAGTGGACGAACGATCGGTATATTTCTTTTGTACAGACTGTTCTTAACCGTAACTTACAATGTACTAGCGTAATCAAATCGTAGTGGGGAATAGTGCGGCTGACACTGTGAAACATGCATAACTATGTATGTATAGCGTACGCAATTATGTATGTGTGTGACCCCACATATAGCAAGACAGAATCGGTATAATGGACACTCAGGTGAACCATGTGAAGAAATTTAATGTGAAATGAAAATTGAATGTGAAATGTGAAAGAGATGGTAGCTGAATGTAAAAAGACGCGGCCTCTACTCAGAGGTATCGAGTTCGAATCCGGCTGGACAGCACCAATGTGAATTTCACTTTGTGGAATTTATAAATGTGCTAATCACATGATTTACCATCTGCTGACGGTGAAGGAAAACATCGTGAGGAAACCTACCTGGACTTGTGTAACACGGAGGAGAGGGCCGAGATTGGGGGAGTATACACATAAACTGAGTGGAACTTTGTTCCCTCGATATTATATTGGATATTGCTTCTCTCTTACCTCTTTCACCCCATGCTTCCCTACTGAAAATGACATCGCGAAATCTCACATCTCACGTGTTATCAGTATTCCTAGACCATAGTAGTCAAATAGCTCTGAGTGACAACATAATTCGTAATGATTTAACAAGCATGTCCAGCGTGTGCGCCGTGAAATCTCAACAATGGGTCTGCCTCGGCGCGGCCGTTAGTACTCAGGACCTTGGACCGATGTTATTGTGGTGTTATATACTTGAATATATATTAGCTGTTAACTACTGATATTTCTCTTTTTTTATACAACGTAGGTGACAGACAAGCACACGGCCCACCTGATGGGAAGCGGTCACCATGGCCTATGGACGTGTGCAACGTTAAAGGTATCACATAAGCGCTGCCTACCCTGAAGGGAAGGGAGGGCTAGGAAGGGGTGGGGAGGCTAGAAAGGGGTAGGTAGGGGGGGAGCTCGATGTGGTTTTTTCTATTGGAGAGCTCAAAACGAATCCAAAACCGGAGGTACAGAAGGGGACTCTAGGCTACAGAGTGAAATCTTTGGATGCGACTGGTATTAACACTCGGATGACAATGACATTTTTCAAAAGATCTGATAAATTTACGACCTAATCCTTACCTGTAACTTCGTATCCAGGTTAGCCACAAACTCTCCAAGCTGGTACAGCAGCGCCTCTGACTTGGGCACGTCCTGCAGCAGCTCCCCAGGGATGTACTCAAGCAGGCGGACCGCGTGCTGCTTGCCACCGATGTTCTCGATGGAGTGTAAGTGCCCGTACACATTGCGAACTGGTTTGGGGCATGTGATACCACGGGTTCCTGGAAGAGAAGATGAAATTGTAGGAGTCCGTGAAGAGGGCAAGTAAGAAGTTATGGGGGTTCCGAGTTGGAATAAAGAGTTAAAGAGCCGTCTGATTGAAGAAGTGTACCGACTTCTTTTACTTGCCAAGTAATGTGTGTGCTGGTGTATAGGGTTCTCTGAGTTTTGTTTAGATGGATCTCTTTGAATCACTAAAAGCGACTTTCATTAAAATGATAGATATCACGATCAAAACCAACTATTAAACTAGTTGGGTTATCAAGGATAATGTTAATTTCAGCTGTGAATATAATGAAGATCACATCAAACTGTGTGATATAATTTTAATCCAGTAATTGCTATATTTAATTTCCTTACTTAAATCAATGACCTAATTGCGATCAGAATCAAAATAAATTGAAAATTTTCATAATTATTTCAATTAATTGTGATCAGAATGAATGGAGTTAAGTACCTCGTTATTCAATTTAGTTAGCTGCACTCGCAACTCATTTTCTGAAATACAGACGTAAGTAAACAAAGAAAAGGTTTTTTTTTAATATTGGACACGTCAACATGACTTCACCTCGCCTGATGGAAAGCTAAAGGAAGGTTATTGAAATACACAAAAACTCACCCAAAAAATTCATAATCTCATTCTGCGCTTCAACAACAGACACCTTCTCCGTATCATAAGAGTTCATGATCTTCAGCACATATCCGTTTTCAGCGTGAGTGGTGATCAAGGGATTCTTCATGTTCGGGTCTTCCGTAATCTTGTAGTTCTTGTCATCATACCCATTGAGTTCCTCCAGCTCCAGTACGGAGATGCCATAGAGGCGTTCTGCGAGCAGCTTCACACCTTCCTGGTCGATGGTTGGACGGATAACCGTGCCTGGCTCAAATGTGCCTGCCATTTCTGGTCAGAGATGATAAAGTACATTACTGTAAATGATGTGATTGGTGCTGCGGTTGCTACAAGCGAACCCAGATGATGTGCAACGTTAAGCGGACTCAATGCTTCTACAATTTTCGTTGTAAGTTAGCAAAGATAGCGTGCGGTGCGAGAAAAGAATAAGCGATTAGCTTTAGATATGTTATAGATAGGAATCTTTATTTAATTTGTCTATTTAATGATTATGTACGAGAAGAATACCCATGATATAGATTTGAAGTCAGTCATACTATAAACTCATATGTCTTAGGTAAGATAAATGATAAATAGAGTTGCCTTCTGTAACCCGAAATTAATAAAAAAGCACCAATGACATTTATATCCAACGAATTAAAGAATTAGAATAGAAATCTTGTAAATAGAAAATGAGATGAGAAAGAAAGGAAAGATGATTATGACGTGTCCTGTAACTCAAAATTAACTTAATGACAGAAGAAGCACCCATGATACTTAACGCTTAACTAAAGAAGGATTTGAGACAGATGCAACCAATAAAATCATAAGAGACCTTAGAAATCTAGCAGTAAAGAAATGAGATGAGACACCGAAAAACGATGATTCATAGGATTGACTATAGATCTATCAATCCTCTTAAACCCAACATAATAAGAAAAGAAACCCGATGATAATACTTAATGCTAGCTAGAAAGTTATTTAACAAATCCCAGTAGATACTCGTACATTAAATCATGAGATGAAAAAGAGAAAGGAGGTGATAAAGAAGATAGACTATAAGTACAACAGTTGAAGCTTTCAAATTCATAAAAAAAGAAACACCGATGACAATGCTAGAAGCAAGAAAGTTATTTAATAAGTCCCAACAGATGCGATGACTGCCACTGCCTTCTCGAACCCATGATCGATAGAACGATTATGATACTTAACGTCGACTAGACAAAAGTAGAAGTCCCAACAAATACCAACATTGGAAGGAAACCATGGTTAGATTACGAAGCAGCGTCTAAACTAATACAAGCTGCTAATACAGCAGTGGCATTAGGGCCTGTAACTGGCAGGACGGCAAAGGATATTTATGAAACAATCGAAAATAGAGCTTAGTTATGTAACAACAAAATTCAAATTTCAATGAAGATCATTTTTGATGCAAAAGGAAAGATATTATGGTCGTCATGGGAATTTAAATTTTATTGACGGGGTGATAAGTTTTATTTTCAATTGTCATATAAATATCTCGTGCCGTACTATTACGACGATGGCTAAGCTGTACAGTCAGGTTTAATGACAACACACAGAAGAGCCTCTCTCCCCAACTCACCGACAAGCCGGGTTGCGTATTGCGACATCTTTTAAATATTATTTGCAGTCTTCTTAATCAAAAAATTTGCGTCCCCGCGTCCAATGTCTGGTAGCTAGAATACAATACATATTGCTATATGCTAAGCAATTTGATATTTTTTCTGTACCTAACTCCCAAAAGCTGTTCTTATAGTATAAGAAGAATATTATGTCCTCCGAAACATAGAACATCATTACGAATATATAGCGATATAATTCGTAATGATGTTCTTGACATAACTTGTGCTATAAGACACAATTTATACATCGCCTACAGCCATCATAGCCTGTGGGCCCAGTTGACCACTGCTAGAGGTCAACTCGGTCCTCTGTTGAATTTTGTTATAATAATCCAATCCATTCCATCCATCGCTTACTTTTTCAAAAGTGGAATGTATGGGATGAATTAGTGGTGTGGTAACTTAAATGTATGATCATGCATACCTGTTAGCTTCTCTCGGTGACCATTTTTGTTATTTATCAGGAGCTAAATGTAGGTTCTTACTCCAAATACAATCCAGACAATCATACATGCACACAAACCAATGTAAATATGTAGGTATGTTCATCAATATGATACGTCTATTGCACAGGAGCAAGCATCATAGACGATATATCAATAAAATTGTGCGACAGACAGGTCGTCATTTACTCACTAAGGCCAACCATAATTCTAGTATACCTACTAAGTAAGGGGAAAATGAAATTCCTCATACATGTTTTAGTGGGTGAAACTAAGGGATCAACGGGTCGTGCACCAATATTTGACGCACAATCAGGTACTATTCAGGAATATACTTACCTACCAGGAATGGTTTACATACTTATATCTAACCAGTAACTTCTAATTCATGTGTTTTGTTGACATGCTTA
The DNA here is from genome assembly GCA_963576445.1 of Lithosia quadra. Taxonomy (NCBI): domain Eukaryota; kingdom Metazoa; phylum Arthropoda; class Insecta; order Lepidoptera; family Erebidae; genus Lithosia; species Lithosia quadra. Next base: position 368,032 of record OY754899.1, on the reverse strand, counting down.
AATATAGCTTACTCCAATGAGTAGGTAAGGTAGGGGTCAGAACCCACTGGACCCATGAAATTCACACCCTGTGTCTACTCGTCCCCTCAAATCCTACTCATCCAGATTAGAGCAAAGAGCACATGTTTCGCCTCTTAAAAGAATTAAATTATTTTTATTTATTTCAAATTCAATTATATTTATCTCTATTCTGGTAGTCAAAATTAAAATTAAGGACATTAATTTTAGTTATTTTAGTTACAATCTTTAATGTCTTAAGATGCTAATATTTACTAAACTCTAATAACAAACTCGACGTGATAAATAATGACGTCATGATAAACATGAGGTTTTTGGGTGTTACTACTGCGACGCTAGCGCCGCCACACCGTGGTGCCACGGGGGGGAACTAGCGTCATGTGATATCACGCGATTGAGTTTCTTTTGAATGTATCTACTAAAATTATTAACATAGATGTTTAGATACACGTGAACTTTTAAATACCTAATAATTTAAATCTTATTGTTAAGTACCTACTTAATTTTAAAATGGCTTACTGACTATTTTTTTTAAAGAAAAAAAGAGAGCCGGGAGGGTCTCAGCAAGAAATTAAGTTAATTTTACTAATATTACTTATAAAATAAAATATTTTTGTTTATAAGTATTATTATTTTACTTACTCAGTAGGTAGGTACGTAGGGTATATACCTTTATGTCTATTAAATATTTAACTTTCTTTCTTTTAATACATAAATCTAAATCATCACACTACTTAGTTAAAGTTTAATAGTAATAAATAAAATACCTAATAATCTGGTCACTTACAAAAAAATTTGATACCTAATTTGTTATTGTGGATTTTAATCATTATTCGTAAGTCATTTTGGTATTAAATTATAATAGTTAATCATTTTATATTATTATGAATTAATTTGGTACAATTCTTGTAAGTTTTGAAATATTTAAGTACTTTTAAAAATTCAATAAAAACCGAATTAGCCAACAAATACTAACCTTAAACACCAATAAAAAAATTGTAACAAAAAAAAAACACTTCAAAAATGTTAAAAAAAATCAAAACTCTTTTATCTCCGAACACAAAACACATAAAAGTTTTGACATCAAAAAAACATCCACTGAAAAAAAAATTTTTTTTACCTCAATAGCGTTCAGTTCCGTGCACACTTTGCTACTGAGATGAACAATTGTGCAGCACAATGAACAATCTTGTGTAACTCACTGATAACGGCGACATCTGATGGTATCTATCGCTATCTGCTATGGCGATAGCAACTGCCTAAATTGTTTGTTACTCTTTCAATGTCATCAATCAAAACAATGGTGCTTAGGCCGAGTACACACTGGCTGGAAGACGATTAGCGAATTCAGAACATAATATTTATCTATACGACAAAAAAGTTATTGGCGGCAAATTTTAGTTCAATAAGAGCAGCTATTTTTTAATAATTGATTCGCAAACGAACTCAAAAACAGTTAAAACTGTTCGTGTTCATAATATTATTTATTGTAAGTATCAAAAATAAAGTTTTGATTATTGATATTAAGCTTTAGATATTATATGCGCATTGCAATAGAAAGAACGCTCTATATAACCAATCGGAACTACCCGACACACTCCAAATCACAAGTCAATAATAATATAATTTATTTCAGGCCAGTAATATAGTTTATTCTGTGAATTTAATAATAGATTTTCAACTAATAAAAGTGTCTAGAAAAATCTCTTGCCATGTATTAGTTTCTATTACGATACGTATTGAGTCGGGCGCGCCGTCGGCGACAGACGTTCGTGACTAAACATTTGACAGATTACAATATTATGTTTGTTTGTCAATTTAAAAATAAGTGTAGGTATTCTTGTAACTATCACGACTTGTTTAGAAGAATTGAACTTGGTGTATTAGTTTTATAATTCTGCTGCATGTTCAAAACTCTTGTTCCAGTGGCTTAGTGTTCAAAGAGTCGGTCTTACGATCGAAAGGTCTTGAGTTCAAATTCTGGCTAGTGTAATATACTACCGACGAACCCACTCTTAACAAAAAAAATAGCCCTGCTAATGGAGGGGTTAGGTGAAATACGAGTTATCTAATATTCTTTCAAAAAAAAGAATCTAGTTCATTTCCAAAAATTGCACTTTGTTAAACTGAGTCCACTTTCTTTCTTTTTTACTGGTTTTTTCTTTTATAGACTCGACTGCTGTCTAACCTCTTGACCCTTGGAGGAGTATGGAACCAGTTTGCAGGCGAGGTTCAAAGTTAGGCTCCGTATACACATCCAGGCATCTACACAGCTCTTAGTCTTTAATAGGGATAATCATACTTAGATATTTAGGGTATACTAGTTGTACAATCTTGCTTGTCGGGCCAATTGTGAACAATTTATTGTAATTACGAGCGATTACACAAGACTCACGAATATAAGATCCTATTTAACTAATCAACCGTCTGTTATTTGTCAGAAGTATAGTCTTTTCATTTCATACACACTTTGTTATGAACCTAAACGACCCTGTGTAATGTTGCCTAAAATGCTCAGATATTCTCACCTCTAAAATTAAATCCCTGAGGGCCCGCTCCCTACCGTAGTTATACCTACATCAACTGTTTTCAGTCTCATTGTACCTTCGTAATAGTCTATTTGCGTCTTGCCTACAATGTTATCAATAAATAACCCAGCACTCCCTCGGACACTATCAAGTGTGAGATATTGGTCGTTAGACAATAAGCTAATGGGCCATTCAAAGGGTCATGAGTTCAAATCCCATCCGGTGGAGTATTTTGTGATGTAGAACTTCATATTAATAAAAGTTTGAAGCTATTAGTATACCAACTTCGTGTACCAATTTAAATTTTCAAAAGTCATGAAAATTACTTGAACCAGCGCAACCGATTGAGTTACCTGGACCAGTTCTAATCCCGTCCTGTATGATGATTTTATCCGATTTAAGGATATCATTAGGTTTGGGTGCATGGGTCCTCAATAAAGCGTATGGAGTCCAAGCTAATCTTTACGGCAAGCTGGTAAACCTACTGATTGACAAGGTTCTAGCGTAAGCTTTCCTCTCGAGGATGGGGGAGATCAGTCGGCAGTCGCTCTCGTAAAAGCCAAACCATATCAAGACATGATTGACTGCCATCCATAGGAAGGCTTTGAATGCAACAGGATGTACGAAAAAATATTAGTATGATAAAAATGTGATGTGTGTCTGTGATGCATATCACATCTGTCAAGATTTGTGACAGGTGTTATTGACCTTTCTGTCACGAGGATTTTTCTTTTGTGCAAATATGACGGAGTTGATGATATGACGGTTGCATTGAATTTCAGTGCATTTCGAGGTCAAATATTTACTAGGTACCTACTTGGGTTCGGTTAATCATAGCAGAGAGCCTTATCAATACAATTATCGTTTTATTTTCAATCCTAATTCTTTTGTATATGTCTGTACATAAATGTAAATAAACAATATTATTTATCTTTATTTTTGAAAGCGGGCCCACTTTACCAAAGAAATACAATAAATTTAATAATAGGTCAACTGGGCCCAAGGAAGAAGTTCAAGTGGACCCAGCTGACTAAAGAGCCCTGCTAGGTTTGGATTTGTCATTAGATACTTATGGTTTTTTGCTATTTCAAAGTGATAATTATTAACTTCAAAAAATAAATATTATCTATCAGTAAGCAGTGTAGTTGACAAGTGACAGTTTTTCCATTTTCCAATAAGTGCAGCGGTGCCGAAGTAAATTTAAACAAATTACAAAATTTAACCTTTCTCTTAAATAAATAAAATAAAAAAATAAAATAAAAATAAAAAAGCCTTTTATTCCATGCATTTACAATGCACACCTTTATCTTAAATATTACAAATTTTACGATATCTTACAGAACGGCTGCTGAAGTTCTTGACAATTTCCTTTCCAGTGTATACTCGTGGACCCCTGCAATAAGCACCTATGACCCCGTGTAGTTTTAGTCGGTTTCGACATAGATACTTCATATTCTTCACAGCCCTATCTAGACATAAAGGAAACACAGCTTCTGGAATCAAATCAAAGGTTCTGGAATATGAATGAAACATTCAATCGTCTGTCACGCAAGATCTAGAGCGGTCCCCCCGACGAGACAAACTGTTAGTTAAAAATATGAATACGTAAATAATATAGCTACCTATAATAATAATAAAGGTTTAATACTTAGGGTAGATAGGTCATAATATAACAGTTATTTTTTTACTTTTTAAAGGTTTTTTTATTGTGCTTTTTTTCTGAGTCGGGGGTTTTTTAAATTTTTTAGTTGTGTGGATAGTTGTTTTATCATTGCAATGAGGTGTAGAGCAAAAAACAATAGACATTAAAGATTTTTCATTATCGCCGTCAGTCGCTAGTTGCGTAACTACTCATATTATAAATAAAGCGACAAATCGTCACAATAATCGTTCTTTTCATTAACGGGAAGTTAGTCAAATCAAATCCCCATGAATACGTACCTATTTCATTATTTCTATAGTCTGTGCTATTCTTTTAATAATTATCATAAAGCAGAAGAGTTTTTTCTGTGTGTTTGATTGCTCGTGCAATTAAAAAAAATAGGCTTGTTGCACGATTTCAACATACACATAGCGCCATCTACCGAGACAGAACAAAGACCGGCTGAAAATGGTGACTGAAACGAGAAATGGAAATAATGATTTTAAAGCACTTAAATGCGAATTAAATGTTTTCTTTTTTTTGTTCATTTATGTAGAAAGAAATAATTCCGAACATTGAGGAGTTTCTGTTAAGTTCTAATGCAATATTTAAAAAATGTAATCCCATAAGCTGCCATCTATCAATCAAATGTTACACTTAGTAAGACACCATTAAAACCAAGTGTTTAAATGTTTGTGCTTTTCACCACTAGAGGACACTGTAGGTATAATTTTAATCGGTTATATGCTACTTGATAATAGATGGCAGCACATACCAGAATGATGTAGTTTTGAAACTAAAATTATTTTCTTCGTTGCAAGCTCAGAGTGTCGTGTAGTGAATAAGGATTATCCATAATTACAAACGGTTTTCATTTTAATTTGGTGATTGACGCGTACCTGCCGAACATGAGCTCACCGCCCATCCGTAATTGGATACATTTTGTGAAGCTTAATTTTTTCAATTCAAGACTTCTACGCCATTATAATACCAGGGAAGTAAGCATCACTTTTAAATAGCAGATACATTTGATAAATTTTATGACAGTACTTACCGAAACTTTACTTTCTATTTCCTTGGTCTGGTCACACCTTCTCCATTGGTAGCACACGAATGACAGCTTCATAAGCGTTCATAGTCTTCGACAATCATTTACCATCAGGTAGATCATGTGATTGTTTATGACGTCAGTAATATACCTATAGCGTTTTGCTATCCCTATAATTTGACTTTTTTAAATACTGGGCACGTTGATGACTTCACCTCGCCTAATGGTAAGCTGAACAAAGTCTCAGGAATAAAAGTCACTATTGCAGATACCAATAATGTTACAATGGTGGCCCTCAGCTTGACTGCTTTATCAGATTTATCACTCCCCGCTCATAGGATTCGGGATTGTAGGAAGAAATAAACTTTCGTAAGTATAGTCTACTCTATTTTTTTATATACCGGTCACGTCAATATGACTTCACCTCGCCTGATGGTAAGCTAAAGGTAAAGTCTCAGGAAGGGGGTCTGCACACCGACAGTAACATAATGGTAGTCCTCAACTTGTCGGCCTTATAAAAAAAATATATTTTTATTATTCCATAGCATAAAAGCATAGGTAATTATTCCGATAAGTAGGTATCTCTGCCTACCCCATAGCAGTATAAAGATTTCTCTTAACCCCAAAATCTCTTTGAAACTATTAATAATTTTCCCAGCACCAAACGATTAAAACCAAATTAAAACATCGTAGTCAATTGGCTATTCCAATTAGTTAACCCTCCGCCCGCCGCAGTGTTAATCCTTGCCACGTGACTCAATAAAGAATCTAATTTAACCCCCCATCGGATGGTTCTAACCCTGGCGTTTGACAGATGACACGGAGCACTTGTTTCGTAAATTAGGTTATGGTTTTCGAACTGCTGATTTTTTTTATTCTACGTAGATGGCAAACAAGCACACGGTCCACCTGATGGGAAGCGGTCTCCGTGGTCTATGGACGTGTGCAACACTAAGGGTGTCACACACGCGCTGCCTACCCTGAAGGGAAGGGGGCAGGGCTAGGAAGGGGTAAGGAGACTAGGAAGGGGTGGGGGGAGGAGGGGTACAGTGAGCTCTAGCTACCCTACTTACAGGCGAGAACACAACACAATGGTTATTATTGCCGCGGTGTTCTGTAGAGCGGAGGTACTACCCCAGTCGGACAGCTCATTTCGGACGGGACATACCGTCGTGTCCTACCTCCTAATATTGATATTGGTTGGTGGATATTAGTGGTTATTGTGAATTGTAGCAAAAGATGGGTGATCTTCGGTTACCTAACCTCTCTTTTTAACCGAGTTTGAAAGGTTCTGTTTGCCCTGTATGTTTGTCCGCGATTATTTCGTGTTTAATTGAATTTTGGGACATCTTGGGACGAATGGTGTCTAGAATGGCAACCCTTATCCTTTAGACTTTACCCTAGTTTTACCATCCAGTGGGGTAAAATCAATTGGCGGAACCTAGAAAAGTGGTTTTCAGAAAAGTAGGTATTTTATACATTCTGGAGAAGGGTTAAGTGTACTTAACTGACGAAAAAGGAGGTATGTTTGTCTGTGATATGATTAGTTGTCTCGCATTTGGTTGAACCGATTTAAATACTGATTTCATCAAAAAGGTAGCGCACGGCCCACCTGATGTAAAGCGGTCATCGTGGCCTCACACTGGCGCTGCCGACCCTGTAAAAACCTCATAATACCTTGAAGAACCTCATATTGTAGACGCTAGGGAAAATCACAGGGGTGGGATCATTCCATAGTCTAAGTGTCCTTTTGTATGCGTCCTTTATTATACCTCTAGAGATTTGATATAACAAGACTTTATTAAACATTGTGACGTCACAACAATAACATTAAAACTGTCGCCTCCTTATTAAACCTCAACAAAATTATCAAACGTATGCATTTACCAATATACGCTGATCTCGATATCACACCAACTTATACGCATTCGTAGTTCAACGTGTAATGGACTAAAATTATACTTTGACAAAATCTTGTTTTACGGTAGAGAAGGCTTCACAGTCGCTTAGAGTTTACAAACTTATGTTTGCTGCTGGGAACTGTTCTTGACAAGCGAATATCAACCTTATAGCAATATAAATAAGGTGTATGAGTATGATAGACTAAGGTTATGGAAAGTAAGTCGGTATCAAGTCCTAAGGCACAACGATGTTGAGATAGAAATCTTTAAGGGAAACGTCTTTTTCAGTTTCCCATTGTCTACAATTACTTGCTTTGTGATCTCACGAGTATGTTTGTCCTTTTCTGCCATGTGGGATCGTGCAATAGTCTGTTTCTTTCGTCTGTTCTTTGAAAATCCAATTTGAGATTTCCGTTCGCATCTGTGTGTCGAGGTTTTATTTCTTTTAATTATTTCTTTTTTGAATGTCGAATTGTTTTCGCCGACTTTGTTTGTGGGAGGGTTTTTTTTTAAACTTTTTGGCTAGGAAGTTAGGTTAATTGGTTGGGAGGAGTGGTAAGTTTGGACAAGATAAAGAGTGTGTTATGTTAATAATTGTTATATTGAATTATGTGTTACATAATAACATAATTTTTGATGGAGGTAGGTCACGACGGTATCTCCCGTCTGAACTGAGCAGTCCGACTGGGGTAGTACCTACTTCCGCCCTACAGAAGACCGCGGCCATAATAATCATCGTGTTGTGTTCCCGCTGGTAAGTAGTAAGTAGTCATAGCTCACTGTACCCCTCCTCTCCCCCTGCCTAGCCCCTCTCCCCTTCCCTTCAGGGTAGGCAGCGCGTATGTGACACCTCTGGTGTTACACACGTCCATAGGCCACGGTGACCGCTTCCCATCATGTGGGCCGTGTGCTTGTCTGCACCTACGTAGTACAAAAAAAACCACGAGAGGAATCTACCACTGTCACAGGCCCTCGATTTTTTAGTCCCCAACATCGATCGAACCTCAATCAGACACTTTAGGTCAGCATGCAAGACATAGGTAGCATTTAGTTACTACTAGTTGAAATCCAAGGCTTCGCCTACGTGGAAATCTGATCACGCAACCCATGGGAGCCTATTTCTGGAATAAAAGCATAGCCTATGTATTATTACAGTCTCTAATCTAAATCTGTGGCAAATTTCAGCCAGATTCGTTTAGCTGTTTGTGCGTTAATGAGTGACAAACATTATCACAAACCATTACTTGATATGAAGCTCCTTTGGATTTCTTTCGGCAAGCTTTAGGCTGTGGCTCTAGTGAGGAGCAGCCCGAGGGGCCTCCGCACGAAAAAAATAATATTTTGGCCGGGAAAAAATCTCTTGTAAGTAAATATCGACCACATCATCATATACCATCTTTTTTTTATACCACTTAGGTGGCAGACAAGCACACGGCCCACCTGATGGGAAGCGGTCACCGTGGTCTAGGGACGCGTGCAATACCAGGGGCATCACACTCGCGCTGCCGACCCCGCAAAAACCCTCTAATGCCCTTCTTGAAGAACCCCATATTGTAGTCGCTAGTTCTATGGTATCTGGTGGGATAGTGGTCAAACGCGGGCCAGTCGACTAAAAAAAAATAAAATGTATGCCGACTCGTATTCTACGCGCGTGGTTATGGAATAAAAATTCTTATTTTTTTAATCTTAATAAAAAACGTGTAAGAATTTCAATAGCTCGGCTATTAAAGGGGTAGGCTGTAAGAGATATTGTTTGAGGGCAGGGAGTTGCAATTGATAGATGACCTCTTGCAATACAGTTAGGGTTGCCACGTTTTTTAAAGTGTCCCCCTGCAGAATTATGTCGAAACAATGCGTTAGTCTGAAGTGCCAAGCATCTATGGGTCTCAATATCTGATATCCTGAAGATAGATTGGACATGTTGATGGAGCCTATAGGTTAGGGAAATTTTGTGAGCAACCCTTCCCACTAGATACCGTACTGTACTTACTAAATAGAGAAAGGGGATGCTTAGATGGTTCGGACATGTAGAGAGGATGGATGAAAGAAGATTTACGAAACAGATATATGAGGCGAGGGAGAATAGGCAACCCGGTAAAGGCTGACCTAGGCGTACATGTTCTAATCAGATCCAGGACGTTTTGGAGAAAGGCCAGGTCAAGAGGGATACTCTTGTGGAGTAATCGGCGTGCATTATGAAAACAATTATGAAAGTTGAAGAAGCGAAATGAGTATGCCAAGATCGTAGCAAGTGGAAACATGTTGTCTCTGCCTATCTCAATGGGAAAAAGGCGTGATTTGTATGTACCTATATGTGTATGTATGTACCTATGTATGTACCGTACCGTAATTGAACGGTAACCGACCTCCACGCGGGAGGAGCCGCGAGCATCAGTTAGTTTAATATATATCCCACGTACATACCTATTTGTCAGAAAACTTTAGAGAAACTTTTTTTAAATGACCCTAAGATAAGAGCGAGCAACCCTATCATAATGTCGATAACTGACCTCCCCGCTGTTAAAAAGAAATAAAAAAGTAATAAAATGCAAGGGCACAATAAAAACCACAATAATAGAAGGGTTCTGCGCCCACTCCTCGCTGCTCGCGGAAGGAACCCTAATTTTTGTGGCGCGATACTTCGCGAGAAAGTGAAGGAAATTGCTAAAATTTGCATATTTAGTGAATTTCGGGACAGTTTGGGAACGTTAAGAAGTATCTGAATTTGAGTGGGTGCGGTTATAATTCAGGCTTCGATCTGATTTTTCTTTTCTTTTGGCGTCTAAGGTTCTTAATGCGGTTTGAGAGTGATGTGACTAAACTTGGTAGCAATCATCACAACATAAGGAAAGGCGGTATGCATGATTTACATTTATAAATGTGACGTAAATGAATGAAAACTTACTCTCATTTCGCGTGTTTCCTTCCTCCTATAGTCCCGGGTCCTATAAGCGGGGCGTGAAAAAGCATTTAATGAAGCCGTCAAGCTGAGGGCCGCCACTATAGCACTATCGAGGTATGGAATGGCGACCCCCTTTCCCCCCACTCCCGAGACCTTTAGCTTACCATCAGGTGAGGTGAAATAATACTCATGACCGAAATTATCTACTAGTATTCTCGTTAACCCCTCCAACACACGTAAATTGCTAATGTTACGAACACGAGTGAGTTCAAGGCGGGATTTGATCCCACGACCTCTCGCATCCTCAGCCACTAGGCCTTACGTTACTAGTGCCTCCAGGTAACTAATAATAATGCTGAGCGTAAACCGTCCGTGTGCAATGTGTGTGGAGCCATTCACGTCGTCGGTGAGTGTAGCGGCATAAAGCCACACTGTTCGCTACTACACACGAGTGGGCCAGGGACGGACTACAACAGACTCTTTTTTTTATCTATTTGGTCCACAAAACTGGACAATACAGCTGGCATGCACGTATTTCATACATTTTTTTTTACATACACGGCCCACCTGATGGGAAGCGGTCACCGTGGCCTATGAGAGTGTGCAGCCGCTTCCTTCTGCGAGCAAGTGATGCTCGAGAAGGAGGTGGCGGAAAAGGTTTGGGAGAGGCTGCACAGAGCTCTCCCGGACGGTGGCGGGCGCAGACGCCGATGGCGTCGGAGGTCTAACGACCTCCGTCCTCCATGAGCACAGGCCTGGGGGTGACGGGTGGAGCCGCCTGTCACCCTAGCAGAAGAACACTGTGGTTCCTAAACCCGAGGGGGCCATCTCGAATCCGGAGATGGCCCGGGTCAAGCCGGAGTGCGAGGGAAATGCTCTTTGGGCCACCTTACACCCTGGCGTCAGAAGATCCTAGACGGCGTGCGGTTTTAGTCGGTAAGAGTCCGACAAAACCTGCCCCGCTAGCCGCGGGGTGGGTATCCATGAGGATTTCCGCACGGAAAAAAAGGGTAAGACACACGACTTTATGAATTTAAAAATCATGCCTATATAGGTGCAAGTAAAAAGCAGATCAATTGAATTGGTTTCTCGAATAATAATACTTTCCTAGTATTTTTAGTTTTCACGTAATATGGGGTGAGTTTTGACCGTCTCTCGGACCTCGGGTATATTTCTAGGACTTATGATGTAACTGAGATTTTCCTGACAGAAAATTCATTTTCGTCGAGTTTGTCTGATTTTATCCAGTCACCCGCGAGTCCGGCTCTGTATTGCCACCATGCTAGTATTGTGTTAGGCGGCTGCTTTGTCGCCGAGTGGCTTACTCCAGACCTCGCTCCTTCTCTCGCTCACTCCGCCCACGCCAGAGCGAGACGCGCGCGTTCCGGGACGCTGCCGACGCGCCGAGTGCGACAATATTTGGTCACTTATTGGCTACACTGGGAACTGACGCAAGCGCATACAAAAACTAGATTGTTCAATATTGCTTTATGGAATATCTTCTTTTTTGGCTTTTAATTTTTTATGGTTTTTTGTAGGGGTATATCGATGAAACGGCCGGTGCGATCAACTCATCATCATCTTAGCCTGGTTCCCCGTTCCATCCAAGCCTCTCATCTCGGCCTTTGGAGCCCGGCATCCACTAACTCCTTTTAGTTTGTCTAATATAGCTTATATGGAAGCGACGGACCTCTGACCTCCTAACACTAAGAGGAAAGCCTGCGTTAGACCAGAGCCACATCTGTGAATCAGGAGAGCCTGTTTGCAGGTGCAGTTGACTTGTCTCCTGAAAATCTAGGTGGAGTTCAAAAATATCCAACAGTCAATGCGATCCACTAAAGTAGCAAAATAGCTAAAACTTAGCTAATAGGTATAAAGGTTGCATACTTTTCTTGCACAAATGGAATGAAAAACCCGGGGAAGACCCGCGCTCTATCGTTTTATACAATTTGTGAGATTGCCGGATTTACCCCGTTTCACACACTGACATCAATATGGCGTCATATTAGCATATTAGCAATCGAACCCAATTTGCCGTTAACAAGGCCCCACTCAATTTTCGTGAGTTATAACTTTACTGTCAAATGAGTGGGTACCTAGCTAATTTTGCCACATGAGCTTATCAAATGGACCAAACTTCGGCAAAACTTACTACTAGTACCTAACTAGCTAGTAAGCTAAGCTAAATTGCTTGTGTTACGTGTGTGTGTGGATTACGTCGGTAGCCAGGATTCGAACCCGGAATATCACGTTAGCAACTTAGTAACTAGGCCAACTTCTAACACGCAGAAAGTCTGCGTCTGCGTGACGTATGCTTGTCTGCCACCTAAGTGGTATGAAAAATGTATGTCCAAAGTATAATATTGTTATAACCGCACCGAACACCTGCGCCTGCGCACCTCACAGTTTTATCATGACGCAACTAATAATGCGAGTGGTTTACTTAATTCTATTGTTTGTTCGCAATTAACCCGCTTCAAAGACACCAATTTGGTACTGGTAGTAACAAAAGTGTTGTAAAATATAAATTCAAAATTACTTGACTACTACGATTACAAACTTACTTTGTAGCCTGAGATTCGTTTTACTACTATTTTTGGCTCACTGGCAAGCAAGGATACCTATGCTTATCATGCTTATCCCATGATTAACCAGTAGGTTGTATAACCAGTAGGTTGTATAACCAGTAGGTTGGAACAAGTCATGAGAAGGTGGAAATGTCCCGTTTAACCCTGCAACCTCCAGAAGACAAAGCCTGTAAAATCTGAGTCAAGTCAAGTCAAATTGTATCGGAAAGCAAAATGGTGAAGTGAATGGATTTATTCAGCCCGTTGAATTGCTTACCGGAGTCTTCTCAGGTCTGGGCCGAGTTTCGAATCAGTGGTCCATTTGCTTATCTAGTCTTAAATATTTTTAATTTTGACGTTTTGCAAGTTGTGTTTAATGGTCTATATCTATACAGAATAAATGATTTTTGACTTCAACTTTGACTATCACTTGAGTGGATGAATGTACCGTGAGCGGTAACAAGATCCCAGTTCGGTTGATCGCCTCGCTCCGAGCGCTGCATGTTTGCGCCCAATGTTTGTCCTCCACCGCTCACCAACACAACACACCGCCAATACTATACTGTTTGGACATTTTAGAAACTTAGCATCTCCGTCTTGTGGGCACGTATGTACTTCGAAATTTGAATCTAAACTAAAACTGCTATTTTTATCTAATAATACACTCAAATTTCAACTTTACTCACTTGAAATAAAAGTTTATTATCAATTTGGAGTGTGTAAATGTATATTTGTGTTTGAAGGTATGTGCACACAAAATAGTTAATAATAACACAGTGATTTTAAGTCTTATTTGATTAAGAATAAGGTTCGAATGGAATGCTAATATACTTGTCATTGTAATACGTTTCCTAATACTGTTCAAACAGTTTTAACATACGATTTACTAATGACATTTTTGGATTTAGAATTCATTGGGTTTTCGAAATTTAAATGACTTAAGTATTTACTGTTGGATAATGTAGTTTTTAAACCAGTAAGGTGGCCATACGCCATTGCTGCACTGTCGTGGCTTGTAGAGGATTGCAACACTCATAGCGTAGTCAAAGCAAGGGAACTGATAGCAATACTACTTCAAAAAATGGCATCCTAAAATTGCGCCTTGAGCCTTAGATCCACTCTCCTTTTCTACTTTCCTATATTACATTTTGTTACTGAAACCGATGCCGGAAAATGTGTTTTTTATTTAAATTTTGTCTGTTTGATCCTGAAGGATCGATTTTCGGTTATTACGTGAAAACTATTGAAGGGATTCAGTTGAGATTTTGCTTTACCATTCGGCGAGAGTCAGGTCATATCCTCAGATATTATATTATTACGCTATTACAGGTGCAATGAATACCATAAATTCGATCATAAAACTTTGCAGTTTAGTTTGATATAGAAGTATTTATAAATTGATTGATTTAATTATATAGAATCAAAATTTTAATTATGAAAATAGAACTTAATAAAATAGCTAGAGTAGAGACTGCCAAAGGTAATACACCTTGGGCTATTATTAACTTAACGCGAGCGTAGTCGCGGGCTACAATAATGAAATTTTTTTTATTTCCTAAACGATATGGCTAGAAAGCAGCTGATTCTTGTCACTTTTTACTAACTCCTTCTTTCCATTCGGTTCCTGATCACTGAAGAAACAAATAGAGCTTTCACTCAATAAGTGCTCTACCTGATCTCTCCATAATAGTATACTTTACAAACTATTAAACTATAATCATCCATTTTTTCACAATTAAAAACAAGAATTGTATTTTGTAACCGCAAAAAATAACGCTTTTGTTACCCCAACTGTGGGGTAACTCGAGCCTTTTGGGGGTAAAATGATATTATACATTGTTCAATTTCTAAGTAGTTTAGTGTATTGTTAATATTGTTTGTTGTAATAATATTTTGCAAATAAGGTATCGGCGCGTGAATATATAATGGAGGATTTATTTAACGAATTTATCTGGGAATCTATTGCTTAGATTGTTATGTTTACACTTGTGGTAAGTGTAGTGTGAATCCGTGAGGGAAAAAAATATATTTCAAGGTTCGAAATTGATACATTTTGAAGCATTTAGCAACAAGTACAAAAAATATTGATTTACCCATTTAGCAATATTACAAAAATAGGTAAGGTAAGCTTTTATCTATCAAGAATCAACTTCCAATAGAAGCTTGTACCTCATGCGGTTTATGAAAGTTGGATAGAAACCGCAGATAAACAATGCTCTCTCATCTTCTTCCCATTTGGTATATAAGAAAAGAATAGACAAAGAAATATATACCTACTCCCATATTTATTTCAGATAATTATAGAGTAAGTTGACGGCCACTGTGGTGTAGCGGCAGTGCATGCGACTGTTACGCAGGAGGCGCGGGTTCCATTCCCACTCAGTGCAAATATTTGTATGCATGAACATATCTATTTTCATTGAACTGGGTGTTTCTATGTATAATAAGTATGTATTTACAAAAAAAAAATATAAGTATGTTTATCAGCATTCTAGAACCCATAACACAAGCTAGTTAAACTAAGCTTACTTTGAGTCTAGGGAGCGCTGTGTAAAATGTCATAGGATGTTAATAGTTAAGTTGTAAGTATTATAAATTAAATAAACAGTAGAAAAAAAAAGAAAAAAATACTTTTCAAACTTTTTTGATCCATCGCCTTCGCATCCAAATTATATTCTTCCTCACCACCGCTTTCTATGAGGAAAACCTATCCTTACTTTCAATAAATACCATTGTATTATAAACTTCTATAATTACATATGGGTCGGTTCTTCCAGCCGTCTGTGCGAACAATGATACTGTCATCTAAGCCAAGGGCAAGCCGCGGTGAGTTTAATTGTGCCATTGTAGACGGAGTAGCAGGTAAACTTCTAATTCTATACAAAACCCTTTAGAAGTTTTTAGATATTATCATATATTTTTCAAGTGATCCCATTTATCTTTTAAAGGGTAAGCAGAGGTCACATTCATCACCCACTATTTTCTTGCTTTTATCATACTTTTATATGGTAATACGGGGACGGCCTCTCTGGTGTAGCAGTACTGCTTTCGACTGCTACGAAAGGGGGCGTGAGTTCGAATCCGCATTCTAGAACCCATAACACAAGCTAGTTAAACTATGCTTACTTTGAGACTAGAGAACGCTGTGTAGAATGTCGTAGAATATTTATAATATATGTTATTTTTATTTTGGCCTCGATTTTTTTATGTCAGTCACGTCAATAAGACTTCACCTCGCCTGATGGTAAGCTAAAGGCAAGGTCTCTGGAATGGGAGTCACCATTACAAACACCGATAGTGCCGCAATGGTGTTTCTAAACCCAAGTAGGCCATATTGAAACCGGAGATATTACCATGCCACACATCTAATAAAGTCATTAGACCATTATTACTTGTCTCAATTTTTTTATACCACTTAGGTGGCAGACAAGCGCACGGGCCACCTGATAGGAAGCGGTCACCGTGGCCTATGGACGTGTGCAACACCAGGGGCGTAACACTCGCGCTGCCGACCCTGTTAAAATCTTCTAATGCCCTTCTTGACTTCTTTCTTGTTTTTAACGGTTTTCCTCAATTCTTTGAACTACTAAACAGTGGACTAGCTGCTGTTTCTTTCATCTCTGAAACACAATAAAAACATAAGTGACACACAAGCAATTACAGCAATTACTTCTACCCGATGTACTTCCAAAGGTATCACAATACATCGCCAGTGCACTCCACACAATGCCACTGCATTAGACCACATTATATTAAGCAATTGTTTTCGCCACACGATACCTATTGACTGCATTCAACGCAAGTACCTCAACCAGAACACTCCACATTGTTTTATTTCTTTTATTGAAAATAAATAATAGAACCCTCAAATAATTGTTATTGAATTAAGTTGAAATTTCAATAAATGTTGAATTTGAATACATTTGAAAATATACCTTAAAGTTTTTGATATTAATTCGAATTTTATATGACAGTATTTGGGGAACAAAAATGTCGAAGAGCAAATTTATTATTTTAAAATGGTTCTTTTGAGTAAGTTAATACAATTTATTTTGAAATTTCAGGGTTTTAAATGGTGTTTTAAACTTTGTTGATAAATGGTTCTCATTATTTGTTCATTGTTCGGGGCGTGGCTACTTTACATTGTTAAGTAATGGTTTAATAAATAAAGTGATTTAATATAAATGCTGCCCCTTGTACTTTTGGGATTTTTTTGTAATACATCAATTTCATGTTGGACTGATTACTACCGGTTTTTCCTGTTGGTCTAACCGAAATTCCGTCAAGCTGAGTGCCACCATTGTTTACATGGTACGTGTATGTAATGGTGATCCTCTTTCCTGAGACTTTACCTTCAGCTTACCATCAGGCGAGGTGAAGTCAAATTGACGTGTCCTATATATGAAAAAAAAAAAATTGAAATAAAAACATAGTCAATAAGAATAGTTTCTGTAGTTCTCCAATTATGCTGAATGGATAAGGACGCGCGGCCTCTATTCAGAGGTATCGAGTTCGATTCCGGCCGGACAGTACCGATATGAATTTCACTTTATGGAATTTATATATGTGCTAATCACATGATTTACCATCAGCTGACGGTGAAGGAAAAACATCGTGAGAAAACCCAGAGGTCCTAGAAGAAATTCTAAGGACATGTCCGATCCACCAACCCGCATTAGGCCAGCGTGTGTGGATTAAGGTCTAAACACCCTCTCAGCTCTCTCGTTAGAGGAGAGGAGACCCGTGCCCAGCAGTGGGACATAAATGGGTTGCTATTATTATACCTTTCATTTCTCATCTTCATGCATCAGCATGCATGCATCAGCTAGCTATAATGCTTTTACATTAAGTTTACTTTACATTCTGACTCACAAGATAATAAGGAAAACCTTGATAACTGGTCACAAGACAATAAGGAAAGCCAGATTTGGCTATAAATACATGCGGACTCTCATCTTCAATATAAACTCTTTAGTGTGCACCATCTATTGATAAAACGATACGACGGAATCTCAATCAAGCAGACGTAAAAATACCAAATGTTGAAGCACCTGTTGAAACAAAAACATCAACAAAATAGCAACAATAACCAACAAAAAAATCACAACACAATAACAGAACACTATCGCAGCAAAAACAACACACACCCGCAATTTCACCACAACACAACAACAGTCTCTTTGATCGCATCGCCTGAAGGCAGCTCCCACTTACATATAGGTATCATACAGACTCCCACGGCCAAAGGATTCATATCGCAGGTGCCTGTCCCACGGTCGTAGGCCTATTATATCAAGCTATTGTCAAATTGTTGCTGAAAAGTGATGTAAAGTGTTAGGAAACATAATTGGCGATAGTATTTTGCGTGTGTGTACGAAAACAATTATGAAAGTTGAAGAAGCGAATGCCAAGATCGTAGTAAGTGGAAAGATGTTATCACTGCCTACCCCAATAGGGAAAAGGCGTGATTTGTATGGATATATGTATTTTAATGTAAATTGAAGTTTCATTTAGGTCACAAAGTAACATCATCATTATCATTTTGATGGTGTTCCCGGTCGCATCCGTGGTTTACAATGCAGATCTTGGGGTTCACTTACTCCTTGTCTTTCTTTTGGTTTGAATACCATGGTTTTTATGGGACCGAGAAGTAAGCCTGTGTCAATCTTTGGGGTTCATTAAGAAGGGCATTAGAAAAAAAAGTCAAAAATCATTTGTTCTGTATAGACCATGTTAAGCGGCACTTACAAAACGTCAAAATTATAAATATTTAAAACTAGAAGCAAATGGACCATCGGTTCGAAACGCGGCCCAGACCTGAGAAGACTCCGGCAAAAAACTCAGCGGGCTGTTTTTTTTTATTTGATCTATTTACAATAATTGCCTTAGTCTAGTCTAGATACAAGTAAAAAAAAAGAAGATTTTAATAGGTTCTACAGCGTGAATGTGACGCCACTGGTGTTCCACACATCCATTGGCCACGGTGACCGCTTCCCATCAGGTAGGCCATGTGTTCGTCTGCCACCTAAGTGGTATAAAAAATCAGATATATGTGGTTCCTACCTACGCCAATAGGAAAAAGGCGTGACTATATTTGTTCACTATAACAATCATTTAAAAAAAGAAATCGGTTTATATCATTACAAAACTTTCTATTTTTACAAAAAAAAATTAGCTATGGCAATACCACTGGTTATCAACAAATCTGTTACCTAAAACCAACACAAAATGTCCACAAAACGCAACAAAAATGTCCATTGTGCCACTATCTCGTGATCTGAGAACATTTAACGCAATTGTGCTGAACTAATATCGATAATCCTTTGTTACGACAAGTGGATTTCTCATTTGTTGTAAAGCGGTTAGAGGGTGGGATCTCCTTTATCTTTTTGGTGAAAACGTATAAAAAACGTCACCCTTATTGTAGTTTTAGCGATCTCAGTTACAATCTCAACCCCAGATCTGTGTTTGAGAGTACATCGAGGGCTGTAATAGTATCTGGTTGATATCGACTTGACTGTTTTGTCATTTCGAGTTCAGCTCAGCCAATATTTGACTTCATGGTTAAGAATAAATAAAATAAATAAATATTCTTCGACATTCTACACAGCGCTCTCTAGACCCAAACTAAGCATTTTTTAATATTTTTTTTTTGTTAAGTTATTTGAATGAACACGTGTAAAACTATTGTACTCTGAATAATCTGGATATGCAATGATTGTGAAAGGAATGTACCCATACACATAGTATGCATGCAGTGTTCACTTCAAGAAGGACAGACACTAACCATCAGCCGAAATTTCGCAAGTTATCACATGAACTATGTACCTAGTGTGTGTCCAGTTTAGTGAACCTAATAAAAAAGCATAGTAGTTTAACTAGCTTGTGTTATGGTTTCTAGAATGCAGATACGAAGTAGGTGCTTCAGATGATAAAAAAACTTTCTAATCTATAGATATGTTGCTGTAGGTATGTTCATTTTTGTTATGCAAAAATAGGCTTCATGATGTAAATTCATAGAGAAGGATTCTGTGGCATAGCGGTAGAAACTTCCAATGCTAAGTCAGAGGTCGCTGGTTCGATTCCCGTTCAGTGAAAATATTTGTCTGGGTCTCTGTACTGTATACGTGTTTCTATGTAAGTATGTCTTGACGGCCTCTGTGATATATCGGTAGTGCATTCGACTGCTACGACAGGGGGCACGAGTTTGATTCCCGCTCAGTGCAGATATAAAAAGTATGTTTATCCGCATTTTAGAACCCATAACACAATCTAAGCTATGATTGCTTTGGGTCTAGATAGCGCTGTGAAGAATGTCGTAAAAAAATTACACTTTTCAATTCTACCAAGATAAACTTTACGAACTTTACCAAATATATTTTACAACAGTAAATAATTCAATTCCCTATCTTCACCTAACTACGCATTATCAAAAATAGAATTACTGTTCGTTGTTTTATTTCCACGAATAACGCTCAACATTTTCGCTACGTATTTTTTCCAAAAAATATTTATTTTCGAAGTCTTTATGAATGAAACCATAGTACACGCCTTCGGAGAACCGTCCCCACAAAAAGTGTTCGGATCTCAACAAAATTAAAACTGTCGACACTTGATACTGCCGGACGGCGGACTCCCCCGTTCACGTTAGGCTGTTTGCACAATTTGCGATTACGCGCGCGATCGCACCGACGCACGTGTGGTTTCGCCTTAATTTGTTTCCTCACGGCTCCTTGAGCATTCGATTTGTTACTTTAACTATTGTGTTGACAGGTCTTTATTGAATTTTTTTGAAGATGGGGCTAGTTTTGTATAATTTTGTCGCTAAAGGTATAGTAATCTGGGATATTATTACACAGCGCTATAGTTTAGATAGAGAGATGGATAGAAGTATATGTCAAAGTCAAAGTCAAAAAAAAAAAAAAAAAAAAAATAGACCTATTATGGGCGATGGATTCTCGAGGTTGCAGGTTAGATAGCAGTTACTCCTGTAAAAGCCAAAATAAACCAATCCATAACTATTGGAGAAGTGAAAGAGAGGAATCCGGACTCCTTGTTCCAGATTTAAATGAAACCGGACGTATGGCGCTTGGATGATGATGGTGTCATGTTAAATTGACATTTTTTTTTCTGTTTATATAAGGGTACCTAGTTTCTGTCTGTATGTTCAAGCCTTACCTATGAAAAAAAAGAGGTATTCAAATCAAGTCCCGTAATATATAAGTTCTATAACCGCATAATATCTTCTGTCAATCGAAAACAATTAAACGTCTTCACAAACCAAAAGAAAAACTAATATTAGTTTAAAACCCATTGAGACTATTCAAATTGCCACTCCCTTGTCAGATGTTAACAATGAATTGAAAAAAATAACTAACAAATAATTCAACTCTATCCCATCCCACGCAAATAATAACAAATTTACTAAACATTCTGTTCAATCGAAAATCAACCTTATGTATTGAGAAATAGAGTTGATGCCAATCATAATCATAACTATGTAGAAATATTTTCAAAAACTGTTTGAACAAAAAAGTTCTTTTATTCAATAAAATGTTCAATAAAAGTAATCGATATTACTTGAACGGTTTCCAATGACGTTTTAACTAATTCTGCCTCCGGGTTTCGGTTGATTTTTTGTACAATGACCGCAATTGTGTTGAGGATTTATGAATTGAAGTTTTTTGTCGTATGTTTGTTGATTTAAAAGGTCTTCGACGGTGAATCTATGGTGATGAAACATTTACTATTTGCATAATTTTATTGTTTGACAAAAAGCTAATTCAACGCATTTGAGATGATAATAATAATCATACCTACATCTATTTTACGTAATTGATTTGATGAACCCTTTTATTTAATTTATCATGTTTGTTAGAGAGATTTGATCCTTGTGATTAACCCTATCGATTGATGCCATAAAAGTACAGGGTGTTATTTTTTGGATTTTAACCGGCTCGATTACCAAGTGTTGCAAGCGAAGTTGCTAAATCTTTGTGTACTTATTTTTTTTTATTTTAAATCAAAATGAAGTCTTCTCTCAGTAAAATTATCTATCTATATTATTTTTTATTCCTTTATGTAATAATGATAGTACTTGGTTGACAGAATCTGGGACATCTTGTATAGGTATAATTGATAGTACCTGGTTGACAGACCTTCATTCGTCTTTATTGCTTTTAGCGCCATCTTGTAGAATTCTAATCACCAACCCCATGTCCATAGCAATATATTTTTAGAATTAAAACAAAAACAAAATGTCCGTTGGCGAGAGAGGGGATGCGGTGTGCGACGCGGGGGAGGGGAGGTGTTTCAATAATAAAAATAATTACCCAGGCAGTGTTAGTGACAGCGGTGGACTGGCACGCGAGGATGGAGGCGGCTTTTGACATAATTACTTTAAGTGGTTTATGTTTATTAGTTTTATTTTATTATTTTAATTAAGCCATCAACAAAATGCAAGAGAATCTATATTTCTATTCATTATTATTTTTATGAGGAGAAATTTAATAAAAAAAATATTTAATGAAAGAAATATGAATGTTATACTTACATAATGCCCAAAGGCAAAAGCGAATCTCCGAAATCCGATCTTTATCAGAAGTCGTGGGATTTGCCTTCTTCTGTGAGGCAGTGGTTGTATATTCTGTATATTGTTGTTGCAGATTTGCCGTTCTTTTTTCTAAACTCTTCTTCAAAAAAAAAAATAGAGCTGGCTCTATTTTATTTGCTGTTTTTAACTGGTGGTGTAGGGTATTCCCGCAAGAAGGATAGTTAAGTAACATTATACTTGCCATTTAAAGACTTTACAGAAAACATCCACACTCAATTCTATCTAAGATAATGATTGAAAATTTGTATATCAATGTAATGGGGGCAATTTGTCACGTCAAGTATCCCGCAGAAAATATTAAAACGAAAAAATGCTCTCCATCCTAACCAAGCGCTCTAAATATAAAATGTAAGCGGTGCCACAAGTATTGCGAATTAATCGAAACACGACTAGATCGCACCCCTGCACCCCTTTGCACCTCTTCGCACCCGTTTGCACCCGCAGGGGCGAGCTATCTCCTAAGATGTTTGAAGTGCGCACACATTTATTGGTATCTGTGACACTTTGGAATCGATAGCAGTTTTGAGTTGGCTGTAATGTATTATCATTTGAAACTCATAGCGAGAATTAGTTGCTAATTAATCCTAGCTAGTAAAATAGTTAGTCGTAATTAATGTGATCCAGGTTAATGTAATCAAGGTTTCTTCAGTGGGCGGTGAAATTCACAAACCCTCACTTATACCTGTATGGTTGTCTGAGAGAGAGCTTTTTGTGACAACCCTAGTTATTAAGGCAGGAAAAATAATCGTATGTTTTGGTCAACTTTGCACAAAACTATCTCCTACTAAAAAAAAAATTCTGACAGATTCCGGTGGAACTTCAAGCGCCATCTTAAAAAATCGTTTTTGATTAATATTTCGGCAACTATTAACTTTACAACAAAAGTTATAGACAACATTACTGTACAGTAGACATTAACATTTTATATAGACAAAAAAAATCATGATACTTAAAATGAGCCATACATTTTTATAAAATAAATTAGCGGTATTCTCGTGTAAGTTTATCTTTTTAGCGCTCTAGGCATGAAACTATGTATAGAGTTACTTTTGCATTCATAATATTGTCCGGTAGTGGATTCGAACTCGATACTTCTGAGAATATCACTTTTTGGAATTTATATGTACTAATCACATGATTTACCATTTTGCTGACGGTGAAGGAAAAATATCGTGAGGAAACCCACCATGTCCTAGAAGAAATTCTAAGGACATGTCCGATCCACCAACACGCATTAGGCCAGCGTGTGTGGATTAAGGTCTAAACCCTCTCAGCTCTCTCGCTAGAGGAGAGGAGACCCGTGCCCAGCAGTGGGATATAAATGGGTTGCTATCATCAATATTAGTGTGCTTAGTAAAACAACTTCTGGTCTGAAGAACCCCAAACCCAATAACCCCGCGATTCGAAGTTAATCGTTAAAATTTTACAATTTTCGCGCTCCGCCATTCTGTTCGCTGAAACTTTTACAAAGGGCCTTCTATCCCTTTCACTCGTAGGTGTCAGAGATGCTGCGTCCCGCTCTAGCAAACTTATTGTTATAGTGGTAGCGAAGTTAAGAAAGTATTGAATTATGGAGGACTTTATACGGATGGGGTTATGCAACAGATTACGGAAGGACAAGACTTTTAGTTTTTTGGTGTCTTTCTGTATAAATTCCTAAAAATGTTTAGCTACTATTTGTAAAAAAAATATAATAATATATCAAATTTATAATAATAATCTTTGACTTCAAGCAAATTGATGAGTCTGTGGCCTATGTACGCGTATAGAATTTTTTTTGTTTTATTTATTTATTTATTTATTTAAAGTTATTCAAAACGGTACATAACCAATTACATTAAATAACTTGGACAATTGCAGCGTTACATTAGATTTATTACATAGAATAACATTAATTAAATAACGCGTGTATTTTTTTTTTTTTTTTTTTTTTTTTATGTCGGTCACGTCAACATGACTTCACCTCGCCTGATGGTAAGCTGAGGCAAAGTCTCTGGAATGGGAGTCACCATTGCAAACACCGATAGTGCCAAAATGGTGGCTCTCAGCTTGACGGCCTCATCAAATGCTTTTTCACGCCCCGCTTAAAGGACCCGGGACTGTATGAGGAAGGAAACACGTGAGCTGGTAAAGAATTCCAGGTTTTGATGGTGCGGCAAAGGAAAGAGGCACCGAACCGCTTGGTTCTTGATGGAATTGTTTGCACCATATGAGGGTGGTATCTCAGCCTTGCACGTGTTGTTCTGTATAGGAATGGAGAGGGTGGGACTAGTTGGTAGAGCTCGTCGGAACACTCCCCATGGTATATGCGGTAAAAAGCTGCCAAAGATGCTATATCTCTGCGCAATTGCAGGGGCTCGAGAGTGTTGGTAACTTCGGGACTCCCAATAATACGGGCCGCGCGTCGCTGCAACCTGTCGAGAGCATCTAACAAGTACTGAGCAGAGCCATCCCAGAGATGAGAACAGTATTCCACGCCGGAACGGATTTGTGCCTTGTACAGAAGACACCGTTGCTCCGGCGTGAAAAACCGTCTCACCTTGTTCAGGACTCCGAGTTTCCGCGAGGCCGTTTTGATGATGCTCTCGATGTAGTTTTTATTATTCAGTTTGCAGCGAACATCCATGCCAAGTATATCTAGGTTATCCCGAAGTGGCAGTGGAGTGTCCTGAAGAGTAGGAAGTGGAAGGGTGGAAGTATGGAGATAGATCACAAAAAATACTTACATAGTTAATTTAATTAAAAACAGTGGTCAGCACACACATTAAATGCTTTTTAATTTTGATTTTCATGCGGCCTCGGGAACATTTGGGAACATTAATAAGCCTTTAATAAATGCTAGTGCTATATTGTATGAAGCCGTCCATAGTCCGCTAAACAAGTATCTGTCCCGCGCAAGTATCGTAATGAGTTATTCACTAACTTGTGGGTTACGAGTTATGACGTCATTGTTCGTATTTTTGGGTTCAGAGGTGTGCCTACGTATCTATACATTGAGAGGGTTGGAACTTTAGAGGATGTATACAGGTATGCTTACTTTTGAACGAAGAAACAGCTTTATGAGGCCGTGTTCACACTGCCTTCTGATCTACAACCCATTGGCGATATCGAAGTTCTATAGTAGGTAAGACCAGTTTTTGAACTTTATTTGGGCTCTAACTACCTATAACGACTGCCATAGAAGTTTATATGGCAACCAGTACTGACGAGTTATTGTGCTCTCCGAGGCACGGAAACACCTAGATCAATGCAAATAGACATACTTATGCATAAAGATATTTGCACTGAGTGGGAATCGAACCCACGACTTCCGACGTAGCAGTCAAACGCTATACCACCACGCCACGGAGGTCAGTAGGTGGTTACGGAATGAACTTTTTTTAAGATAAGATAAGATATTTATTTCTATAAGTTTCATATATAACACCAGCTTAAGTTTAAACACCATATTTTTTATACCTCTTAGGTGGCAGAACTCACATCTAGGTTAACGGACTTTTGGGGCTCTAATTACTTGTAACGAATGCCACAGACGTTAATATCACAACTAGGACCGACGAGAGGGCTGAACGTGCTCTACGAGGCACGTAGTAGTCTCACTGTGTAAGTATGGTCACCCATCTTAAGACTGCCCTGACTAGTATTAACCTTGGGATGTTAATAATATTAGTAAGAATTCATTGTGTAATATTCGCATAAATTTTCGGCAGTATTATTTTCGTCATTATTAAAAACAAAAGGTCTACGAGAGTGCTACGAAAATGCTACGACCGTAGCAAGACCACAAAATACATAGTTGCAGTCTGTAGCCAGCTTTTGTTTTGGTATTGTCATCGGGAAAACTACGAATTCGGTTAATAGTTGGTAGAGGTATAGTTAGTAGTTAAATACTTGAAATGCCAACCTATACCTTTTATAAATCACCAAATAGTTAAACAAAAATCAATCTATTTCCCACGCGATTCACATACAATAAATAAATTATTCAAAACCACCCCTTAATATTAAAAAGTACCAAACAATGAATTAAAAAGCGGTTAAATTGAAATAATAGAACGTGTTAGAGGTTGGTCGCGTGGCGTCCGGCGGCCTAATCTGATCGCGCGGCAGTGGGCGCGTAATGCGCTGTGACGTAATCACCGTTCGAATTTCAAACTTTAACTGTCAAATGCAAAGTTTTAATCTTTTTTTTTAATTGTTTAGCGGGCAGTGGTAATGTAGTGTGAACTAAGTTTAGTGTGAAGGGATAACTTTTTTATGTTTCATTCCAGGATAGGTAAAGTTGTTATAATATGAAGAAGATTGTAGAACATTATTTTTCTACTTCTTTTTACTAAAGATTTTGGCAACACTAGGCTACAGATCCGGCGGTAAGTAAGCCAGAGCTCATTAGAGGGATTATATGCTATCAGCTGAGAGACAGCCTTGCGACAACGCCAGCAATGGACAAAGCCAGACAAATTATGCCTACTGGACCAAGAGCCCATGAACGCCAGACCTTCGTTATTTTATAAAAGCTGAAAGTTTGTCAGCGCATGCTCCCAATACAGGTAAGAACGATGGCCCATTATGAAGTTCGGGTCATGGTGGCTTTGGCAGATAAACGGTACTAAAGTGTAGCAAGCGCAAGGTAGTGGGTGCGAGTGAGACGGCAAGTCAGGTCTATTACGACCCCTCACTGCGCATATTATGGAATTATAAAATTGGAATTCTAATTACAATTTTAGGTTTATTACGATCCCTCACTGCGCATGTATTGGCATTATATAAATGGAATTATAATTCCAATTGTGTAATTCCAATACATGGGCTGTGAAGGATCGCAATAGACCTGATTCGCCATCTCACTCACACCCACTGCCCTGCGCTCGCTCCTAGAGCTACCCTTTAATACCGTGTATCTGCCAAAGCCACCATGACCCGAACTTCATAATGGGCCATCGTTCTTAGCTGTATTGGGAGCATGCGCTGACAAACTTTCAGCTTTTATGAAATAACGAAGGTCTGGCGTTCATGGGCTCTTGCTCTATACGAGCACACATTCATTCATTAAAAAATGACAGTGAATTTTTATCGAAGCTTACTCGAACGAGTGAAAAAGATTACAGCAATTTAATTTTTAATATAACTCGTACAGCAATTTGGATATGTCAAAATAGTATCATAATATATATTATTCCGAATAACTCCCTTTCGGGTCCAAAACAACTATAAAATCACACTGTATATTATACAAGCCCTAGAACAAATAATTTCTATTAAATGAACTACCGTGCATTACTTACTGCTGGCTGTTTTTCAGATTTTTTTTTACAGTTCGATTTTTAAACAGAGCTTGACAAAATAATCTATTGAGGTCGAAAAAGCAAGGAGGTCTAATTAGTGGCCTGTATCTTCTCAACTTCACCCTAGCATCTCACATCTAGATCCAGCTAATTCACGGTGGATTATTTAATAGATTATTTTAATTCTAGGGCCTTTAGGTAAATACTTTTACTAAAATTCTAGGCTATGCCTTTAGCTCCTCACCGTACAATACAAGCCAAGCATGTCGCATGCCCTCATATCTGTGTACAATACGTGTGGTCCACAATGGCGCGTTATCGGCCGGACGTCGACAGGGCAATTACTGTCTATGTTTGATAGCTTGGCCGGTCTACGGCTGGCTTAGCGAAGGCAGATACAAGTGATCTGCAGGGGCCTTACCATAAACTCTTAAAGCAGTATTATTTCAACATTACTTAACTTTCATAGTGTGAATCGGACTCGGTGAAACGTCGTCCGTTTTGATATAAGTGTTCTGTATCTTGTAAATCTACTAACGAATTTAATGAAATAAATATATCCACAACATACGATACAAGTAAGAGAATGCTAGACCACATAACGCTAGTATCCATCGACGTCGATGGTCCGGTTCACACTATGAAAGTTAAGTAATATTGAAGTGATACTGCTTTAATAGTTTGTGGTAAGACCCCAGATATTTAATGGCCGATTGTGTTTCAAACTGAAAGCATTACTTATTACTAGCTGTCACCTGCGACTTTGCCCGCGTCGAACTTGGTCCCCGTTCCCAGTGCCCGTAGGAATCTATTCCAGAATTTAAATGTAGCCCATGTGTTATTCCAGACTGTAATCTATCCCTGTGCCAAATTTCAGCTTGATTCGTTGAGCTGTTAGAGCATGTTTGAGTAACACTAAAATAGTCAAATATGTTTTGCAATGGATGCAAAAACTACTGAATGGATTTTGATGCGGTTTTTTTATTGAAAAGTCTTGATAAGACTTCAGACTTTTAGGCATGTTTGATAAAAATCGGTTAAATAAAACCGGAGATATAGGTAGTCAAATAACATGAACAAAGGTTGCCTGGCAGAAATTGCGTTAAGCGATAAGGCCACCCATTGTAGGTACTGCTGTTTTCTTTTTTTTTAAATTTCTGTATCCAGAATTTTGTAATCGGCGTACAATAAAGCATATAATAAATAAATAAATAAAAGTCGGCATCCACACGGGCGGAGTCGCGGGCTAAGATACTTACGTATTATATAGTCCACAGTATTCTAATCCACATCGCGTTTGCACCACACACCGAACGCATCTTCAGCCAACAATGCACCCGTCGCTGTCGGTCGAGCGCTCGAGTGACGTCATTGTCCCGTGACGTAGAGTTGACGCATGACTTAGTGTGTGACGTCACGGACGCAGTGACCATCGACGTCCAACCTAGATTGTATGCGGGATTGGACAGGCTCCAGTGTCTTGATTGTGGGGGAGAGTAATTGAGATGTAGAGATTTGTGTTTTTGCTAACAGCCATATTTTTCAGTAGGCATTAGGCTTTTAGGCAAGCGTGCTCCATCGTCAAACGCGAGCCTATCAGTTATAAAAAAATAATAAATATAAAAAAGTGTTTACCTTTAGCTTACCGTCAGGTGAGGTGAAGTCATTTTGACGGGTCCTATGTAAACAAAAAATCATTTTTTGTACGAGCAATTTTGATGGATTCTATTGTGGTTTCTTTAATGTTTTTCCATATTATAAGTATAGCATTCCCGACATTTTGCTTACTTTTCATACAGCCTTGGTTACGAACAAACTAAATAGACATTGTGTGTAAAGTATATTTAATTGTTTGTATTTTTGTAACTAAATACATACTTATTATTATACATAGAAACATGCAAATAGACATATTCATACATAAATATTTGCACTGAGCGGGAATTGAACCTGCGCCTCCTGTGGTAGCAGTCGCATGCACTACCTCTATATCTATATAGTATTCTCTATATAGTATTTATCGAATCTTAAGTAATACTTAATTATCGCTCCTTGCTGTCTCTGTTCATTATACTACAGACTACTTTGAGTGTTGATGTTATATCAGCTATAATTATATGCTTTGATCACTTTTTATTATTCTGTTCAGACCGATGATATATAGTGTGTTTGGTACCGATTACCGTATCTTAGATACGGTAATCATCATCATCGTCATCTTTGCGCTGTTTTTGGCTTGACCTCATAAGCCTTGATGGAATCACATACACGCTACACAATAAATTTTGTATATATATTTCGAAAATATCTTTTCGTATATCTTTCATATGTGTTGAATCAAATAACTGTTGAAAAAAGGAGTTTACGAAATAAAAAGCACACATTTATGTATTGTTTTATTGAGCACGTTTATCTATTATTACTTTACATTACCAATTATTATTATCATTTCTAGATATCAAGGGTAAACATTGTACTATTTCTATTATTTACATTAAATTTATTATTATTATCTATCTTTTCTAACTATTGAACACTAATTATTATTAAAGAGTATTTTATCGAAATATTACAATTTATTACACAGATTTATCACTAATATATAAGAGTATTTCTGTAAATAGTAATATTACAAACTAAAAGACTTTTGTATGTATTGTGATAATTATTAAGTTTCATAAATGTTGACCAAAATTAATTATTATTTTCACTATGAGTTCTTCTATACAATACAAACTTATTATCGGTCTCAATAGTTTAAATAAAATTTAAAAAATGTCGGTAGAATCATTCGAGAAATTTAACTTTGAACTAACAATTTAAATTATTTTAATATTATTAATTATTACTATTACGTATATTTACATTTTTGTACAGCGTTCTACGCTACCATTTCAAAATGTAATAAATCTAATAATTTTCTACGAAACTACTTCGCCTAGGTACTATTACTATTCATTATTATTTCTAAATTATAAGCAAGCATATTTACAATATAGGTAATAATAGAGTATAATTATTTATTGTAAAGATGACAAGTTATTTCGTCTTAAATATAAATTATACTCCTAATATTTGAATTATTATTTGTTACACAACGCTATTTGAAAATATAGTAATTACCACAGAACAAATAAAGAAAAATAAAACATTTTAATAACACTTTCTGAAGATGAAGACAAAACCAAGAAACTATTGTAATAGTTGAGATATATAATGGATCCAATTTTAAACAGAAAAAACTCAAGTATTTACTTTATGTAGTCATTATTATGTCAAATATTTCTTCTAAATATCAAAATGTCTAAAGGAATGAGATGCCTTGATGGATTTTAACCATATTCAATCATTACATAGGTATCTCGAAAAATACAGAAACCATTTCAGCTAATAATTGAAAAACTGGTGAAATAATAAACACATACATTTGATTTCGTTTTCCCACTTCAACCTAGATGCTTATTACCAAATGAAGGAACAAAATCCAAAACATTGAATTTGTATCACCCATTTCCCACGAAATTCACATTGGTAATGTGGTAATACTATCACACATACCTACTCGTAACTGTTTCCTTGCAAAGATGTCTTCACGTAGGCTAGTATTATAGATAACCCTAATCAGAAAACCCATCGTTATTTGTATTATCTGATGTTGGAGAAGTGCCTGGCGAAGGAACTTGCAACTGCCTTCCATACATCAGCTCTGAGGGAGGCATGAACGAGGACAAGTACTCTGGAGGAGGTCGGATCACCGTCGGCAAGTACCCCGTACCACTGTACGGAGGAGTCAAGAACCTTCTAGATGGAGAGAATTTAAAACTCTGGTTAGATAATGGAGAAAACGCAGATTTGGACTGGAAATTATGCATGTATGGAGGAGACTCCTGAGTCATTTGGTACGGGTTAGAGTTCTCCCCATTGATCATCATTTCCATAGCAGCTACCACGTCACCCTTGCATCTGTTCAAGATGCCTTCGATTTCAACGCGACTGCGTCTTGGAAACACTTTTATTAGTACGTCTACTGGTGATTTCTGGTACGGTGAAGGATCTTCTGGAGCCGTCTCGTTGGTCTCTTTCCTCTCTCGTCTAAACATTTTGTATTTAAATTCAGCATTCTCCCAAGATTTATCTTCATCTTCTTTCTTGACAGGAATATCTTCTCTCTGTTCTTTCATTGAAAGGTTTTCAGGAGTTAGGGAGGTTTCTGTTTCGTCTAGTTCCTCTTCGACGTTGAGCTCGTGGTCGGAGGGTGAACGAGGTGGTGGGGTGCCTAGTGGTGGGGTTGGTACAGGAGTTTTGGGGTCTGGCTGCTGTTCTGTTGGTGGTGAGGGACTGGAACAGACTTCTGTGATGCGAGCCCGTTTCTGCACTGTTGACAAAGAAATATAGTACGTTAGTAATGATATGAATATATTTGATTAAAGGAACCTCTCTAACGATACTTATATGAGGTGTAGATGTTTTGTCTGTTCGTTCGGTATTCAATGAGTTGTGGACAGAGGTTTTATTATCAGATTCTTTTATCACAGGCTCTACTAATTGGTGAGTATTGGCGAGCTGATAATTTAAAAGAATGCAGAAGCCCTAAATTCTAATTAGTATTTCGTACTACTTGATATTAGTTTTTCATGGATAATGATTTCTAAATTTAGTCAACCACAAGTATTTGTTTTTAAAACCTATAAGTCAGTCATGGGGACTACTGACAGAAGTTGAATGTGTATGCTAACACTGCTGGTTCAGTGTAACACGCCCTACTTATAGTTATAGGTATTCTATCTCACGAAGGCGGGTGAACAGTTAAATAGTAGTACTTGTGTCTTGTAAATACGCATACATGTGTGTGCAAAAGTTCATGTCACGTCAGAAGAAATTCATGTAGCAGTTAGTAGAACAATAACTGATTGCAAAAGTAATTCATTTTTAAAAGCAATGGATTTAGTTAAGTTTTACTGCAATGAAAGCCAAACCGCCTTCGTGAAATAAAATAAAATACCACATTAATAAAAATCCTTCACCAAAACTAAAGATTATTGTCACTTCAATAATCTAAAATACACAATCCCTAAAATTCAAACAGTGAATCTTTGCATTTGACGCATAAACTGCTAATTTTCCTTAACCAAGACCTACCTAAATTACATGCAAATAACAATTAAAACCACAACCTTACGTTAACAAGGAATTCTTTAAACATAATTCGTACGTCTTGTATTCCTACATCAAAAACACATCCTTCAAAGTACACACGCTTAACCGAAAATAATACAGTCGAGAACAAAAGTTCCAACAATGGATGAACAAAAAGGCTCGCGTATTGCACACGCTGAGTGGAGGGGGTTGCTACAGACGTTTGAGTGTTCTTTGAGAGTTGAGAGGTATACGTTGCTAGTTTTGTGTGTGAAATAAGAATCAACTGTAATAAGTAGGGAATAAAACAGTCGATGTAGAGA
The DNA here is from genome assembly GCA_963576445.1 of Lithosia quadra. Lineage (NCBI taxonomy): Eukaryota > Metazoa > Arthropoda > Insecta > Lepidoptera > Erebidae > Lithosia > Lithosia quadra. The sequence goes on along the minus strand of OY754899.1, from coordinate 335,069 downwards.
GGTAACGTGTGCAACTGACAATATCTACATTGTATAATAGTACTTGGGCAGTTCCGGGAAAGGTTAGACTGTGTTGGAAACCACAACCAAAATAACTAGAAGAAAATTGAAGAATTTGGCAATATAATAAAGCCACTAGCATAATGAGTAAATTACCTATAAAACAGGGGAGTACCACGGACTTAAAAAAATTAAAGGTCCATAGTGAAAAGGTGTGAAAACAAATACTTAGTACTATCATTATCCTCCAGTTGGGGTCCTATGTATTTGGTGTATGTAGTGGTGACCCCCCGGCCCTGGGACTTTACGTTTAACTTACCATCAGTCGAGGTGAAGTCATACTGATGTGTCCGATATATAAAAAAGTAGCCTGATTATGGAGCAGCCGTATTCCGATATTTACCGTGAAGCGACTGCCATCTGACCTCCACAACCCAATGGTGATATCAAAGCGTAGTTAGACTAGTTGTTTACAGCTCCAATTACCCATAGCAACTGCCATAGATGTTCGTACGGCAACCGGGACCGACGGCTTACTTAAAGTGTTTCTCGAAGCGCGGAGAGGTTTTATTGCATTCAGAATGGTTATCCACCCTAAGACTGATCTCTCACTACTAAACTTTGCAATAATTATGTTAACTACGTGACTACCATTTATTCACGCTGCTCTTAGTACTATATCTACGTGAATACTAGTACTTAGTAGGTACTCGTATAACTGTATACGTAATACCAGAGTTCCCAATCATTATAACAAATACAATTAAACTCGACAGCAATTCCATACGTACAGTATATTATGAAAGTGATTGTGGAAGCAATTAGAAAGCAACTCGTCACCAGTGGCGTGTGCGAATTTAATGGGCGAACTTATTGTTTTTTTAAACACCAGGGGGCGAAAAGGGAGGTGAATGGCGACGCGAGGGGCGAGGGGGCGTCCTGTATCGAGAGTCGAATTTTATGAGTTTTGGTTTGTTTGATTTGTCGGCGCGATTTTTTGAATAATTATGAATGAGAACTTTAACTTTACGTTTCATAAAGTTTGGTTAGTTTTTAATCTAAGTTATTTTAATCATACATAAATAGTATAAATAGATAAGAATTTAGGAACAAATATTTATAAACCTAAGATTTCATAGATTTCCCTTTATTTAATTTACCATATTTGTTATAGAGATTGCCTTATGATCGATTGCCATTAAAGTACAGGATGTTATTAATTTGGATTTTAGCCGGTTCGATTACCGAGTATTGCAAGCGATTTTTCGAAAATCTTTGATTGTAATGAAGTATTTGATAATATACTACTACCTATATATTGGCATACCTGTATAGTTTACTTATCATCAGTAACAAAAATTACATCTGAAATATTAATTGTAAAACATAAAACGCAATACACAAATTGTTGAAATAAAAATAGAAAAGAAACGATATACATATAAAGCTTATTGAGCAAACGCATTCAAATAACCACAACCATTAAAATGTAATCGAAACTCTCGACAAACGATTTACATCGGATAGTCACTGAACATAACAGAACGATTCATTGAACACAATCGTCAATGTATACCGTTCTTTGTGGAAAGAACCTTCTGAATAAGAAAAAAACACAGTCGTTTTGTGTCCTAATAAAGGCACGCCCTCAAGAAAGAAAATGGAAACGAAAAAATTTCATTAAAATAATACGAACGTATACAAACTTTATTGAATTACAATGAAAGCATACTGGCCATTTTGAATCTCATTATATGCGAAAGAGTGGGACAAAGATATTGTGTCGTGTGTGTATGAGAGAGATGAATAGATGCATTGAATTTGATTTAATATAGACATCTGTTGGTAAATGATGCTGTCGACGTGTGTTTTAGCTCCTTTGTACGACAACAATGTTTGGTTTAATAAAACGATGAATACTATTAATAATACACATTATTATAGTTATTTGTGTTGAGGGATTGGGGCTGAATAGCTTGTTTTTATGTGGGATGGATGATAAATATAGCCACAATATATGGTCAGATTTTTAAAGGGATGATCGGATCGGATCGGTTTTGCGTAGATATAAATATTTAGTAATATTTATATTGTTTTGTGTCCATCCATACTAAGGATAGTTGAGTTTCATCTTAGAAATTTATTAAATCAATTTCATAACAACGATACTTATTATACGACACAATAAACATCGCTATCTAGGCTCAGAATAAGCATAAGTAGCTTGTAATACGGGTTCTAGAATGCGGATAAATCTACTTAAATACATTTTATTCTTTAAAAATGCATATTGCAACATAGATACACATTATACAAATGCAAATAGATATGATCATGCATACAAACTTTTGCACTGAGCGGGAATCGAACACACTGTCTTTGGCGTAGCATTTGGTGTAGCGACTATGCTACGAAGGACTTTGTATTTTTAAACGCTTTTATACTATTTAACACATTATAGGAATTACGTGGTATTCTGCAGTGATCTTTTCAAGTTTAAGCGTCTTATGCTATGACAATCGCATACCAGACTGTATACTGTTAGATAAATTAAAAAAAAATATCCAAACATAACCCACATTCCTGAAATTCCAAATATATTAAATAAACAATAACCGTCTCTGTCCTCCATCGTACCATGTTCGTACGAATGCACCGGACGGCCGGCAATGTTTCGTGTTGATTTATGCATCTGTTTATAACACTGGCCGCTGGATGGAACAAAGCCGGTAGTGTATTGTGTGCGCGATAATTCCACTGCAGCGCGGCAACTATTGTTTGGGGCAGTACGGTAATGTTTCGACTGGGCCGGACTGTGAACCGGTTTAATAAGCGTACATTTATTTACTAACCAAAATCTATATGAATTAGTGGTTATTGCCCTCGGCTTCATCAAAAATATTAATCTTGCAAGTCTTAGAAATGTACCGATTTGGATTTAAGTACATTCTTTTTTTAAGGTAAGTAATTTTTGCACATATTTTGGCATCTTTTTATTTATTTTTTTGAAATTTTTTGCAGACTAATTTTTCTCTCTAAATGTCTAACTAACTAACTAAATGAATTACTGTCACGTCTCCAAAATTATTTCGGTATAAGTATGGTGTATTTTACCATCTGATTCTGATTCACGTAAATAATTTAATCTAAGTACAACATTACATTAGTTACAGAAGTAAACTATAATTACTATTATTATATTATTATATTATTATTATTTTTATATTATTATATTAAAAAACTATTATAGATAGAATTGTTACTATAGCGACTAATACGAATTAAAATTAATGCTTATTTTGTTTTAATTTCACAGTCAAATGCTCTACCGCTACGTCATAGAAATTGCTGAAAAATAAATCCAACCAAAACACCATTTCATATACACTCTTTCCGCAACAAAGTACACTCTAGCACATAATGTTAACAGTGACAGCGAGTACAGTCGCGGCCATAAATCTCCAGGTACAATGGTACAGTCGGCGGCGCGCCGCCCGGAGTGGTTCAGCGGCTCTTTGTGCTCGAGATTTAGTGCGCCTGGCCATGACTGCATTACTATTCATTAGTGTGTGTTACTTGCGTCTCCATAACCCTGGCAAGGGTTCATTTAGGTGGTTAAAGATATAGAGTTGGTACAGTATCGTGTACCGATTGCAAACATTTTTTTTTTTTTGATGTTAAGGTTATATTGAAAGGCTGGCACAGATTATTACGAGTACCTAGTATCCATTTAAGTATGTCAACCATAATTTTCCGATCCCAGGTTACGAGATGTCTATTTTTTTATATGAGTTCTATATTTTACTGTTGCATGAAAAGCCTTATCTCTTAGTCGACCCAAATTTATAAAAAAAAAACAATGAAATATGTTAATTTTTAGCCGATCAGCGAATTCGTTCATGCGATTATGAATGATACATTAAAAAAGCAGTATCATCTCATCACTGCCCCTGACCGCATCCGAAGCTTTTGCTTTGGAGACCAGGGTCCACTCTCACACTTTTCTCCCTCAAATTAGGCCTTAACCAGGTCTGCAGTATCCTTGGCAATAAAACCATTACGCAGCATCTTCTACGATTTCAAATCAACATCAGTTAATGAATTATTGATCGAGGTCTAGCCACGGAGGTGGCCTCACCAGACCCACGTAGCCAGGCGATCACCACAATTATGTGACCGTACCAGCAAAGGTGAAAAAAAACCAGTATCGATATTTTTAAACTATCATCTACTCACACACACATTTTAAAATCCCCTCATACAAATTCAACTTAATACAATTTATTAATAAACCGTGTCAGCGCACAAGGACAGTTATAAAACAAGTATTAATAGTATTACTCGTATATTAAAATCGCAATAACGTGACGCACAATGGGACGACTCTGCGTCATATTAAATACTCTTTGTCATTCGACTCTGGGATCAGGGTTGTCAAAAGTTGAAATTTTATGTTTACACTTTTTTATTTGTTTTTTTTTAGCTAATGTTAATCGTTAGTAGGTATTGTTTATATTTTATAATGCTAATGTAGCAAACCAATATTATAGCGATCTGACGTAATGACACAAAACTTCCAAAACACGCGGGAGTAACATTAGAAAAACGGGAGTAGAGAAAACGACTAAAATAGATTAGACAAAAAAGGAAAGATACACTCCAACCATTGATATACCGTATTAATGTCATGAACTGTTTGCCGTATTTACGAGTATATAGATTTAATATCAATTAAGTACAAAAGTAACATTGCCCCGGTGTGGAGCAAGCCTATTTGTGGTTCGCTAATTTGACCTATTAACCCAATACAAATTTTATTGTCAAATTTCCTTTTAGAACTTTTAACTTTAAAATGATGTGTTTAATTCTAAGCTAAACGGTTTCTCATACTGTACCTACCTACTAAAACTTACTCTACCTGAGTTAAATATTGATGTAAAATTATTATAATCAGAAAAGCACCAACGCAGCCTTCCTTTTTAAAATTTCTATTTTATTGATGCAGGCGTGCCAACAAACTAACTATTAAATTAAAAAAATACAATAACCACATACAGCGCAGCCCTGGCTGATTGAACTGCAATAGAACACTAATTCCTCAATCAAATGTATAACCATATCAAGCTACTACAAAACAAAATTCAACTTTACACTTTCACAATAAAATCCAATTTGGCACGACCCTACCAATAGAGCTCACCAACAATTGGTTTTATTGTTACCGCCCGCCGATTCAAAGTTACTCCGTTCACTATTTATAGATATGCATTTTGAGTTTTATTTTAAGGGGTTTAAGGTCAGAATTACAATGATTCATTTTAGGGTTGTAAATAATAGGTGTCGTGAACAATCCTAGCGGGTAGTCGGATGCATTCAGGGCTGCTAATCACTTGAGAATGAACTAAACTCGAGGGTACAAATTAGGGGTCACGAGTCGGGGGTGTATTTATTAAATTTGCAGTCATTTGGATATTAATATCGACAGAGGGTGGCTTGTTTGTATGAATATCGACAAATGTTCTATTCAATCATATGATTTGTGGGTTGGATTTTAAAGCTTAATTAATTGGAGGTTATTAATCTTTTTTATACTACTAAGGTGGTAAATAAGGCTACGTAGTCGTGTTAAAGAATACTGTAACGCGATCAGTTGGAAACTAACTATTATTTTTAGGCAATGAAAATAATTAAACTGGACTCTACATATAACTCAGTTTAGGAACGCACTTTCACCAACTTGTGAAATCCAACCATATTATAGCTGTTTTGTCACTATATAGGTTAGTTACGAATTTAAAAAAAAAAGATAAGCTGACGAATGACTAGGAAATCATATAGCAATTAGGTAAATAAAACTGCCTCTAACTTTGCCACCCCAAAAAATTAACATAGACGAACAAATTCCCAGTCGCAAAGCGGTACCAGGCGAACATAAAAACAAGGAGCTTTTCGGAAGTTCTTAATTGCGTTATAATAACTGAAATACGAGGGCCGGTAATTAGCGACCACTCCGCGGCTTAATACTTTGAATGACCGTTAATTGACTTTATGTATTGTAAAGTAAATGTTTAGTTTTAATTGATTATGCTTTTTTGTACGTATAAATCAGTCATGTTGGTAGGTTAAATTTTAATTAATTTCATTTTAAGCTATATACATACTTAAGTTAAGTTGTGTGCTTATTGGTCTAGTCCATGTCTAGTCTGAGGCCAGACTAGAGCAGTATGGCAGAGCTGCAGGCTAAACCCATGTCTATTATACGTAAACGGGAATTAACGCGATACACGTTAAAGGTATATACATACCTTTGGATGCCTGACGTTTCGACCAGGTTACACCGGCCGTGGTCACAGGCTGACGTGGTCGAAACGTCAGGCATCGAAAGGTATGTATATACCTTTAACGTGTATCGCGTTAATTCCCGTTTACGTATAATAGTTATGGAACGCGAAAGTTTAAAAGTTAATAAACCCATGTCGGTGTGATTGTTTTTAAACGTTTAGTTTATTTATAAATTTCAGAACGAAAATTGGGAAAAAGTACCTATACGAGTATAAGATGAGGTGGAGTAGGGAGAAAGTCATGGCATTTGCTCATAAAGTTGTAAAGGTGTTATTTTTATTAAATTATTCTCAAATCGTTTTAAGTTGTATATTTTTTCTGTTGAAAATTCCAAAAAAGCCAAAGAGGGTCACCACTGTAGCACTACCGGTGTATGTGGTGGTGACCCCAGTCCTGAGACTTTGCCTTTAGCTTACCATCAGGCGAGGTAAAGTCATTTTGACGTGTCCTATATAAAAAAAAATCCTGGTCCTACATATATTTTGTGTATTTTTTTAAATAAACACTGACAAAAACTGCATACTTTTGTCGACCAACTTAACATAATCTCTTAATAACTACTGTTCTCCTGGTATCTGTATAGCGCAAATCTCCCCTCGCTACTATCTGCGCACTGATGTTGATAAATTCTAATTACCTACCCTTCAAACAACGGCGGGACACAAACATTAATCCAATGATAGTCATTATCATCATTGTCATCGTCAAGGGGCTGGACAAAAACTATTTTTGACAAAAAGTGTGTTTTTTATGCAATTAAGATAGCAAATTAAAGTATTGAAGCTTTTCAGTTGAAGAGCAACAATAAACCTTTTGTTTTTTTTTTGTTTTCTAAAATTATTTCTCAAATAAAATTAATGCGAGTGCATTTACTTTCTTTATAAAACTAATTTAATTCTTAAATAAACAAATGAATAGACTATAAATAGTATCTAAAAGCTGTGAAAAATCGTGAAATTGTAGACATTTAAGATCAGTCATCATGATTTTTAATTGACAACGCGTGGCATAACAAAAACAGAAAATACGTTGTCATTATTTTACTGTTATGATTGTTGAAATCGCATACTCATACCTTCTCCTATCACTTTATACCAAAGAATAAAAACAACAGATATCAAATAACTCTGTTCCTGAATACAATCTACCTACAATCAAAACTGCCCTTCTAAAACTTTCTCTGATATTAAAAGTAACTTGACTCCTTTAATCAGTCGAAAGAAAAAACACCAATGTGTACTGTGTACTCGTTATAAAAATTGAAGAAACCTGTGAAACACAAGGGTGAGGTTACGCGGAAAAATGAGATGTATTTTTTACTAACTTCGCTCCGTTCCTGTATACTAACATCAGTGTATTTATACAACTTTAGCGTCGTTTAATTGAGACACTTATTCTTTTTTGACACTGTTTAAAAATATCTAAAAGGGTATCTAAATAGTCAAAAAACGTTAAAACGAAGAGGTACCTATAATGTGGATTTGCGCACTGACACCTCAATTACATGTTAAAAAGTAGGTTAGATCTCAACTTATTGGAATAGCAGTAATATTTTACATAATTTTGACATAAAATGAGAGAATGGTACTTTAGATAGGTATGGGTTTATTATCTACTGGGATAGATAATGAGCTCGATTCTGTTGTTCATTTTCACTAAACTTAACTAAAATCTCTAAATGTTATATTGAGTTTAAAACCAAATTAAGATGGTTCTTTCATCGTAGTCTATTTGTTACATCTATCCATCTATTAACCTAGTAAAGTTGTGCTAACATTAACTATCATTCCAATTGAACTCAAACCTTAAAGCTTAAAAAAGAAACTCGCTCGCTCCACTTCGCTCATCTCAGTCCGAAGCCTCGAGTTGCCTAAACAAATATAAACAAGTCGAGTGGCGTGTATTAGCGAAGCCGCGGAGGAGGTATCAGTTACATTCACTAATAAAAACGGGAAAAAATCTTGATGTACAAATGTATTGGGTATAGTAAGATTTATTACTGCGAACGAGACAGCGTCACACCCTCACGTGTCTGGTATTCTATTCTGAGTGATGCGTAAAAAATACTTATAGTAGCGTATATTATGAGCAGTGAGCAGGTATGTCTGTATATAAATCTTTTTGTTACAAAATTGTAGACACATAATATCGTCATGAGATGAGTAGGTAGGTACTATGGCGAAGACCTGCCAAGCACAATAGCAGTAGTTCTCAATACGAATTAAACATTTCCAATATCACATAAAGATATTTTCTTTGGGCAACATTGACAAATTTCTAATGTTCACTGCAAAAATTATTTTCTTCTTCGATAAAAAATCACCATCATCAAAACTTGACCTCAAATTTCAGTTCTCATTATACACATTGATTCAAAAATACTTCACATTTTAACAACTTACATTGAATTCTCGAAGCGCCCTACAAAAGTATAGAATAACCGAATAATGAGATGTTTTAACAACACTCAAGCATGACCGGCCATCGAAACCTTTTCACAAAGCAAAAAAATCGCTATTGGAATCACTAAGTGGCGACCCTAATATCTTGAGAAACATTTACCATACGAATATCAACTTTAACGTTATAAATATAAAGCTGAAATTTATTTTAGTATTTATATTTAGAACTAAACATCTTCGATACAATTACTAGTCAAAGCAAATTCTATCTTAACTCTACTGCTCCTAAGATCAATATCGATTGTGGTTATTTTTCGTGTTGCAACTATGATGACAAAGAAATAGATGATTTAATAGAAGTGGGTAAGGTTTAATTTAATTTGTATTTATTCAAGTGTAGGGTAAACTGTTCAGTAATCGACCGGAGGGTAGTGAGTGCGTTTGATATGTTTGTGTTCAGGTTCAAGTGCGGATGTTATATTGGGTAGATTGATTTGATTAGAAGCACAGATGCGTGTGTGGATGCGATGAGATAAATTCGACTGGTTTGCTACAATGGTAGTGTCGTTATACTTTGATAATATGACAATTTTGCAAATTTGAGATAAGAGATTAAAAATTACACTATTAGGTATGTATGAAAAAGGGGTGTTTCAGGGACAAAGAACTTCGGAGACAAGCCTACTTCACCTGCAAGTTGAGACAGCTACTGATTGACGGTCAAGGCTCTAGCGCTGGCTTTCCATTAAATTGGAAAGTCAGACGGTAATCGCTCTCGTGAAAGCCAAATCAAAAGAAGAGCAGAACCTGGGCTCCAAGGTTGAAGCCTGGAATGATGATTCAGTAAGAAAAAAGGTGTACCTACGGGGCGACCGAAAGTCACTTCACCCAAACTTAGCAACAGACAAAAAAATTATATATAGGTAATTTAAAAAAAAACTACAAAGACGATCATGCTTCAGATATACATACTTTCTTTTTATTGCTCAAAATAGGAGTACTAAAGTATCAAATCAAATTAAAAAAAACATTAACGACAGAAAAAAATACAAAATAATTTCTCAGCATCAAAAGCCTTCAACATACCCTTTCAACCCTTAAATTGAGCTCTCGTTATCCCATCTTATACAATGAACCACCAGGTTGCATCTCTGACCGGACTGGACGCGAGACAGACATACACACAACTGACAAGTGCAAGCGGGATAGCTATATGTTTCAAGTGCCACTTGAAATATAAATGGTATCGGATTGCTGAGGAATGAGATGGATATAGCTGTATCGTGTAAGTAGGAAAGGGTGGGGGTATTGAATGCGCTTGAGTGGCCACTGGCGCTGTATAGATGTTTAAAGATGTTTTGAGTGGTTCGTATTAGTTGAGTTAAACTTGATACCGTAGATTTGCTCGAGTTTATCATTACATAGTATAAAATAATCATTTTTGTGCGTTGGTTTGTTTCTCGGCCATACCTACCCGACCGATTTTGATGCGGTTTTCAATGAAAGTCTTTTCATTGAAAACCGCATCAAAATCAGATCAGAGGTAATTCTAAACTATATTATCGCATTCAAAAACATAATGGTTAATATGTCGTAACTACAAAGTATAAAATAAAATAAATTATTAAAAAATAAAAAACTTGACTGCTGAGTTGAAAAGACTGAAAGAGGTTTGATAGCCAGTAGGTACCTAGGTACCCATTCACAAATCATAAACCATAAGAGAATCATTTATTTTTATACAGGACACGTCAAAATGACTTCACCTCGCCTGATGGTAAGTTAAAGGTGGAATCTTAGGACTGGGGTCACCACCTGCTATCAAACTTGTTTCAGTCTTTTCAATTACAGCAGTCAGGTTTTTTATTTTTTAATAATTTATTTTCTGTATAATCGGATTATAGGTATACCACGTAAGTACATTTACCCAGAATCGAATCATGCGCAAACTGATACACGGAACACGAGATTAAAATAATTTTGGACATATTAGCGGTAATTTTGCGGTTACCATTTGTTGGTCGTATTAAATTACGTCATCAGAGTCCCACTGACGGCAGGACGGACAGTTGTGACGTCGATACCCGATATGGGTGACAAATTGCTTGTACAATTATTGGATAGTGTTACTACAACTATTGTACAATTAGAAAGTATTCTTGACAGGTGCTGAGGATTAAAATGGCCTATAATATATTATGCATGATGTATAAATGCAAGGTTCCAATTCCAATTCAAGTAAAAAAATATGTTCAAAATTCTTGTAACAAAAAGAATAGCTTACCATTAGGCGAGGTGAAGTCATGTTGACGTGTCCTAATGTATAAAAAATACTATTTTTTGACATTTGGGACATCGACATGACTATGATCGAGACTAGATTGAGACTGAATTTTTTTTTAATAAATTGACGCTTAGATTTCATGGAGAGCCTAGCTCCTAACTCTACATACCTACTCTCTCTCTACCCTAAGTTCTTAAGGTATCCATTATGTGGCTTGGCCTTTCCTGTTTTGATTAAAAGCAGCTGCCTAATCCTTTACATAGAGGACTATGACGGCCTCTGTGGCGTAGTGGTAGTGCATTCGACTGCAACGACAGGAGGCGCGGGTTTGATTCCCGCTCAGTGCGAATGTTTGTATGCATAAATATGTTTATTTGCATTGGTCTGGGTGTTCCTTTGTTCCTCTGTATAATATGTACCTATGTATGTTTATCCGCATTCTAGAACCCATAACACAAGCTAGTTAAACTACGCTTACTTAGAGAACACTGTGTACAATGTCGTAGAATATTTATTTATTTATTATTATGAAAAAACTAAGCTACTGGCTTATTTGTCTATCTATTCCTCGAAGTACCTACTTTACTTTAATTATGACAACGTACACTCGTACCAGTCGTACCTCTTGTATGGTCGTAAGGAAACAGCACTTTTAAGTGAAATCCTAACAAAAAATATTGGTGTAGAGACACAATGGATATTTTCCAGATCATTGACTACACCGAATCAATATTGGTTGCCATTTGGAGCGAAGATAATAAGTATGAATGAATTATTGAAGCATATTCGAAGCTAATTCGGTTTTATTTTAAAGTAGGTACCTATTCCTTTTTATATGAGACACACACTAATTATTACTACACCTCGCCTGATGCTAAGCTATGAGATTAATTTAAACCAAAAACTATTTTTTTTTTTATTCAGGATAGGCTTACGTTTGACCACTATCTCACCTGTTGGTAAGTGACGATGCAAACTAAATAAAAAAAGCTGAAAATCAAAAAAAGATACTAAAACTTACATGAATAATTAATTAGTACTTAAGCGTATTTTATTTCCATCCTCAATTGTTTTATAAAAATTAAATTTAAAAAAATGTGGACATTCAGATCGAGATTAGAACCCGTGATCGTCACTTTCTGAGATAAATACTATGTTAATTGAGCTGCATGGACCTATTCTAGATTGCTGAAATATTATCTGCTACACCTTAGGGTGATATACACACCTTAGGTGAAAGACATATCATTATGAGCCATCTACCTACTGAAAAAAAATATGTGAACCATTTCTAAATTTAAGGGCATTCAAAATCTAGTCTACACAATTATCACTATTATTAAAGCTTTAGTCCCGGTTGCTTGCAATACTTCCATATTGGAAACCGTGTCCGCTCTCATTTTCAATATCTTGATTTGGCTTAACTTGGCTTTTGCGCGAGCAAGTAATAGAGCTTCGTCCATTTTTCAGCAAATGCACAATACTGGCTACCATTAAGGCCCCTATACACTTCTAGTCAATTCATAAAAATATTGGGGTATATCACAGAATAAACAACAGTATCATACCCTCATGTTGTGCAGTGGCCTTTGCAACAAATAGTTTGATGATGTTGCTATGCGCGTCATCATCGGGTCTCGACCACATTGGTTTGGGATCACTCCTGAAGTGCCCCTTGTCTAACAAAAAGAAAGCACTTGGTGAATATTAATTGTCACTGAACAGACACTTTCCAAGGGAAGATATAGTGACCAAGATAGAGAAAGGGATGCTTAGATGGTTCGGACATGTAGCGAGGATGGATGAAGGAAGATTGATGAAACAGATATATGAGGTAAGGGTGAATGGGCAACCTGGTAAAAGCCGACCTAGGCGTACATATTCTAATCAGATCCAGGACGTTTTAGAGAAAGGCCAGGTCAAGGAGTACCCGGAACCGGCGTGCGTGTATGAAAACAATTATGAAAGTTGAAGAAGCGAAAGGAGAATGTCAAGATCGTAGCAAGTGGAAAGATGTTGTCTCTGTCTATCCCAATGGGAAAGAGGCGTGATTTGTATGTATGTATGTATTAATTACCTAATAGTTTCGCGTTCCTTGATATAATTTTTTTTTATACTCTACGTAGTGCAACACTAATGGTGCTACACACGCGCTGCCTACCCTGAAGGGAAAGTGGGAAAGCTAGGAAGGGGTTGGGAGGCTAAGATGGGGTGGGGGGAGGAGGGGTACAGTGAACTCTGGCTACCCTACTTGCCGGCGGGAACACAACACGATGGTTATTATGGCCGCGGTGTTCTTTAAGGCGGAGGTACTACCCCATTCGGACTGCTCATTGCGGACGGGATATACCGTCATATCCTACCCCCTACTATCCTACAGTTCGGTGGTAACTATCTACTCTAAAAAGGCTTTCTTAGCAGTCGGGTAAAAAAAATGCATTTCTGGCGTTTGCTCGACTTGGCGGGTTAGGTTAGTTTGGGCAGATAACTGGCTGTAGACGTGCGTCTGCTCAAGATACATAGTCATGCTGTCATCATGGAAATATGTTTTCTCGTTAAGTAATAAGACCGATTGACGTCAATATTACCAATATCTATCGCAAGTTGAACTGCAATATCGAAGAAATAGATCTCCACCAACATTTGAACAAACATTCCAAGACGCGACACAATATTTGGTGAATGGTTTACATTTAATCAGCGCTCAAATATTGCAAACAGTTTAACCATTAGTCAGAAGGTTAATTGGTTGCCAAACTTTAATTAATTAATTGAATATTGTTTAATAAGATTGCAGTGCATTAGTTGGAGTAAATAACTCCGAGATAGTGCTTATGGGTGTCAACTTTCGATTTTTATAGAAGTAGACAAATATTGTTAGTGAAGGTTTCCAATTAAAAACTTAATTAAAAACTGTGGGAAGAAAACATCCTTCTAAGTTTTAGAAGGCCTTTGTAGCGTAGCGGTAGTGCATTCGATGGCTACGACAGGTGGCACGAGTTCGATGCCCGCTCGGTGCAAAAATATGTATGCATGAATACGTATATTTGCATTGGTCTGGGTGTTTCTATGTATATGTATGTATTTAAAAAAAGTATATAACTAATATGTATATCCGCATTCTAGAACACATAGCACAAGCTAATTTGGGTCTAGATAGCACTATGTAGAATGTCTTAGAAATTATTCTAAGTAAAATAATGAGAAGAGTACTTAGGTATCGTATATTAATATAATTTACGTAGCAGAAAACTTAGTGTCGCACACGTCCATTGGCCATGGTGACCACTTACCATCAGGTGGGCCATGGGCTTGTCTGCCACCTACGTAGTATAAAAAAATACGAGATCTAAGATCACAAGACCTACTATGAGTCTGAAATGAGAGTAACTGCCGTCTAGCCTCTTCAGTCAGCAGGTGTGACTGATTGGCTGGATTCCATACATCTCGGAAGGCACTATCCCCCACCATCTACTTCTATCCTTACACACCTCACAAGCTCCCTATCATGCAAGCACCCCGGTTTCAAGAGCTTCTGACCTGCCTTTTTCCAATACATCATCAATTTGGTCAGTATAATTTTCTAAAGAGGTAGGACACAACGGTATCTCCCGTCCGAAATGAGCTGTCCGACTGGGGTAGTACCTCCGCTCTACAGATCACCGCGGCCATAATAACCATCGTGTTGTGTTCCCGCCGGTAAGTAGGGTAGCCAGAGCTCACTGTACCCCTCCCCCCCTCATTCCTACCTAGCTCCCCCGCCACTGCCCAGCCCTCCCCCGTTCCCTTCAGGGTTGGCAGCGCGTGTGTGACACCCTTAGTGCTGCACACGTTCATACGCCACGGTGACCACTTCCCATCAGGTGGGCCGTGTGCTTGTCTGCCACCTACGTAGTATAAAAAAAGCATAAGTTCTACGTGGTCAACTCCGGACTACCTACCTACCCATTTCACAACTGCTTTACATATTTGGTGTCATTCGCGTGTGTCATATATCTAGGTAGATTTTTATTCGCCACTTCGAATAAAACGAGAGAGGGGGGTATGTCAAGAGCCGGCATTGTGCCCGGCTCATAAAATGTCAATATAACACAT
Organism: Lithosia quadra; assembly: GCA_963576445.1. NCBI lineage: Eukaryota > Metazoa > Arthropoda > Insecta > Lepidoptera > Erebidae > Lithosia > Lithosia quadra. Next base: position 319,946 of record OY754899.1, on the reverse strand, counting down.
AGTGTCACGAGACAGTGGCATTCCACCGCACACCGCAATATCGTAGCAATGTATTGCTTTTGTACCGTGCAAGTCATGAGAGGAAGCGGGTATAGCAAGATTGTCACAAGATTCTCAGAAGAGGTAGCGATTTCATACCTTTGATGAAAAGTTATTTTTTAAATGACAACTTGCTAATGAAAATGTGGACGATAAAACTTAAGTTGCGGCACTTAAAATGTCTAGTTTCGATAAATCTGTAAAATAATTATTTGAATGCTACGTCAGTGCTACGACGTAGATTTGCTTCATTAAAATAGTTCTGATAAACGATTGACAGTAAAATATCGTAAGTTTGTTTATCTGCACTATCGAACCTATTTTATAAGCTATGCTTAGCTTAGTTTAAAATCGTCCTAAAATAAATACATTATTACATTATATAATAATTTTGGATAAAAATAAAAATCGAAAAAAATTATAGTACATTCATCGCGAAAATTATCATTATGACGTTAAGGCAAGAGCGGAATACTAGTTATTAAATGAAATCTTTATTTGCGAGAAACATGGTTTATCAATGGTATTGACATAATTATTTTGGTTAGTGCAGCATGTTTCACCGTATTCAGTTTGCAAAAGTATATTTAACTAAATTCGTGATAGGTTTTCGTGCAATAATATATTTTTTTCTTCACATCTAGTCAATTTCAATAAATAGTCAAGTCTAATGAAGCTAGTATATGCTTTATACGTTGTACTCTCTTGACTTGTCCCATACCCTAACCCGAGGTATGTCGGTATGGAAGCGCGGACTGTTCGCCGTCCGCCCCTATATCACTGTAATAAACATAACTGTACTGTATTATACACTATTTAAGTGTTATATTGCGGGGAATATAATAATGTACATTTTTGTACTCGTATTACTGACATGACTGGACTAAGAGACGAACAGCGTGGTAAGGGAACGTTGTAGTATAAGAAGATATAGTGACCAAGATATATCAAGGGATGCTTAGGTGGTTCGGACACGTAGACAGACTGAACGAAAGGAATATTCATGAAATATATTCACACGGTGAAGGTGAAATGGTAGTCTAGACGTACGTTTGTTTGATCTAAGGTAAAGTCAACGAGCGTCTAAGAAAGAAAATATGTTTGTAAATCGTATTTATGAAAATAATTTTATTATGAAAGTAGATATTTTAGCATCTCATTTTGCTCCACTGTACCCCTAAAGAGAACCATGGAGCATACCAATTTTACCCGTTCTACCACTGGGGTATAAACCAGGGGTACAGTGGAGCAAAACCCGTATTTTCATAGAAAAGTGGTGCACAATTTCTCGAGACATTGACAACAAGCGAGACTTCAAGAGATTGCAAGACTATCAGCTCCGAGAAGGGAGTGTGTACTTTTCCTCAACTCAGTTACCCCAACAGCTTTCAGTCTAACTACGAAACGATTAAACTTCGATATTTTATATGAAGCAAGCACTGTGGGGCGAGCACGAATTTTCTTTCGTATCGAGTTCGTAACGTGTGCGACAAAAATTGTATAAAATTTGTACAGCGCCCCAATCGTGCGTAAAAGGAACTGTACAAATCTCATAATTTCTATCGCACACGTTACAAGCTCGATTCGAAAGAAAATTCGTGTTCGCCCCACTGAACGCAACATACTGGCGATATCGGTTTATTCTTTGGATAAAAATATTCCAAGTAGTTAGATTGTGTTAGAATCGAACTATCAGTCCTGTATTTTTTTAACCCAAATTAACGTAGGTGCTTTTTAAGACTCCAAATAGCTCTGCAAAAGCAAGCCCAGCTTAATCGAGCTTCACCGGAAATCTAGTCAAAATACCAAAAATCTAAAGGCGGTTACTAAAGTCCGTACTACCCAAAAATTGCTTGTACGATGTAATTAAAGACCTCTTCACACTGAACGGCAAGTCGCTAAGTGTACGCAGTGTGTGGGTGAATGTATTTCACGGCACGTGCCGCGTGTGTTGGTTAATTGCTGCTCAGCACTGTGGAGTATACAAATGTTTATGATTCGCCTTGCTGCAGTGAAACATCAAAGTGTGGGCTCTACCATGGGACTTTTACTGTAGCTTTCTTAGTCTTTAAAATTGAATAGTCGTTAACTATCACTTTTTATTCTAAGTTTCCCGAAGAGCACGAATAGCCATCGTCGATCCCTGTTGCCTTACTTAGGTACAAACAACTTTAAAAGTCAGCAACCTGATCTAAATATTGATTTTGGGTTGCGGAACTCAGATGGCAGGCACTTCACGAAAAATATAAATAATAAATATTCCACGACATTCTATACAGCGCTCCCTAGACACACAGTAAGCATAGTTTAACTAGCTCGTGTTATGGGTTCTTGAGTACGGATAAACATACTTATATACTTCTTTGTAAATAGTTACATAATTATACATAGAAAAACCCAGGCCAATACAAATAGACATATTCATGCAAATACAAATATTTGCACTGAGCGGGAATTGAACCCGCGTCCTCTGTCGTAACAGACGTTATGTACTAGGTACCCCTACGCCACAGAGGCCGTCATAATATATAAGTATCCTAAATATCAATAAAATATCATTGCTTCGGCCGCTTCTTAGCTATTCTGACGGCCTAACCAGTTGAATTGGGAAAAACATTACATTTTGGCTTTACAGTTGCATTTCTTTTCTATATTTTTTCTATTTACAATATTTTATTTTACGAGTAACTTGTCTTATTGATTAAACCGGAGCCAGTAATCGTATAACCGAGCCACAATCGAGTTGCAACAGTTAGTAGACCCCGTTATTAAATTCGCGCCGCTTAAGTACTTCTCACAATTTTCTCTTACTTTCGAAATTAATGTGAATTATACACTAATATGCAACTGGCAACACAGTGCTTTGTAAGGAAATGTTATTTGCAAAGAAACCCCGACATGTTTGCTAGTGAAAGGAACGTGGTTAGAAGTTATACCTATTTAAAAGAACTTTTTCTGTTAACTACATGATTAAGTACCTAGGTGTAACTACTAGTGATTTGTGAATGAAACTTCTGTTTACTTGCTAGTTTTCTTATTTTTTTTTTATACTACGTAAGTGGCAAACAAGCACACGGCCCACCTGATGGGAAGCGGTCACCGTGGCCTATGAACGTGTGCAACACTAAGGGTGTCACACACGCGCTGCCTACCCTGAAGGGAAAAAGGGAGAGCTGGGAAGGGGTGGGGAGGCTAGGAAGGGGAGGGGGAGAAGGGGTACAGTGAGCTCTGGCTACCCTACTTACCGGCGGGAACACAACACGATGGTTATTATGGCCGCGGTGTTCTTTAGGGTGAAGGTACTACCCCAGTCGGACAGCTCATTTTGGACGGGAGATACCGTCGTGTCCTATCTCCCTGTAATACCCCTGTCCTGTGTGTGTGTTAATCTATTCTTAAATTGAAGTACCTATTTGAAATTTTAAAATAACAAATTTTTAATCAATGCACGGGTCTCCTCTCCTCTAACGAGAGAGCTGAGAGGGTTTAGGCCTTAATCCAGACCCGCTGGCCTAATGCGAGTTGGTGAGTACCGTACCCAGCAGTGGGACATAAATGGGTTGCTATAATAAATGCATATGAGAGTATGATACTTATAACAAAAAGCTATTTTTAAATTCTATCTGTCTGCTTGAAAGAGATTATCTCTTAAACGGCTCAGTCGATTTAGATTACTTTCTCAGAATCATAATTCCCCCCAACACTCGTGGAAGGAGCTAAAAGGGTATATTCGTGTGACAAAAGCGTGACTTTTACACGTCTTGCGACAAACTGAGAGACTACCGTTTGCACTATCTATGCACTAAATACATTAAAAATACTAATAAAAAAAAACAAAAAAGCTACAAAATACAAATGAATTCATTTTTTTAGGAATTGAAAAATAATTCTAATAATATTTCGTCTCCATGCCTTCTTGAAACGTGATCGAAAGTTACACTTAACTCTACCAGATATAAAACAAAACGTCTCGGCAGTTTTCCCTATTTTTTTTCTTTTTCTGTCGCAACGGAGAGTGGCAACACTTTACATGTTGTTCCATAATTGCTTCCACTGCGCTTTTATTCCTTGCACTGTATACTTTTTCGACGTTCGTCAAGTAAAAAGTAGAATCATTTTACTGCATGGCAATGTTTATGGAGTTTTAAATCTACAGTTGTAATATTGCCGATATAATTTTCTAGGCAATTCTTTCTACACAGCGCTAGACCTCAAACTAAGTATAGCTTAACTAGTCTGTTATGGGTTCTAGAATGCGGATGGACGTGGTTCTTAGATTTTTTAAAAATAAATACGTGGTATCCAACAAATGGTCGGTGCTTATACCGATGGTAACATACTGGGACTATTTTCTTAAATTTTAATTAACAGTTTAGAACATAATAACGTCTGCCTCACACTGCACATGACACCAGCTGACAGGGGTAAGGAAGTAGGCGACAGCCGGTAGTGCCGCGGGCACAGAATAGTTAATAGTAGTGCCGCGGGCCAGCTGACATTAGCTCCGAGTACTTGGGATACTGTTGGTTGTAATGACGGTTTCTGAGATGACAGGGCACTAACAAATAGACTGTGATCACAGATTTGTATGGAGAGTTCGCAGTTGAATTCTTGTCTAGACATCTTAGAGTAATTGTCAAAATAATTTATATTCTCCTCCACTAGGTATTCAGCTGAGCAACATTATTTGAAATCAATAAATAGTTCAGATAGTCAAGGACACCTAATGATTTAAATCGGAAAAAAAGGAATATTCAGAACGGGACTTGAATACGTGACCAGTCGCTTTCAAGGGAAATGCTCTGACCAACTGAGTTAGGAAAAGTTACCAGATAATGGTTAATTATTTTTATCGAATGATAGAAAAAACGGGTGTTTTCATATTTTTCGAACTAACCTTGCTGGCCTCGTGGTCTCATTCACGTACCAGGCTAGCAAATTGTTTATATTGGACACGTCAACATGACTTCACCTCGCCTGATGGAAAGCTAAAGGCAAAGCTCAGGATCGGGGGTCACCACTACATACACTTGATAGTGCCACAGTGGTGGCCTTGAGCTTGACGGCCTCATCAAATGCTATTTCACGCCCCGGTTAAAGACCCCGGGACTATAGGAGGAAGGAAACACATGCGCTGGTAAAGAATTCCAAGTCTTTATGGTGCGGCAAAGAGGCAACGAAACGCTTGGTTCTTGATGGAATTGTTTGATATCTTTGTGGTATCAGTAGCCATCACTCTCAAGTATGTATGATTAGTATTAAAAAAAATATTTCTTTTTATACTACGTGAGTGGCAAATAAGCACACAGCCCCCCTGATGGGAAGCAGACCTTGGCCTATGGACGTGTGTAAATTCTAATCATAGCTACATAATAATCATTCATCGTACTCCAGCATACCTACGTAGGTACATAGTGGCTCTCTATATACACAGAGGTGGGATGGGACATTACGTGTTAACATGATCGATGAGGCGACCTAATCAACTGCTGACACCCTCACTGTCAGTCTGATTGACGGCTCGGAATTTGAGTTCGCAACTGACGCGGACGGATGGGTAGCTCGTCTGTCTTAATGGTCGATATTATAAGTCAATCCCGTCGAAATTCGATAAGGCTAGTGAACGTACTTAACAATGTCTATCTGCCAAACTTGGGACAGTCGCTACCTCGAAGGAATGATAATTGGATTCGTCAAACACTTCTTTGACTCCAATTAGTAATTACCATCCACACAAATTTAAGATTTACTATCTTAAATTTAGACTCTTACTAAGTGTATCCAGGAATTGAAGGTTGATGATAGCAACCCATTTTGTCCCACTGCTGGGCACGTCTCTCCTCTCCTCTAACGAGAGAGCTGAGAGGGTTTACACCTTAATCCACACACGCTCGCCTGCGGGTCGGTGGATTGGACATGTCCTTAGAAATTTTTCTAGGACATGTGGGTTTCCTCTCGATGCTTTTCTTTCACCGTCAGCAAATGATAAATCATGTGATTAGCACATATAAGTTCCACAAAGTGAAATTTACATCGGTACTGTCTGGCCAGATTCGAACTTGATACCTCTAAGAAGAAGTCGCTATCCATTCAGCTACCATCGCTCAGGAATTAAAAGTCATAAGAAAAAAAAATATTTATTTTTAAACGGGTCTTGAATCTCCGAATTCAAGTCTGCCTACGCCTATATCACTTAGCAGCATAACGATATATACAATTGTAAAGAACTATCCTTACCTGGTGAATCATCTGGCAGGTCTGTGTAGTGATGCGGTGCGGTAGACGTTTGACTCGCGTATAACAGGTTTAGTTCCCGGGCCTCGTTCTCTTCCTGTGCTTGTTGACGGCGGAGGGCGACCTAACAAGAACAATATGATTAAAAATACTACATAATATTTATGTTGGTCGTTGGTCTGTCAATTTGAGTTGAACCGATGGTAAGCTTAAGTGAAATAAAAGGTTAATTCCAGATGCTATCAACTCTATGATACTACTCTATTAGACGTTGGGTTACGTTTTTTTATATAGAACACGTCAAAATGACTTTACTTGCCTGATGGTAAGCTAAAGGCAAAGTCTCAGGACTGGACTCAGGTCAGACGTGGGAGTACTATTTCTTCAACCTCGTTCAAGTCAACCTCACAACAAGCCGTACCTAGCTAGGTACGGCTTGTTGGGAGGTCCTCGTCCATTGATAGGCAGCGGACCTCAGATGCAACCGGAGCTACCACTGATACCTAATGGTGAACTTTGTCAATATCATCATTCTTCAACCTAGCGTTAATCCCAGTCGCATCCAAAGCTTTCACCTCGGAGTCTAGGGTCCGCTTTACCAGTCTTAACTGCGGATTTGGCTGAACAGATATTTTCCGTGAAGCGACTGCCATCTGACCTTCACAACCCAATGGTGACATTAGGCGATATCGAAGCATTGCAGCTAGACCGTTGTTGTTGGACTTTTTAGGGCTCTAACTACCCGTAACGACTGCCATAGATGTTTGTATGGCAATCGGGACCGACGGCTTACCATACTCTCCGAGGCACGACCAGACCAATGCAAATACCCATATTCATGCATACAAATATTTGCACTGTGCGGGGATCGAACCCGGGCATCCTGCGCAGCGGCCGCGTTCACTACCGCTACGCCACAGAGGCTGCAAAAGAAATGATTTACTAACTACATAAATAATGTACGTACCTGTGCAGCCATGACGCGTTGTCTCTCAGCTATGAGGGTACACTTGGCACAGACGCAGTCCCTCCACCGGCAGTACCGCTTGTGGCCCTTCAGGGCGGAAACGACCCCGTGGTTGCGGCAGCGCGCGCACTTGGGCGTCCGCTGGTGGGGCAAAGCAGACTGGTTATTATGTAGCAACTTCTTTGGACCGATGCAATCTATGATATGGTAACAACTGCATTCTATAGTTACATCATTTTTTTTATACAAATTAAGTGGCCTAGTGGTTTGGGTAATGGACTGCTGAGACGAGGTCTCGGGTTCGATCCCAGGTTCACCATGGCACACACCATGACTTTTCATTGCTTTTCAAAACTATGTGTGTATTTATCGCAGGTTTATTAGTGCCTCGGAGAGCACGTTAAGCCGTCGGTCCCGGTTGCCATACAAACATCTATGGCAGTCGTTACGGGTAGTTGGAGCCCACAAAAGTCCAACCAGTCTAACTTGGAACTTCGATATCGCCATTGGTCACAATGACCATTGGTTGTGGGGGTCAGATGGCAGTCGCTCCACGGAAAATATCGAAGTTCAGCCGCATCACAGTTAGACTGGAAAGCCGACCCCAACTGAGTTGGGAAAAAGATTCAGAGAATGATGATGAGGTGGCAGACAGGCAGACAGTGTAACCACCTAATAGGAAGCAGTCACCGTGGCCCATGAACGTGTGCAACACTAGGAGGTTACACTCACGCTTCCGACCCTGTAAAAACCTAATGCCCTTATTGAAGAACCCCATATTGTAGCCACTAGGAAAAACCACAACAAAAAGATCAATTAAATATCCCGACAGTATCTATCTACGGGTAGGTAATACTCTGGGATTTAACTGGGGTCGTCCTAAATTGCTAGAATTCCATCGAAGTGGCTTTTCACGGTGCTTCAATCTACGCACGGACTTGGATCAGCCCACCGTGCAAAAGTGCGGTCGATGGAAGGAATATCGGATCGGATCCAGTCTCAGTATGGTAAGAAAATCCTTGAGTCTTTTTAGCTAATGAAACGGCAGAAAATCTAAATACCTACCTAACACATATTGCATGATGCTTGCATCAAACTGGAGACCGGTAGATATACTAATTGACCCCAACTGTACTGTAATTAACGAAGGTAATTATTTGTTCTTTACCGATTCTCAAAAACCAAATCTAACCCTATATTTTGACTATACACTAACCAAAATGTATCAATTACATATTATGCTCCCTTTCCTTTTCCATAATTCAATAAACGTAACAAAAATATTACTTTGTTCTTGTTATACAAAGGGATTTGTTAATAACATTTACAAACAATATAACAAATTATACGTGTTATGTTACAATGCGTAAGTACCTACTAATTTTGAATTTGGAAGTGTAAATTATACAAAGGGCGAACTTGATACATTGTAATTTGTACCGTTACAGTACTTTATTAGCTTGTAATGTAATTGTAATATATTTGTGACAGGAAGTTGTTATTTGAAACTGATATTTTTGTTATGAGGTCTCAGTATAAAATTTGCATCAAGTATCTACGTATTTTATCCCTTGCGGGAACGATTTATTTGAGTGACTACGATTACTTGTAATACCAATGAATGTTTTTAAACCTGATCGCTAGATATTACTTTCATTATTGCAATCTATCGAGCGTTTCGGTCCATCGAGTCCTTAAACTAATCTATGTTCCAGAAATAAATGATTAAGATTATTTTGTTTCCAACACTATTGAAACCTTATTATTTTGCCCAGAATGCTAATTGGATAGGTCTACAATAACTTCCAATTTTTTAGTAAGAACATTTTATGACCAATTTGTTAGGGTCAACTTTCAGTCTAACTACGGAAATGCCAAATTTATATTTCCATAAAACGACTGTCATCTGACTTACACAACTCACTAGCAATATCGAAGTTTTGTAGTTAGACAGGTTCTCGGACTTTTTAGGGCTTCATCTACCCGTTATAATTGTCATAGATGTTTGTATAGCAACAGGACCTACGGCTTAACGATAACGTACTACTCTCTGAGGTACCTCAGTCGCAATGCATTAAGAACGGATACCTATCCTAACATATTGACCAGTTAATTTCAGAATAAAAACAATAACATTTGCCTCTTCCTCTCTCTTACATGAATCCTTTAGACGGGCAATGAAATAGCATCTGATAAGGCCGTCAAATTGAGGGCTACCCTTTTATCACTATACCTATTAATATCTGCAAGGTTGCCTTTGATTTTGGAAACTTCGTGAAGGACTTTTTTACAATCACATGCATGAACATAACTTGACTGCAAATGTGTCTCTACTTACCCCTACGGGGAAATACTTATTTGCGCTATTTGTTTAGCTTTGATCAAAATATAATAATAATTAGGTGTGAACTCAGCGCCGACGGCACTTTATGGAATGACGAAAGCTCTATCTTTTACATCGATAACATCGATCTTGAATTTCGTTTGTATAAAATAACCTCGATGATCTACCACAGGTATCAATAAAAATATCTACTTACCTGAAACTCATGTAATTTGTTAAAAAAAAGAGTGGAGAGAAAAAATACAACCACTATGTACCCATAACCTCACTTTCAGAAACTTCTATAACTTCACCGCCAGCAACATCACTCACAGAACACCTATTACCAACTTTAGTTAGGTTGGTACAATTTTCTGAACTCTATCCTTTTCAAATCAATAGTCAGTAGAATATGTCATCTCTTAATTATTTTACAATCCATAATGATACTTTGTCTACTCTTTCGTATTATCAAATTCTATTTCTATTTTATAAGTCTACTACTTACATAATTTACATTATTTTATTGAACTAAGGACTATTCACAAAGAACGTATCATCAGTAAATGGTTCACATATACAAATAGTAACAGTATCAATAAGTGAAATAATAAAATATCTACCTGGTATCTTTCAGAGGCTCTGAGGAAGAAAGGAGGCAACGCGGCCAACACCGGGTGCTGCACCAGCTGCGACACATCGACACCGTTCGGCAGAGACATCTCCATCAATACAAACAATATAACAATCCAACACACAACTATAACATTCTAAAAACAAACACTCAAAAATGTTATTTTGTTTTTAAAATTTTCAAAAAAAGAACCAACTTTCGTTCCGGACCGCGAACGTTACAGTTAAGGCGACGCACTCTACCGAGTTGTTACGAACACTGTTGATTCATTTTCAATCCGACTGTTGCCGGGGCGGCGCGTGACAGAGATAGAATGAGAGCGAAACGACACACTGTATTAAAGCTGTACTTCTATCCCTCTCACACTGTAGTGTTAACTGTATATGTTGTATCATCCGGTTATATAAAATGTTGTAAGCTGAGAGGCTCGGAGCGTCCAATGGCGGCGCGTCCCGACCCCGCCTCGCCTCTCCATTGGCTCCAAAATGCTGAAACTTAATTTACAAAGGTGGCTTTTTTGAGAAGCAAGTTTTTTATTCGGACAAAGAGTGAATTGAATGAAGCACAAAAATCACAATTATTTTGTTATTCGCTCGAGTATTTCGTTTCGTTTGTTTAATTGTTCTCGAGTTTATTGTCTGGTTGTTATTTAGTCGTAATGTGGTCGAATATGGTCGGTTGTTTGCTAATGAGATGTTAGTTTAGATTACTTTGTTGTTCATGTTCGAGGGTTTTATTGCATGTGATGCGTTTTGACGTTATTTTTGTATGTTTGTTTGTTCTTGTCATATCGTTTCAGGCAGATCTTTGAGGTTCGTTAGACATATACGTTTTTAATTTGTTTGTCTTTTATGGGAAATGATTTTACATTTTAAATAATTAGGTACAATAAATATGGAGGTATATTGGGGTACCATCGAGATTTTCGGGGTACACCTGGTGATTGCCGAACAATGTTCTGGCGTAAGCTTTTGGGGATAGGGGGGTCTGACAGCAGTAGCTTCAGCAAAACCCAGCAAATCAAATTATTGAGTACTTACCTAGTGGGAGAGCAGACCTGATGAGAATGGACTTCTGTATTTGAGAAGCAATTCCAGTTGAATCTGAAACTTGTAGTAAGAACCCCTAAGTCCGCTCTACTCTAATCCTCCTTTCTGTTCCGTTCCCCGAAACCTAAATAATTAAAATCTAGATAAAATATCCGTAGTCATCGATTGTGTATACCTAACACATTGCTCCGAAGATGTTCAGCACAAATTCGCAATACGATTGGTTACTTTCTGACATTCACTAGGGATGTTACTTGTGGCTTGTTTGTGGCAAAAGTTTTAACCAAAAACGTCATTGTTTTATGTGAAATGATTATTTACATAAGTAGGAATGTGAGAGTTTCACGACACTAACTAAACAAGATATCGAACCAACGACCCCTTACTCCCAAATCATACCCAAGCAATTACTTAGGTACAGCAGTTACAACCACCGTTTCTGGTGAACAGATTCCTTGGCAGATTGTATTATCATCATAAGAGCGTGTGCCCCCAAGAATGAAGAAGTTCGGCGGCCAAGATCCGATCGTCTGCTCCTCCTTTCTGTATGGATTTGGTATCTTGACTTTTACAAGAACGACTGTCGTTTGCGAGCGAATTCCGACACGAAAGTCTGCGGTAATCCTCTTCCGTAATCAGTAAGTATACCGGCTTGCAGTAGTGGTTACCCTCGAACCGAGGGAACCCCCGAAGTTATTGGTATACCTATCTCCAGGTATATGATTCGAGTTTAGATTCATCTAATCTTACTACTTAAACTTACTTTAACTAATAATAAATCGGAGTATCTGTTTGTAATATTGAAATAACCGATTTGTATAAAGTGCAGATGTTTACGCGGTATAGATACATACCTATACCAATACGACATATTTTTTTTCATTTTTTGTTCTGGCTCTGAAATGGCTGGACATTTTGACGGCCTTTTCTCTGGGATATTAGCTGGTGTAACAAGGAGTAGGTACCTAAGATGCTTTAATTTTGAAAAAAGAATCAGGATTTCGAGGAAAAATTAAAACCTAAGTAGAAGTCGAAGGCATAGCTAAATAATATGTATTATATTCGAACCAATTTGTACTGTGGTATAAATATCTAGATTTATCTAACTTAACGGTAACGGTCGCCATCTTAATTCAAAATTCAAATATCGAACGTCAGAGCGGAAGGTGCGTTCAAATTGAAATATTTCAATTTACTTGTCGGCGGGAATTCGATTTAAATTACAATGAGAAGGACGGGGAGTGAGGGGGAGGGCGGGAGGTGGGGAGGTGCGGGAGGTCGCGGGGGGAGGGAGCAGTAATTATCAATGTATAACTGAATATCTGCGCGTATTGTGTTTAAAGCCGATCGGGAATTTTTGTACGGGGTGTTGGAGTTTTTTTTGTGTTTTCAGGCGAGAATTTAAGGGGTGATTCTGTTAGTGGGATTATGATGATGTTGATTGCTATCGGTTTTCGAAATGGGGTGGAAGTTTCTCTCTCTCTTCTTAAATTAAGAAGAGAGGTATTTCACCGATGATGGTGTAGAGACAGCTAGAAAAGAATGTGCCACACTGGGTGGAGTACCTATTAGTCTTTTAAGGGTATGCCCCATTCTACGTCAATAACTTTTTTCTTGTTATTTTCATAATGGAACCGTCACTATAACTTCACCTCGCTGATGGTAAGCTCATACCAGAAATTCTAAAGTTATTCCAGTCTCACCCAGTAACCGTGACATAATTTTTTTCCAAATTCAAAACAGTTGGCTTACCATCACGCGGGATGCAGTTAGTCTAACGGACAAAATAAAAAAGCAATTGGTGAACTAGGTATTTGAAATTCCTTTCCAGAACAGGCCGGTTTGCCAGTAGGTACCTAACTATATTACTTAAATTATTTTTTAGGAAAAGAATATTAATAATTCAATATTCCCGCTATCCCCTCCAGTTAAACTAAATTTTATTGTTTATTTTAGGAGTGGATTCACGTCATTAGTGTAATGACCAGGATTACCAGGATTCGAACCCGGGACCTACCGAACACAAGGCCAACTCCTCAACCACTGAACTACCGACGCTTCATATTGTCCTACCCACCTGCTTAAAACCCTTTACCAACCTGGAAACATTCCAAAACGTTCCATGGATGTATTCATATCAGCCTGTATAACCGAACAGATACAGGTGTGGCGGGGCGAGGGGCGGCGGCGCGGTGGGGAGGGGGGGCGGTCGAGGCGCAAATGAGAATTCCGCAGAGCAACGATCAATTCGCGAAATGTGAACATTTCGTAAACGTCTCAACTTGGACTAGGGATGGGCCAGAGTCGATGTTTAAATCAGAGCGATTGATTTCATTATGTTAGAGGGATGAAACCTATTTTTGTAATTACCTGGAACAACCTAAAAATAATGGGATGTAAAGTTTTGTCGTTTTTTGAATCCAAAGTAGGTATTCAATTTAATTCTTCATTAAATCAAAGCAAAAAATATAGCCACTAGGTCGTGGTATATCGCCTACCTCTATCAATCCTGCAACACAGGTCTATACGCATTTTTGCAGGTAGATACAATATTATGGCTAAGGTTTTTGATCTGTTTTTATACGTGCAAAATGTTGAACAAGCATAAATACCTACGCTATATGCTGGTAAACTCCAACATTTACCATACCATACACTGTGAACTGTAGAGATTGTACCTATTTAATGAAGAAATATTAAAAGAAAGTTGTATTGACTTCACTCTTTACAAATTATCTCCGAGTCATGTTTCTAATTCGAGCAATTTAAAAAATTTACTTCCCTAAGATTTTTTTACCTTGTCACTGGTTCCCGAAGGTATTCGAGACTTCCATTTCTCATTGAAGTCCTTAAGTAAATACAACAAAACTTTCTTAATCTCTCTAAAACTTAACAATATAGAATTTACAATCTATCGATATCGATAAAACCAATCTACCCCATCTCTACGAGAGCGTGGGAGCGCGCGAATATCTTCGCAAGCGTTAAAATGAAATGTTCGCAATTTGAATATCGTTCTGTACACCGCCCCCCTCCTCCCGCCTCTCCCCTCCCCGCGGCCGCCCGTCGGCAGAACACGCACGGTTTGGATATTATTTGCTTTTTTAGTAGGCTCTTGAAAATGAATGTCTTAGAACTGGTTTCAGTGAACTTATTGTTTTATTTATTTAATTAAAATAATAATTTTATTTAGAAATTTAGAATAACGGCAGATTTCACTATTCAAAGTAGGTAAGTGGGTTAATAAGTTTCACCTAAAGAAGTTTGGAGGTGATGAGGGTGTCAGCCGGGGCGCGAGAAAAATGCCATAATATGAGTCACTTGTCACTTTACACCCCAGCGTCTGAAGACCCGAGACGGCGTGCATTTTTAGTCGGTTCAAATCCATCAGAAACCGCAATTGCAATTTTTGTTGTATTAGCTATTTCAATATGACTTCACCTCACCTGATGGTAGGCTAAAAGTAAAGTTACAGAAATTCCGACAACTGGTCTAACTACATTAGGTACTTACTTCGATATCGGCAGGGTGTTGTGGAGGTCAGATGGTAGTTAGTACTTCAAGGAACATTATCGAAGTTTGGCCGTGAGTACTGTAGTTAGACTAAAAATCTGACTGAGGTTCAGAGGATGATGAGATGACTGCAAATGCATAGGTACGTATTATCCATAAAAACACTGAAATCAATGTAAATATGCGTATAAATATCATAAAAAATCATGAAAATTATTTACACTAAGGAATCAGTACCACGAGCTACGCCGTAGCAGTCGAAAGTGCTACCGCTACGCCGAACTTTCGTCAAACCCATAGTGTTAGAAAACAATGTATTGCATTCCGGGAGTGATACTTGTTTACGTCACTATCTAATTGCCACTTTATTGTCTTTACAGTTTAACTAACAGTCACTGTCAAAAATAGGCATAAATAAAGGATTTAAATTGTCGTTTTTATTGTCTTATCACACGAAAAAAAAATTAAACTTATCTTAACATAATTGTTAATTAAAACCTCATTGTTTTATCGAATTCACACAGGTTGGACTTATTATTTTTCTCTACATACATACATACATACAAATCACGCCTTTTTCCCATTGGGGTAGGCAGAGACAACATCTTTCCACTTGCTACGATCTTAGCATACTCCTTTCGCTTCTTCAACTTTCATAATTGTTTTCATTTTTCTCTACTGGTAACAATATTAGTAATTACGTAGGCTTGTGTCTCCCGCGAGACCGTTGTCTCCGAAATGCTATACCTTGCGAAATATATTGTTATACCATGGTCAAAACCTAGTGTTATATTTAGCACAATGAGTCTAAATACATAGCACTTAAGTGTACATATTGGCAGTGCTACATTTGTAACAGTGGTCCCGCCAATGGCAGCGCTCGCAACAGTAGCGAAGCGCGCCATTGGCCTGCGGGAGGCGTGGGGGGCCCGCGGGAGGCGTGGGGGCCCGCCACTTCATTAAGGCGGCACGGAGAAAAAACCATCTGTTACTGTGGATAGATGTGTCGAAATGGGAGGGCTCGTGGGAGTCACTGTTGCATTGGAGGTTTAGGCATCTGAAGTGTTATCTACACCTCAGAACACGGTTTAGTCTTTATGAAACCTCTCTTCGAAACTTAACTTACGCATTCCATCCTACCTGCTAATAATAAAATTAACTGTAAACGAGAAAGTTTGTGAGTATGAATGTGTGGGTGTTTGTTATTCTTTCATGCAAAAACGATTGAACGGAGCTAGCTGTAATTCGGTACAGAGATACATTATAATCTGGAATAACGCATACGCTTTTTATCTCAGGAATTAGGTGCTTTTGTGTATTAAAACGGGAACAGTATTCCATGCGAGCGAAGTAGCTGGCAAAAGCCAGTGTTATACTTAAATAATAATTTAGTAAAAAACGCTTCCCATCAGGCGGGCCGTGCGCTTATCTGCCATCTAAGTGGTGGGTTTTTATACCCATCAAGGCAGAGACTACATTTTTCCACTTGCTACGATCTTGGCATAGATACGCCTTTCGCTTCTTCAACTTTCATAATTGTTTTTATATAATACTCTTTTACTATCTTGGTCACTATAACATTATCTAACATAACGCAACGTTATTGTAAAGTGAAACCCATTAGTTATTTTCTCCATTGCTTAACCCGAAATAGAAAAAACGAAAATTGCCTAATCCTGTATTCCAAGGCAGATATTTTTCTGTCCCCAAGCTGAGGTCAGCTAACGACACACACAAACATACATTACATTCATTTTTATTTCTCTGTGTTTATTTGAGTGTGTGTGTGTGTGTGTGTGTGTGTGTACAGGTCGGCAGCGGCACAAATGACGGCGTGTGTCACAGTCATGCTGACGGCGTCGTCTACTAGGATATCATAACATGGATAAGATTATTTTAATGCAGAGAATTTTTTTGAAAACAGCACCGAATACAGCTGCTACAATCCATGGCCATCGTACAGTCGTCTAATTATCGACCACCAGCGTAACACATTCCAAGCTCAACTATTTATTTATTTACTAGCTGTCACCCACGGTTTTGCCTGCATGGAATTATGTTCCCGTTCCCGTTGCCCATGGGAACCTATTCCAGGAAAATAACCTATGTGTTATTCCAGACTATATTCTATCTCTGTACCTTTTAGCAAGATCCGTTCTGTCTTTAGAGCGTATTTGAGTAACAGACATCTAAACATCTTCACGAACTTATAATATTAGTAGGCTTTCAATTAATCGTTTGAGAATTTATTAGTGTTCAGCAAATTCTGAGCATGACTGCTCCTCTAAAAACTGGCTGCGATAAACGTTGCCCGTGCGTTGCACTAGCAAATAGGAAGAGAGAGAATATAGGAGAGTAGATTAAAGAATGGGTAAAATATCTCTAACAACGTCACCCACAGCAATAGTACAAAAGGAACTGTTTTTTTTTATTAGACTTTATGCACAACTACATAGTCGGACTTAATGCCACAGGCATCTCTATCAATCAACCAAAGGTGGTGCAGAGAGAAACTCAGTAGGCGCATTATTGAGAGCAGATTGGAAAAAGGAATGAATAGTAATAAATTTGGAAACTAATACATAATTATATACATATACATACATAATATATATTAATAAACATACCCACACATATATATACTATATACTTTTATGAAGGTCAAAGCTCATGTTGACCACAATCCATGATCGTATCCACAGTATTCTCTCGTCCGCAGTCTCGCTGACCAACAAAAACATAAAACAGTCGGCGAGCGGCGGCCGGCGGTCCTTTCCTCACACAAGCCCGTATTTTTTCCTCTCTGCGCTGCAAGTGAGCTTGATCGAGAGCCGTCAGCGTCCGCTTTTTCGACTCAACCCTTCCCTGCTCGGTGTTTGTAGATTTTTTGTGGCGTAAAGTACGAGCGCGTGCCCCGGGCGAGTACTTCGATAGTTTGGTTTTACTGTTTTTGCGTGTTTGGGAATCGTGTGGAGTGGTCAATGGGTTAATATTATGATGAACAGTTTTGATAGATTAATTATTAGTTTGAGGCACTGCAAACAAAAGCAAAGCATTTTTAAAGTTCATCTTTGAATGGTTTCTTGACAAGATCTTTAGACCTGCTGATGAAAGGACGAGGATCCAGCGAAAGCTTTCCAGTAAATAACAGACACTCCTATAATAGCAGTAGGTCAATCCTCTTCCATCACCTATCGCTATCTACCAGACATAATATGGCGACGTTCCGCTGAAAACGTTTTGGCAATACATTCATATGCATACCTACTGCTAAAGAGTGGAATGCGCTGCCGGAGTCTGTATTTCTGGAAAGCTATAACCTGGGAGACTTCAAGTTTATAGTGAACAGAACAGGTTAGGTACTTCTAGACAAGCGAGATGTAAATCTCGCTTGTCTAGATTGCTTGTCTAGCTCTTATCCATGCAGGTTAACATGAAACACTTTTAACGTGCGATAATACCTACGTTCTGAAAAATAAATTATTGCACAGCAAATAGCAGAAAGTTTTATGTAGTGACATCTATAGTGAAGTAGCGATATTAGTAAGCTATGATATATTTTCATTGTGTACAGGTTATGGCTATCAGGTACTAGATGTCAGCTTGGAAACAAGTACAAAATTTCCCACTAGATGGCGCTAAACACAAATTTACTTAACATGCTACTACTTCCCACTAGGTGGCGCTGAACTAAATTTAATAAACTAAAGTTTTCTTGGTTTGTAAGTTTAAGAGTGCAATATTTTTTGAGCTATATTTAGTGACAACTACACCTATTATGGGGCAAGCTTCCAATACTTTAAACGATAGGATAACACTTTTGAAAATAAATTATTTCATAATAAAAATAGTTTTTTTCTGAAGTGACATCTGTAGTCAAGTAGCAATATCAGTGAGTACTTTTATCGTGTCAATTTTTTGCTATTAGACGCTAGATGGTATTTTAGTGTGAGTGGCATTATGTTAATTAGATGGCGCTTAACTCTAAATAATTAACAAAAAAGTATACTTCTTGGTTGGTAAGTTGAGAGTATGTAGGTATATCGTCTTTAGTTGAGAGTTAAATGTTAAAATATAAATAATTCTAGATGGTTTATAAAACCAGCAAGAATGAAACGTTCTTGTTTTAATATTTAGGTACGGAATTAACAACCTGTGGCTTGTTTGTACTATTTAGATTTTTATGATTTTATATTTTGCATGAATCCATAAATTCTTTTATTTTCCATCTGACCCTCCAAGCCTATGACTCTAAGAAGAATTTCATCTCTTTTATTCCTCTAATTCATTCTGAGCTTCAACACAACTCCCTTATCTCCAGTTCGCATGCAGTGAAGTCACGAGGCACTATTTCAAACACGAGTGTTACCAAACACAAATATTTGGCGATTGTCGACAACATAATGCACTGTTTACTAACTCGCCAACACAACAATGACCGCTCTGAATATCATCATTTTAGAAGAACCACGGTGCAGTCACCTAGCGTCAGTTACAGTGAGTTTTTTCATTATTCTTTCAATATAATACATAGGTGCATAGTATACTTACACCTTTTCCTTCTGAGGTAGGCAGACACAGTAGAGCTAGCCATTTTACTTCTATCGTTAGAGATAAATCCTTTACTGCCATTAAACATTTTGGTCGGTAAAGTGCTTCTTTACTATGTTTTCAAGTACATCAGCAACTTGATGTGAGCCTACGTATTGTGAGGTTGACCCTAGTTTGGCCGTCCAAGTACAAGTAGATACACATATGCCCTATATACCTAGTGTGTCATTCGCTCAGCGTCCAAACTTCTGTAAAATTTGCCCATTTATCTTAATTACGTTATATTCTTTAAATTGCCGCTTGTATCAATATCTGCACCAATGATAAGACGAAGTACTTTTATATTCTTATTAATTATTATTATGGCAATGCGTCTGGTGCGCTTTGAAGATAACCCTCTCGTCTACACACCACGTCAACGCACATACCAAGTCAGAGATCTCGAGTTCTTTGACTTTCTAAGAAGCGGTTCTGCCAACTCTGGTCACAACTAGCAGCTTGATACTACCTATATACCTATTTAAGTGTGATTGTACTTCTGTGCCTAGTCTGGAAACCACCTGATGCGTCTGATAACCAGTTCTTCAACGAAGCTGTGCCTGTCTGCTAACTGTAACTTCTCCAGCAGATAGCTAGGTGAGTACTTTTGTAGTTTTTATAAAGAATATTCGCAACCAAAATTACTAGTAGGTATTGCAGTTAACCCCTCCAGCTGAGCTAAATTGTTAGTGTTAGGAATAAACCGCTCCTAACCTACCTAATTGGTAGTGTAACAGTCAAAACCCGAAATATCTTGTTCGTAAAGCTGACTCCTCAATAACTAAACTAGGTACCAGTCATTAATACAGGTCTTTGAATAAAGGATTTTTAGCAATGTTAGGTGAATTTGATTTTGACGTTTTGTAAGTGCTGCTTAAAATGGTCTATACAAAATAAATGATTTTTGAATTGACTTGACTTGACTCGACCTTCCGCCTTACGGTCCGTCAGCAGCGCAATATTCATAAATAACTAATTAAATGTCCACTTTCAGGTGTCTTCAAACATGACACGCTTTTACTTCAAGCTGTTATACCTCACGTTCTACCTCATCGACACGAAAGCGATGATGATGAGGAACGACGCCCTCATCTCCAAAATGGTCTCCAACTTCCAAAAAGACAACACACTGCTCATCGATACGACGCACCGACCCGAGGTGCAGCAGCAGCAACCTAAGAACGTCCTCTCTTTGATGCAGAGCGTTCTCTGCAAAAACTTCCCCACGATACCCTGTGATATGATCGTTGAAGACGAGACGTTGAGAACGTTAATAGAAAGATCGATTCAGCAGCTGAAGTACAAGAAGATGTTCATGGACACGACGACACCGCTCCCCGGGTACCACCTCACGCTGTTCCCAACTATCAACAGCGAAGATCTGTCGAACTTCCTCCAAGTCAGTAATACTGGATATTATAGCAACAACGCTGAGAGAAAACCCGAGAAGTTAAAAGGACGGAAACATAAGAAAAAGATACTCAAAAAACATGGAGAAGAAAAGGTTAGCAGGAAAAGAAGTAGCAAGAATAAAGACAGCCATAAATCTACGTTATACGGGACACGTATGAACATAAGGAAGTTCTATCCCCACAAAATAAAGTACAAAGACAAATCTGCGAAGGCCCAGAGGGAACCTTATAGAGATTATTCTGATGAGAAGCTGTCGATGTCTGTGGAAGCGCCTGAGGTTAACGCAGGAAGGAAGAGATCGAACAACAACTATGAACCTGAAGCTTCAGATCCTCCGGTGTGGAGGATCGACTACATGAAGCATGGGGAGCCGAGCTTGAACATGTTCGCGTATGAACCAGACAGGCTCAATGAGAAACTGGTGAAGACAGGCCCCAACGTCATCGTGTCCGACAACATGATGGAACAAGCTCCGAGGAAGGATGTGCTGCATCCAGATGTGTACATAAAGAAGAACTTTATCCGAAAAAACGTGATCGCGATGAATTCTGGCGCCATTGATTAGCTCGTTGTATCGAGTAACTAGTTGTAAGTACTCTTGTAAGTTTAGATTAAACGTATTGTTCGAGTAGTTGTTATATTTATCCGAGATTTAGAATGATTTGACATTCTGACAGAAAGACAAACCACTGTCATTACGTAAGCAGAATTCAATATATTCAATTATTTATTTATTTTCGATTATATCGATAGATTTTATTTCATGATAACTCAGAGATGTGCTCTGGATCGCCCTATATTTGGAACCTCGATTCTGCTAATGGCAAACCACTCACACTCTAAAAATGCTATTTAATTATAGACTTTACATATACATATAGGTATATACAGTTAATTCTAAAATCAAATGGAAAGAATTCATTAAACTTTTTCATTCACTCTACAAAATATCATTTAATTTTAGACTTTAACCTGATAACAGTAAAGTCCAAAATAAAATGGTATTTTTTTGAAGTGTCAGTAGCATTACTGGTTTTTTTAACAGAATCGAGGCCTAGATTGGCGCCATGAAGTCCAATCCCGGTTGTATCCAAAGCTTGTACCCACTTTGGGGTACCCGAGGTCCGCACTCTCCTACTATTTCTCTCGAATTGGCTGGCTTTGGTGGGAGCAATTGCCGATTGCAAAAAAGTCAAATTTCTGAGTTCGAAAAAAAAACAAATCTATCAGAACAAGGTATCGAATGCACTATATAAAGCTGTTAATGGTTTGCTGCATATATGGCCATCAGATGGGCCATGTGCTTGTTTGCCACCTCAGTAGTATAAAAAAAAAGAAAAATAAGGTAAAAAATATTTTTTTATTTCATACAAAAAAAAATATTCGTTAATACAATGTTGATTTTTGTAAACACATTAGCTGTTGCTCTCGGTTCCTCACACGCGGGGCTCTGATTCCATTCCCGCAACCCGCCTCGCGTCCCATCTATCTCTGAGCCAAATTTCATTCCAATCCGTTCGACTATTTTGGCGTCAGAGTAACAAAAATCCATCAGTTCATCGCTAACCCTTATAACATTGGTGAGATTATCACATCACACTATTGTTGTCGCTTCATTGTGATTCATCATTTCCTGAACACCCAGACGCCGAAGGGTTGAAGGTTATCGCGCTTATCATTATTTGGTCATACCACCGGTTGTACATAACTTATTATTACTAATTACTTCTGCGTGGTTGTAACTTTTGAAAGATAAGAGCGCCAACGCACTAGCGACCAGGCCGCGGCGGTCAGTGAGTTCTGATTTTAATAAGCAATCGCTCATGGACCTACACACTTAGCAGCCGGTGACCAGCGCCGACCATTAGCCGCGGCGTGCAATAGCATTCCGTTTTCGTTTTCGCAGTAAATACACAAGTACAGTTAGTATTATTATCTTCTGCACGTCCATCTTGACACACCCTTGGTAGTCGACTGAAAGAATTAACAGCTCGACATGGGGCGAGCAGGCCACAAAAGTGGTCGCCGCGGCTTTGTCGCTAGTGCGTTGGCGCCCTAAGTTGTAGTGGACAGATAGCAATTCTAGGTACTTGGTGTGTTCTAAAAATATAGAGTTTTATTTTGCTCAAGTTCATCTCTAACATTGAATTTAGCTTTAAGGGCTTTCCTCATCGTCTAATCTATAGCTACTGGCCCTATCTATGAGAAGAACGCCGTATAAATCTGACAAAAGTTTGGGAAACGTTTATGCGCTGAATGTCTAGGCGAGAGGCTAATATGCCCGTTATAAATACATCCTCCATGCGCATAAAGGGCTGACTTTGCGCCTCCTCTAGCAGCAATAGGACACAGTCTGAGGTCATATAGTACCCAGTACCATCCGCGTAATTTGGGTACACCTCTTCAGGATACTCTTCTGATGGCACGTAGTACCTATGTGATGGGACTCGATCCGGCACCGCGTTTCTCCATATCTTACCCCAAATAGTTCTAGTCGGCTTGGTGCGTTCTAAAGCCGTTGTGAACTTCAGGAGGCTATCTACGTTGACGAACATGTCATCGTCAGTCTTCAGCAGGTAGGGGGCGTGTGGACAGTATGTGTTCATCCACTCTAGCATCGACACTGTCTTCAGAGTAAGGTTCGAATAGGTATCGATGAAGCGAGCCAAGATGACGTCACTATGCTGGTGAATCTCAGCCTCGACGTGTGGTCTCAGGTACCGCGGAGGCTCACCAAGCACGAAGGCGAACCCCACGCCCTTGGGTTTCGGGATGCGGCCCCACGTCGCACGAACCCTGTCTCGTGTCGCGAAATGCGATGGTTTTGAAGTTACGAGAATCATTATATGCAAGTTCTTACCTTGCGAAGGGCATAACTGCGGCTGTGGGTATTGGAAGCCCCTCACGTAGACGTCCTGGATGTAAGTCACACCAGGTTTACGGTTTGTCAAGACGCCTTTGAATTTCCGGGCAGGCAGTGTACTGAATTTATGATGAACGTTGAAGTGCACCAGTAGAAGCAGCCACGCCACGAGGGCCAGGAGGACGATCAAGCGAGAGCGCGGCAGATACAGCAGGCACCGCCACTAGAATAGGTCAGAGAAACATCGCATATTTAGAACTAAGGGCGCCAACGCACTAGCGACCAGGCCGCGGCGACCACGTTCGGGGCCTAGTCGCCCAGTGCGTATGCAGCCGCGACATGTCGAGCGGTCAATGGTGGCGGCTGGTCGCCGGCCGCTAAGTGCGTAGGTCCATAAGCGATTGCTTATTAAAATCAGAAGTCACTGGCCGCCGCGGCCTTGTCGCTAGTGAGTTGGCGCCCTAAACGAGGTGGTTCATGCGCGTGACGGCTTCATCATCACCTAAGTGCGGTCTTTGAGCCCTTCATTCACTCCTGAGGATCGATTCTTTGTTAAAAAAAGCCACTGTCATGCTACTGAAACTGCATAAAATTATTATTTAATTTTGGACTTTGCTGTTATCATTTTTGCTGTGTTCAAATATCATAGAATATTTATTTACCTCATTTTACGTAAATACTAACAGCAACAGTCCAACCAGTCTAACTTGGAACTTCGATATCGCCATTGGTCATAATGACCATTGGTTGTGGAGGTCAGATTGCAGTCGCTCCACGGAAAATATCGAAGTTCAGCCGCATCACAGTTAGACTGGAAAGCCGACCCCAACTGAGTTGGGAAAAGGTTCAGAGAATGATGATGACGTAAATTCAACTTAGTTCCTATACGAGAAAAAACACATTCCAGCACTTCAAAAAATGAGAAATTTCACACTAAACAGAATACGATAGGTAACCTTAGTGCCGTTGTGAGCGTTACGTCTAAAAACAACAGCAACGTCAGAATCAGTGTAAATAATGGAATGACACCTAATAAATGGCGATAGAATCCGATAAAAATAATTTTATTTCTACGAAAATAATGAATTCAAAATCAATTTACCCCAAACATTGTCCATATTTGTTTTCTCAACACTAATTCAGATCTTCCAATCCACACACAAAATTTGCTTCTTCTGTACACACACGACTATTCGGTAATATTAACTATGGCATTATATATTAATAATTCATCGTACATGTTTCGTTTCATCGTACACCGATAATACGCCTACGTGTTATGTGTTGGTCTTTGATAATTTTTGAACTTATCCTTCCTCATAATAATTAAAAACAATATAACAATACTTGTGGGTGTGTTTATAAAGTATTCTCTAGGTTCTACATTGCACACAAATAATGTTTATCACCAACCAGGTATTGGAACTGCTCTGTGGAGCAGTTCCAATACCACTACACGTACTAGCAGAGTCACCTAGCGTGGATGGATATTATAAAATTCCCTTTCACGTAAAGTTCCTTATTACTTATCCGCCGTATATCTTTGTCTAGTTGGGACGAATGGTGTCTGCAATGGCAGCCCGTACCCTCTGAAGTTTACCCTTGCTTCTTACCATCCAGCGGGGTTAAGTCAATTGACGGACTGAATAGGTATAAAAAAAAAAGTAAAAAGTCACACAGCACTTGGAAAACGTTAGTCTATACTCGTAGACACTATAATGTTAAACTACTTATTTGAACACTTGTAACAACAAATAAAGCTTTTATTTAATTTACGAACACTTCAATTGACGGCGCTCACAAAAACACAACTATTATCTGTAGCTATATGAATGATACTAGCGCCACCTCTAGTCCTTTCTACATTCGGTAATTATTATGTCCGTGAATCAATGTCAAAACGAAAAGGCTTATCTATACTCGTAATAGCTATCCAGGACCCTGTTAGTAATATCATAAAGCACCAGGGCCTCGATTCTGCTAAAGGCAAACCACTGTAATAGGTACCACTGACACTCTAAAAATGCTATTTAAACGATGGTTATTATGGGTCGGTGTTCTGTAGGGCGGAGGTACTACCCCAGTCGGACAGCTCATTTCAGACGGGAGATACCGTCGTGTTTTACCTCCTTAAACTCTTTACTTACTGTTTCGATTCTTTTAAAAATATGTTGAAGACAATGGTCTACATTTTGAACAATTAATCAGTTAATGTAAGCAAAATGAAATGTATTTAGTTAAAGATGAGATCTTTCCCTTAGTTTGCGGTATGTCATTACTTCCCAGAATAAGATCCTTAATAGCAACACTATCGTATGGTGTAATAATAAAAGGTGTGTTTTTTTTTTCAAAATCAACGGGTTCGATTCTCAGCTAGGTTTATTGGTTTTTCAAAAATCTAATGATGAGGTTTTAAGTTTCATCAAAATCGGGCTCGTGACTCCTTTGAGCATTTATCGCTATTCCTTATAGTTTCGGATTTGGCCATCCAAGCCCTTTTGAAAAATTCACCCTGTATATAGTTATAAAAGTGAGTTTACCTTGGACATTGTGCCGGTGTTCACAACACTTCTTATCGCCAGTCTGTGTGAGCCCCGTGCACACGCATCTTTCCGCGACCTTACAGTTCAGCTATTGTGGCTATTGTGATAACCCATGCTAGTTGAGCCCCATCTGGTGTTAATAATATTAATCATTCAGTCTTGCTCATTCATGCCTCATTGTAATAGAAAAAAATGGTTCATTTGACAATATAAGGAAAAACCTCACAGAAAAAACCAATTGTAGGTACCTACTCGTAAAACACTGTGGCTATTACCCATTTTTTTCCGTTATCGCGACTCACAGGGTTTCCTGTAAGTCGCGATAACGGAATCATTTATAATATATTATAATATAATATATAATAATAAGTTTTTATTCACTATAATCTAGCTCTGTAAAGACCGCGGTAGCCTAGTGGTCTGGGTAATGGACTACTGAGACGAGGTCTCGGGTTCGATCCCAGGTTCACCATGGCAGACACCAATGACTTTTCGATGCTTTTCGAAGTTGTGTGTGTATTTATCGCAGGTTTATAATTATGTGCCCGGTTAATGGCAATAGGCTCGTCACCTATTACATTGGGACCTAAACATAAACTGGCTACTACTACATACAGACTTAAAATTAGTATAGTTACTATATATATATGGGGCAGTCTTGTCATCAAAGGCATTTTCTTACAAAGATTTTCAACCAAAGATTGTAAAATAAATCACTTTATTTCGTATTTAATGCATTTACTCCAAAATGGCATACTATTTAGGACGCCTAGAGATCCGATTCTCAGCATTCCATTGATTCACCGTGCGGTCGCCGGGTCCATGGCGTGTTACAGAGAGGAACCCCGTAACGGTGCCTGAGACTTGCGACCCAGAAGTAGGTTTAGGGTGGTGACCTTGCGACGCGTCAGCGCTCACCTCCACCGTCAGTAGTGTTTCCCCCCTCTACCTATGAGGATTTAATAAAGAGCTTACTGAAGCTCTTGGTAATCCGAGGTTTTTAAAGTTTTTTTTTTATATAGGACGTCAAAATGACTCCACCTCGCCTGATGGTAAGCGAAAGGTAAATTGTACAGGGATTTAGTCGGGATTCCCCTTGCTCCTACTTCTACGGCGTAGATTTTTACCACATAGCCATTATTGGTTAACTCATTGGTCTCATAACGTGGTCTCTAGGAATGTTATTATTGCAGGTTCTGTAGTGTAATTTTAGTTTAACTCTCATGCTTCATTGTCTACCTGTCTCATAGTTTTCTATCAGATGGCATTGCCTCACTCACTCCTCTCCTTACCATAATCCTTTTTCACCCAATCTGTCCATTTATTCTTGCAAAATAAATTATCTATAGTAGAAAAGTACTTGAACCACATAAAAATAATTATTAAAAATATGTGCCCATTCCCACTTCCCATTTGAAACTATTCCAGAGATAAAAAGTAACATATTTATTCTTCCACACTCTTCTATATCTATACTGGTAGAATCACACTTCGATATTCGCTATTCGCTTATATTATATTTGAGAAAATTCTTATAGATCACTAAACCCTCCAAAATTCGTCATAGAAGAGTGACTAAGGCGAATAAAGCAAATATACACGAATAAGCCCTCCCCACTTCGATTTACACACGTGAATAAAGGCGAATAGTGAAGTAGTGTGGTGCCACCATAACAAATTTCAGCTGCTAGAGCGTGATCAGCAAAATTCAAACATACAAACATCTGTACAAATTTTTACAATCATAATAATATTCATAAAAAGTATGATAGGATAGGATTTCACCACTAGTAGGTGATATATTATGTCTTAGGGTGGGTCTACGCTAGGCGAGCCGTGCATGAGCGAAGCACAAGCGGAGCGATTTTTTAATTGAAATTAAAGCGGTCCACACTACATGCTCGGCTCTTGCTCGGCTCAACAAGCGTAGACCCACCTTTATGTTTCATTGAATGAGGTGCGCACATATGAATCTCGTATGATCATGGAGAACGTTTCAGACACGTCTACGCGCTGAATCTTACAGTAAGAGGCAAGTATACCTGTTACAAACACGTCCTCCAAGCTCACATAGGGCTCGCTCGGCGCTGCCTTCAGCAGTGACCGAATACAGTTTGACGTCATCAAGTACCCATTGCCCGATGCGTAATCTGGAAACACCTCGCCTGGGAACTGTATTGGCGACACATAATACTTGACATTCAATCTTCGCTCCGGCTTCGATTTACTGCATACCTTACTCCAGATAGTTCTACTCGCATTGATGCGTTCTGGCGACGCTGTAAAGTTTAGGAGGCGTTCTACGTTGACGAACATGTCATCGTCAGTCTTCAGCAGGTAGGGGGCGTGTGGACAGTAAGTGTCAATCCACTCCAGCATCGACAGCGTCTTCAGGGTAAGGTTCGAATAGGTATCGATGAAGCGAGCCATAATGATGTCACTATACAAGATATTTTCTGCCTCAATGCGGTTTTTCAAGTACTGTGGTGGCTCACCAAGTATGAAAGCGATCCCGATGTTAGCGCGTTTGGCGTCACGACCCCACGTAAGGCGAATTGCGTCACGTGCCGTAATATGTGACGGTTCTGATGTAACCAGAATCATTAGCTGTAGAGTCGAGGGGCATAACTCGGGGTGTGAATGTCGATACCCTCTCACGTATAAGTCACTAGTGTAGACCACACCTGTTTTATGGATCTCTGAGAGGCCTTTAGAGAAGTTGAGTGCAGTCGGGCTCTTGGGTGCCGTGAACGTGACTCCGACTCGAATTAAAGAAGGTGGTATAGTTAATGTGTAATGGAAATGCGCCAATAGTAGCAGCCACGCGCCTAGGACCGCGAGAGCAATCGCTCGCGAGTGCTGCAGAACTGCCTCCCCAAGCTGCAGCAAACGTCGGCACTGGAATATAACAGAGACAAACTTTAAAACTAAATTACTTTATGTGTGAGACATACATAAATAAACCCAGGTGTGTAAGCTTATTTTCCGTCAATCGACAGCACTCTACCACGTGGTAAGAAGCCAGTCCAGAAGGTACAGATCACCATTCCAAATGTTTGTTGTTCATCTTAAAATGGCGGCTCCTATTAAGTAACCTAGAAATGTGGGAAGAAGTAATTCTCAAAGGGAATTTCACTCAGTGAACCGACCTTCCATCGGCTTCTGTCTTTGAAAAATGGCAGGGCAGAAGCACTATAATAAGACGTGTATTTTTGCAGGGGGGGCAGCACGAGTATGACGCCCCTAGTGCTACACACGTCTACTTATAGACCTCGGTAACCGTTTCCCGTAAGAAGAACCGTGTGCTTTTATTCCTGCGGCCCGTGGTATTGACACACACATGTAAATTATACCTTCGTTAGAACATATCGGAATTACACACACACGTAAAGGTGTCTGTGCGTTGAGACCCTTTCTTTGCAGCCGAGCGTACATAAAATTACATTACCATTCTACGCGTATTCCTAACCCTGTGATTGATATTCACATCGTCTTCTAGATGGCAAAATGCTCATTTTCAACCTTTCCTCTTTATTATAAGGAGATCCTCCCACTATGTCCTATAGTAGTTCAATAGTTTATTATCACTGTTTGATGCTCCATACGATGTGATCTCGAAAAATGTATTAAAAAGCCCAGACAACTGTACTAATCAGTGGTTTTTTCTTTATAAACGTGCTCTTATAGTTACCAGTGAATACAATAACTGCCGTTTGTACACTGCATTAATCGAAACGAGACTCGTACGGTCGAGCTGTTACGCCGATCCGCGCTATTTCATCATTTAATTAACTAATTAAATCCTATTTCGGTCTCCAATCAGTTCGGGTGTGCTTATCACCTAGTTAATTATAATAACGATAATAGCAACCCATTAATGTCCCACTGCTGGGCACGGGTCTCCTCTCTAACGAGAGAGCTGAGAAGGTTTAGGCCTTAATCCACACACGCTGGCCTAATACGGGTTGGTGGATCAGACATGTCCTTAGAATTTCTTCTAGGACATGTGGGTTTCCGATGTTTTTCCTTCACCGTCAGCAGATGGTAAATCATGTGATTAGCACATATAGATTCCACAAAGTGAAATTCAATTGGTACTGTCTGGCCGGATTCGAACTCGACAACTCTGAGTAGAGGCCGCGTCCTTATCCATTCAGCTAGCATCGCTTAGTTAATCATATTTTAATGAATATAAGACACTAAACCGTCATTGCGCGTAACTTTATAATCTCTTTGCAATCTTATAGTCTCTCTGTCCTTCTTATTATGTACTCAGCTCCTAATGGACACGAGACG
This sequence comes from Lithosia quadra, assembly GCA_963576445.1. NCBI lineage: Eukaryota > Metazoa > Arthropoda > Insecta > Lepidoptera > Erebidae > Lithosia > Lithosia quadra. The sequence continues at coordinate 289,482 of OY754899.1, read as the reverse complement.
CTCAAACTAACACACAAAGGAGATGTTTTACAAATGTATGGACCTTGGCCCGATAATTGTACACTACTTAGAAAAATAGCTAGGCAATGCAGTTTACATTTTTCACTATTCAATTCTTATAATATTGCTTCATATTATGGGCGGAATCTAACTAAATACACACTTTCTTCAGCTTCCTTGCAACACAACAAACATGGCGGACTAAAACTATAAAAATGTAGTCGTATTGTACCTACGCTTCTTTTTCGTTAATTTATGCCCTTGAATTTCGGAGGCGAATAAATATATTTGTATTTTTGAAATAACCGGTATTAATTTTCTTTTTTTCTGTATTGTGTACAATTAGGGGGCCCAAAATGAAACATCTCCTTTATGTTCGATCTCGTTTCGATCTCATCGCGACCTCACAAATGTCTTATGCATACCTACCTAAAGAGGAGAGAGAATAAAATATTAAATTTAATTCTTATTACAATATACTGATTACCTAATTACAAAGTCTACATTTTGCAGAATACCTTGCGTCACGTTACTTATATATTTAGTTAATGAGAAATTTGTTATATGAATACTTTTTTGACATTTGTGAGATAGAAATAAGATCGCAACTGAATTTGGAACATATTTTATTACGAGAATTGATTCATAGATACCTACCGTATTGTCGGAGTGTGAAGAGTAGACTAATGTGGTGTTGTCTCCTTCCGCGGGAATAATGCGTCGTACGAGGGCGGAGGTTCTGAAATGTAAATAAAATACTATAAGTACCTACTTTATGAGAAGGTAGGACACGAAGGTATCTCCCGTCCGAAATGAGCTATCCGGCTGGGGTAGTACCTCCGCCCCACAGAACACCGCGGCCATAATAACCATCGTGTTGTGTTCCCACCGGTAAGTAGGGTAGCCAGAGCTCACTGTACCCCTCCTCCTCCCCACCCTTTCCTACCCCCACCCCTTCCCTTCAGGGTCGGCAGCGCGTGGGTGACGCCCTTGGTGTTGCACACGTCCATAGGCCACGGTGACCACTCGCCATCAGGTGGGCCGTATGCTTGTCTGCCACCTACGTGGTATAAAAAATGCTTCTACATGACTCTTATAGTAAGAACGCAAAAACGTTCCGTCTTCTAGTCTAAAGAGTACCTTACCTTGGAACATCGTGATAGCATAGGTAGGAGTGGCATCGTTTGGGTATAGCGAATTCATTCCAGGTGGTGCCTCAGGCAAGCGAGGTCCAGAGGTCATGGCGAGAGGAGCTGCTTCGGAGGAGTTCGGGTTTGATCTTAATGTCGGCAATTCTGATTCTGAATAAAAATAATAATTATAACTACGTTTATTTAAAAAACCAACTTCACAAACTAATATTTTTTACTTTTTAGTGTACAGAAATAGAAAAGTAGCTATTTATGAGGTTTATCATGTACAAAGGCATCAAAAACAGAATTTTTACCGTAAATTTGATTTTCCCAAGATCCCAGCATCAGATCCTGAAACCCTGGATATGGGACCACCTCAGAAGTAGCCTCTTTCAAACAAAAAAAGTTTTTTCAAAATCCGAATTGAGAACCTCCTCCTTTTTTGAAGTCGGTTAAAAAAATGAAAGCCTTACTAGCTTTTTATTAAGCATACGAGAATGCGGATAGGAGCATATTCTTTTTTTAATGTGTGAATGGTCAAAATCCCTACGAATACCCCCCGTCGCGCGTCGGCCATCGGGGGTGGTTATGGCGGAATGGAACTGACGAAACCGCACACCGTCTTGGGTCTTAATTACTGAGTTTTAAGGTTACCAAACAGGCATACCCCTTTGACCTATTCTATTCTATTCCTTAGCAATTCACGCTATGCCACTTGTCTACGAGCCCAGAACAGATTTGGATGTGATTTCTATTAGCAAGTTCTCGTGCTCACTGAACGAACTCACAAGAGTCACATATTGTGTAGTTAGTAAGTAGATTTATACACCTTTTTTTTTTTTTTTTTTTTATCGTGCGGAAATCCCCATGGATACCACCCCCGTCGGCCATCGGGGGTGGTTATGTCGGGATCGAACCGACTAAAACCGCACGCCGTCTCGGGCCTTAGTAACCGGGTTGTAAGGTTACCCAATGGGCATATCCCTCGCACCCCAGCTGACCCCGGGCCATCTACGGTTTTAAGATGGCCCCCTCGACCCCCCGAAAGGGGGGGTGGGGCGAGCATCGCGCCACTTCGCTGACGGTGGGGTGTAGGGTGACAGGAGGCCGTCCTGTCACCCAACCGTCGGCGCGCAGACAATCAGCTCGCCCCCCGCTCGCTCCCCACTGTGCCATCTGCTAGTCAGAGGGACACGTGGAGAGCCTCGGAGCAGCCCTCTAGAGGGCCACTCCCACCCCGGCCGGATTGGCCGCAGGCAGCAGCGTCTCCCGTGGCGAGTGGGAGGCGCTGCTCGCCTCCGTTGCCCAGGTGCACCACGTGGAGGTTCCGGCCCGCACCCAGTAGATTTATACACCTAGTTGTAAGATTTATATGTAAGACTAGCTTTAAGATTTTATTTGTATACACTGTCGCATTAGGTGTTTACCTGTAAGGATAGTGGTTTAAATAAATAAATAAATAAATAAATAAATAAAAAAAAAAAAAAATAAGTCGAACTTAAAATCTGCCGTGTGTTTGATTGTAGGGTGGAGATACGAACAAAAACGTGGATGCCGCGATAATCTTAATCTTATACTATATAATTCAAAGTCCTGACTGACTGACATAGAGACAACGCACAGCCCAAACCGCTGGTCGTAGAGACTTGAAATTTGCAGAATATGTGTGTTTTAATGCGTAGAGGTGTACTAAGAAAGGATTTTTTAAAATTCGAACCCTAAAGCCCTAAAAAGGGCTAAAAACGTGCTTTTGCCAGAACTCAAGAACGGCTGAACAGATTTTCATGATCTATGATTTTTTGGATTTGTCTCCGCCTCGAATAGCATATAACATAATTAAAAATATATGATTCATTCAGGAAATTTAGTAATAAAAATAAAATTAAATGTTGCAAACGTTTTTATCGCCATCTATAATAGTTGTCATAGCAACAGGAACTAATATTGACTTTGTCTAAATTTTCATAGAGTAATATCCTTTACTTCTTTTTCCTCAATAGTAAATAGAATGTATTAATTTTTAGGGTTCTGTGCCTGATTAGGAAAAAAACCCTTATCGCTTCATTATCCGTCTGTCTGTCTGTCAAGACCTCTTTCTTAAGAACACGTAGAGGCATCAAGTTGAATTAGATAAAAGGAATGTTGTGGATAATGCTTGGCATTACACGAAGCATAATATCCAAACTGTGGTCTCACTATCGACTAATAGGTGGCTTGACATACCATCTCCTGGCCTGCACTCATGGAGGACGGAGGTGGTTAAGTAACCTTCGGCGACGTTAGTGAGTCACCTGCACCGCAATTGGAAAGTTTTAGGAAGCCGTACCTTATTTTTCGTGCGGAAATCCCCACGAATCTCTCCCCTCCTGTGGCCAGTAGGGACGTAATATCGGACTTGACCGACTAAAGTCGAACTCCATCTTGAGTCTACAGACGCCGAAGTTTAAGGTTACCCTTGACCCTGAGCTATCCAAGGCTTACTGATGGGCATAGCTGTTTTGGTGAGTTCCTGCATTGCGTAGGCAGGGTGCTGACGTTTGAATGCCACCATTGCCGGGGCTGATCCGTGGGCACACCACCTCTTCATACACTGGTAGAGTCTCCAGAGTGGATAGAGTGGCGCCATGTCCTAGAAGCAGACGTCGGTGGGGTAAGCCTCATGGTGAGGTCCCTGGTGCCGACCATGATCACCATAGAGAGTATATGGAACGCCACCGTTTTTTTTGCGAGGCAGTAATGCGCGCAGAAGTGGTGGTCGGTGTAGCACTACCGGTGCATGTGATGGTGGCCCCAGTCCTGAGACTTTGCCTTTCGCTTATCATCAGGCGAGGTGGAGTCATTTTGACGTGTCCTATATAAAAAAAAAAAAAAAAAAAAAAAGTGGTGGAAAAGCTACGGGAGAGATCTAGCACTCCCCCGTGCCGATTAAGGCGCACCGGGTGGCGTAGTTCGCAGAAACATGAACCTTCCTCCATGAGTATGGGCCTAGGGCGAAGGTCGAGGCTAACCGTCACCCTAGCAGAAGCAGACCCAGGGTGGCAGGGTGTTATATTTCCACGCGCGCTTTTTCTATAGAGATGCGGATTTAGATTCCTAATAACACGTCGAGGTCGCCAGTGTTGGTGGCCGGAACCGGTTGGGGTTTCTGGGATATCCTTTTTAGGACACACTAGATTTCTCGATCACACAGGCATTGGTAGGACTCTGACATACCAACCTCTCCGTTGGCTCCGTTGAGGTGAAGCCCGACGGGGTTTTTGCGCACGAAAAAAAGGGGTATTTCCCTTTGGGCTAGAATCCCGATATTTTGCAGAAAGTAAAATCTTATAGCATAAGTACAGGGAAAAGACAAAGTTAAGTTCGCCCCTTTTTTTTGTCATGCGGAAATCCCCCTTAACCCAATTTTGTACGGAACCCTGCGTGCACGAGCCCAATTTGCACTTGACCGGTATTTATTAGTATATCCTCTTTCTTTACTTTCATGAACTTCTTGAATGTTAAATCAGGTTGTCAAATGTCAATGTCTGTAGCAAGATTTAAATAATAAAAAATTCTGATTTTCGGAAATAAATAATGTCCACTAATTTGAAATAGTGCATCGAATGTGAAAGTGCAATGCAACTATGATGAAAGGGTTTTTCAAAGGGCCTCTTCCGAGTCACACATACTTTGGCCAGAGCAGCTATCTAATCCCCATAAAATCTAGAAGACAATGAAAAAGGATAATGATGGTAAATAAACGGGCTTTGGCCGCGATGGATGGCACTGTACTTTGAAGGGTTTGATGGAACTTGAGATGAAATGAATACGTTTAGCTGCAACCACTGATTGCGAAGGAATAGACATTGAAAGTTAGTACGGGTAGTCCCTCAGCTTAAAAAAGACTTGGTGGCGATAGTCAACATTCACGCGGGCGAAGCCGCGCGCGGGTACGCTAGTATTATATAAATCTCGTGTCACAATCACAATGTTTGTCCTCAATGGACTCCTAAACCACTTAACCGATTATAATAAAATTCGCACACCATGTGCAGTTCGATCCAACTTGAGAGATAGGATAGTTTTTGAAACGGATTTCGACATCCACGCGGGCGGAGCCGCGGGCAACATCTAGTATCTATTTATATAAACAAAGGCACTTAAAAGACGTACCTACGGCCGTGGCGCGGTGACGGCGACAGGCACACCAGGTGGCCAGGACGTACACGATAGCGAAAGTGAACACCGCGATTGCTACCAGTAAGGCGAAGTACAGAAAGGTAGACTGCTATTTAAAAAAAGAAAAAACAAAATCATTGTCATTTAAGTACAGCGATGCTAGTTAATGGATAAGGACGCGGCCTCTTCTCAGAGGTATCGAGTTGGAATTGGCCGGACAGTATTACCAGCTAATTTTTCCGATCAGAAAATCATTGGGAATAGTTAAGTAGTATGCAAGTGCTTTAAAATTTCATTCAGACAAAAATAATTTATTCTGTTAAGTATAGACCATTATAATATATGCGGTACTATCAAAAATATTTAAAACTAGCTGTCTCGGCGAACTTCGTACCGCCATATTTTCCACCCGCGTGCAATTCCGTTCCCATTCCTGTTCCCGTTCCCATTCCCATTACTATTCCCATTCCTATTCCTATTCTCATTCCCATTCCCATTCCTACTACTACCTACTACTACTAAATACTAATCCCGTAACGTAAACATAAACTTCTCTCACATAATAGAAAAAGTTTGTATGAGAAAAAGAAAAGTTACTTTCTGAAATTTTCTGTACAACTGTTTTATTATTTTTTTTCGTAAGAACCTTCTCCCGATAATAACAAACACAACAAAAAAAGAATTAGTGAAATCGGTAGAGCCGTTGGTGAGTTATGCGCTTACCAACACATTTTGCGATTCATTTTTATATTATAGAAGACTAGAAGCAAATGGACCACCGGTTCGAAACGCGGCCCAGACCTGAGAAGACTCCGGCAAGAAACTCAGCGGGCTGTTTTTTTGGTCTATTTACAATTATTTCCTTAGTCTAGATACAGTTATTTAAAATAACTTTTATTAAATAATTGGTTTTTCTTTCTGAATTCGGAATCTTGTAGGTACATACCTTGTCCATGACGGACGGTCTTCGTACGTATATCAACTCAACCGGTCCGGGCCGCTGCCCGTCTACACTGAAGCGGCGGTTTTTCCTTATTCGTAATTTTATCCTGATCCTATTGCTTACCTAAATACAGCTTACGGCAAATAATTTTTGATATTTCAACAGTGATGTGACGTAATATCATTTGGGGGCGCAGTCTCGACAATTATCGCTACGACTCTGCTACCGAAATCGCAAGCTAAGATAGCGACAAAGATCGATTGTAATAAAGATTCTTGCGTCAAACGGTAGTCTGTATATTTGGGATGGTCAGCATGTTGTGATATTTGTTCAGATACCGACATAAATCAATAGTATGGAAAGTAGAAGCTACCAAATATCGTCATGGTTACGTCGCTACGAGTTAGCAACTGAATTCGGTAGCTAAGGATTTGCGATAAATGTCGAGACTGAAGCCTTACCATGACTTCTGTATAACCGATGATGTTAACGGTGCCTTCATGCAACGCCATAATTTGTAAGAATATAATTATGTTAATTTTAGTACCGCAAGGTAAACTAGATGGCGTTGTAATAAATATATTTACATAGCGCTATGGTTTCGTTACCTGGCTGGCCAGTGTATTATTTAAAATGTTATAAAGCATTTTTTGTGAAACAATAATACCTATATAGTTACACCGCGGAATACATTTTTTACTACCAAGTAAATTTGTATTATTCCTCCTTCTATCACCCTCGCTCCCTCGTTGGTCGTTAATGCGATGCAGTTCAACTAGTGAGACAGATGGCGCTCGCTATACAAGGTGTGTATAGCTCCATTTCTCGCCGTGATTTGAACTCTATCGCATTTTAATTGCTAAGGCCCCTGTTATAATAAGTGTTAGACTGTTTTGAAATGAAATGTCTACCTGGATGAAGTATGGGATGATGGTTCGTATGAACGTCCATGGTGACCCTTCCATGCCTTTCTGCACCGATTGTGACGAAATTTGGTACAGAGATAGACTCGAGGAAAGACATAGGCTGTTTTATCTTGACAACCGATATCCACGCGGGTGGAGCTGCGAGCAACAACTAGTAGTATTTATCTATGTTATTATACAATTTTAAATAAACTGTGTCTGTACATAGCAGATATTTAAAAAAAATACATGGGATTTTTTTTAATTTTGTCCGTCTGTTTATTCACAATGGACGCAAAACTACTGAACATAATTTGGATGTGAAACGAGTTTTTCTAAAGGCAAGTTTTTGTTCAGACTTAAAATCGTGGATAAAAAAACGCGGCTGGAGCCGCGGCATCAGCTAGTATATAAATAAACAAAGGATATTAAAAGACGTACCTACGGCCGTGGCGCTGGTACTGCAATGGCAAAATTGGTACCACAAGTAGGACAGAAGGTAGATGACAGCATAAGTGAGCACCGCGCTTCCTATCATTAAGCCGGAGAACTGCAGTAAGTCAGATTCTCTCAGAGTCTATTTAGAAAAAAAAACAAAATTTAATGTCATCGATTCTGAGTTATTTTTTTTGTGTATTCTTATCAAGGCCCGTAGACAAGTGCCAAAAGTCTATATCGCTAAGGAATAGAATAGATTAGGTCAACCAACCACACTCCAGCACGTGATTCCGTCGCGGCGCGCGCATCGTACGCCGGTGAAGAGCTTGGATGTGATTGGTCGACCTAATCTATTCGTTTCCTTAGTGATTTACGCTGTTACACTTGTCTACGGGGGCTGTTTATTTGTTTCTTAAACAAAACTAGCTGCTGTTTAAAAACACTTTTTTAAAAACAAGCTTTTATTATTTACAATATTGCATTGTCATAGGACTTACATAAGTATGCCAAATTTCAGCTCAATCGGATAGCCAGAAATTTTTTTTATACTACGTAGGTGGCACACAAGCACACGACCCACCTGATGGGAAGCGGTCATCGTGGCCTATGAACGTGTGCAACACTGAAGGGTGTCACACACGCGCTGCCTACCCTAAAGGGAAAGGGGGAGAGCTGGAAAGGGGTGGGGAGGCTAGGCAGGGGAGGAGGAGGAGGGGTACAGTGAACTCTGGCTACCCTACTTACCAGCGGGAACACAGCACGATGGTTATTATGGCCGCCGTCTAACCAGAAGTGGTCAGATGGCTTGCAAGATTTGATTACAGACAACGGGACAGGTGAAACTAAATAAAAGCTTGTAACAATTGGTATTTCTTTCTGAATTCGGAATCTCGTACATACCATGTTGTCGCCCATGACTGAGGGTGTGCTAATCTTTAAGTAATTATAGTAACTCAACTGATCCCGGCCACCGCACCACTGCCCGTCTACACGGAACGCGTACTAAATACCATTGCTCTATCAGCCTGGCAAAACCGGCGGTTTTTCCTTATTTGATTTCTTTTCCTGATCCTATTGTTTACCTAAATACGACTTACACCAATTAATAATGTTTGATATTTTAACCCCGGTAGCCTAGTGGTCTGGGTAATGGACTGCTGAGACGAGGTTTCGGGTTCGAACCCAGGTTCACCAAGGCACACACCAGTGACTTTTCGATGCTTTTCGAAGTTATTTGTGTATTTATCGCAGGTTTATAAGTGCCCGGTTAATGACAATAGTCTCGCCACCTATTACATTGGGACCTAAACATAAACTGGCGAAATGTGGGTGCTAGCACCTCTGCCTACCCCTTCAGGGATATAGGCGTGAGTTCATGTATATATGTATGATATTTTAACAGTGAGTGATGTGAAAATTCAATTGAAAGAAATCCCCCTCCGAACTAACATTACTTTTTTTATATTAAGTCCGCTGGATTGACTGCACCCGCCTGATGGTAGGTTGAAGCAGTCCTAAAAGTAGTACTTAATCACCATTCCCAAGGGATGGCCCTAGAATTAGTGATCTCTACCCAGACGGCCTTAGCAGAAGCTTTTTCAGGCCCCGCTTAAAGAACCCGGGACTAAAAGAGGAAGGGAGCACGTAACACTATCAAACTTTGTATTACTATTTATAAGCACCTGAGGCCTAAGTCAGGATGCGAGGAAATGCTCTATGGGCCACCTTACACCCTGGCGTCAGAAGATCCTAGACGGCGTGCGGTTTTGGTCGGTAAGAGTCCAACATAACCTGTTATTTATACTCTTTAAGATTTCATGAAAATGTTATAACCTTACTGTTTTTTTTATACTTCTTTGCCTTTATTAAGTATGATAAAAATACAATTAAAATTAAATAATATTCACAACAGTAAAAACTAAAAACTAAACAAAATAAATATTTACATGGCGTCAAAAAATTCCTCCGCATCATCGCTGACTGGTAATGTGCCATTCAACGTGGCAGCATTGCCACGCTGAATGGCAATGCTGATTCTCTGTGCAAGACCCCATGAAAATTAATTTAAAGATCAAAAAATCCGACTGCCTAAAAACTAAAAAGAAAAAAACAAGCATATAGATTTGATGTCCGGTGGTCTAGGAACATAACAACTGAACAGTCAGGATCCATTATTTGACAGCCAATCTAATTTCAATAAACTTCTAGGCGATATTAGCCTTATCAGTTGACTTGAGTGCCTACTTATCTACTAGTTACTAAGGTATTCTGCCGGTCCTAAGTCCATACAAGTAGGTAGTGTGCGCGTCAGCTGATCAAAGTTATCGCCCCCCGTGAATTACGTGAACGAAGTCTTCATTTTTTTTTATAGGACACGTCAAAATGACTTTACCTCGCCTGATGGTAAGCTAAAGGCAGAATCTCAGGACTGGGGTCACCACCACATACACCGGTAGTGCTACAGTGGCGGCCCTCAGCTTGACGGCCTCATCAAATGCTTTTTCACGCCCCACTTAAAGGCCCCGGGACTATAGGAGGAAGGAAACACATGCGCTGGTAAAAAATTCCAAGTCTTTAAGGTGCAATGCACTGGTGAATTTGTGATGGCTACAAGTACCTCAAGCCTCCCTGTGAAGGATGCTCAAATGCAAATAGATGACTAATAGGAATGAAAAGACTTACCTGAGACCGCACGGAGACTGTTGCAACAACAGCACCAGTAGTCGAAATAAAATATGACAGCGAACGCGAACACGGTGGCTATCATTAGTATGATGTACAGCACTAAGGATTCTGCCTAATTAAAAAAAAAAACAAATTAAAATCGTTTCAGCATCCAACCTGTTAGCTCAGGCAGGCTTTCACCAGTGAAAAGCGGTTTAACTATGTTTAGTTAAACCGTTTGAAACATTGATTTATACATTTATTTAAATTAGCTTATTTATATACAGTAATTACAGTCATTAATGTTAACGCAGTTTAAATTGATCATAGTTCTTATCATTAGTGAAATCCAGCCAACGATGTTGCAATAAAACTAATATTAGTTTTTCAAAGTCAAAGTCAAAGTCAAAAATCATTTATTCTGTATAGACCATTTTAAGCAGCACTTACAAAATGTCAAAATCAAAATTATTTAAAACTAGAAGCAAAAGGACCACCGGTTCGAAACGCAGCCCAGACCTGAGAAGACTCCGGCAAGAAACTCAACTTTTATTGGTCTATTTACAATTATTGCCTTAGTCTAGATACAGTATTAGTTTGAGTAACATATCAGTAGGTATGTACATATAGTACATTGGTGGTATTAAAAAAATACTTGGGTTATTTAAAAAAATGATCGATCCTGAACAAAAAAATATTTAATTTGGAATTCTTGTCTGTTTATCTGTGTTAAACTATAGAATCTGAATCGAACCCGCGACTACTGACGTAGGAGTGGAATGCATAAGTAGCATTAGTATTTTCTTTCTAAATTCGGAATCTCGTACATACCTCGCCCATGGCCATGACGGAGAAGTTGCTGATCTGAAGTATATTAACTCAACTGGTCAGGATCACCACTCCACTGCCCTTATAGGCTAAACGTATACTAAAAACCATTGGCTTATCAATCCATAATGTCAATTTTTCCGTGTTTGTATTTCTTTCCTAATCCCTATGAAATAGGTAGGTATAATACGTATTACGGTTTAGGAAAAATATTTTAAAATAGACTCGATATTACAATAGTACACAGTTATAATACTCAGAGGTATCGAGTTCGAATCGATGTGATGGTACCAATCTGAATTTCACTTTTTGGAATTTATATGTGCTAATCACATGATTTACCATCTGCTGACGGTGAAGGAAAAACATTTCTTCTAGGACATGTGGGTTTCACATGTCCCAGGAGAAATTCTAAGGAAATGTCCGATCGACCAACCCGCATTAGGCCAGCATGTGTGGAATAAGTTATAAACCCTCTCAACTCTCTCGCTAGAGGAGAGGAGACCCGGGCCCAGCAGTGGGACATAAATGGGTTGCTAACAACTACAATAATAGTGAACATAAGGTAGGTATACGTGTGGTCTCGATTTTTTTTATATACCTACTACTTAGGTGGCAGACAAGCACACGGCGCACCTGATGGAAAGTGGTCCACCGTGGCCTATGGACTTGTGCAACATCAGGGGCGTCACACTCGCGCAGCCGACCCCGGAGGGGGGAGGGTTGGGAGGTTCGAGGGTCTAGATGAGGATTGAGGGATGGGGGGAGATTGTGAGCTCTGACTACTCAACTTACCGACGGGAACACAACACTATGGTTATTATGGCCGCGGTGTTCTGTAGGGCGGAGGTACTACCCCAGACGGACAGCTCAATTCGGACGGGAGATACCGTCGTGTCCTACCCTAGCACAAAATTCCCACTATGTTCTCCCACAAAAGTCCAACCAGTCTAATTTGGAACTTCGATATCGCCATTGGTCATAATGACCATTGGTTGTGGAGGTCAGATGGCAGTCGCTCCACGGAAAATATCGAAGTTCAGCCGCATCACAGTTAGACTGGAAAGCCAAACCCAACTGCGTTGGGAAAAGGTTCAGAGAATGATGTTCTCCAAAAGATTCCTTCTACGTTTGAATGTTTTGGTGTCAATCACCCCATTCCAATAAGTTTATCGGTCGATTGACACCATTGATGTGACCATAAACTTTTTCTGCTCAACCCTTTGGGTTAGTGAGTGAATCAGATATTAGATTTTTTTTTAATACCACGTAGGTGGCAGACAAGCACACGGCCCAACTTATGGGAAACGGTCACCGTGGCCTATGGGCGAGTGCAACACCAAAGGTGTCACACACGCGCTGCCTACCCTGAAGGGAAGGGGGGAGGGCTAGGATAGGGTAGGGAGTCTAGGAAGGGGTGGGGGGAAGAAGGGGTACAGTAAGCTCTACAGCAGCAGTACAGAATAGCTGACTAAAATGTTAACTGTTGCCTGGGCCTCCACCCGTGTGGATGTCGATTATGGGGTGCAAATCCATCTGAACTACCACTATTTTCATCCTCACACTTACGAGACATAACATGGTATCCAGGCTTGCAGGTGAAGTTGGCTTAGTGGTCAAGGAACTTAGCGACCCATACCCCCTCCCACATACAACCATGAGCCATGAAGACGAACTACCCCTTAGTGAACGAGGCGATAACCCGTGTGGGCGCAGTACGCACGCGCGATCTCGCCGTCTAGGCGACAGCTAGGCGCGATGTCCAGCCCCAGTAGGGCTGTCTCTTACAAAGCGAATTATAATGATAAATATTTTCGAATTATTATTAATCCATAAGCTGTAGTGCGACTTGGTCCATCGTGAACTTACATCCGTCAAAATTTAACTAATGCAAACAAATAGAAAAACGGTAAAAAATAAATTAGTTTTATGCTAAAGTGCCATGAAATGGTAAACTTTTTGTCTCTGAAATAGATTCCCATGTGAAACGGGAACAGAATATATCACACAGGCATAGTCGTGGGCAACAGCTTATTCCACTTAGTACCTATAGATGTTAACTCCAATGGCCGGTATGGAGGTCTCTTAATCGCCTATACGCACTCAGGTGGGCGGTCCAGGCAAAACATATACAGGTGGCGAATGCGAGATCCGGGCTTAACCACGTATGACTGTGGAGCCCTGTGCAGCCCATGACACACCTAACTTTTCTGCCTCTTATGCCCTACCCCCTGCAGTCAAGACGATCTTAACAAGGCCACTTATAACGCGGTCAAGATGGCAAATTCAAAAGAGGTTATTCCGCGATTCACATCATGGTCCGAAAATTTCTTGGTGTGAAAGAGGAACGACCCAAAATTTAATGCCCGAATAATTTAGCAAGGTGAATCATTGACACGGAAGGGGAAGTGGACAGCTCAATACGATGAGTACGTAGAGAATGGCTCTGATTATGCCTAATCAAAATAATTCCTTCCATAATACTTTATTATATTTTTATTTGTTTTTATGGGTTTAAGAAATCGCGGTACCCAACCGGTAAACCCAAACTGCGGTAGTCTAGTGGTTTGATTAATGGACTGCTGAGACGAGGTCTCGGGCTCGATCCCAGGTTCACCATGGCACACACCAATGACTTTTCGAAGTTATGTATGTATTTAACGCAGGTTTATTAGTGCCTCGGAGAGCACGTTAAGCCGTCGGTCCCGGTTGCCATACAAACATCTATGGCAGTCGTTACGGGTAGTTGGAGCCCACAAAAGTCCAACCAGTCTAATTCGTAACTTAGATATCGCCATTGGTCATAATGACCATTGGTTGTGGATCTGACCAGATGGCAGTCGCTCCACGGAAAATATCGAAGTTCAGCCGCATCACAGTTAGACTGGAAAGCCGACCCCAACTGAGTTGGGAAAAAGGTTCAGAAAATGATGATGAGGTTCAAGAAATCGGTGTCATCCTTGGAGTGTCGTCTCGCCCCAAGGCGCCGGAGTGTCGCCCACACTTGTTGCGTCGTCGCGCATCCCTCACAACTCACTCTGAAATTCCAGCTACACCACTGAACACACTAATCCTCCCACAGCCTTATAATCAGCTAGGGCTAGTGAGACACAGTGTCGCTGTGTTTTGCAGATGGGGAGCAGTTTGTATACGACAATTCAGTTATAAGATAAACTGCCATGATCTCGTCACGCGGCTTCAAAATTATGATTTTTATATTCTTTTGCATCGATTTTCGTGTTGGTGTGAGCAGGAGACGTTGCTAAGAGATGGTTATCAGTGGATATTTGAGATACTGTAGGATGTAAAGGGCGATTTGAAACTATAATTACATCAGGTAAGTCATGTGTTATTTATTCGTTCTTACCTTTCAATTGTGAAACTAAGAATCATTCAGCTCTGATGGTGTCAGTGCTCACTGTTGCAATACTCTCTCTAGTGTTTCTCATGCATGTATCGTGGATGTACAGTTGGACCCCAGCAGCATGCCCGTGCTAGGCAGCGGCGGGGTGGGCGGAGGAGTGCCACGTCACCGTCCGAGCCACATCGCGTACTACGTGGCCCTCGTCGGTATCCTCACCCTCCTCGGCATGCTGCTTCTGTATTTCTTCTACTTTTTCATTAAGAAAGTCAAAAGTAAGAGCCTAATTTTGAAAAAAATTCTTGTTAATGAGCTTTTGGTTGCCGATACTTACACTAATTTGAATGTGGCGAATGCTTGATTAGAAATTGATTTTGACAAAAATTAAAGTCTGTGTACCGAAACAGTATGAAAATCATATAAATCATTGACAATACTGCATTTTCTCCACAATTGTAAAAAATTAATCTATATCGTAAAGTGTGGATAAAAAAAGCATGAATTACTATTTTGTTATCTATGCTTATGTTTGAATTTTCTGGTAATTTACTAATAATATAGAAATTAATACCTATCATCAGAATAGATTTTAGAGTTTGAACTTGAACTAGCTTAACTTAAACGTGATCGTAAACAATACTTAATTTAATTTTACCTTTTAATCATTCTTATTGTGGTGTTTGTCCCCTTTTCTTTTCTTTCTTTCAGTATTTAACGTTAAGTATTTCACTTAGAAAAATACCTACAATAATTTAAAGCAGTATTGAGACAGAACACGTCATTTAATTTATAATTTTGAATTGTTTTCTAATCCTCGACTTACTGCCTACATAAACTTATGTATACACTTTTTATTTCAGAGCTCAGTTCCGTGGATACGCCAACGCTGATAAATGCGTCATGCGGTCCACTGCCGGTCGCAGCACCCGCCTACCCGGTACAACCAGGTATTGTCAACGAAATAAAAATAACCATACTTTTTTTATACCACTTAGGTGGCAGACAAGCACACGGCCCTTACTGATGGAAAGCGGTTACCGTGGCCTATGGACGCGTGCAACACCAGGGGCGTCACACTCGCGTTGCCAACCCTGCAAAAACCTTCTAATGCCCTTCTTGAAGAACCCCATATTGTAGCCGCCAGGGAAAACCACTGCAGGGAGATCGTTCCACAGCCTAAGCGTGCGCGGAATGAAATTTCTTTCATACCTTACAGTACGCACTGCAGGCGGATGCAACGTGTGGGGATGAATTCCCTGCCTTAGATACTTAGACAAAAGCTGAACAAAGAAACAGATGAGACGAGACTGGCCGGCCTAGACAAGTTTGACTATGCATGCGACTGCTACGCAGGGGGCGCGGGTTCGATTCCCGCTCAGTGCAAATATTTGTATGAATGAATATGTCTATTTGCATTGGTCTGGGTGTTTCTATGTATAATAAGTATGTATTTACAAAAAAAAAAGTATATAAGTATGTTTATCAGCATTCTAGAACCTATAACACAAGCTAGTTAAACTATGCTTACTTTGGGTCTAGAGGGCGCTGTGTAGAATGTCGTAGAATATTTATTTATTTATTTATTTATTTATTTATTTATTTATTTATTTATTGGCCTCCAAGGGAAAGCAAAAAGAAAGTACATTAAGATGCAATGAAGGTCCTACAATGGATATAAATATATTAATCCTGAGACTGTTTGATAAGTGATATTATTATAACTACGATAGAAGCACTGATGATCGAGTTAGTCATAATCAAAATCAAACGTATGCATACATTTAATAAATATTACAAATATCAATTTCTAAATTCATATTTACATTTTCAATATTATAATGGGGGAAAATTTATTAGAATAGTTGCAAATATTTTACACATTTTTTTGATTTAAAAAAAAATGTTCTACAAGTCTATATCACTGACTAGAACCAAAGTTTAACTAGCTTGTGTAATGGGTTCTGGAATGCGTTTAAACATACTTATAATTTAACTATTCTATCCTTTTTGTGTCGCCATCGCTTAAGTAATAATTTATTGACAAGTAATAACTCTTTTAATAGCACCTAGTGGTATGGTAACGACGAATATTTTAGAAAAAAGACTGTGATAAAAAAATATTAAAATTTTCAAGTTACGAGTGAATATCTAGGCTATGATCTTTCTAGGCATGCTTAATAAATCGTAGACCACATCGTCACTTACCATCAGGTAAGATAGGGTCAAACGTAAGCCTATCCTGAATAAAAAAAAAATTAAAAAAAACTTACATTCTGTATGTCACATTTCAGTGGTACGCGAAGGCGCGAGTGAGATGGTGAAGCTTTGCGCTCAAGTGCCTCAAGGCAAGGGCGGCACGGTCTACCCCACATCTACATCTCCTGCTGCCATCCGCACGGATACAGGAGATCGACCACAACCCGACCCTGTTATACCAGACAATGACAGTCCCACGACTCCGAGTGCACCAACAATTCCTGAAGCAACTGCTACACGTCCTGAACCACTGTTGCTAAAACAAGCACCTCCAGTATCTGCGGTGGAAACCACAGAATCGGTTGCAGCACATTAGTGTTTCTGGTGTCAAACAGGGTCGGACTGGGCCGGAAGGGCCCGGGTGGCAGACCGGGGCCTCAAGTTAGGCAAGAACCAGGGGGGCTAAAAAGGCCACATTTGATGTTTCATATTATGTTCATCATATCCGTTAGTTGCGGTCAGTTGACATATTTTATTATGTAAATTATGTCACCTGACAGATAAGATGATCATATTAGGAAACATTCAATGTGGCCTTTTTAGCCTATCAGGTCCGTAGAGGGCCCGGGCAGGTTGGGGCCCGACCAGCTAATTCCTCCCTGGCTATATATCCAGTCCGACGCTGGTATCAAACTAAACTGAATCAAATAAAAGTGTCGTAGTGTCGATTTCAGTTTTATTATAATTTATTCAACTTGAAATTTTCAATCTTGTACTTTTTATATGGCTAGAAATTTATCCTTACTAACCAAACTATCTTCTTAAATTTGTATTGTTAAGCGTTTTCTATACATGAATTTAAATTTTTATACGTTCTACAAAATGTATTCAGGGCATGGAAATTGCTAATATCTTATATCTAAGTACAATATCTATAGATACTGCTACCTCGTTAACTATAATAGTAAGTTTTATATTTTCAGTTTCTTCTCTTTCATCTCATTATCTCTGTGTCACAAAACTGTGCTTTTATCCGCACCACATACGTAAAGGTACTATTAATCTGATACTATGGTTGTGTCTGTTTGTTCATTTGTGTTTTGCTCCAAATTTGAAATTTAACCGTCCATTTTGTTTTGTATGAGACTAAATATAAACTGTTTTGTTATTTATTTGTTACTGTTACATTTAGGTAGAATATAATAAATTTCATTAATTATATTAACTTCGGCGTTGAATATGAACATTTATATCATAAACTAAATTTTTAAGTTCCATAACATTTTTATGTATAGTAATCAAATGTTAGTCATTTTTAATATTTAACCAATACTTATATCAAACTACGGCTTTTGTCAGAAGTTTTAATTAGTTTTAAGTGGTTTTAAGGCTACTTGTGTGTCTCTCATTGATAGAATAAGTATACTATCTATCGAATAGAATAACTACGTAATTGCAGAAGAACTTGATGATGAGGATAGCAACCCATTTATGTCCCACTGCTGGGCACGGGTCTCCTCTCCTTTAACGAGAGAGTTGAAAGGATTATAATATATAGAAGAACTTAATAAACTTTATTTTGATAAACAGACCAAACGCGCATATATTTGTGCAGTTTATCAATTCCTAAAATCTCGGGTTCTTTGAGCGGGGTGTGAAGCATTTGTCGAGGTCCTCATGGTATGGACCACCATTCTAAAGATAACATCTGGAATGATTACCACTACTTTTTAGACTTCAGCTCAGCTTACCATCAGGCGGAGAGTAGTTTAATGGACTGTGTTATGGTTCTGTGAGACGGATGTAATGAATGAATTAAATAAACAGAATAATCAAATCCGTTTTATAAATTTGGTAGTTAATTAATATAATTAATATTTTCTAAAAGAATTATATCTTAGCCAAATATTACGTGCCAATTACTTGTAACATTACATAAGCCTACTTTAGATCATAAACAACGAAAATATTTATCTTAATTAAGAGTAACAATTTTATAAAACTTTTGATAATGCTTGGTGTCTGTATCCATTTGTACTTGTTAATTATAAAATAAAATATAAATACCTGACACCGTTTATTTTTTATATTCATTCCTGTGTACTTTTAAATGGATAACAAAGCAGTTCAGTGCCTATTTTCTTTGCTGCACCATAAAGACTTGGAAACTCTTTAACAGCGCATGTGTTTCCTTCCTCCTACAGTCCCGGGTCCTTTAAGCGGGGAATAAAAAAGCATTTGATGAGGCCGTCAAGCTGAGGACCACCACTACAGTCACCACTCCATACATCGATAGTGTTACACTATCGATGTATGTAGTGGTGACTCCCAATCCTGAGACTTTGCCTTTGGCTTTCCATCAGGCGAGGTCATGTTAACGTGTCCGATATTTAAAAGATCTGTATTATATTAACGCCTACATTTTGCTCATCCCTATTGTACCTACTTACAGCCTATCCGACTCTACCAAGGTATTCGGAGACCAAGTCAACCTTACCTTAGGCCACGGTGACCGCTTCCCATCAGGTGGGCCGTGTGCTTGTCTGCCACCTAAATGGTATAAAGAAAAATCTGCTGATTGAGGTCCAGATGCAAGCTTTCCTTTGAGATTGGGAGATAGACGGATAATCTCAATCTAATATCAAATCTCAGTATCGGCATAAAACTAAACTTACTTGCTTTACGCAACCCATTCCAAGGATATAAAGTAGCTGTTGTGTTATTTCAGACAATACAAAAATTATAATCTATTCCTGCACCAAATTTCAGCCAGATCCGTTCAGCCGTTTTAATACAAACATCTAAATATCTTCAAAAACTTTCACATTTATAATACGAGTATAAATATGTAGGAAGTAGGATAAATTTAACATGTAATTTAGTGCTCTAAAATTATTTGTTGAATTAAAATTAATATTAATTAATTGTATCAAGTGTTTGAATACTAATAGATTTTTTGAATACTAATAGATAGATTATTAAATAAATCGTAAAATTATGTGATTATTACCAGGAAGCCTGTAATTTTGAAGGTCATTTGTTTGAATATGTAGTTTTTCATTCATTTCAAGCAAGAATTAGCATTGCCTACTACAATTTGATAACCACATACAATGCTCATATTTGCACTGAGCGGGCATCGAACCTGCAACTTCTGCCGCAGGAGTCGATCTGCTCACAGGTCTACTGCCACACCACACAGGTACCTAATAATGAATTTAAATGAAACAAGCACATATAGTAACATAAACTTTATTAACATTAAACATGGACTAGAACAATCGGCAACACTGCTATGTAATATGTACACAATAAGAAAAGCAAACATTCCCATTTATTCTACCAGACTAACTGTTTACTCTCGTAGCCTTTCTGCCATCCCTTTTGCGTTGGTACATCAGCTCGACGAAAATTGTCCATGCCTCGGAGAGCACGTTAAGCCAGCGTTGGTCACGGTTGTCATAAGAACACCTATGGCAATCGTAACGGACTGGTCCTACTACAGAATTTTGATATCGCTAATGGGTTGTGGAGAGCAGGGGCCTTACTCCGAAAAACGAAAACATTCGTATCCGTTGACGTTTTGACCATTTAGCTACCCCGAAAGTGTTTCGTTTCGGATTTCGAATCCGTCTTCGATCGTTTGACATTGAGGTTATTGATCGTTATCAGTACACCTCCTACTCCCAAAATACATTTGACGTTTTCGCTGTCGTTGTTTGACAAATTGTCCGTTTTCGTTCGATCCGAAACGTTCATGTTCGATTTTCAGAGTAAGGCCCCAGATGCCAGTCGCTTCACGCAAAATATCAAAGTACGTTGCTTCGTAGATAGGGTCAAAAGCCACTGAGTTGGGATAATTTTCGGAGGATAACCTTGCAAAACTGTGAAACGGTAAAATCTCAAACACTTTCGCTCTGTAAGTATCTAATAGGTATTCTAGGACATTCTACTCGGCGCTATTTACATCATGTATGGCGTAGTGGTAGAGCGCTATGCTGTACAAGTCCTCAATGGATGGAACCAAAGCCTCCAGCAAGAGCAGTCCAGACAGTCGATTTTAGTAGAATACATAGAAATCATTAGAGTAAGCCTTACACTTTGTCCATTGAATGAATTTATTTAACAGAACACTTAATTGACGGTAACTAGAATTTGAGACAGGGCCGTACTCAGGGGTGAGACGGGTGCATCCATGCACCCATGGGCCCTCTTCATTGACATCAACAAGGCTATATAATTCTTATAAATTACTCTCACTACATGTCACGTACATGTACAAAATATGATATTGTTAAATATGTATTTAAATTTTTTATTAAATTTATCCTCAGCGTTTTTTTTTAGTATAAATTTATGATTTTAGCTCAATCTATTTATTAACGCATAGAGGCGACTTTTCACGATTTAAGACTCCACCAGTAAGTTTTAACACGCTTAGCATAAAACCAAGAATAGTCACAAATATATGAATATTAACCTCGATTGCTTAGTAAATATTAGAAATGTTATAATTAATTAAAACTTACTGCATCTCTAACATTAATTGTAAATATACATCAACTTAAGGCAGAAAAGCTTTGTAGCATTGTACATTATATCGAGAAAATTTAAACCAAAAATATATTCTGTACTCAAATATTTTTGTACAATGCGAAGTCATTTGTCTATCTTCATCGCAATCGTTGATAGTAGACGCCATCGTCTTGAGTGACTTACGCTTATAGACTATTCCTAAATGGTAACACCCATAATTCAATTCTAATCGTAGCAGCTTTGGTTAAGTCTTGTCGATAAGACATAAAACATCAACAACAATCAATTGATATTTTAAGACACATTATATCTGTTACAAGATATTGGTAGTACCTAGTAGTATGGGTTCGACTTTAAAAAACATTTACAAGATCACATAACTATTTAGCCCATAAAAATGTAACTATCTATTAATTTTGAATAAATCTTTGCACTACTCAACTTTGCATACAAAACAGATTTCAATATAAATTAAACTATCCTAATATTGAGTGGCGCATTGTGGCCTTGGCGCATTATATGGCTGTCTCCTTGTGGTCGTGAGCAGCGTAGTGATGTATCTCGTCATATGCAGGAGGGCGCTCCTCACTATCTTCCATCTCCAAGTCCAGGTCACTTTCTGTAACACATTTTGAATTAGAAACATAGTAAATATTAGTATGATACACGATGTTAAACTATTGCTTCCTAAATTTAAATCTACACCATTACACAAAAGCATAGGAGCTAATGTTCTAACTTATTAAAAAAATATTCTAATCAAGGCTACGGACTAATCTAGAGAAAGAATGATAAAATGTAAGAACGAAGAACATAGATGCAATACGAATGAAAATAAGAGTGCTAAATATCAATGAAAAAGATTATAATTTCTTAACACATTTTTAACAGACTTATCAAATATTTAAAAAGTTGATACTACATTGAGTTTTATCTAAAGGTCATACAACTAAATTGCGTGAAAAAGTAACACTACAACGTGCTGAAAACGTAACGTGATAAATTATAAAAATGTTTAACTGTGATGCCACATCGATACCCGTCACTAAGCGTCACCTGAAAATGCTCCAGACTCAGGTCTATGCGTAGGTGCTAGAATATCTCCGTCACTCGCATGTCTCGCTCTCATTGCACCCAGTGATGCCACCCTTGCATCCAGCGGCGCTGGCCCTGTCCTCTCAGAACGGGACCGCAGCTCCGACATATCGCCAACCTCAGCCAAGTAACACGCGCCGCCATCGTACCCCACCGGCTCTGTTCCACCATACACATGCAGCCAAACACACACGTGCGACATATTGCACACTAAGCATTGGCTTTGATCTGTAAAAGCTTTTCGAACGGGCCACAAAAAGTGAGAAATAGAGAAGCGACAGAGTATTTTTGAGCAAAAATGAGCAAGGGAGAGAGAGAGAGTATAGAGTAAGAGAATGAACTAAAATGTATAATGACAAAAACATAAGTTATGTTATCGTGATTATTTCATAATCATATGGTCAATTGAAAACTAAAAGATATGCCATCAGCCTCCGACTTCAAAGATTTGTGGTTCAAACTGTAATTTCTGATCTTTTTATGAATTGATAGATGACAATATTTAAAGATGATCACTTTAGAACAAAAAGATTAAACGAATTTTACTTGAAAACATGTTTTTTTTTCTGATGGTACGCTGAAGGTAAAGTCTCAGGAAAGAGGGTCACCATTACATACAAGTACCATGTTAACTGCCAGGAGAAAGACTTAAGTATTTAAGATAATTGAAGTAATGTACAGACAGAAGTGACTATAATATTGTAAGTTCATGCTAATCTAGAACAACATGCCTTTCAGGTGCATGCATGTTTATAATGTCATCAGTCAAATGACACGAGCATTATCTAAATATATATATTGTTAGCCCTTGATTTCATTATTCTCATACACAGTAACTAAAACTTGGTACCAATAGGTACAGTCAACAGCAAATGTATATTTATGATGATTGCACAGCTTTCAAACTTGAAAATTCGAATGAAAATAGTTCATTATATTGTAATCAAATTTTAAAGGTCGTTCAATAGAGCCATTTAATTTTCAGTAAGAACCTGTCAAGTAACCTGTAGAAGTACAGTCAGCGACAAAAGTCTATGACCATTTTCAGATTCTGAACGGTAGTTTTGAGCAAGGTAACTTTTGCTCAAAACTACTTTTCAAAATCTGAAAATGATCATAGACTTTTGACGCTGACTGTACTGATACCGTAGTTTAATATTAGAAGTATACTTGTCTCAGTTTCAGATTAAAATTCAAGTTTTGGTTACCATGTATGATTTTTAAAGCAAAAACAGGAAAAATTACAGAACACTGGCCAGATTATTTTCATAGCAACTTCTAAACTTACCAACGGACGGTGGTGGGAAAATATGCCTGTTGATACTGAGCCTGGACTCGATAGTGTGGTGCTCCGCCCCCGAGCGGTCCAGAGTGTCTAGTTGCTCAATGACATCATCGAAATTAAAACCAAGATTATACGTCAGAGTTTCGTCTACTGGAGCCAAAGAACCTCTTGGACGTTCTTTAGACCTGACAGATTCATTGAAGGACTGCTTAGCATCCTTGGCTTTAAAAATAGCTTTTGGTTGAGAATTTTCAAGTGCTTTTTCATTATTTTTCAATATACTGTCTTCTTCATGATTATCTCCGATATAGAAATTGGATTCAGTGGCGTCAGTGTCTTTGATGTCAGTGGATTGTTTTTCCTTTCTGCCACGAGATGATTTGATATTAGTGTAATGCTTTTTACAAGTTTTGCCGCCAATGTGCTCTTCACTCTTAGCTTCTATCGAGGATGACTCCGGTTCAGCATATGGAGCTATATCAGGACTATCACTGGAATCAGACACGATTGCTTCGTTGCTGTTTTTTTCTGGATTTAGAGGAATGTAGAGATCTTTGGTTGATCGTTCCCAGTCTCTTCTGTGTATGACTTCATCGATGACGCTGGGAGCTGAGTGGTATCGCGTCTCCTGATCGTTATTATCATGGTTTGATTTGCGGCGGCTGGGAATTTCTTCATGACTGCGGTGGGCTGACAGGGGCTTTTTGTAACCTGGATGGCAAATATTCGAAATTAATCACTTGAATAAACAATCCAATCTATACTAATATTATAAAGAGGTAAAGTTTGTGTGTTTGTATATTTGTTAAATTGTAAGGGGTAATCTCGCAATCTACTGAACCGATGTTAAAAATTCTTTCACCAATAGAAAGCCACGTCATCCGTGAGTGTCATAGGCTATATATTTTATTGGAAAACTGGGATTTACACCCGGGTGAAGCCGGGTCCCGGGTCGCTTGTATGTTATATACAGAATATTATAGTAAAAACAATTGTAACTCCAACTCAATACTGAATTTATTAGAAGCTCAAACCTTTATTCACTGAGCATAAACTTACTGCTAAACTTGTTATTGTAAAGTTAGTGTTAGGTGAACAGCTCTGCTAACCAGAACAGAAGTTGAACTAATATTCTTGGCTCACTATCAAGGTTGTAGTCAACTAGGCCAAGGTGAATAGTTTCCTCTTCATTCATGGGGCCATTATTTTGATGAGTTTGCATTTAAATGTACGTATTATATGAGGTTATTATGAAATATTATAAAAAAAGTGTTTTGAATAACATGCACTACAGTGCCTGTTAAAAATCTTACAATAAAATTACGAGTCCCATATTTTATTCAACGATATGATGATAATTTATGAGGTAATTTCGTATTACCGTATGTCAAAATGTAATTACCTTTATTCTGACTTTGTGTTAGAAATCTCAATGAACGCCTTACAAGTTTTACAATTATGGTATCTTCAGCTAGATTGGTTAATTACCTGATGTACTAGGCAGATGTAGAGAGACAGCGCTGCTGCCAAGGCGTCTACCGAAAATATCACTTGAGCGCCGTCGAGAACCAGATTCTGAAATATAATACACAAATTACACACGTTTGGTGAACTAGTCCCTCGTTGGGCGCCAATAATGTGATATAATTTTCCATACTTAACATTTTGCAAGACTTTTCTTATAAACCCAATGCGTGGAACTGACACAATGTTTTAAATGTATGAATACCTGTTTTTCGTTTAGAAATCCTCATGAATTTTGAATGAAAACGATGTGAGTGCGAAATCCCTTGCTTGCTTGATGGGAGTGTTGATAATAGTATTGATAAAAAATATTAAATAACTCCTTACACAGATCTGCTGGTAGGTACATACCGTGCACATGCGCCAGGACGGGTCGCTGCGGGTGTTTGCCCGATGTGGTGTCTGAAATTAAATCGTTAGTGACACATCCATTTATTCGCTCTAAAACTCACAACAGTATATGTTGTAATCTCAGAAACTTTACAAGAAATAATGAAAAAAAATCATAGTTGTAAAATCTGTCCCGTGAAGATTACAAAATATTTTCTTTGAAACGTTAAAATGACTTCACCTCGCCTGATCGTAAGCTAAAGGTAAAATTTCAGGTGTAAATGTGTAAAGGTAAAAATTATACATTAATTTATTTATTGCAATGTAAAAATAGTTAAAAAAATGATTATTCACTTCTGTGGTTGACTGTACCTCTACCTAACTTGATGGTACAGATACAGGCACGTAACTTGGCGAGGTTTGGAGTAAGTTCGCGCATCGTGCACTTTGAGCCAATCAAATGATTCAAAGTACGAACGAACGGAACGTTGATTCGCTACAAGACGTCTCTCGGAGACATCTGATTGGTCCGTCAAGTGACGGACCAATCAGATGTCCGCGACGGCGCAACTGCGTCTCCCGCGACCCGCTCATACCTTAAAGGGGATCTTTGCGCATATGACGCGTCTGGCCAATTTACGTGCCGGTATCTGTACCTGAGTTGGCATCATCAGGCCAGCAGCACAGCCAGCACAGCAGCAGCAGAGGCGCGCACACCTCCGCGCTCAGTACGCCGGCCGCCAGCCCCGTCACTCCGCCGCCCAGACCCATGTCGTGACGTCACCTGATGAGGAAGGGGGATAATTGGAAACCACCACTCATGAGAAGCACTCTAAGAATCAATGTGTTAGACTGCACTGTGCCGCTTGCCGGCAATTGGTTGGTTATCATTCTAGGGTTGGTCCCTCTTGGACCCGAAGCGTATCGTTGGACCTGGGAGTCTTCAAGTCTAGAGTGAATAGGTTACTTCTAGGTAAACGTGCTTCATGATCGACCACATACTCCAATGCTGAATGGTGACCACTACTTTTGGGACTTCACCCCAGCTTACCATCAATGCGGAGTGCAGTCTGCCACCAAAGTGGTATAAAAAAAAATTAAAAAATGTTAAATAACAGGTGGGATAGTGGTCAAACGCGAGCCTATCAATAAATCTTAGTTATCAATAAAGTAAATTAAAAATACAGAAATTTGCGCTCGGATATAGATGTTTGAAACTGATAAAAATTCCAATGACAGTTAGTTATGGTAGTATACCAGCACTGGCTAGCATAATAGTTGTGCCTGCACATTGGAAAATATTAAAAAAAGACTATAAAAAATTTTTTTTCATAACTACTGAGCGAATCATGATGTGATGTTTTATATTAGAAAAGTCTTGATCAGTCTTACAATCTGTCTTATGTGTAAACCGGAGATAAAATATGATCGAAAATAATAACCGACTTCTACGGCATCAGCTAGTAAGTTTAATAAGGGTATTTATTCATCATTTATCTATACTAATATTATAAAGAGGTATAGTTTGTGTGTTTGTATATTTGTTAAATTGTAAGGGTTAATTTTGGGATCTACTGAACCGATTTTAAAAATTCTTTCACCAATTATCCGTGAATTTCATAGGCTGAATATCATCATGCTACTGCCCAATGGAGCGGAGCAATAATCATAAATGTGAACAATTCCGGTAGGTTCCCATACATTTTAGGAAAACTGATAAATTATGAGCATATTATGTGAGTTAAAAAGGGTGCATCGGGGTTCGAAATACGCTACGGGCGAAGCCAGGGTGGGTTAGCTAGTACTCAATAAAGGTAAATATCAATACATACCAGTATAATTTGAAGTCCAATACCCGTACCCACACTGAAAATGCTTTACATCTCTTCACTGTCCTAGCTCGTTGCTCACGGTGCTCTTTTCAAAGGTGATGGCGAGGAGTAATGAGTATATGTGCCCTGCAGTGGACAATCGTGAGGCTTTATCGTTGTTTACTGTGTCGGAGCGAGCGAGGCGAGCGCGACTGGACCCTGTCGATGCCAAAACTCTCGCCAACGAGAGTAAAATTGGCGGCTTGTGACACACTGAGCTATCATGCGTATCGATAAAAGGGATAATGAAAAATGTGACGGACTGCACAACCAGCCATTATTTGTAGTCTTTTTTTAATGTCTTTTTTCAAAAAGGCATTTAGTTAAACTATTTTAATTGATTCTATCACAATTGATGTGGTGTCATTGTATTAATTATAATAATCTATCATCATAACAACAGGTGCCCAGTAACCATGACTTTTGAAAATTACCTGAAATTTCATGATCCTCTAAAAATAGTTCCATATTTAGGTAAGTACTGACTAGAATTGAATGTGCTGAGTATCCCTCAGGGTTACCTAGGAAACCTCTGGTGTTGCCCACGTCCATGGGCCAAAGTGAACGCTTCCCATCAGGTGGGCCAGGCGCTTGTCTGCCACCTATGTGGTTTAAAATAAAATCTTAGGGCCTAAGCCAAACTCACTTCCAAACCAGTATACCTGTTAATTGACGATGGAGCTCTGGCGCAGCCTTTTCGGAATTGGGTGGTCAGACGGTCGTCGCTCCCGCAAAAGTCAAAATCCATCAAATCAAGGGAAAGAGTAGGAGAGCAGACTCCTTGCTTCATAGCATTTATATATTGTAATTTTATTTTAAATGTGTCGACCTATTTTTTTATTATTGGAGTTTTATGATCTTAAATTGATTGAAATAAAAAATGATTTGGATTTGAATAGTAAATTCTTCATACAAAATATTTTTTCTTGAATAAATTAAAAAATAATGATGACGATAACAAATTCTGTCCTAAGGTAAACCTATAGATTTCCAATGACATTACACAATACTTTTTTTAATTACACAAAATCAAATAATCTTATAAATTGGTATTGCGTCCCTCCGGGTGTGTCCCGGGAGCGCCTGGCGCCGGAGTGTCGCGCCCGGCATCGATCCCGCGCTCCCTCTCCATTGATTTCGCGACACAACTGAGCTACAGCTTGCGCCACCAACACCGCAATTAGGTTAACGCACCAAATGACATACATGGCTCCAAATCTTTCCATTTCACTTTAAGTTTTAACTACAGAAGATGATGACAAGTGAAATACAGCACAGCAGTTGAAAAAATGGCCTTGCGATCGAACGGTCCCAGGTTTGAATCCTGGCCATTACACTAACACTACACAAACAAATAAGCTGGAGAGATTTTTTATTCCACTTAGGTAGTAGACAAGCGCACGGCCCACGTGATGGAAAGCGGTCACCGTGGCCTATAGCCGTGTGCACCATCAGGGGCGTCACACTTATGCTGCCAGCCCTATAAAAACCTTCTAATACCCTTCTTGAAGAACCCCATATTGTAGACGCTTAAAGGGTTAGAGGGAATACTTGTAATTTCGGTGCTGTTACTAGTAATTAATGTAAGTGCTCTTTATGGTACGGTCAAGAAGTAATTCTGGCTAAGCCCTAGCTACAAAGACAGAAACCCTAATAATTGTAATTCAATTCTATGCTTATATTAATAAAGTGAAACTAACTTACACGATCCAAAGAAATTGCATGCATACATTTAATTACCTATGCAGAACATTTTTCTACAGCCACAATCTAAGTTTTTACGTAATAAACTAACTTTCTATTGGATAAATAACGAAATATTTCTTTCATTGGATACATTCACGCATACATATCTGCAAAGGGGTAGGTAAAAGTGTACGAACACCTATATCTGTCAAGGTTACATACGTCCTTTTTGAGCATATTACGTATTAGCTATTGTAAATTTTGATTCTTTTAGGAAAAAAAAAATTCGGAAGCAAAAAATTAAATATTTCTGCTATGAAGATTACAAAAATATACATAAGTACAAGAATTTTGTTTTTTTTTTTAAATTATCGTTTTGAAATTGGTTATTGTTCGGTTACTTTTGAGTGCGATTGTACCCGAAGGGTTTTCCACATGTAAGTACGAAGAAAGATAATCGGAAATTTAATTTCTATCGAGAATTTTCTTAAAAAAATAACCATGGCGCAGAAAACATAAATTTGTCATAATAAATAAATACATCATCATAATTTACTACCAATACTACCATACCGTATTAATAAGAACCTTGAACTCTATGACTCACTGTCAAACAGTTAAATACAATCACTGACAAAAAACTTTTACAAAAAAACGTGCGATTATCAAGGAAATGAACACATTCCAATTTACAATATTTACTCTATAATGCCAGGTACACACAAAGTGAACTAATGGACCCAAGTCAACTCCGGCTGCAAGCGGTACATCTGCTGATTGACGGAAGAGGCCTTGACGCGAAGTTTCCTCTCGGCTTTGAAGGGGCTAAAGGTAGTCTCGACGCGACCTTAAACCAAAACTGGCCAAAAAAAATGGTAAGGAGCAGCTGGAATATTGTAAGGAATAGTGTCGCTGCAAAAATTGACATGTTGTAACTTAAATTATTATTTTTTGGATGGGTGACCAAATTGACCATTTTATTTATATAGCATTCGCGCTGCGTGAATTGGGCAAAGGATTGAGAAAGTGGGCAAAATTTATGAAAACTGAGTAAAGAAATATGAAACCTGTGCAAACTCCCCAAACTCTCCCACCCTAAATTGTGTACTAGTAGTAAAACTTGAAGTTGGTATTTTAGTTTGAAAAAGAATTACCTGCAGGACAGGCCTTGACGGCACTTTTTGCAATCTAATTTAAATTAGTTAATTCATAATTAATGATATGATAAGAACAGTCATCGAAAAATAATTGTAGGAATATAACTACAAATCTAATACGTCTAACTTTTTTTTTCCAATTTGTTGCATTCCAAACGTATGTATTGTATTACACCTATACCATGATCGCGTTAATTCCCGTTTGCTTAATATTATAATTACTAATAAGTACGTCTTGGCTATTGTATTTAGCAATAAACGTTGTTTGAACTATCTATTTGTTCCGTGTTATAATTACTTTTCTACAGGTTACGGGCCCATCACGCTTCCACTGCAATACAATTATTTTTCTACAATAATGTTAAAAATAGATTGCAATATCAGTCATTGCTGCATAATTCTTGAGAAATTCACAACAATTTATTAGGGCCTTGATACATAGTAAATATTATATATTAAATGCTAACTATCTAGGCAGGTCCTGATAGCTCAGTAGTATATAAGTTGCCCGTGGTCTCACCCGTGTGAAATATGAGCCCCGTTCCCGGTTTAGGATTAGGAATATAGGAGGTAGGACACGACGGTTTCTCCCGTCTGAAATGAGTTGTCCGACTGGGGTAGTACCTCTGCCCTAACAGAACACCGCGGCCATAATAACCATCGTGTTGTGTTCCCGGCAGTAAGTAGGGTAGCCATAACTTACTATAACCCTCCTCCCCTCAGCCCTTCCTACCCTTCCCACCCCTTCCCCTTTCCCTTCAGGGTAGGCAGTACGTGTGTGACACCCTTAGTGTTGCACACGTCCATAGACCACGGTGACCGCTTCCCATCAGGTGGGCCGTGTGCTTGTTTGCGACCTACGTCCAATAAAAAAAATCCCGGGACAAAAAATAGGTAACTTATGCTATTTCAGACTCTCTGTGCTAAATTTTTCCCAAAACCGTTAAGCTGTTCTTGCGTGATTGAGTAACAAATATCTAACAAAATTGATTTTTCGCATTTACAATATCTTAGCTGTAAGTTACGACTGCTACTGATTTTCCTTCAAAGTAAACATTGGGGCAGTGTAGTGGTGAGACCCGCAGGGCGCAGACGCGGGCCGACACGCCTGCGCACAGCGCGCCGCGCCTCCGAGCGCGCACCAGACACACCCGCCACCTATTTATTTATCGAAACATTACCGTCGAAAGCGAACGTGTTTACTATTAATTAAATATACGAAAGTGAAGGTGCCAATGTCATGTGGTGTGTGAGTGAGTGATTCCTGAACAAGGCGGCGGGTTTGATAACGATTTGTTGACACACAGGCTCGCGGTGAGTGCTCATTTCTAAACAATTGATTGCAGTTGAACTGACCTTGACACTTGCGGCCCAGCGCATGTTTAGCCACAAGCCACAACTACTACCACGGATTATTGTGGATACACTTTCTTGATACTTGTAGAATACAGCACATTTTTTTCTTAGGTATAGTTTTGATATTTTATTCTACAGGGTTGTATGCAATATAATTTAGTGAAATTTAATTGAATATGCTATCTTTATATAATACTAGCGATCCGGGACCCGGCTTCGCCCGGGTGTAAATACCAGTTTTCTAATAAATTAGCCTATGACACTCACAAATGACGTGGCTTTCTATTGGTAAAAGAATTTTTAAAATCGGTTCAGTAGATCCAGAGATTACCCCCTACAACGTCACAAATCCACGAACTCACAAACTTTACCTCTTTATAATATTAGTATAGATAAAGAATTGTCGGTAAATGCTTCCCAGACTCTCCTGAGACCACAGATGGGTATCTGTGCCCGAGACGTACCTATGTGTCTACATACATTTCAGGACAGCCATTTAGAGTGAGAGAGAATCTCAGCTATCTAGGAGAGATACATCACACCTACCAAAGGCTCGTCACGGGTTTTCTGTCCCGTCCTAAATTGTTGAAGTTTTCCAATTTACGTCACTCCAAAAAGCAAACAAATCAAAATTAATTTATTACAACTTGCATCCTTTATTAAAGAGACTATAAATCAAATGTACCTACTGCCAAAAACACGGACTTAATCGGTATTACAAAAACAAACAAAGCCTTGAGTCAGAATATTAACAAAACGTAGCTACAAAGTAAATTGGAATTATCAACAAAATAGCAGAAATCACAACTGCTAAACATACGCTTGAACAAAACTAGATACATAGTTGATATTGTTGGAAGTTTGTGCGATTGTTACACATTGAAATATTACAATTTTAACATACTCTATCAGGTCTTATATCATTATTTATTTCGGTTGCTTTTTAAGCGCCCATGATCAAATTGGTGGATAAATGATGAAACAATTCTTTCGGAGCGTAGAACATTATATTATAGTCCAAATCTACATTATTTATTGTACGTAATGTTGGTAATATTGAATTTGTTGAACAGTTAGGTAATTAATTCATGATATAGAGGCATGACCCTGACTTAACTTATCTCAAAACCTGCCTAAAAAGCAATGTTGCCGTGTTTACCTTTTCTCAATAGCCGCCAGTTGCCATCCCGTTACCCAAGAGCTATAAAAGGCAATCATGTTTATGAGAATACAAACATGGACCCACTGATAGAACCTGATTTAGGAGGGTTATTTGAATGAGGTGAGTTTGCTCACCTCATTCTGCTGAGGTGTTTCTGCATCTCAGCCATGTTGGCCGTAAGGGACCCGACAAGGCTTGATAGCCAGTGTGGGCAACCCGACAAATCTTGGCCTTAAGCGATGGGGATCCAGATGCGTTGTGGGATCCAGATCCATTCCCTTAGAGGGACCGCAGTCCTCTAATCCTAAACCTGAATCTACTAAGATGACAACGGGTATCCTGAACTGTCAATAGTGTCACCGCCAGACTGATGCTTATGGAAACCGTAGAGGCGGTGGTATATCGTTATGGTTTCGTCTGGTTTAAACGACAGACTATATTATGATGACTATATTATGAACGTGATTTGTTGCCGGTTAAATTATTGTTGCAGCAGTAATTATTCATAAATTGTGAGATAGCAATTTTATAAATTGTTTGTTTGAAAATAAACCATCGTATTTATAATAGTAAAAGTGTTGTAATGTAAGCACCAAACAACATTTTTAGTTTATTAATGCAATTAATTATGAAAATATTATATAGGAATTTAGGTTACTAAATATTAATTGTTTTATAATTATGCACAAATTCGTAAAGTTACCGTTATGGGATAGAGGAATGAGTACAATTCGAGATTACTTCATGTTACTTTTGAGCGGGTGTATGGGACCTCACCATGACCTTTGGAGTCATCTGATTACCAGACGAAGGTCTGATGCAGGTTAGCCTCTCGGGGTTGGGAGGTCAGACGGCATTCGCCCCCAAGTGGACTGCGTAGCAGGCTCCGAAGTACATACCTTGGATGCCGTTGGAACTAACTCTATATGAGCATGATAATGAAATCATTTTCTAGGTTTTTTTTTAAATTTAATAGTGAATATGTTATAATTACTATATTGTATGAGTAATTTTAAAAGTGAGTTAAAATTTGAACATGTCTCAAATTGCGGGTTACCTTGAGATTCATGACGACATTCGCTTATTGAGCGGTAAACCACATACTTTGAATATCTAAATATTCAAAATTATGTTAAACGTTCATATTTCTTTGGGCAAACAATATCGGACAGTTAATTAGTTAATAGTGCCGATTAAACTGGCTTTAGCTTTAGCAGCTGAGCCAGTTACAATATTTTTGTATACCTACTCACGCTTGTGTGGTCTTTGGAGGGGTAGACAGAGGAGCACTTACACCTATCTTTAGCTTTGTTTTGTTTTCATTTCTACTTAATACTTCTATTGGCGTAGAAGACGGTATTACTTACCGAGAAATCTTGAAATTCACGTCGCCTGTTGGTAAGGTAAAGGTAAAAGTCTTAGAAAGTGGGGGTCGGTATCTTTTTTTTTTGATAAAATAATTTTATTGAACTACAAAAGCAACATGTAGGTGAGTACAGAAGTACAAAAGAAATTTCAACAAGCCAAATATTGAACCAAATTTTAGATACACAAGATTACGAACATTCCCCGTAAACAAGAGTCTAATTTTAAAATAACCACGCGGTATGCCACCGTGAAGAAATCCACAACAATAGAGTGTGCGAAGAGTAATTGAATGACGCTCCGTCTGTAACATTTGTTTATGCAATGTACAAAACAAAATCCTACCGCTAAATGCAAACACCGAGATTACACATTACTCAAAAACATTACCCTCCTTTCTTCGGCAGTCGGGTAAAAAGAATATCTGGTTCACGTTCATAAGTGTTACTTCTATATTTACATTGTACATACATACATATGCTCACGCCTTTTTCCTTCTGGTGTAGGCAGAGACAACAGACCGCCATCTACCTCTGGACATACCTACCTACTTCACGCGCTCACGCGTTTCCTCTACTGTCATTAAGCCTGTCATGCAAGCCCGCCGGTTTTGAGTAGGTACTTTTGACCTGCCCTCTTTGCGATAACTCTTTAATTTGGTCAGTGTATACCTATGTGGGGTTATAATTTTATAAGTTATGTTGGTGTGAGATACGGTTGTGCACGTGCAACTACGACCCCACGAAGCCCGAGGCTTCTTTTCGTAGTTCACGGCGATCAGAAGGGAGAATTAAATAAAAGTTGCTACGTTAGAACTGTAACTGTATTTCTGCGATTAAGTACATGTTACACTGTTAATTTATAATCGCTAATTTATATAAGGGTTGAGGTTGGGCACAAGTGACTTGTGTGTACGTGGAGAGGTAACTGACTGGCTTGCGACCGTTCGATGTCGCGGAGCCGCGATTGGTATACGCTGAGTATGCACTTATAAACCCTGTGTCCCTACACCTACTTTGCGAGGTCGACCCTGGCTTGCCTGCCCACTTACATGTGCCCCTACATTGTAACAAATATTAAAAATAATACACAAATACCCCAGCAGTTTGTCGAAATCAGACATGTAAACAAACATTCTTAAATGCTAAATAAATACAAATTAGATATTTTTTTGTAAATATTATGTAAATACATATTACATCTGTATAGAAACACGTAGACCAATACAAATAGATAGATACCACTTTATTTGTACACCATTTACAAATATAAATGGCAAATTATTAACACAGTTATAGCAATATACAAAGGGCAGCCTTATCGTTCAAAGCGATTTCTTCTAGGGAACCTTAGGAGGATAGGCGAATTTATTCATGCATACACATATTTGCGTTAAGCAGGAATCCAACCTCAAGTATCACAGACGATTATCGCAGTATCACAACTATCCTAACACCACACTAATTCGAAGGACACAGTTACGAGGTCTCAGCCATCTTGCCAATCTATCCGCTTCGGGGCGCTCGAAATCGGCAATTTTCGCAAGCATAATTTAACGCCGCTTCATTTACGAGTACTTAGTACCTATTCATTTCCCATTACGTAATTAAGTCACCAATTATTTTTTTAATTCGACCGATTAAAACATCCTGTTAATGTTAAGATTATTTAATTGTTTGTCTTAACCTTCAGAACCAGATACGTAAAACAAAAATTCAGGCGAAATAAGAAACTGTTCGGTTTCGGTTCAAGTAATCACAATTGCTGTGGTTACAAAAGAAATGAAAGTAGGAGGTGGGCAGTACACAACGGTATTTCTCCCATCTGAACTGAGCAGTATGACTGGGGTAGTACCTCTACCCTACAGAACACCGCGGACATAATAACCATGGTGTTGTGTTACCACCGGTAAGTAGGGTAGCCAGAGGTACTCCTCCTCGAAGGACGGCAGAGTGTGACATCTTTGATGTTGCACACATCAATAGGCCACGGTGACCGCTTCCCATCCGGTGGGCCGTGCGCTTGTCTGCCACCTAAGTAATCTAAAAAAGAAAAATGAAACCACTAACTTGACTTGTGGATATAATGGTAGCTCTACCTATCCTTTCAAGAATGCGCAGTGATTCTATGGAGGTATATATCACTCAATCTGATAGTGTAGTGGTTAACGAACCGGAAACTCAGCCCCTCGTTCGACAAATGTTTATAAACGCCGTGACTCATCGCTCCCCACGGACCGAGGGTGGATTTCACCGCGAAATGGAAATGCAAACATTACTAAACTGGGTATAAAGTAACACTTATGAGTCAGATTTGACATTTGTTTTTAGTGCCGTGCTTTTCATTTGCTTTTCCCGGGAAATCCCACTCATTTTAATTTACTTTAACCTGCATAAACGCGCATTTGTCTGGCCAACTCTCAATAAAGGGCGATGGTTCCCGTAAGAAGTGACAATTTTTGCAAGGCACCCCCACACCCCCAGGCTACGTGAGAAACCGACGTCTGGCAATGCATACTGCCCCCACCGGGTCCCGTCTTAAAGTACTAGCTCGTAGAAGGTGACTTTCGTGCCCGTGGACTTACTGACAGGGATACCCAAGATCATGCGAAATAGCGAAATAATGCCGGAAGGTGGACCTTGGCCTCCAAGGTGAAGGCCACGAATGTACGAGTAGAAGGGACGTAATGCTAAGTGTTTGCAACAGACAATACATGTTCATAAATATATTAAATTGTGGAAGGTCAGCTCTTCAACAGATCAGCTCAATGATGACAACGTCAATGTCATCTGTATAATTACAAAATTTTAAAACTGTATGACCTTGAGAACCAGACCTCATCCATGAGCTATTTTCAAGAGAAATATTGGCAACTTTCAATTATTGTTTCTCCATTCCACTATTGTACTAGTAGGTCTTAGAATAACCCGGACACCGGTGCGTATTGGAAACCAAAACAGGTATTATAACACTGGTGTAATGTAACATAGGCGAGCGTTGCGTTACGTCACGGTCTAGTAAGTGTTACGTGCGCGTGCGACAATAGAACAGTTAGGGCGAGAACTCACGAAGCGGTTTTTAACCGCGCCTGCAGCCGCGACGGTCATATTTTCAAAACTCACGATTAATACCGGAGTTTTGTGCGGTTACGTAGCCGCCGCGGTTGCGATTATCGCCCGCAATCTTGGCGTTTGATTATCCCAAGACGGGCGGTTGCAAAACGGTTGCAAGTTGCTGCCCACTGCTGTCACCCGTCAACCGATCGCAGAGCGCGCGGGTGCAACCCGCCGCGGCTGCGGGACCGCGATCAGCGCCCGCCGGTACAAGATGACCGTTGCAAGCAATCGCACACGCCGCGGGCGTAAAATGCGTCGTGAAATGTGCTTTAATTTCTTACATAAATATCTGTATTTTACAAAGGCTGCGGGCCCGCAACCAAGGCGGGCGCGGGTGAAAACCGCTTCGTGAGTTCTCGCCCTTAGGTGGTACTCTACAGTTGACGTATGTGTGCGTCGAAATGCAGCAACACTGCAATTTCCTCTGGATACAATAAAACAAGTTTTTATTCGGTTCGGTATTATTTCTTCATCAAACTTGTACCTTGTCCTGGATTTGCATGAACTGAAATCATAGAAGAACTTTACAACCCGATTGCAGCGCCATCTACGAGGTCAATTTTTTTATACCACATAGGTGGCAGACAAGCACACGGCCCACCTGATGGGAAGCGGTCACCGTGGCCTATGGACGTGTGCAACACCAAAGGTGTCACACACACGCTGCCTACCCTGAAGGGAAGGGGGTAGGGCTAGGATGGAAACTGAACTACTTACGGTCGAGGCTTCGGCACAGGCTTTTGTCTCGGGGTTGAGTGAAATCAGACAGCAGTCTCTCTCGTGAAAGCTAAGATAAACTAATCCACTTATGGATTCTCCCAGGGTCCGCTCGCCTACTTCTACTTTCCGTAGAAAGTAGCAGTAGATGAGCAGACCTCTGGCTCCAAAATGACGTATCGGATGATGATGCAATATTATTCAAAGGTATGCTACTATGTTCCAGCACCATGCGTCCCACGACGCCCCCCTCGTGGCTAACGTGGTACCGGCGGCTGCGGCCGGCCGAGCTGCCGCGCGCGCAGGACCTCAACGTGCCGCGCGCGCGCGCACCCGGCCGCCTCGCCGTCTACACCAGCGTCTTCAGGGGCGACAAGCATCTGCCGTACCTGAGGTATAGCTTCATCTCCTTTATATTTTTTTTTAATATTGGATACCTACATCAGCATGAATTCACCTCGCCCGATGGTAAGCTAAAGATAAAATCTCAGGACCAGGGGTCACCACAACATACACTGACAGTGTTATAGTGGTTTGTTTGACGACCTCATCAAATGCTTTACGCCCCGCTTAAAGAACCCGGGATTGTATAAAGAAGGAAACACATGCACTGGTGAAGAATGCCAGGTCTTTATGATGCGGCAAAGAAAAGAGGCGCCGAACAGCTTGGTTCTTGATGAAATTGACTGTACTGTATGAGAGTAGTTCTGTATTTGCATAATACCCATCTTACTCTTGCTGTAACTACTTCAGACCCCAATCAGTTAGTTCTGTGGGGATACTCGGGGTGCCCCGTCGAAGGGGCATATAAAACCTTCATTAGGCCTGCTCTTTTATAAGGCGGCATACTACATGAGTAACAAATTTATGGCCATGCCACCTCCGCCAGACCCTGGTAGACCCAAGGAGTGCTGACTTGATATCGTAAAAGATGACATGTGTGTCATGGATCCAGTGCTACGGATGCCCTAACTAAACCATGCGAAGTGGAGTAGTAAAAGTAAAAACCGCAAGAATGATGATGATGACGCACCGTTAAAAAGCATCTGAAGACGTTAATTTGGGAACTAGATCTCAAAAAACCTTGTACAATAAGTTTAAGAGAAAGGTGCTACACATAAAAATTACATCACGAAATCTTGTGAAAGTTATGTTCATACACCTATTTTGCATTGCATTAATTACCTTATCTCGTCATGGTTAAGCCCTCTGTTCCAAGAACGTATCAATTAATAACTGCATGCTGTATAAATCGATTGAACTGTGGGTATTTAGGCTGGAGGAGATGCTGGGACACGACCGGCCGCTGCCCACGCCGTCCACCGACTGGCTGAAGCGGCTCAACCTCGGCCAGGAGATGTGGCGCGCGCACATCTCACCTGATCTCACTAAGGTAGATATCCTAGCAATATAAGTCAATATCCATAATGGTATTAAACCTCCGTGCGGAAATCCTCATGGATACCCACCCCGCGGCCAGCGACTAAAACCGCACGCCGTCTAGGACCTTCTGACCGCCAAAATGTAAGGTGGCCCAAAGAGCATTTCCCTCACACCCCAGAATGGTTTTGAACCTGGGACTGAACTTCTCAAGGGAGAATATAGTGTCTACTGAGCTATCTGGACCCGAGATCACAGCATACCAAATATCGGCTCTTCCAGGTGGGCAAAGCCATACGTACTCTTTTGCCATGGATTTTCACTAATATATTTTGAAGAATATTTCTTAAAAAGAAACAACTAAGAATTGTTGATTTATTAATTGTTCTAAAGTTATTCTTTTAATTCAATAATTTCCTGTACAATGATCTCATTGATCCAGTTTTAGACTCAAATTGACGCACTTATTAGAAGCGCCTGTAAACCACAGATAAACTGTTTTTAAATGTAAACCACAGAAATTGTTATAATATACGAGTATATTATGTTGCACTACTTTTAATTAAATTGACAGCCTCTGTGGCGTAGCGGCAGTGCATTCGATTACTACGACAGGGCAATCCAAATATTTATGTACATGAATATGACTATTTGCATTAGTTTGGATGTTTCTATGTATATTAAGTATGCACCTATTTACAAAAAAGTATATAAGTATGTTTAATCGCATTTAGAACCTATAATACAAGCTAGGTAATTATACTTTGGGTATAGAGCGTGATTGGTAGAATGTCGTAGAATATTGAGTATGTTTCTGACTTAAATTCTAATCTTCTTGCGCGGAACTTCACAAATTTTGCTCAAATAATCGACCTTAGTTTTGAAGATATGGTTTCTCACAGGATTCTCTGGAGTACCACCAGCGCTTCCACAACTACTCCCCCGTGTCGATCATGCTGCCGCACAACGTGGACCCGGCGGGGGGCGCGGCGGGCGCGGGGGTGGGGGGCGCGCGGCGCGGGCCGCATGGTGCGGTGGGCGGGAGCGCGGTGTGGGGGGGCTGGGCGGCCGGCGCGGTGCTGCTGGCGCTGCTGGTGCTCGTCGTGCGCGCCGCCGAGAAGTGCCTCGACAAGAAGTTCTTCAATTGTAAGTTTGATAGATAGCTAGAAGCATTTACGCCATTACACACCATCTGGACTAGTAACAATGATGTGGTTTACCTGTGGCCTTATAGCTCTAGGCTTTCGACTAGGAATTTCTCCATAAAAAGCATCAGAACTGGCGCCTGATCTTGGTTTTTTTACTTTTATTTGGACTGTAAGGCTCAGAGCTCGGGTTTCGCTTACTTCTTCTCCTTCTTCAGATTTGGCTTATTTACAACCTTCATAGGACACTTTTACGTGGTGGTAGTAATCCCTTCCACACGCCTACTACTGCAACCCCTTTACACCAGTATCAGTAACAGCTGGTAACCACGAATACACCGAATAATGACACTCGGGCAGTCCAGGAAAATGTTTTTAACTATTTGAAAATCCAAATTCTACAAAATAAAATGATGACCATAATAACTTAAAAATTAGAATATAAATCTGTCTGATTTCAGACACAAGACGCCAGTCAGAAGAGTGGCACACCCCTAATGTCACAGCTACTAGTCGTAAGTAGCCATCAAGTTCTCTTTATTAGATCCTAAGAAGAGGTAGAAAACCACTTTCATACTAAATTCATGTAATCTTCATCTCACATCAAAGCTCTGTAAATAAGCACAACTTCGTCTGTAATAATGGTTATTATTATTAACTTAATTAATAAAAGAAAATATTTCTATTTCAGTCCAACACCAGGGCGCAGACGGCGGCTCTATGCCAAATTTAGACGATTCAGACTTCTCTTCTCCGAGCCACAACAACCCGGACCTACCGCCACCGTACTCCGAATGTGCTCCAAACAACGATCCAAACGTTAGCAAAAACCTCAACAAACTGGATTCCGAGGAACCACCTCCTCCCTACTCTGCTTGTATTGTGAGCTTCTCCAACAAAGACATACCGACTGTACACATACACAGACAGCCCGGTATTGAGGAACCACGGACTAGTTCTGAAGTAGACAACGTTCACAACAATCTGATAGAAACCAGACAAAGAATCAATGTAGAACCAAGTAATTGTGACGAAGGAGCCATTAGGGTGGAACTAGTGTTCGAAAATGGCCGAGTAGTGGAGAGAACGATAGACATCGACAGTACCGACAATGTGCCAGAAATTGTTGCCAATGTGGGAGAAACAGTTATAGGGAATAAAAGCGATGATAGCGTACCATACGTAGACGATGGAGCGACCACAAACGTACAAGACCGAGTTATATTTGTGTGAGAAACACTTGTCCACCTTATTTATTTAAAGGTTAACACTTACGTAAAAATGAAGATATCTTTTGAGACGATAAACATTTAGACGTTACCGATTGTGAAGTTATATCGACAACTACTCTCATTTCGGTATATATTTATTTCAGAACTGATGACGTTTAGACAGGTATCTAAACGTCATCAGTTGAATAGCCAGGCTTTAAATCAATATTGATTTTAGTTTTTAATGATAGAGGCCAATAGAGACACTTTACATTATTTGAAATACAAGGCACATGACAAATTTACTTTGTGCTCAATGTATAAGCAACTGATAAGCAATGATCTGGATTCTAGATAATACGAAAACTAAACGAGTTTGTAATAATACGAATGTGATAGGTGTAAAAATATTTTTGTATAACGTTTAAAAATTCAATACTCAAATTAATAGAGTAATAAGTAACTAAAGAAAGTCGAATTAAATGATTGTTTGTGGTGGTGTTTAAGAATTCCGGCTAGAAACGATGCACCTAGGTAACTACATGAAAAACAAACACAGAATAAATATAATAGAAGTCGATATAATTTAAAACATTAACTTTCAGGTAAGACAGTACTTATAAGATAGTTTCATTTCAAAGAGAAAATAATCACTTTCAGAGAAACATTAGCTGTATGGTATAAAATAAAACTTTTACTATAATTATGCACTGTGAAATTTTTGCCATTAGTTAAATAATAACTTAGCAGTCTAACCACATTATTAGTCTGCAAATAGATTGATCCATCGTAATTATAACTTTCAACTTATATTATATGAACAACGTATAAAATATTTCCCAGATATCGTGATTAACATGCCTATTAGACAATTTTTATTAGTATATACAGTTCACAACACAGAATGATAGGTTTTGATTTAGTGATCTCAAAAAATTATATTCTACGAAAGATCTCACTGTACACATAATTATAGTCACGTCTCCTACGTCGAGATAGTCAGTCCATCGAGGTAGTAGAGACCACATCTTCGATGTTTCAATGATGTCACCTATGTTTCGATTCTCATACTGTCATGATTGTCATTTCTTCAATCTTCTTTTCATTCTTCAATCTGAGTTTCTAAAACTCTTCACATGACATTACCCATACTGGTTTACAATTCACCTTGTGAATCTGTTTCGTCAATCAACTCTCATTCATCTTCTCCACTTGTGCTAACCATCAAAGCACCCATTTCTTAAGTTACTACATCTTCTACAGCATTGTACTTAATCATATCAGGGTCTTCAACTCTACTATGAAAACATTCTATTATGAGATTGTCTCTATCGATTATGGCTTCGGTGAAAGCGTTAATATTTACACAAGCAATAATTGACACTACAATGAATGTATATAATGTTACTAGCTGTTGCCCGCGGCTCCGCCCGCGTGGATGTCGAAATCCGTTTCAAAAACTATCCTATCTCTCAAGTTGGATCGAACTGCACATGGTGTGCGAATTTTATTATAATCGGTTAAGTGGTTTAGGAGTCCATTGAGGACAAACATTGTGACACGAGATTTATATATATTAAGATTAGTACAAGTCGGTTCAATAGAACACAATTCAGTAGAAATATTCACACGTTTACTATTCCAATCGTATGTGGTTTACTAAAGTAAAGTACATCAATAAATCTGATTAAGAACTAACGCCTGTAGCTGAAGGGTTAGATAGAGGTGTATTAAGACTCCTTAGGTGGCGCAGAGATAGCGATTGCAAATATTATGGTTTAAGTCTCCTCTCTGATGTCCAGACCTTCTTAAAATGTGGTTGTATGTATCTAATAAATAGCAATTATCTCTATTGATTTATATATTTTGTATAACGTGAGTACGTAGAGTAGGTCGCTTACCAAAGATACCTGATACCTGAACCCGTTAGTTCGTAGATATTTTGTAATTTTGTAGAAACGAACCTAGTGTTAGATTAGACTGCAATACTTAACATTCCAACCCCCGTATACAAGTGTCATAGCGCAAGGAAACGAATAGATTAGGTCAACCAATCACATCCAAGCTCGTCGCCGGCGTACGATGCGCGCGCCGCGGCGGAATCACGAGCTGGAGTGTGATTGGTCGACCTAACCTATTCGTTTCCTTAGCGATTTAGACTTTTGACACTTGTCTACGGGCCATGGCCTATTTAATGAACGTGATATTGACAAGTGACAAGTGACAATCTGACAGTTTGACAAATTTATCAAAATATCAAGTGTACAATTATTATTTACAATC
The DNA here is from genome assembly GCA_963576445.1 of Lithosia quadra. Lineage (NCBI taxonomy): Eukaryota > Metazoa > Arthropoda > Insecta > Lepidoptera > Erebidae > Lithosia > Lithosia quadra. Next base: position 245,637 of record OY754899.1, on the reverse strand, counting down.
ACGTCAATTTATCGTCATAATTGTATCGGGAATATGAATGAAAGTTGGGCTAAGATCAGCTTGCTTCAGTTTTGTAGAGCATTCTCGAGACGGATTTGATATCAATCGCACTTGGGACTTGCTGTTTTGTTTATGGAGTAGTTAAGCCCGTTTTGTATTCATAAAATATTAAAATTGAAGTCATACGTTGGTTTCAACTGCTCTATAGAGATGTTAAAAGTTAGAGAGAACGAATTATGTGCATATACGAGTATGTATGTCAAACTGAAATAAATCGACCTTAGCCAGACTCTCACTTTGCGAATTTTGTCACCTCTGCTAAATGACATATTTAGCGACAACTCGCCATATTTGTCAAAATGTCACAGTGTCATTGATGCGTTTTTTAAATAGGCCCCTGAACATTTATTGTACGTTTAAGAACCCTTTCATGTATTGCGATTATACCGTCTTAATCATTTAGAATTTTTAATAAATTTTATTTAACTTAATACCTATGTCGTTTTAATACTATCACAAAGCTCTTGTTGTTTTTTCCGTTTCATTAGACTATAATTTATACTATTTACTATAATATTTCTATGCGCCTTAAGTGTAATATCGGGCAACATGTTGCATCTAGAATGCAGGAGATTTTTGATACATGTAAATGTCGCTGACAAGTTTCTTCACTTGTAACGAAACCGCTCATGAAAATAGAAATGAAATAACCCTTCTAAGCAGTCGGGTAAAAAAAATTGTAGTGAACATGAATACTTTTTTTTTTGATAGGCGAGTCATCGTAGGCTTATTTCCCATCTGGTTATCAGATAGGCGAAGGTCGATCTTCACTGGCTCCTCTACTATTATAGCAGCGTCCTAAGAAAAGCACTAAACTATCTTCAAAACGCCAATCCCGGTTGCCTACAAAGGTTAAATTTTGGAGCCCGGAGTCCGCTATTCTAAGTGTATTATTTAGTTTGTCTTAACATTTTGCGACTTGGACTCACGACTGCCGTGTTACCATTTTCAGAGAGGGGCCCACACTTGGCGACACGCGACAGCACTGTCACACAGAAAGACGGCTGTCGCTATCGCCTGTCGCCAAGTGTGCGCTTAGGGTATAGTTTGATTCGATAACAATAATTACTTCGCGCAAGTTTTCAAATAACATCGTTTTAAAAACATAATTATTGTACTCAATCAAACCCCTGACCTCCTTTCCTCTATTCCAATATGTACAACTATCTGTTCAACCAGTTGAACAAATTGGACTACTTTAGTCCAGTTTGTTCAACTACTTGTAATAGTTGGCCTCCCGCGTTTGTTCCTAACTTAAGCCGAAAATATCCATACCGACCTAGGTTATCGGGTCAGATTAGGAACAAAGCTTGACTGTATGATTTCCGTCGATGGAGCAACCAAGAAACATGATATAAATGGCTTGACAAGGCGACTGTCATTGATTCAGTTCATACATTGTATTAACTGAACTAATATTTTTATTGCCCTATTATTTGAATTTTTCCCATTGGTTAGATTATACGTAATAGTATTTTTGTTCATTCGGATTCAGTTTTTAAAGTTTATTGCCACAGAACTCGGTCATTTATACACTAATTCGTCATCTGAGACTCCTGAAAAGGCTCGTAGGCTTGATGATAATTGGCATCTATTACTAGGAATTATAAAATTGTAAAGTAGCTGTGTTTGTACATAGGAGATATTAAAAAAATATTTGGATTATAGTATATGAACACAACACAACACAAAATTGTTTTTTTTTTTGGTATTCTAGTCTATTTTTTTTTGCGATGCACGCAATAAATACTGAATGGATTTTGATGCGATTTTTTTTTAAAGGTCTTGGTCAGACTTAAAATCTTACGCATCACAATCGGTTAAGGAGAACCGGAGATAAGGTAACAAAATGCGAAATCCGACGTTCACGCGGGTGGAGCTGCGGACACAGGCCATAGTTATTATATAACAAGACATAACATCAAACCAAGGTGCCACCTAATTTTACCGACACGATGGTTGCTGTTATGACGTGTAACCAGAAGCATTGTTAAATTGTAATTGTGATAACACTGACGCTAAATTAATGCGCGGGTCGTAAGTACGTGACAAGTGGAACAATAGGCCGCCGTGTGATTTGTTGAGCAAGCAGCAGAGTGGCCGCCGATGACATAATGTTCAGTTTTTCAACGATGAGTACGACTACTTTTCAAATTTCTAATTACAGCAAGTAAGCCTTTTTTTATACTACGTAGGTTGCAGACAAGCACACGGTCCACGTGATGGAAAGCGGGCACCGCGGCCCATGAAAGTGCGCCACACCAAGGGCGCCAAACACGCGCTGCCGAAGGCAAGGGGGGGGGGGCTAGGAAGGAGTGGGGGTACAGTAAGCTCCGGCTCTATTTTGATATCAATTAACAACAATCCCGCAGGGTATTTTACCGCCTCTATCATGGCAAGTATTCCAATGAGCTCTTCTAATTAATCCCACCCTCTCCTTTCTTATACAGAACTACACGTGCCAGACTGAGGTTTCACCCTCACACAGTGGAATCAATTTCATCAAGAACTAAGCGGTTCGGTGCCTCTTTTATTTGCCGCACCATAAAGACTTGGAATTCTTTACCAGCGCATGTCGACGCTGGAAAGGCAACCTTGCTTATGCGCCAAATTCACGAATATGAGTTATATATATCATTAAAATCGCCTGATTTTTCTCTATCCGTTGATCTCGGTTTCATCCAATTCTGACCATTTTTGATGGTCAATAAGCCATCTGTGATTCCGATTTTTCAGGTTAATAAGCGCACAATTTTAGCTCTTTTTAGAAAATTTGTCTCTTAAACTACACATAATTTTGTTAGATTGTAGGTTAAGCAATATCTCTTTTCCAAGATATTACGTATATATTATATTTACATAAGAAACTTTGCTTCGCCATGGACCATTTCATTGTTTTGACATCAGACAATTAGCCGCGCTAAAGTTTCTCAAGATATGGGACTTCAGCAATTTATCTCCGCCGCGTCTAAAGAATTATCTGCATATAAGCAATTTTATCGAAAAAACTAAACTATGTTATTGGGATATAAGCAATTTAGCTTGGACTAGAATATTTTTAAAGTAGCTCATAAGCAAGTTTACTCCACTGTACATTTTACATGTCAATACACGACGAACGGCGCTTAAGCTACATTTGTTTTAATGTAATATTGCATCAGACACCGACATTATCAATAGACGCGGCTGCGCACGGGCGCATCAGTCACTCGCGTCTAGTTGACTCGGTTGTTACATGGCTTTCGATACATAACAGCTTGCCAAAAATTCATTCTTGCCTGGCTAGGTTGTGATCACCAGCACTTTCGATCTTCCGAAGAATTATTATAAAAAGCTGATTAGGGAGGACTATTATGTTGTGAATCAAATGAATGATTTAAAACTAAAAAACCTGACTGCTGTTGAAAAGACTGAAACAAGTTTTATAGCAGGCGGTACCCATTTGAAAATCATAAACTTGAAGAAAATTAGTGGGTACCACCTGCTATCAAACTTGTTTTAGTGTTTTCAACAGCAGTTGAGTTTTTTTTTATTTCTTAATCATTTATTTTTTAGAACACTAATGTCAAATTTTGTTGTTATGTGCTTTGATGTTTAAATTTATGGGAACAAAAGACTTCAGAATAATAATTAATGTCTTTTACGAAAATTAACCTAATACTTTGATTTTATCGTAAGTAGTTCTTTTATTTAGGTAAATCTTTGAATATGCTTACCTATAAGAAACATTATCTAAACCACGATTTGAGGTCAGTTAGAGGTTCAGAATTTTTGGCAAACAATTTTTTTATGGTTTGATGCATATCACTGAATTATGCCGTCGTTTTTTTCGAATGATTGACGAGTTAAGACATTTTGCTCTGATATTAATAACATACTTTTGGTCCATAAGCAATAAGTGCAGCAAAATTATCAGCTGAACCATGGCCTATAAGAAAATTAGCCTTGCCTGAGGTCTGGACATTTATTGCTTAAGCGACAACTAATTTTGTCCCCTGACGTTTTTTAAGTAATATTTTATAGTGAATCTGTGACAAATCCTTTTTTAAATAGTCATGCCAATTTTCAGGCCATTCTGATTAAAATCACATGATTTACGAATTTTTTTCGAAATTTTCAAACTTTGAATCGCTCTCCTGTAAAGTTGCTAAATGGCACATAAGCAAGGTTGCCTTTCCAGCGTCGATGTGTTCCTCCTATAGTCCCGGGTCTTTATAGCGGAGCGTGAAAAATCATTTGATAAAGCCGTCAAGCTGAGGGCCGCCACTGTCGGTGTATGTAGTGGTGACCACGGTCCTGAGACTTTACCTTTAGCTTACCATCAGGCGAGGTGAAGTCATGTTGACGTGTCCAACATGACTTCACCTCGCCTGGTGGATTCTTGGACTAAATATAAGAAAGAAAACATTTTATTACAGCTAGTTCGAATCAGAGAGACGAAACTATGACTTGTAGAGGTAATTACTTTGACTAACGTAGTTATTAACAAAATTTAATTGATAATAGCAACGACGTATTTAGGTAATGCATTTGTAAGTATTGCTGTGATAAGCAAACTTGTAATGACTCCAGCGATTAGGAAATGTTAACTCTTTTTATAAATTTTTAATATGTTTTATTTTTGATGATGATGTTGGTCGGCCGGCTGATGGCGATCGAAGGGGACGATGATGATAATAAGGTTAGGAAATGAAGATGAAGTGAAGATTTTTGAAATCAGAAAATGATTAATGACTTGTATATTTTACGAGCGTAAGATCTCGCCATGTATATTTTCTTACCTTTGTCCATGGGTTTTATAATATAAGGCGGTAGAGCTGTTCCATCTGACAGAAAACATGCGGACCATGGAAAGTGTCGGCAATAAGACCCGAAAATTCATCGCCTGCTAATTCTTAGCAATGTAGAGCAAGTACTAACCTACAAGAGTATCTCACGTGAATGTCATAAAATGTTACTAGTGGGGTCAGGTAGACTATGTGACCGCATGCTTGTTTGCTACCTTTGTAATGTAAAAACACAACAGACATTTACAATGCAAGCGAATGAACTCGTACACATATATACTTACATGCAATATGACACTCTCCATACAAATCAAAGATATTAATATGTCATCTGCGCAAGAGACGCCGAGATAACCTTTGTGAGCGTCTCACCTTACCCGACACACATTATGTACGAGTATAAGTAATGTACGTCTACTACCGTGGAATTAGAATACTTACTTCTTCATACTAGCGTTAATTCCCAGTCGCATCCAAAACTTTCACCTCGGAGTCTGGGGTCCGCTTTACCAGTCTTAACTACGGATTTGGCTAGACCTCAATATTTTTCGTGAAGGTGACATTAGGCAATATCGATAAAACTAGAACACTGATTTCATAATTTCAGTAGGTGCATCTTGATATTTAGAAGGCCCCAAGTCAACCTCACCTGCGAGACAACGGATAGACGCTTTGTCGCATAATTACCTTTTAAGATTGGAAAATCAGATGACAGTTGCTCCCATAATAACCAATCTAACAAAATAAAAAGGTTAGTTGTGTTCCCGGTGGTAAGTAGGTAGTAGCTCACAATCCTCCCTCATCTCCCAATCCCCACCTCCAAGCCCCTCCCCCTCAACTTATTCCCACGCTATCCCTTCCTATCCAAAACAACACGTGCAAGTAGCCCTGCACGTGTTGTTTTGAACCTGCTACCATAGTTGTTATCAGGTTCATATGATGTTTACAATACCGTTATCCTGGGTTCTTCAAGAGAATATGAAAAGCCAACTCTGGTTTGGCAGCGCGTGGGTGACGCCCTTAGTGTTGCACACGTCTATAGACCACGATGACCGCTTCCCATCAGGTGGTACGTGTGCCTGTCTGCCACGTGTGTAGGACACGCCGGTATCTCCTGTCCGAAATGAGCTGTCTGACTGGGGTAGTACCTCCGCCCTACAGAACACCGCGGTCATAATAAATATCGTGTAGTGTTCCGCCGGTAAGTAGGGTAACCAGAGCTCACTATACCCCTCTTCCCCCCACCCCTTCCTAGCCTTCCCACGTCTTCCTAACCCTCTACCCTTCCCTTCAGGATAGGCCACGGTGACAGCTTCGCATCAGGTGGACCGTGTGCTTATCTGCCACCCACGTGGTATAAAAAAAAACAAAAAAAATAAGACATCTCTAAATTAGAGAGTTTCGAACAGCTTACAATCGGGCGTATACTTTCATCTCAAGCGATGCCGAATTACTCATGGGGCTCTCCTTCACGCGAAACCAACGCATCCCACCATAGTTGAGGAAAACCAAGTAATATACCAGCATTATAATATTACGCAATACATTTTTTGCGAAGCGGAGCCCCGAGCGTAGAACCGCTCGGCACCACACCACAGTTGTGTTGTGGCATTGCTGAGCGATGGATGTGCCAAGGATCGTCCGCATACCGAACAAGCGCAGGTACCGTTGTTTCGATTCAATTTCTCTTTTATTAAATTCTATCATTTGATTTATTTATGTGGATATTTGCGGTGATAGTGGTAATAGTGCGGTTTTTGTCATTATTAAGTTTAAGAAATAAAGTTATTGTTGTTGAAAGTGTAAAAATAAATAGCACGTGCAACTGGTTTAGGGCCTTTTGGACAGTTCTTGTGTGTGAGTGAGACGCGAAGTGTGGCTAAAGTTGGCATGTTTCTGTTGTTTAGATGTTTTTGTTTGGTTGTCACTAAATACGTATTATAGTAGGTATATCCATGTTAGGTACCTATATCACAATGAATGTATTTGTACTTTTAACTATTTATTTCTTCTTGTACTTCAATATTTGCTTAGCAATACTATGAACTATATTGGTACGTTGTAGGGGAGCTAAAAAGGCCACATTGGATGTTTTTGTCATATCCTTCAGTTGACATAATTTACCATACATAATAATATATCACAACTGATATGATTCGTTATGATGAACATAATATAAAACATCAAATGTGGCCTTTTTAGCCCCTCAGTTGTTCAATTCCCTTAATAACAAGATGTCATTAAATCTAATATTATGAACTTATTTCCAAACAAATTTGCAAGCTGTATTAACTATGCACAAAGCTAAAACTCGGTGACAGTTAGAAAGAGAGAGTTGTATGTTCTTTCTCTCTCGCATGCTACCTTAATCACAACTTTCTTTAACGTCACTCAGTGGCCTAAATTCAATAAAAAAAACATAGCGGTCGAATTGAGAACCTCTTCTTTTTGAAAGTCGGTTAAAAATAACAATTTGAACAAAAGGGCCGTAAGATAGTAGGTAGGTAATATTGGTGTGAATAGGTACATAATTATTTTATCAAAAGATCCTTTGCTAATTACTAATTATTTTGCAATTTATTAATGACACTGTTAGTTATTCTGTGCTAATGATAACAAATGATATTAAATTACATGAATGAATGTAATGCGATAAACCGGTCTGATGATCTAGGTATGATTCAAAGCGAGGTGGTGCGGCGGCGCACGCGCATCACTAGATGATAGAGTGATTGCTCCTCTCCTAAAGGAAAGGGGGTCCAGCAATGATTACCAGTACTTAGTTCAATCTCTTTTCCGTTTTTACGCCCCTTCGTTGCACTTCAAGAAATAATGTAGATGTTAAATAGGTATTAAGTGGAATTTCACTAGTGAAACTCTATCCAACTGTATTCAACTAAACTAAGTTTTCATGTTTATTCAATGAGTATAACGAGTGACATTCAGGCTTCGATAATCGAACCCGCGATCAATGACGTAGTCTTGAGGTCGCCCCCTACACACACACACACATAATGCAGATATAGGTATTTATTTTGTTCGTGTGTGTGTTCATGAGCGTCATTTCCCGTTGTCCTATTTAAATCAAAATATATGGCACCCAGCAGGTTTTAATGTGGCGTGACCCCCTTGACCCCACATACACCGAGCACCGAACACCGAGCACTCCAACCAATATTTCCATCCAAAGGTTGCCTGGCAGAAATTGCGTTAAGCGATAAGGCCGCCCTTTGTACTGCTGTTTTTTTTTTTTCTAATTTCTGTATCCAGAACTTTGTAATCGGCGTACAATAAAGCATATAATAAATAAATAAATAAAATAAATACACTGTTGCTGATGAGGTACAGTCGCCATCAAAAGTTTTTTTTTACCTATATCGGTCACGTCAATATGACTTAACGTCGCCCGATGGTAAGCTAAAGGTAAAGTCTCAGGCAAGGGGTCCCTTGACCCATTTACATACACCGACAATGTCATAATGGTGGCCCTCAAGTTGACGGCCTCATCAAATGTATTTCTATCCCTATCTGAAACCTGTCAAAAGAGAAGGGAATTATAACTATGACTAGCATTCTTCATCAGTACTAATCCCGGTACTATCCAAAGCTTGCACTTTGTTTAGCCATAATTTGGTTTGGTTGACTTTAACGGGTGCGAATGCAATCTTACCTCTGAAACTCCTTTTATTTAGTTTCGTCAGGGCAAATGTCCTGAGGCTTACCGCAGAACCAGGGGCCTTACTCTGAAAATCGAAAATGAACGTTTCGGATCGAACGAAAACGGACAATTTGTCAAACAACGACAGCGAAAACGTCAAATGTATTTTGGGAGTAGGAGGTGTACTGATAACGATCGATAACCTCAATGTCAAACGATCGAAGACGGATCCGAAATCCGAAACGAAACACTTTCGGGGTAGCTAAATGGTCAAAACGTCAACGGATACGAATATTTTCGTTTTTCGGAGTAAGCCCCCAGGCCTGTATCATATGTGTCACTCACTCCACACTACTACACTTACACGTACACTTTTTTTTCGTGCGGAAACTCTCACGTATACCACCCCCGTCGGCCATTGATACCGTACCTCGTCTCGGGTCTTCAGTAAGGCCGAAAGCAGACGGCGGGGCGGGGCGGTCAAAATGACCGCGACGCATTCTTATTTGTACGATGATAAGGTTGCATTTGTCCGCACAATAGCTCCTATCATTTGTCAGATGCGATCTAATGTTAGTAATAATAAAAGTGCGTCGCAGTCATTTTGACCGCCCCGCGCCTCCATCTGCTTAGTGCCTTAAGGTTTATTTTACCATTTGTGACAAGTGACACAAATGGCATTTCCTTGGCACCCAGGCCAATAAGCATCGCCCTCACACAAAGGACATTAAATCTCTGGCAGTACCCTATTCTCTGCGCCTTGTTGGGGAGTGGGAGGAGGGAGGGCTAAACCTATACAAGAATAGGAAAGAAAGCCTGGGATTTTTTTATACCACTTAGGTGGCAGACAAGCGCACGGCCCACCTGATGGGAAGCGGTCACTGTGGCCTATGGACCTGTGCAACACCAGGGGCGTCACACTCGCGTTGCCGACCCTTCCGACCTGATAAAGCCTATTCATCAATCAGCAGGTGAACCGGCTTGTGGGTGAAATTGGCTTAAGCCACAAAGGTCTTGGTTAGACCCCCTACGTTGGGCTGATGAAGATATACATGAGAAAATGGAAAACCATATATTATTATATTGACGTCTCTTGGTTTTTCCTGAAGTCAAGTATTCATTAAGCAGCCTGATAATGGCTACCTACGCAAATAAATTATGCAAGCATGCAATGCAAAATAATATTTTCCTGTTATGCGTTTTGTTATGTATTTATTGAAAAACACATGACTGCAATAATGTTACTGTTAACTACGATTCAATTGTAGGAAATAAGGTTTTAGCCTAACTACCTTTTTTTTTTTTTATCGTGCGGAAATCCCCATGGATACCACCCCCGTCGGCCATCGGGGGTGGTTATGTCGGGATCGAACCGACTAAAACCGCACACCGTCTCGGGCCTTAGTAACCGGGGTGTAAGGTTACCCAATGGGCATATCCCTCGCACCCCAGCTGTCCCCGGGCCATCTACGGTTTTAAGATGGCCCCCTCGACCCCCCGATAGGGGGGGTGGGGCGAGCATCGCGCCACTTCGCCGACGGTGGGGTGTAGGGTGACAGGAGGCCGTCCTGTCACCCAACCGTCGGCGCGCAGACAATCAGCTCGCCCCCCGCTCGCTCCCCACTGTGCCATCTGCTAGTCAGAGGGACACGTGGAGAGCCTCGGAGCAGCCCTCTAGAGGCCACTCCCACCCCGGCTGGATTGGCCGCAGGCAGCAGCGTCTCCCGTGGCGAGTGGGAGGCGCTGCTCGCCTCCGTTGCCCAGGTGCACCACGTAGAGGTTCCGGCCCGCACCCTTAGCCTCACTACCTACCATTTGGATTAGTTACTACCTGACCTGACCTGACCCTTGGATAGATGGACGTTTAGCCTAGAGCACCTGAAAGGATATGGATAAAATTTGACACAGAGATAGATTCTGAAAAATTAGACATCCCTACTCCTTTTTATATCAGGCATAGGGTCCTGTGAATAATCAGAATTCAGGGTTTGGCGAAAGTGAGTTTTCTATTTGATACATCTTCACGACTATAACAACACAACCGAAAGTCAAGAATTGTCAGGGGAACAGAAAAAGACGTAGAGTACCTTTCAGTTACAAAAAAGTACGTTGCCTTAGGGATACAAAAACTAACTAAGTATATCGTCTCAGCCGTGAGCTCATTCAAACACACAGAAAGATAGACAGACCGACACAACAAAGTTAAAAATCTTATTATGTACCTATCACACATGAACTCATATTATGCATTTTTGTAGTTATTATATTATACGAATGGCAAAACCAAAACGGACACTTCAATTTTGTTTATTTTTATCTATAGAGTAATAGGTATAAGTTCATCATTCATCATCATTCTCTGAACCTTTTTCCCAACTCAGTTGGGGTCGGCTTTCCAGTCTAACTGTGATGCGGCTGAACTTCGATATTTTCCGTGGAGCGACTGCCATCTGACCTCCACAACCAATGGTCATTATGACCAATGGCGATATCGAAGTTCCAAGTTAGACTGGTTGGACTTTTGTGGGCTCCAACTACCCGTAACGACTGCCATAGATATTTATATGGCAACCGGGACCGACGGCTTAACGTGCTCTCCGAGGTACTAAGTAATAGATAATAGGTATAAGTTATTTGTATTAATTGCACACCTAATGTTCTAGTCATGATACATTATTGAGAAGTCCCATTCCTTTAGAAAGGCATAAACATGTTTAAGTCTAATAGGCATCTTCATGCGAGCTAGGTGTCTTAGTAGGATAGTTTTTTAGGAGGTAGGACACGACGGTATCTCCCTTCCGAAATGAGCTGTCCGACTGGGGTAGTACCTCCGCCCTACAGAACACCGCGGCCATAATAACCATCGAGTTGTGTTCCCCCCGGTAAGTAGGGTAGCCAGAGCTCACTGTACCCCTCCTCCTCCCATCCCTTCCTAGCTTCCCCAAACCATCCCAGCCCTCCCCTCTTCCCTTCAGGGTAGGCAGCGCGTGTGTGACACCCTTAGTGTTGCACACGTTCATAGGCCACGGTGGCCGCTTCCCATCAGGTGGGCTGTGTGCTTGTCTGCCACCTAAGTAGTATAAAAAAAAATAGTTGCGCGTCAATATACCTAGAGGTAAAATAAATTGATTTTGTCTCTCCATAGCTACAGAACCTGTTCATATCAGTCGGATTTTCCTGTATCGGACATCATTACTGGGGCTTGTTGGAAGGAAAGCGGTTTATTGACTTCGTGTTACAAGACGTTGTTAGCGGAAATCGGTGACGAAGCACAGCCACGTTCTAATGATCTAACTATTATATATAAAATTGAAAAATATTGTGCAATTAGTTAAATCTTGGATATTATGCAGGTTTTTTGGGTCAGGCGGTAGAACTCTTTAGTCAACTGGGTCCAATCGAACTTAGTCCGTGGTCCCGGTTGACTTAACGCAGTTTGAATAAAGCAATAGGTTTAGGAAATAGGATTGTTACCACTTAACTACTAGCAAATTGTTTAACAATAGCGCAGTATTCAATGATGTCATGCTTCATTATGTCATGTACAGGTTTTTTATGACTTTATCTCACCTAATGGTAAGCTAAAAGTAAAGTCTCAAGAAGGAGGTCCCCATTACATACACCGACAGTGCCATAATGGTAGCCCTCAACTTGACGCCCTTTAAAATGCTTTTTCACGCCCCGCTTAAAAGACCCGCGACTGTAGGAGGAAGGAAATACGTGTGCTGGTAAAGAATTCCAAGTCTTTACCAGAATTTACCGTTACGACGTTTTAAAAAAAGGATTTAAATGGTATTGACAGTCATCACCTTATTTTCTCGTCTGTGCCATGCGCTGCACTTGTTGTTTTTTATTGGTCTTGTTAATTCTGAGAGGTGCGCCTGCGCCAGAGCCTTAATTGTCCGTTGCTTAGCAGGTACACACAGGTGCACATTCTGTACCTTACAAATGATATTTTACTAGTGGCAACTATTTAGATCGTATTTGATTTTTAATGTTACCTACTTGTTTCTTTATATTCCAGTAAGAGGCAGGCGTCCAATGAGTCCGGTCCGAAGATTCCCAAACACGCCCCACAGACTATACAGGCCCTACGAGGTAAGCACCGAACAAGTATTACAGAATACACAAACACTATATATCTGGCTACATTAGTGATAAATTATAAAAAAAATAGAACTAACTTACCTCTTTTTTCAGTCGATTAAATAAAGTTAAAACTTCTCTAGAATGTAATAAATATTTACGTACGGACGTAAAAACTACTGATCAGAATTTGATGTGTTTTTTTATTAGAAAGGTCTTAGTCAGACTTAAAATCGTACGCATATTTGATCACAATTGGTTGAGTAGAACTGGAGATATAGTCAAAAAACACGAAAACCGAAGTCCATTCAGGCGGAGCCGCGGCATAAGCTAGTATTTAATATTGTATTGTGGTACCTACAAGGTGAGGCAGTTCGCGATAGACTCCCATAAACATCACAATGATCAATTAAACCGTTTATCGTGGGGATATTCTGACTCTCTAGAAGTTGAAGGTCAAACTGTCTTGGATCTCACATCAAAATTAATCAGAAACAAACGTTCCTTTTCAGATGGCTACTATAAACTGATCTACAGCAACAACACGCGCGCTGATGAATTCTTCGCCATCAAGAAACAACTGGATGATGAGTAAGGACTTATTTTACAATCTCCTTTTTTTATCGTGTGGAAATCCCCATGGATACCACATGACATGGCATGGGCCCCATATTGCATGTGCGGTGTTAGTCAGTTCGAAATAAAAGTATCTAATAACATAACTTGAATTATTTTCATGCAATTAAACATAATTCATAAGATTTAGACATTACATAAACCCCGCGTAACATTATTATAACTACCTACATTAGAACTTCAAACAACACATTACATTTAAATTATTCTGAATGCAAAAATATAATTAGTTGTAATGTGCATTTATTTACTTCAGAATAAATATAACGATTATGCTTTGTCTGTTAGGAAGACTTAGTTTATTTCTTAAGACTAGTATGTGTTCCTTTCCGGCACATTGCTTACAACTTTTGGTTAATAGGAACAAATTGTTAAGTTACATAGTAATTTGGGTACTTTATTTTAATGTGGCTAAAAATGTAGCTGCTATAAATACGCCCTAATGTAGGCATTCCTATCGGTTCAGAGGTAATGGCCAATACGCTAAAAGAGTATGACCCCCTGGTGTTGCATCCGTCCATAGGCCACGGTGACCGCTTCCCATCAGGTGGCCCGTTTGCTTTTTTGACACCTAAAAAAAGAGTAGGAAGGCGAACCCCAAGCCGCATAGTGGAACTTTAGAGGCAAAAACGCTATGATGAAGAAGACTTGACTATCCCTATTTAAGTGTATAAAAAACATAAAAGTCGATAATGTATCGAATGCTCACCAACTCGCTCGAATGAGTGAATTCCACGTGAGTCAGTTGACAAATAAATCTAACAGTCTTTGTGATTTCTGTTTTCAGAGTAAACACATGGATCAAACAGCAATCAACGATTAAACTTGAACAACCATGGCCCATTCCGCACGCGGCCTTCAATAGCTCCAAACCTATATTTGTAAGTAATTTATTTTATTATTTCTGTATGCCAATGTGACTGCACTTCTTGCGACCAGTTAGGTATATTATACAAAAATAATAATTAAAAAAATCAAAAAACTCGACTGCACAAAGAACTCAAAAAGAAAAATCAAGCACTTAGATGTACTGTGGTCTAGAAACATAACAACTTAACAGTCGGGATCCATTAAAAAATTATATTGGCTATCGGTTAATGGATCCCGCCTGGTCAGTTATTATCTTTCAAAGGATTGTAAGCCTTGTACGTAGTAAACATATTAGTTTGGATGTTAGTTTTTAAGTTTGTTAGTTGATGTCATGAGTTCATGAGCCCGGAACCGAACCCAGGAACTCATAACATTTAATCACATGAGGCAGTGGGTACCTATATAATGTTCCTGGAAATGTTTCTTGTTCCTCATGTTGGTCTTTCTTTGTTTCAGTCAGTTGACTACAGCTTTCCCACCTTTAAGCCCCCTAAAGTGAACTTGGATGACCTCGTGCCCCGCCGGTCGCCGGCGACCACCATCTGGCTCTCATCGTCTTCAGTGCTTTTCTGTATCTTCTTGGTACTCAGATTGTGCGCCTACTGTAAGTACTAACAGATTTTATACCACAGATTATAGAATACTGGTATCGTTCTGTTCTGCGATATACTACACAGCGCTATCTAGATCCAAACTAGTATGTAAATAGTATATGTGAGATATATGGGTTCTACAATGTGGATAAACATAGATGCAATTTTTTTGTGAATACATTCATATTATACGTAGAAACACCCAGACTAAAATAACTATTTAGTATGAAAACCGAGTAGATCATTGTTCTACCATTACCGATGACGTCACGCTAGCCGGTATTTGTTTTAACCGAGATTACTGGTACTCCCATTAGCCTCTCCTACCAAGCTGAATTACTTATGTTAGGAGCAGTGGGTTCACGTCAGTAATTTTTTGCAGTCATAACGCACCAGTAGGTACAATTTAGCATTCTCATATTGACAACTGACCGACACTTCGCCAATTTGGTGACGCGCTGGAATACGGTCAAAATCACGTCGATATATGTTCGTGCCCAAAGACTTCCACCTAACAATGGATTACCTATATCATTTTAGGGCAACGATGCCAGCCAGAAGACAGCTTGGAGAGACGGCTGTCGCGTGCACAGCAGCAGCTGGCAGCAAGGAGGCAAAACGACCGTAAGTATTCCAATAACTCCTAAATAAAATTCTGTAAGCGCAATGCGTGCTAATGGTATTTCTGTCGGGGATACTGAGGAAAGTGCGAAGTGGACAAGAAGGAGTAGGAAAGTGAACCTTAAGCTAGAAGATGGCTAAAACTGACTTCTTGTGGTCCAGTGAAGGACACGTGGAGTAAAATATTCAAGAGGAAGGAAACCCTTAAACCACGCCAATTAAGCCAAACTCCCATTAAAATTATCAGAGGATTATCAATCACGTTACGTAAAAAACAGTGACACTTATTTCTTACAAATCAGTTACAGTCAACATCTAAAGTAGATGATGATTGTACAAAATTAAAAAATTCTTTAATAAAGTCCACGAAGTAGTTATTTAGCATTCTCACAGAGAACTATACATTACTTCGCATAAAAACTAACTTTTATAACTAAAAACATCTTTCTCACTGTGTTTCATGCGAACAAATATTATAATTTCTATTTCAAAACCTGAAAATGATCAACTACTTGTACTCATGAACTACTTTTGAAATAACAAATTAGATTAGATTTAGAACAAGATTTAAGGTAACAATAATCATAATTCATTTTCTCTGTTGCAGCCTCACCTATCGATAGTGATTCTGTGAGTATCTCAGTCAGCTCAGAAGGAAGTTCTCAAAGTAATCCAGACTTACCACCGACGTACTCCGAGGTGACTGCCAACGACAACGGAGTCGTCAATAAAACCCTCAATGTTGGTTCTGAAGAACTGCCTCCTCCGTATTCAGTATGCATTGGAGCAATTGGCAATACGGATGAAATAGCAAAAGTACATAAGTCACAGAGTGTTGAAAGAGAAACACAGTCTCCTTTGAATGCAGATAGCTTGCAGAATAATTTGACAGAAACTAGCCATACAGTCAATGGTGGACAAAATAATGTCGACATCGGGGCATTCTGGGCGACGTTCGATAATGATAGGAGAGAAACTACTATAGAGATTGGTGAGATTGACACCAATCTAAGAACGGAGCGTGCGAGTCGAAATTCTGAACAAAATTAAAAAGGAATAGAATTAGGTTATTTCATTTGTATCTGGAGAAATGCTATATAATATTGCAATAGGTTGGATATCTCTCAAAAGAAATTCGTGAAACCTGTTTTCTTTATTACAACTTGTCAGATTATGAACTATCGAATCAGTAGCTCTCCTTGTGTCTCTATTGTCAATTCCGGATACTTATGACCTGACAAGTTCAAATCAATAAAGATACTGTTATCATCAGATTTAATATTCTTACTTTTGTTCGAGGTGAACATATGCTCCTTTTTCTCTACTCATAATGTGTCCCTCTTTTTTAAAGACCTAGTCATATTATTATGAATTAACGATTGTGTCTTGCCAACTAAAAGGTTTTACTTGCTGTTAAAATTTAGGTTTATTGTGACATTTTGCACGTAAGCAACATTCTCAACCTCACACCCTGCGTTTTCTGAAGATATATTTCTGTGATGTGATAGTGGATAGGATCGAGCGATGTTTTGGAGTCTCATCAAGAACTTGGCTTTGACGTAGACTTTCTTTTGGTTGTGAGGGCCGAACAGAGGGGTAAAAGCCAAGATAAGTTAAATCATAAAAAAGTGTAAGGTTGGGATGCAAATGCGGGGTTAAAGCTGTGATAATGATAAGTGAATAGGATCTTGAGATGATGCTAGATGTGATGGTTTTAGTTATATAAGCACGGAATGTAAAATAAAGAGACCACATCGTCACTTACCATCAGGTGAGATAGTGGTCAAACGCGAGCCTATCGACAATAAAAAAGAGAAAGTTTCCTCTTAGGCCTGTATTGTATTATGTTGAAAATCTAATAGTTTGACGATATTCCTTTCCAGCGAGGTTTAAAGGCACTTTCTCCTTTATTTTATATTCCGTGATAAGTTACCTTTAGTTATCATATAAGTGACGTGTATATTTAAGACTTTGCTGAATAGTCATCGTTACGTTTTTTCTTACCTGTAGTATTATATTTTATGTCGTCATGGTGGCAATAGTGGAACAAAACTCTTGTTCTATCTTGAGTATCGAAAATTAGTTTAAAAATTGAGTTTTATAAAGAATTGTTTTGTATTACAACCATTTTTACGTACATTTTCATTAGTGTTTTAGCAGGATAATAAAATAATATTGAATACATACAGATTTAGAACTTGGTACCTGGTTACCTACATCCTGGTACCTATAGGCAAAAATATGGTGCCATCGTTCATTGTTAAGGAAAATTTGTGAATTACAGTAATTTTATCATTAGGTACGTAAATAAAATTAGAACTCGCGTTTTCATTATGAGATACAAGATGTAAATACTTATTTATTTTCTAAGTTGTACTATTGAAGTGTTAATATGTGATGAAACTTTATTTTATTACATAAAACGACTGCCCAAAAGAGGAGTTCATGTATGTATGTTTGTGAGTTTTTTATATTCGACAATACTTAATTTTAAATTCCTGAATCGTTTTAGATGGTTGCAGTACCTATCGTTAGAATTACGTCATACTGTAAAAAATATAATTATGTAAGGTAGTCGTAATTTTTTAAACTATAATAAAAGACAACGGGTGTTGTACGCATTTAGTACTTACAGTAGGTCATCTATGTAAATACTTTTGATATTCATACCTATTATATATTATGATTTAAACTTATTTGTTATCATTCCCTTAGCAGTTTAATTCTGTGATGTTACTAGTTCATCGAACAAGTTGTGATTTCTTCCTTGTAACGATCGTGTTCATGTTTAATAAATTTACTTTTGATAAATTACAGCTTTTTATTTCACTACAACGTAACACATAATGATAACACATATTTCAAACCTGAAAATGTGAAGAAAAATTATAAATTATTTGTTGAAGTGCTTTATTGATACAAACTAAACAATATATCCTAGGAAGTAAATAAATAAGTACTAACTTAAGCGTTTAATACAAAATTAACTATAATTGAACCATGCTTTCTTGAACCATCTCGTCAACAACAACGAACAGACCATACAACATAAGGTAGGTACCCATACATATATTTATAAAGTTGGGACCAATTGAAGCAAGATGAACGAATATTTACAGTGGCTGTAATAATGACGAGTCCCACTTGCCAGAGTCTGTCTTAATGTCTAGACTGGTTTATTCATGTTCATACGTTGGTGTGTACCCGGCATAACAAATAATAGTTGGTTAATTGCTTTTGATTTCACCTACAGTTTATCATTAGCTAGATGAAGTTATATTGATGTTCTCTTATTTTTTTTAATTAAAGAGAAAATTGTATGAAACCGCTCACAATGTTTCAGTAGAAGAAAGCATGGTTAAGTGTTTATTATTATATTTTACATAGTTACAAAATAAATGCATGTTGAGTGTCTATTTAACCTCGCTTACAACTAAAACAACTTAATAACGAGTATTTCTACAGGGTAAGTTATTATCTAAAATGTTGCAAAAGTAGTATACCAGTACCTAATGCTATTCTGTAAAAATATGCAAATTCGATGTCAAGTCTCAGTCGAAAGAAAGAGAACACTTCGGTACCTACACGCTTTTCTCCATTCAACCGACTATGGCTAATGTCGTTTGTGATTGTATAAGGCAGGTTTGGACATGGGTTCCAAGTCCTGCCCTAAATGTTTTTAAATTTATAGAAAATGTTAGTATACCTACTAATCGATTCAAAATTTAATTCAATCGCTTATATTGTTTACTCCCCGAACATAGCCAAAGTGTTCTCTCTCGTCTGAGTGGGACTCAACATCGAATTTGTTTCCTACAGAATAGCACAAGTGATCGCCATAGTAATAATAAATGCTATTATAATAGTAGTGAGTGTAGAAGCCCTAATATCTACCTAATTCAGATTTTTTTATAATATACCTAATATAAAAATGAACTTTTTTGAACACTATAAATTAAAATGAGTGAAAATAATTAAAATAAGGTGCATGACCCATTCACCCACTAGTGGGTGAAGGTATAAGGGTTTGATACTAAATGCAGGAAAACTGTCACATACTTTTTGCTGGAACCTATTATTATTATTAGATACCTACTTATTTATTAAAATACTCAGAACAGAAAACAGTAGAAATAGATAATATAGCTTAATTAGTAACCGGCGTACCTCTACTCACACATTCCCAAGATACTGTATTAGTGATGCTCAGAAATGTTCTACTGTTAATTCTGTTCTATGATTACGCATATTATTTATTAAAAAACAGTCTTAATGTCACAACTTTCATGTTTACAGTAGCACCATTATTAATGCAAGATCATAATCTTAACATTTCAGTAATGCTTAGACCATTTGTTCACTTCGACCTACCGAAGGGATGCTATCAAATAACTATAATATTTACTTTCAGATCTATTCTATTGAGAAATGTATTTTTATAGATACACGAGAATAATATAATTTTAGTGTCTATTTTTGTGATTATAACTAATTATAATGGTATTCTAGTAAAGTTCCAAGTCTATAGCGATTCTAGTTTATCCAGATGATGTGATATTCTGCGCTCACGAACTAGATGGTTTATTTTGATGATGTACCTAATTGTATACGCTAACTGAGATGAGCAACACAAATAAACATAATGGCGGAACCACACTTCGCTATTCGACTTTATTTACGTGTATAAATCGAAGAGGGGGGCTTCTTCGTGTGAATTGTGGAGAATTTCCTCGAATACAATATAGGCGAATAGCGAATAACAAAATATGGTTCTGCCATAACATTTATTCTAAGGTGACTCTTGTAGAACCTCTTAACCGAATGATGTGACGTCATCAGCGGCCCTATTATATAGCGAGAGTGTTATCGGTAGTTCTACAGCTCATTGTTCTGGCGACGTCTGACGTAGCGCGCGAAGTAGTCGGGCCGCCAGCACTTACAGGAGCCGGGGACCAGGAACCAGTCATAGTACAGGCGGACCTGGGTGATACCATTATTAATTAAAAACAATTATCATAAGAAACACTCTTAAAGTGTCATTGCGTAAGTAAAGCAACAGGTAACACTTAAGGGTTACCTACATAATTACATTTTATTTGTGTTCATTGCAATAATAAAATGCCTACACGTATGTAGAAGTATTTTCTAATTGAGTTTTATATTGTAGCTTGACGATAAAACTACTTATAATTAAAGAAGATAAAAGAATGTTTTGAAGTGATGAAGTTTTAGTCTCGATTTAGTCATCATGTTTGCTAAAGAATAAAATTTCCTGCTGCTTCTAAGAACGTGAATGCTATAGGTACCTGGTAGCAACCCATCTCGTCGTGTCCGTCGCAGTGCGAGGGCTTATCGGTGCTGGACTCGGGCTCCGGCTGGCCCGCTCGGTTTTGTGCATATTGTTGGTATTCCTGCGAAATTTCAAGTTACCACTTTTACTTCTACTCAGTTTATATTCCCTGAGTCCATCCGCTTCTATCATTGTCGATATGTGGACACTGACGATGGGCTATTCCACGAATTAATAGTCGCGCATTGCGTTGTCTTGGAAATTATTTGAAGGCTAGATTTTGCAATGGGGTCTGAATAGTTCGCCGAGTAAGACATTGTTCCCCGCCAGGCATAGGTCCCCTTTAATGTGCAGGCAACACCTTTGCAGCGAAAGCACAACGCAGCATCTTGGGTCAAAGGTTAGCCCTTCCCTTTGGCGTCATTGCTGTGCCCCCCCTTCCCTCCTCCCCCTCCTCTCTCTTACCTGAACATGCGAAGCCTGTCGCGGCGGGTAGTGCAGCTCGGCCACCAGCAGCGACACCCAGCGCGGCGAGCTCAGGCAGCCGCCGTCCAGGTAGTGGCAGCGGGACTGCATGCACCTGGACACATACATACAGGTGAAGTTGGATATCTGATTATTTGCTACTGACAACCCAGCAGAAAAGCATTCCTTCATACATTCTTCTTCTTCTTCAACCTTGCGTTAATCCCAGTCGCATTCAAAGCTTTCACCTCGGATTCTGGGGTCCGCTTTACCAGTCTTAACTGCGGATTTGGCTGGACCTCCATATTTTCCGTGAAGCGACTGCCCTCTCACCTTCACAACCCAATGGTGACATTAGGAGCTAGACCGTTGTTGTTGGACTTTTTAGGGCTCCAACTACATAAATAACTTTAGTAAAATAAAAGAAAAGTGAAAAAAAAAAATTAATTGAAGATTTCAGTATCTTGATTACCTGATACCTAGAAATTAGCCGTCTTAGAAAACCAGCAGGTAGGAATGCGATCAAAGTACATACCTACTAATATAATAACTAATAATAGGTATATTAGGATCTTGAGGTGATGAACTGACCTGGTGACCTCGACGGTCTGCGTGAAGTATCCCTCGTAGGGGATCTGCACGACGTAGCGCCACACGCCCTGGTAGTTGCGCGCGAACACCGGCGTCGCGTACTCTACGCGCGCCGGGCATGGCGTGGGGGGGCCCTGCGGGGTCAGAAACAATTTATAAGTACCAACACTCATATTTCTGGATTCTATTCGATCAATTGGAGATTTTTCTGCAACGCTATTGTTGAAAAGCTTAATTTACCAAGCTTCTCAAACTATTATTTATTTTGTTAATAGATCACAAAACAAAAGGCTACCGAGTTTTTTGCTGGAGTCTTCTCAGGATGAGGCGTTATTGTTGGTAATCATTATAGTTAACCTAATTATTAGTAGTTCTAACTAAGAGCACTGGGGCAATATTGTGGGTGCCGTGCTATATGTCATAGTTCTGATATATTTCATAACTGTATCATGCCTTCAATCAATGGCAATGTATTGATGTAGGTACTAACTTCATATCGGTGTGCATGCTGAGGGTGCGGCTGTGGGCCGGGGTCCTCGCGCCGTTCCACTCCGGCCGCTGGCTCACTGTCGCCGTTTATAGCGCGGTATAGCATGCAGAACCTGTTAAAATAACAATAATTAAGTCAATTAAGCACAAATAGTAGCTTTAGATAGAGTAAGTATCTACCTATCTGACTAAAATAGAAAACCGTTGTACTAAACTGCTAATATTTTGAAAATTAGGACACAGTATACCGAAGGGAGGTTGAGGAGGTTGTGCTACCAAGCTAGTAACTCGAATAGCGTTGTTCTCTGACCTATCCAATTACACTTGTCTCGTCAATTCGGGATAGGTACCGAAATACGATCGGAAAGCGCTGATGATGTTAACATCGTGCGGGCCGATCTTACATACCTCATTATAATAGTATCCAACAGCTTGATTAAGAGCTTAATGAATTTTAGTTATATTCGCAAAACTCTATCTTGAACTAAAAATTGGATTTTATCGCAAAAGAAATAATACTTGATTTGATGATAGGTACATCTAGCACAGATAGTTATAACCCAAGGGTAAAAGTTCTAATTATGCTTGTGCATAATGTATTGTATAGTATGTACAATTCATAGCGCCTTTTTAATCAAAAAAATAACACAGAAAATGTCCCTTCTCATTACACGACGTAAACTCAGTATTAAAATATAAAGTTACTGCATAGAACGAAACGCAGCGGTACGCAGCTGACGGAACGTGACGGAACGGAACAAAACTGACAACTGACACTTGACAATAATACACATTTTGGTTTTTAGGTTAGAAAAATAATTCTCGTGTTAGTATTTACTAATAAAATAAATGCATTTTAAACATTTCGTAATTTGAAAATGTCTTCAGCTTTAGTGCGACAGGCTCTAGAACTGGTCGACCCAGAAGGTACGTAGACCATAACGCTTGTATCTCGTATTACACGAAACGTGATGTCTAAAACTGTTTGTGTTGTTGTAGGTTGTTTAATTAAGAAGCGCAGCGGACGTGTGCGGCGGCCGGCGGGTCAAGGTTCGTGGAACTTCTTACGTCATAACAGTCGCGTTCTATTATATTGGTTCTCTCATATCACGCCAGATAATCTAACGGTTTTATAGCGCCTGCTTTTATTACATTGTAAACTTTATATTACGAGTCCGTACCTACATTCAAATGCCTCGTGTGATAAGTAGCTCAATAAACCACTAATTTTTTTTCATGTACGGTTTTTATAGGTCACCGGCACTTATTCAAGAATAAAAGTAAAGCAAGTAGCAAGCCAATCAAATCGAAGGAACAAATTACTGAAGAGAATATAAAAAAGTTGCTGGCGTTGTCTAAGCCTACAGCGGATTCTGCTACGGTTGACAAGGTAAGATATCAACGGTCGCTACATACATATGGACATATCGAAAATGGCATGGATTAAAATATTGGCAATCATTTTCCATTACACATACCTATATTTTTTTGTAATAACTATAAATCTTCAAAAAAAAATTATGCATAATAGGTTATTTAAAAACCATGCCTTTTTTTATATTGCCGTCATAGACAATCATCTGTCCAATAAAACCATTTAAAGAAATTACATTGATTAGGGTAGAACTGTCATTTAAGTTATTACCAACTTTAAGCGGGAACTTTAATCTGAGTGAGATTCTCCTTGCCTTATGGATTAATGTATCTTAGCCTTTACGAGAGAGACTGCTGTTTACCGTCTAGTCTAGTGAGTGTAAATGCTGCAGGTGTGGTTGGCAGAGGCCCCAAAGACTGTTCATGCATAGTACGTAATGTAATTACTGAATTAATCAATCATTAAATATAAATGTTATGAAAGTCAATGTCATTTTTTAAACAAATGTATGCAGTGATAACTGTGTCAATATTTTATTATCACTTGTCATCTCAAAGTCACATCTGTTTGTTGTTAGTGTTGGCTTCCAGATATAATTAATATTCAATATTTTGTATTTATATTGTTAAATAAATAATGGATATACTCTCCAAGTTATGCAGAGACAGCAATCTGCCATTTAGTTCTATCATTATAGTATTATCCTTACATTGTTATCCTTAAATTTGTTATCGTTACATTGTTATCCTTACATTGTTATTGTTACATCATTAATGTTACATCGTTATTGTTACACCGTTATCATCGCACCATTACAATACCGGTACTTCCCAAGTCTCCCTACAGTTTTTAGCAAGTCCATTGGTTCAGAATGCTTCTGACCTTTTACTTTTAAACTAGCTACATGATACGATTTGGACCAGAGTACACGTTTGTATTCTGTTTTTAATTGATTATTATTGGTATATTGACTATGCATGATCTGGACCAGTCAGTCATTCATTACTCATTGGCCACAGATCTAATGGTAGGCTAGATAGTCACGTGTTTCCACAAGCATTTTTAATCTCTCCTGCTGCTATGTTCAACCTTGCCAGTCAATAGTCTACATAATGATGCCTATTCCTACCGCCTGACGCATTACGTTTGAAATGATTATAATTATAATGTTTCTATCGCACTATGTGGGCTGGCAGGCGAAAGGCGAACATTTTGTGTACTGTTGATTTATTGAACAGCCGTAAATATTAGCATTGTAAATGTAAATATAAGAGTACCCACATGTGAATTCCAATCAGTTTTTAACTTAACCAAAGTCGTTAAAAAGGCTAAATTTAGTAACTTTTCTCCAAAACTATATGGAATTGACACGTATTCTACTCTTGTATTTAGAATAATAACGTCTGTTGATTAATGGATGTTCAAAATGTCCGCTCATCACCTCCTAGCGCACATAGTGCATCGGTATTAAATGGATAGCATGATGTCATCAGCGGTGGCAAAAAATTGACACGCTTGGTTTTACTATTTAATGCATATGGCATGTCTAGTCTGCTCTAAGTCTGTGAAGCGAGCGTTATCATCGACTCTGTCGTAATAATTAACTATACATCTCTGTTACAGATAGTGGAGCGCGCGATAAAACAAAAACCACTCGCTGATAAACCTGAAATAAAAATAGACGAGAATAAATCCATACTGTTTCCAGAAGACACCGAATCGTTCGAAGACTTTGAAAGCGAACTGTTCTGCAGTTAATATTCGACTTTATTTCTTAGTACACAAAGTTTAAATTCCTTAAAAAGTATTGTACAGATACAATTTTAGTTAATAAGGCTGAGTTTTATAAAAAATGCTTCTTTATGGATGTGCCTGACAGTGTGATCGGCAAGCTCGTGTTGGGGACCACCTCCTTTCTGTTTCTTCTGCTAACTATCTGGATTAACACATACCCGTTCATCGACGAAGGTAAGTCTTTGTTTAATTTATATTCATTGACTGTATCACATGCTCCCAGCATAGAATACCTGGTACCTCTTCAGTCAAATTCTTTCAGTAATGACAATCTTATTTTTGTGATGATTAATAAACAATTCAATTGCCCGCGGTCCCGGTCAGTTTTCATTGACCCGCGGCTCCGCTCGTGACCTACCAGAATATATTTTAATTTTTTACATTCTTTCATACACTATTTAAACCCCTTCCAGCCTTCCACGCTACAGTCCATATCTGTACCATATTTCATCAAAAATGGTTCAGTGGTTTAGGCGTGAAAGTGTTACAGACAGATAGCTACTTCTGCATTTATACCCTTCCTTCTCGTAGTTAGCAATGTTCGAGTGTCATCTATCATGTTGTAACCATTATTAGGTCATGGTAACCCCTTGTTATCAGATGCACCGCGGACATACAAACAGTCTTGTTTCATTTGAAACTTCTATTGTATTCATCAAGAAAATCTTTTGTATTAACCATGAAATAGAAACTGTTTGACAGTTATCTTAAATGATACCTTAACTATGTTGAAAGTAGGTCTATACTACAATAGCAATATTGTAAAGTAGGTACTTGTGTCGGTATTATCCAATTACGTAGTTAATTATCTGACCAGTTGGCTTGTTAATGCTTTGCAGCCAATACCTGTCAGTTGTATTTGAAGACCACGACATACTATTGTAGTACCTACCCGGTTTTTTATTTGAGGTCACGTGCCGAGATTATCGGGTGCCAAAAATATAGTTGAATGAAAAGTTATTGAAGCTGTAGGTGCCCCTACTATGTGTAGTAGCAATGACGTCACCGCAGAGCGAGATAAAAAGTGAATTGTAACTGACTAAGGGCAGTAGCCCAGCGCACCGCGTAAGGTCTAGACGATAGAACTCTGTGTAACTTTGTATTAGGGTTAAATGACTAAAATATATACATTCTTCATATAGTTATCAGTAACAGTGACTTTTATTTACAACCCTTGAGATAGAGTCAAGTGACGAGGTGAGTGCGACTCATACAGTGGTGACCCCGGAATAGAGCACGTGTTTTAAGTGAATACGACTCAACTACCTAGAGCGGAAGCGGCAACATCGGGCTTCCTGCCTCTCTTCTTTCTTCCGTCTTCGCCCGCAACCTACGGCCACGCGTTCGTACTCCAAGCAAATCATACGTAAACGGAATGAACACCCAGATCCCATCAGCACCACCTCAACAACAGCCTAAAGTACCTGTAGCTGACAGTAAAGGTACGGCAGGAATAAGCATGTCCGCCGATCTAGCACAGATTACCGTGGCCTCAAAAATACCAGAATTTTGGACCCAGATGCCAGGGCTCTGGTTTGCGCAGTTCGAAGCAATAGTTTCGTCGCAGAAGCAAGGAGACGAGTCAAAGTATAACTTGGTGGTGTCTAAATTAAACAGAGAGGCACTACAACAAATAAGTGACATATTGCTCTCCCCTCCAGAGACAAATAGGTATAGAACCGTTAAGGAAAGACTCATAACAGCGTTTGAGGAAAGTGCCGAACGGCAATTTCAACGCCTGGTAAGCGAGCTGGACTTAGGTACTCAGAAACCTACACAGCTACTACGCAAGATGAGAGACCTTGGTAAAGCAACTCAAGTGTCGGAACAGACACTAAAGAACCTATGGCTTTCGAGACTACCATCCACAGTGCGAGCGGTCATAGCAGTTTCCACGGATGAAAACCTTGAGAATCTAGCCAAGGTTGCCGACAAGATCATGGAGTCGATCAGCAATAACGGAACGATAGCGGAGGTAAGCAGCCAGGCAACCTCCTCAAATAACGCGGTCCTCTCAGAATTACTCACGCAGGTGCACAAACTCACCCTAGACATAGCTGAAATAAAAGGACAGAATCAACGACGCCAAAGCCGGCCATTCAGGAGAGGAGGCTTCAATAGATCAAGGTCAAACTCACAATACGACGAGCGAGGAGGTCTATGCTTTTATCATGGAAGATTCAAACAGCATGCGCGTAACTGTGTGCAGCCGTGTTCCTGGAAAAACAAACAAAACAGCGACACCAACGGACGGAACAGCAGCCAGCAGGGAAACTGAGTGAGGTACACTCTGAGACGGCGGAACAGGTACCTTTTTGTAATCACCGTCTTTTAATTAGCGATAATAAAAATAACTTGCATTTTTTGGTAGACACCGGGGCTCATATTTCAGTGTTGCCGTATCAGCATTACAAGTACAAAAACATTAAAGAATCCGGCTATAAACTCTTTGCGGCAAATAACACTGAAATAAGAACCTACGGTTGTGTTACTTTAGAGCTTAATTTAGGTTTAAGGAGAGCTTTTAAGTGGGTATTTGTAATATGTGACGTCAAACAACCCATTTTGGGGGCGGATTTCTTATATGCCAACAAACTCAGTGTAGACTTGTTCAACAGAAAACTCATTGACGGAACCACTAATTTAAGCTCCGTAGGTAAGTTAGTTAGGGATGCCACTCCATCTATAAAAACAATTCAGGACGGTCATCCGTACAGCGAGTTACTGCATAGGTATGAGAACGTAACCAAACCAAGTTATTACCGAAATGTCTCTATACACACACCCTTCCACGTAATTGAAACAACAGGTCCTCCGGTATTTGCCAAAGCTCGACCGCTACCGCCGGACAGGTACAATAAAATTAAAGAGGAGTTTAGGATAATGCGGGAATTAGGTATATGCAGACCCTCTAAAAGTCCATGGGCAAGCCCCTTACATGTGGTGCCCAAACGCGACGGTCAGTTAAGGCCTTGCGGCGACTATCGTCGTCTCAATGCTGTAACGAAGCCAGATCGTTACCCTATACCCAGAGTACAAGATTTCGTATACAACTTAGCGGGAAAAAAAATATTCTCACGAATAGACCTTAACAAGGCCTACCATTTCATTAATGTGGCACCGGAGGACATAGAGAAAACCGCCATCATCACGCCCTTCGGATTATTTGAATTCCCAAAATTAGGATTTGGCCTTGTCAATGCAGCCCAAAGTTTTCAAAGGTTCATGGACACTACAGTATTACAGGACATACAATTTTTGGTAGTAAATTCTAAAAATAATCATACAAAGGAGACACACAACAATGACTCGCTATCAAGTAGTTCGAATGCCCACGCAGAAACCCGAGCTGCATCGTGCCTGCACTCGTACATAGATGACGTCATCATTGCGTCGTCGGACGAGTCAACGCATCTCAAACATTTAGATATTTTATTTAAACGCTTGCAAGATATAGGATTAACAATTAACTTAAAAAAATGCGATTTTGGAAAGTCTTCTATAGATTTTCTAGGTTATAAAGTGTCGCAATCGGGCATCACTCCTTTACCAGATAGGGTACAGACCATTTCCGAGTTTCCTAAACCGAAAACTGTAGATGAGCTTCGACGTTTTCTGGGGATGGTTAACTTTTACAGGCCACACTTGCCCAAAGCTGTAGAGTATCAAACGCACTTGAATAAATATTTAGTTAACACTAAGAAAAAGGATAGATCGCCGATTCAATGGGATCAAGACTCGGAGCAGGCATTCGAAACCTGTAAAGCAAGCTTGAGAAACGCCACATTACTTGCTCACCCAAGATGTAACGCGCCATTAGGGCTATTTTCCGATGCCAGTGATACATGTCTAGGTGCGGCCCTCCAACAAAAAACTAGCAAAGGTTGGGAACCATTGGGCTTTTTCTCTAAGAAATTATCACAAACCGAGAGCAAATATAGTACCTATGACCGCGAGCTCTTAGCCATATTTTCAGCGATTCAATATTTTAGAAATCAGGTAGAAGGTCGACAATTGACTATTTATACAGACCACCAACCCCTAACCCACGCATTCTCAAAAATCGGTAGCAACAAAGAATTACCAAGGCGAACTCGACAACTTATGTACATAAGCGAATTCACAACCGACATTCGACACGTGGGCGGAAGCGAGAACAGGGTAGCCGATGCTTTGTCGCGAATACAAGAAATCACATGTCCAAGCCCATTAAATTTCAACGAATTAGCTAACCAACAGAGGCATGATTCAGAACTTGCAACATTGTTAGAACGTACTTACAAGTTAAAAAGTCAACTCAAGTTTGAGTTAAAACTATTACCACATTGTAACGTCCCGATTTATTGCGAAACATCAACTGAACGAATGAGGCCTTACATACCTTTAGAATTTAGGAAGTTAGTTTGCAACACGGTTCATAATCTTAGCCATCCCGGTGTTAGGACAACTAGGAAAATGATCACTGGTAGATATTTTTGGCCGAACATGAACAAGGACATAAACAAGTTTGCTAAATCATGCATTGAATGTCAGAAGTCGAAAGTCACTAGACATACATTTTCAGAATACGAATCATTTCAGCAACCCTCTGCCAGCTTACAGCATTTACACGTGGACATCGTAGGACCGCTCGGCACTACAAGCGAAGGGTTCAGGTATTTAGTCACCATGGTTGATAGGTTCTCAAGGTGGCCAGAAGCGGTACCCGTCAAAAACATAACAGCAGAAACAGTCGCGCAATGTATTTTTGAATGCTGGATTAGTAGATATGGTGCTCCAGAAAGAATTACATGCGACCAGGGGAGACAATTCGAAAGCGATCTATTCAGAAAACTCACACAAATTTTAGGGATATCAAAAGTTCATACAACCCCCTATCATCCCCAAAGCAACGGGTTGGTCGAAAGGTGGCACCGCTGTCTAAAAAGTTCATTAACAGCTCGGTTGCTACAAAATCCAAATTCTTGGACAGACGAACTACCAGCTGTTCTTCTAGGCCTGAGAGCAGCTGGCCGTAGTAATTCTTTCATTAGCCCATCCGAGATGTTAATGGGAAAGGCTCTGAAGTTGCCGGGCGATTTCTTTAGTGATAAGGATTTTATTCAAGCCACCGACGACTTTACTTATGCAGAAAAATTAAAGCAAACAATTTGCAATCTTAAACCATGCTTTAAGAACAACTCTAGTACCAAGAAGTTTTTTGTTCATTCGAGCTTAAAAGATTGCACGCACGTTTTCGTTAGAGACGACGCAGTTAGGAAACCTCTTACTCCTGCTTACAAGGGACCGTATCGGGTCATAAGTAAGCAAGGAAAAGTATATCAAGTACAGCTAGAAAAAAGAACAACATCGATCTCTATCGACCGGCTTAAGCCGGCTTTCACCTTAGCTAGCTCCGAGTGTATTGAACAGGACAGTGAATCCGTCAATGTATTTTCTGGGGAAAGCGCTGAGGACAGCTATGAGGCAAATATAGTAAGAAATAATCCCGAAAATAACATTAAGGTATCGCGCAGTGGTCGCATAATAAAAAGACCAGTTAGATTTAAGTTAACATAATATATTATTTTTTTTTTTTTTTTGTTATGTGAAAATAAACCATCACCGCTTCTTTTGCTACCAGTACATTTGTAAAGTATTCACCGTAGAACGTATGCGATACGTAACTTAATCTAAAGTTGACGTGTAGAGTAAGCAAATTCCGGTGCATATGAAGGCTAAACCATGCAAGCCTGCAACGCTAAGCGTTAGACACGTAATTCAATTCATTACATTGTTAACAACTTGACGAATACATTGTCATTAGTAATTAATAATGGGAAAAACATACAGTGTAGAGAAGAAGGAAGAAGAGATTGTGATAGCGCAAAATGGCGCGAACAATGCTTCGAATCAGCGTTTAGAGTACAAAATTCACACGTTTGAAATAGTAGTATCAGTGATATCCGTACTGGTGGCCATTCTGCTCTTATATTTAATCTATGCATTCTGTGCAAGGAAGACCAAGCGTTTTTTAAGAAAAGAATTCGGAAACCTGAGTAACAGTGTTAGCAACATACCGCTGCAGACAGTGCAAAACAACCCTCAGTACAGTGTATAAATGTGCAACTTTCAGTGAAACCCAATGTACTTAGTTGTAAGGTAGTTAAGTTGTGGCATCTATCATCTTTTTAGCAATCTATAGTTTAAAATGTATTAATCATTGTTTCCATTCCTACTTGTTATAATCTAAGTATCATAACGCAAACAATTGTAAAATGAACACCTGTGGGCGATGTTACGGTGTAATGCAACATGATATGACTCTTATTAATAATAACAACTGTACTATGAAACAAAGTATTTGCTTATCTGCAATTCTAGGATAAGACATCGGGTACTTGTACTGCAGGGTGATATTATGTATTAAAAAAAAAACAAACAAATTTCTTCCGTAATTGTTTTAAAAAAAGGGGGGGATGACTGTAGGTGCCCCTACTATGTGTAGTAGCAATGACGTCACCGCAGAGCGAGATAAAAAGTGAATTGTAACTGACTAAGGGCAGTAGCCCAGCGCACCGCGTAAGGTCTAGACGATAGAACTCTGTGTAACTTTGTATTAGGGTTAAATGACTAAAATATATACATTCTTCATATAGTTATCAGTAACAGTGACTTTTATTTACAACCCTTGAGATAGAGTCAAGTGACGAGGTGAGTGCGACTCATACAAAGCAATTATTATGCTTACTTTTTCCTACGAATTCGAATTAAGGAAAAAGTCAACATCCAAAGCTCAATCAGTCTCCTTTCTAGAAGGAATACCTACTGTGACCAACTGAGCGAATTGCGGAAAATGTGAATATTTAATATGGCAGTAGCATTTAACTTGATTAAACATAAAAAATCGTGATGTTTTTAGATCGAAAAAGTGAACATACAGGACAGGAAAATTTGAAATACCCCGACATACTACCGACCTTATAACATTTCCAATTAATTCCTTTCAAACAAAAAACTAAATCAAAATCGGTTCATCCATTCAGGAGATACGATACCGCGAACTTATGACACTTCGTCGTTTTTGTACCCTCGGCTGCCCATATACAAGCGTGAATATTGATAAAAAACAATTACGTAATGTGGAACCCCTTCCTGCGACTTCACCTTTAGCTTACCATCAGGCGAGGTGAAGTCATATTGATGTGACCAATATAAAAAAAATCATTTTTTAAATTCCAGATTCATCATTATACCCGCTGGTACCAGACCCCAAGTGGTTTTTACTGTTCTGCGGCACTTGGGGTCTCTGCTTCATTGGGGGTCTGATGTCTTTTACCCTGTACCACATCTACAAGTGCCGGTAGCCCTCCAAACAATCACATACAAAAACATCTCCACAATGAAACACAGGGACGATTGGATTATCATTGGCATCTCCGGAGTGACTTGCGGAGGGAAAACATCTCTTGCTAACCATTTGAAGACTAGAATATCTCCGGTCCACCTGTTCCATCAAGACAAATACTTCTATCCGGATGATAGTCCACACCATGTGAAGTGTGAGAACATGGAACATAACAACTATGACATACTGTCGGCTCTGGACATGGAGAAGATGTATGGTGATATATGTTGTACCATTGAGGGGGTGAACAAGTCCCATGACACGACCGCGCACAGTGGGGACGATGTGTTTAAAATAGCGGACAAGAAGTTTCTTATTATTGAAGGGTTTACTGTTTTGAACTATGAACCTATTATCAAGCTGTGTAACTTTAGGTGAGTCGGATTTGTACTAGTATCTCCCCGCGGTTTCAGCTACGTAAGTTTTAATAGCTTGGGGATAATGGGGTAAAAAGTACCTTATGTTCTCACTGATAAATGTATACCTAGTTGACGGAATTTTTAAAATCAGTCCAGTAATTATATATGAGTTACTGACACAAGCTAATTAAAATATATTTATTCTGGGTCTAGAGAGCGCTATCTAGAATGTCGAAGAATATTTATATTTATTATTAACTGATAACCGCAGCTCCGCCCACAGGGAGGGTAGTTATCGTTTTTTGGTCATATCTCCGGTTTAAGTCTGACTAAGACCTTTAGAAAGACTAGTGGAAAAAACTGTTCAGTAAAATTGCTGAGTATTGTCCAGCTCCGTGGCTCTGTCCGCTTTGTTAAGTAATCCCGTTCCTTTGAGAACTTTTTGATTGTCCCAAAGAGGTATTACAGAGAATATTCGTGACACAAAACAGTAATTAGATCCCTTGATGTCACATTCCGTGCTAACCCCGGTGTCCGGTGCGTATTCCAGCTACTACTTTGTGCTGGATTTCGGCGAGTGCGCGATGCGGCGGTGCTACCGCGTGTACGACCCGCCCGACGTGCCCGGCTACTTCGAGCAGTGCGTGTGGCCCGAACACCTCAAGTATCGCGCGCTGGTATGTTCTTTGAACTATTACAATCCCAAGTAACCAATCTCTTATTCACCTCAAATCTGCACTTTGGGAACCGGGCTCTGCTCGGCTGTTCAATTTAAAAATACAGTATCTGACATGTTAAAATAAAATCGATTGTATTTGCATTTTTTGTCCATAAAGACAACCCTCTATATACCAGATCGTCCAGATCAAGTTCATTATGATATCACTTTCAAGAAAGTACCTACCATTAGTATTTTTAAATCGGTACGCTATCAAAGGATACGAAAACATTTTTCGGTTCACCTGTAAAATTTAGTTTTAAGCAGATACTGGGTTTTGATATTACACAGCTGCGCTATTCCACTACACTATCAATTGATTCTTAATCAAACTTTAAAAAATATAGTTTCTGGGCAAAGTAATTATTTTTATAATGAAAGTGCTGTTTAATTTCATAATGAGACCTATTCAAATATTTTTACAAACAATTTTCAATCAGATTTTTAACTCTGAAATCTGTGCAATAAACAACCATGTTTATCGCCTACTGTACTAAAAACCTGTCCTTACAAGCTTTTTCCACTGTCATTGAACCTTTCAAACAAGCTTTGATGAATAACAACGTATAAATGTAATATTCCAGATAGAAAAAGACCCTCGAGTGACCATCCTGGATGGCAAGGCGCCCAACCCAGTGGACATGGTCCTGGCCGACCTCCGCACCCTGCTCGACCACAAACCGGAGCACTAGCCGGCACTGGAGCCCTACGCCACTTAAGTACCCCTGCACTGCACGAGAATATGACATACATGCACTTAACACTTGCACTTGTTTGCGAATTCGCGATCGTGTAATGCAAATATTAGATCAACGCCATCTAGTGACAAATTAGTGAATTATTTTTGTAAACCAAACGTCATTTAAACGTTTTGAAATTAGTTTTTTTTTTATTTATTCGCAATTCATACAATGTTTATACATGTATGTAAATATTGTTCCTGCAAAACTGTTTATACGGTTTATTGGCATGATCTGTTGAGCCTCTTGAATCTAATGATAGCTCTATTTAGAACTTGCATCGTCTCGCGGTTTTGCGTATGTCTTGATCCCGTAGGAATGTCGGGATAAAAAGTAGTTTACTCGTAACTCTTTTTTATTTTTTATCGTACAGGAATCCCTTCAGCACCCCCGATTATAGACAATCTATAGATATTTAGATCCATGTGAACATAATGTATGTAATACCTTTGAGGTAGGTAACAAGTAACAACGAATGTTTGTGATGTAGGATGTTTTGGTTGTAAGCTAGCGTTCGCTGTCGATAGATGTCGCTCGTGTGGGCGCTGCACTATTCGACAAAATGTCCTGTTGCATATACGAATTAAGTTGTATTACATGTTAAATTATTGTTTTGTAATAAAGTGACATATATTATTTGTGAATTGTTTTATTGATGTGTCAGTGAACTAAGGAAATAGTTGATTTTGTTATAATTTTATCATTAGTTAGATTGCGCCAAAGCATCGTTCAATTAGAATATTTAAATAGGATACGTATTAAAAAGTTTTCGAAAGGTAAGGTTTCCCTATTTGACTCCACACTGTAGCATTAGACCATATGGTTCAGAAAACGTTGCTATAAATCTATATTCATCATGCGTACAGCTAAGGAGTAGAATTCCCTGCCCGAGTCTGTTTCCGGAAAGCTATAACCTTGGAATAATCAAGTCACGAGTGAATAGGATCCTTCTAGGCAAGCATGATTCTTCGAAGACCACGTTGTCACTTACCATCAGGTGAGATAGTGGTCAAACGTAAGCCAATCTTGAATAAAAAAAAATAGTTGTCAAGTTATAAGTAGTGTGTACTCACACGCCGCCGCCGTCGCAGAACTTGCGGCTTTCTCTCGGGGCTTCGCCCCCGGCGGCGCGGTGCTCGGCGCGTAGTTCGTGCGCCGGGATGGAGTCCGCGTCGGGTACGATGGCGCTGTCCGCCTCCGACACCGAGCGCGCCGCACGGCCTGCGCGGTCCTCGAGCCTGGGGGGGGGGAGATTTCACATGTTAATCAATATGTTTAATAACTGAACAAGTCAGTTATACAAAAAAACTAGCTTTTATTAAAATAATATTTCATTGTCTCACGACATACCTAGGTTCCATGTCAATCATAAATTGGAAGAGTCGTAAAATATGCCTATCTTGTAACATTTGATTATGAGACGACAGATAAGTGAATACATAAAAGTTTATAAAATTGGAGATAATTATCCTTCTAGGTGAGTTTGTTAGCTACACACACCAAACATACACATTTTTAGAAACATCTTCCCAGCGCGTGTGTGACGCCTTTAGTGTTGCACACGTCCACGGTAACCACTTCCCATCAGGTGGACCGTGAGCTTGTCTGCCATCTACATAGTATAAAAAAAACTTGTCCGTACTCAGTTGTGACTGAATAGGGTTAAAAGATTATACATACAATGTTGAAGAATCCTAACCAAGTCGATCTTAGGATGTATACCTAATCATTCTTGACATAATTATTAAGACTCTTCTTGAAAAATCTTATAATTTGTAGTTGCTTATAACCACACCATTAGAATAGGCTAATTCTATTATTCTGTAAACTTTCTAATTCAATTTGGAGTCGGTTTTAACTAGATCAATTATCAAAGTAGATATAGCTCTAACTACCCGTATAGCTACTGGTCCATCAACCTACCATGGTCTTCCAAGCAAGCTATAGGTATGACGTATGGTCGATGCTCACCGATTGTGTTGCAGCTCAGGCGCGGGCGCAGGTCCGGGCGGCGCGCCGGGCCCGGGGGAGGGCAGGTGCGCCACGCGCGGCAGCGTGTCGTCCGCCCGCAGCACGGGCAGCGTGCGGGATAGGAAGCGGAGCGTCTGGTTGCGAAGCAGCTCGCTGCACACATCAATTATTCGTTAATACACCTAATGTTACTGAGTCGTATGTACTAACATCCTTAACATCCAAATCAATGTAACAGTTCTGCTAAATAACAGACGAAGTGATGGCGTAGACGCACCTTTCAAAAACAACCCGCTGTCGTGCGAAATCGTCCCACAGATAAAGTAAAATTCACACGAATGCGCAATAATGGCGTAATTAGGTAGGTAATTTGCATTGAGATAACATCAGCCTTACATTTTGTGCAACCAGCAACAATGCCTATGGGATAACACTCCGAAATGAGAACGTTTTCTTAATTTGAAGTTAATTACAAAAATGCATGAATTTTTTAAATAAGTATACCTACCAAAAAACCTTTCATTTTAATAGCTCACACGTCACACTCCAAACTCCTTTAAAAAGAACCACAAAATTATTAGACCATCCAAATAAGAACTTGATTAAGCATCTTACAAATGCAGAATTGCCAAAATACTTACAAAGGATACGGTTCTCCATTAGGGTTCTGTCCCATAGGGTTCTTGGGAATGAGCCCCCTGTTGAGGTCTCCGCACAAGTTGTTGGCCGAGACGTGCGGTCGCGTTGATTCTACCTCCGGACACGGTGTTGCCACTTGTCGGTAGGGTGGTGGACGGACTCTGCGAAACAAGGAAACATGGGATGAAGAAATTATTATTATCAATAGACCATAGGATCCTTTTTTGATGTATTCTTTTCATTTGAATTTAGACTTTAACTACACAAAGATTAAGTCTACAATTAAATAGCATTCTTTGAGTGTCAGTGACATGACAGTGGTTTGCCTTTAGCAGAGTCGAGGTACAGCTCAACCGAGGAATAATATTTAGTTAGTAACACTATTTGCTTACATATTGGAGTGGAGAGTACCGGAAGATTTGTTAGCCGGTATATTTACTGGTTGACGGACCAAGCCGTATTAATCCTCTCGGAGTGGAACAGGTCACACTATAGTCACTTCCGCAAAATATCATTAACTTGTGTATAGAATTCACTGCTTTCTTATGTGGACCTCCTCGAGGCTACAAAGAAACAGTTACATTACAGATGTATGTGACTGTCCATGCCCTTAAAGGCGTTGAAACCCAGATAACACAACAGACATCCGGAGCCATCATTCATTCGCCGCTCCTGTCACTGGTCCGACAGTCCGTCAAAGTTAAGCAGAGCTAGTGAAAGTGGGCGCGGACTTCGTGGCCACACACACCTGCCTTCAATGCTCCTATTCATGCATTAGTGTACGGCATTAGTGATGTATTGTGCGCCGTCCGCCGGTGAAAGTAACGAGGAAGTTATTGAGAGATGTGAACAAGAAAATTGTTAAGTGAATAACAATTGAAGAATGGTATTGTTGGCGGATTTGTTCGGCGATAGATACGTGTACGCTTTAACTACCTACTTATGGCCTGGTCAACATCAATGATACCATTTAGGATAGCTTATTTTCTTTTTTGATTTGGGAAACATTCTTTATTTGTGGGAAGTTTTTAACCGACTTCAAAAAAGGAAGAGGTTCTCAAGAAGTACGCTATTTTTTTTGTATGCATGTTGAGCGATAGCGGCGCCAATTATGGATGGATTTTGAAATTTTTTTTGTTTGAAAGAGGCTACTTCTGAGGTGGTTTCATATCTAGGGTATCAGGGTCTGATGCTGGGATCTTGGGAAAATCAAGGGGAAATCATCAAATTTACGGCAAAAATTCTGTTTTTGATGCCTTTGCATATAATAAACGTCATAAATAGGTACTTTTCTATTTCTGTCCTATACTAAAAAGTAAAAAATATTAGTTTGTGAAGTCGGTTTTTTAAACGTAGTTATAATTATTATTGTTGAGTATCATCGTTAATCTTGCTGTCATACCTATGCGGGCGTCATTATTCACAGCTTACGCACAGGTTTGTCGCGCTATAAGGTCAGCAGTCGCTCCCAGCAAAGTCAATATACCAATCAAAAACATGTACAGTTAGACGCAATTAATCGTGATAAAGATGATGTTGAAGCCATTGTTTACCTGGGTGGTGTCGCATTAGGTGACTCCACAAACGCGTAGTAGCCCTCAGGCGG
Organism: Lithosia quadra; assembly: GCA_963576445.1. NCBI lineage: Eukaryota > Metazoa > Arthropoda > Insecta > Lepidoptera > Erebidae > Lithosia > Lithosia quadra. The sequence goes on along the minus strand of OY754899.1, from coordinate 206,902 downwards.
CTCCTCACTGTTGTCGTCAAGAGCGTCATCACGGGGCTCCGTGTTCAGATCAGCAGCTGCATCTGGACTGGCTGGGGGGGACGCTGTGGGGTCCGGGAGAACTAGCCTCGAGCATATGCATAATATCTGGAAATGAGGAACGGTATAGGTTGTATATTGCGGTCCCACTCGCTGGAACCCTCGTCTAAAGGTAGTAGGTAGGTGCGATACCGTCAGGTCATGACTCGGATAAAGTATAAATAGGGTTTTCTGTTAGGTAAAGAGGCCATACGGAGCCTGGATAGAATTTCTTGGTAAGAGAGTCCTGTTATATTCGACACGATGCGACGGTAGGATTATTCCTCTTTGCTAAGTGTACGAATCCCTACCAAGGTATTCGGAACACAAGCCAACCTGACCGTCAGCCGGTACGAAGGAGGCTTAAGTACAGGCTTTCTCCTTCAAGGCTGGGGGTCATGCGGTAGTTGCTGATAAAATGGATCTATAATAATCGAAAGGATGGAGACGAAGACTTTGCTTTTGGACTATTCTCCTAAAATTTCCTTTTTTTCTTCCCTCTGATTTTTTCTTAGGTAATAGGAGTGTAAAATTTAATTATGCACTAAGTATATGCTTTTACAAATAAACCTAATATTCTCAAAAAGACACTAAAGGGCGCTGTCAGATTTAGGTGCGATTTCGTCTGTGCTTTACGGGTTTATACGTAATTTTCCACTCTAGTTATCTTCATGTTGGACCGTTTGAATCACAAATTAGGCGGGCACCACACTTGCGGCGGTACACAATACCTACGGCATAGTACGACAAGTATCGTGAAATGCCAAGTGGGGCGCACAAGCGGGCCAGTGGCACGCGCAGTTCTAGATTAGCTCGGGACAACGCGCGCGCCGAATACCTGAACGCGAGCTCTGTATAGATTTTGTCTTTGACTACAAAGTAAAGGTACCTACATACTCACGTTCACATTGATTAAGAGTAGATTAGAAACCGCGTGTGTTTTTGATAGTATGAAAGTCGAAGGTTCAATTTTTCCGCCTCTGAAGTCAAAGTCAAAAATCATTTATTCTGTATAGACCATTTTAAGTGGCACTTATAAAACGTCAAAATCAAAGTTATTTCAAACTAGAAGCAAATGAACCACCGGTTCGAAACGCCGCCCAGACCTGAGAAGACTCCGGCAAGAAACTCAGCGGGCTGTTTTTTTTGGTCTATTTACAACAATTGCCTAAGTCTAGACACAGTATTAGTTCGAGTAACATAGTTGATCCACCGATTATAACGCTGAGACGCTCACTGGAACCAATGTATCACCATCAGTATTATACACACACTGTTCGCGGACTATATTTTTGGGTCCCATGTCCGATTCAGGATTGAATGGTATTCTGTTTTGTTATGCGAGGAGGCTATGTGCCCAAAAGAGGAGGTGAATTTGCCAACGGGAGAGGAAGCACCGGGAGCTGAAGACCGTTATATAATCCCTGAACTTGGGTTGAATAGGATCAATGGTGATGCAACGTATTCCAGGCCCTATGAATGGAGAACTATTTACCTGGATTCCTCAGGACTTTCTTCCTAAGGTATACCCGAGGTCCTTGTTAAAAAGCTTTTTTTAAGTCGGTCACGTTAAATATGACTTCACCTAGCCTGACGGTAAATGGATGGCTAAAGGTAGTCTCAGGAAGGGGGTCCCCGTTACTTACACCGATAGTGCTACAGTGGTGGCCCTCAACTTGACGGCCTCATCAAAATGCTTTTTCACGCCCCGCTTTCGTGATGGAACATCTAGGATGTAATGTGTATGTAGGTTCAATTAACTACTTCCCCACTAGACCCGGGGAGGCGTTGCCCGTTACGGGTTTCTACAGGTATATAAAATGCATAATTGCATAGTGCACATAGCTGATTGTCTAAAAGCCCCACAAAAATGCGTGGGTTCGCGAAATCGCACCGCGTAAATCTGGCTTCCTTACTTCTATAGTAGGTACGTAAATATAAAGTTGCACTAGAATGCTAGTAGCACTGCAACTCCTAGATATAGTCATAACGACGGTTATTTATAAGTATACCTACTTTCTTTTCCTCGGTAGGCAGGCATGCAAAATAAATAACATACTTATGAGGATTTGCATGCAAATTACCTAGCTATTTAACGCAGGCGAAATTGCTTGCTCTCACTTGTGCGTCATCTAAGTATCTTAGATGGTGCATAAGTGTTTTTATTTTTATACCTTCCACTTATGGGCAAACAAGCACATGTCCCCCTGATGGCAGGCGGTTACCTTGTAAGACCCTAATTATTGAAAACCCTTATATTATTATAGTTGCGTGGGAAAATCACAGCAAGGAGTTAATCCCAAAGGCGTGAGCATGTTACATAAAACATATTCATTCTATTTAATTATTTATCTAACGGAAAAACTAGGTAAGTAAATAGTTTTAGCTGCTAAACAGTGACCGTAGTGACGTCATTCTTGATGACGAACATAACAACACAAAGGAGGTCAGCAGTAGTATTGTGAGATTCCATAGCTCTTAAATATAAAAGCTAATAAAACTAAATGGTCGTCATCAAGATGCCATGACCGTGTGGTACGATAATCGGCATCTCTTTAAAAAAAACTTCTACCTTCTAAGTCAAAGTCAAAGTCAAAAATCATTTATTCTGTATAGACCATTTTAAGCGGCACTTAAAAAACATCGAAATCAAATTTATTTAAAACTAGCTTCCGCCCGCGGCTTCGCCCGCGTGGAAGTCGGTATCGCCACCAAGTCTATTTAATAAAACGACTCTTCGCTCGACTTACCACTCCACTCTATACCACTTTCCTCTCCACTCACCACTCCACTGGTCTCCACTCGTCTAACCAAAACCTTTCTAATAAAACAAACCGCGTCAAAATCCGTTCAGTACTTTTTACGTCCATCGCTAAACGCGATGGACGTAAAAGTACAGGACGGATTTTGATGCGGTTTGTTTTATTAGAAAGGTCTTGCTTAGACTTAAAATTTGAGATATGTTTGGTTGCATTTGGTTGAGTAGAACCGAAGATATGACTAAAAAATGATAACCTACCTAAAAACGACGCGCAGGTGGAGCCGCGGGTATCAGCTTGTATAAAAAGTAGCCTATATGTTGCCCAGAAGTATGAACTATAATCGTACCAAGTTTCATCAAAATCCCTCCAGTAGTTTTTGATCCATGCGTGCACATACAGACAGACAGACAGACAGACAGACAGACAGAAAGACAAAAAATTTACTGATTGCATTTTTAGCATTAGTATCGATCACCAATCATCCCCCAATAGTTATTTTGTAAATATATTCAATGTACAGAATTGACCTCTCTACAGTTTTATTATAAGTACTAGCTTCCGCCCGCGGCTTCGCCCGCGTGGAGGTTGGTATCGGCAAGTCTATTTTAATAAAACAACTCCACTACACTCTCCACTCTACTCTTCACTCCACTGGTCTCCACTCGTCAAACCAAAACCTTTCTAATAAAAAAAAAACCATCAAAAGCCAAAATCGCGATGGTAATAACTACTTAACGTATTTTGATGGGGTTTTTTTATTAGAAAGGTCTTGCTTAGACTTAAAATTTACCCTATATTTGGTTGTAATTGGCTAAGTAGAACTGTATAGATATAACCAAAAAATGATGACCTAGATTGAAACGACGCGCGGGTGGAGTCGCGGGTATCAGCTTGTACCTATAAAAAATAGCCTTTTTTCCGTGCGGAAATCCTTACCTACCCTGCGGCCAGCGGGGCAGGTTATGTCGGACTCTTACTGACTAAAACCGCACGCCGTCTAGAGTCTTCTGACGCCAGGGTGTAGGGGGGCCAACGCTTTGGTGCGGCTGTTGCTCAACACGAGGGGGCCGGATGACTCCTGTAGGAGGCTCTACTCGGAGATCGTGCGTTCCATGGGCCTATACGGGTGGTGTTGATCGCTGCGATGGTGCAGTGTGCGGACGCGTGGTCGGCCACCGCCTCCTTCTGCGAGCAAGTGATGCTCAAGAAGGAGGCGGAGAGGGTTCGGGAGAGGCTGCACAAAGCTCTCCCGGGCGTCGGCGACGAAGGCGTCGGAGGTCTGAAGAGCTCCGTCGGAGCCGCCTGTCACCCTAGCAGAAGCAGGCCGAGGCGGCGGCGTGCGACAGCTCGCCCCTCCTATTCCGGGAGCATGACGGGAACACCGTGGTTGCCAAACCCGAGGGGGCCATCTCGAATCCGGAGATGGCCCGGGTCAAGTCGGGGTGCGAGGAAAATGCTCTATGGGCCATCTTACACCTAGGCGTCAGAAGACCCTACACGGCGTGCGGTTTGAGTCGGTAAAAGTCCGACATGACCTGCCCCGCTAACCGCGGGGTGGGTATCCATGAGGATTTCCGTACGGAAAAAAGGGGGCCTATTAGAACATTTCCCTCGCACCCCGGCTCTGTATAAAAGGTAGCCTATATGTTGTCCTGTAAGCGATGGTAGCCGAATGGATAAGGACTCTACTCAGTTCGAATCGGGCCGGACAGTACCAATGTGAATTTCACTTTGTGGAATTTATATGTGCTAATCACATGATTTAACATCTGCTGACGGTGAAGGAAAAACATCGTGAGGATACCCACATGTCCTAGAAGAAATATTAATTAAGGACATCATGTTCGATCCACCAAACCCCATTAGGCCAGCGTGTGTGGTAAGGTTAAACGATTAAAAAAAACGAAAAATTAAGGTCTAAACCCTCTCAGCTCTCTCGTTAGAGGAGAGGAGACCTGTGCCCAGCAGTGGGACATAAATGGGTTTATTTTATTATTTTGTCCAGAAGTATGAACTATAAATCGTACCAAGTTTGATCAAAATCCCACCAATAGTTTTTTTTCCATGCATGCACATACAGATAGACAGACAGACAGAAAGACAAAAAAATTACTGATTGCATTTTTACCATTGGTATTGATCACCAATCATCCCCGAATAGTTATTTTGTAAATATTTCAATGTACAGAATTTACTTCTCAACAGTTTTATTGACGTAACCTACGACAAACTTATTATTTGCGGTTGGTACAGTAATCGGGTCTACAGATCGAACCGCAAAATTAAGTTTGTTTTTTATTGTATATATTATCGGTCAAGTTACTTATATTGTGAAGCTAGCTTATAGCATAGTGAACATAATAACAACATTCAAATATGCGTCTTTAGAATACACGTTGTTACAGAATGCGTTGAAGATATAAAGGTTCACTGCTCTTTCCCTGTAGGTAATAGCGTGATAATAAGTAGCCTATGTGTTGACCCGACCTCTAAATAATATTCTTGCCAAATTTGAAGTAAATCCATGCAGTACTTTTTGAGTTTATCCCGGACATACATACAGACAAACAGACAAACAGACAAACAGACAAAAATTCTAAAAACTATATTTTTGGCTTCGGTATCGATTGTAGGTCACACCCCAAGTATTCTTTTAAAAAAATATTCAATGTACAGTTTTGACTTTCCTACCATTTTATTATATGTATAGATAGATAGACAGAAGCAAATGGACCACCGGTTCGAAACGCGGCTCAGACCTGAGAAGACTCCGGCAAGAAACTCTGTGAACTACCGTATCGCTCAACCGATTGAAATAAAACTTTGTTATCCAATAGCTTGCATTTGTGTGAAGGCTATTGGCAATTAGGTACTTATTGGACCCATAATCATAATCCAATCCAGTCCCGATCCAATCTAGGTTCATCTCGGAGTCCAGGTTCACTTCCCAACTTTTACTTCTGCACTTCGCATGGTCTTGGACACCCTTGGTAGTGAGACTATTAGTACGCACGTTGCCTCCGAAGACGACGTCAAGAAACCACTTCTGGCTTCTTCACGGATAGGATATTTTATTTAACTTTCTTTTACTTTATTTAACGGTCATGAAAGTTAACAATGTAATAAAAATATCAAGACAATTAACGTATATTTTCGTTTTCCATCAGTGTTAATAGGCTCATAAAGTACTTTATTACATTTTCTACGATCATGTGCGTAACTTTTGTTATGTTTATATCAATTCTTCACGGGAGAGTTACAGGAAATCACACAATTCAGATATGTGGTACCTAGGAATGAAAGTAACGTCTTCATTTCCCCTTCCTTACAGAGGGAGAAGAGGAAGATCTATAGGGAATACCTACACAGATAGAGAATGCAGGAGGTAGGACACGGCGGTATATCCCGTCCGAAATGAGCAGTCCGACTGGCCCAGGGTAGTACCTCCGCCCTACAGAACACCGCAGCCATAATAACCATCGTGTTGTGTTCCCGACGGTAAGTAGGGTAGCCAGAGCTCACTGTACCCCTACTTGTCCTACCCCTTCCTAGCCTCCCTACCCCTTCCTAGCCCTCCCCGCTTCCATTCAGGGTAAGCAGCGTGTGTGTGACACCCTTAGTGTTGCACACGTCCATAAGCCACGGTGACCGCTTCCCATCAGGTGGGCCGTGTGCTTGTCTACCACATGATATAAAAAAGAGACATGATTAAATACATAATATTGTATTGTAATGTTTCTTTTAACCCTTCGATCCATGTAGACCCATGTCACATTGAAACATTCTCCAAACACCGATCCTTAAGCGTATTCTCGTCTATCGCTCCAATTGCAAGCAAACGAAGCCGCCAGCAGTGCACGTTCCTGCGCGCGCGCAGCACCGTTAGTGCCTGCTGACCCGCATACCACTGCGCAGTCGCGCCACGCGTCGGTTACGTTCCCTTGTTAGTAACGTGTGAACATGTAATGTTTGTGGTATCGTATCGTAATCTCTAAGATAATTGAGGTGGCGAACCCATCACGCACTCAAGGTCAGTCAATCCCACGATAGCCGCAGCCTATTGGTCTGGGTAATGGACTGCTGCGACGAGGTCTCGGGTTCGATCCCAGGTTCACCATGGCACACACCAATGACTTTTCGATGCTTTTCGAAGTTATGTGTGTATTTATCGCAGGTTTATAAGTGCCCGGTTAATGGCAATAGGCTCGCCACCTATTATATTGGGTCCTAAACATAAACTGGCGAAATATACATATAAAATTACATAGGCGTGAGTTTATATGTATATTTTTATGTAGTTAAATGTCCGTTTCTAGACGTGTTGAATTACCAGGGGCATTTTTTTTTTTTGGAGACGAGTTTTAATCACAGTCGTTACGTGAATACTCTTTCACCCGAGGCAATTCCAGTTGCATTCAAACCTTGCACTTCTTTCCATGATTTGACTTATCTCCAAAGTGCCTCTAACAGTCTGGAGCTGGCGGAGAAGCAAGCTAGGGTCTCCAAGTGCCCCAGTGATAACACCACGGTGCTGTTTGAGGGCTTAAGAAATCAAGATTATATCAGCGGTTCAATACTGAGCCCTTTGTGTATTGAACTGTGCTCTGTCTTTTTCTTCTTCTTTATCCAAACCAGATGTTGTCTCTGCTTACCTCAATAGGAAAAAGGCGTGGTCTGTATTCTATGTATGTATGTATGTATGTATCCAAACCAGGGGCCTTATTCCGAAAAACGTATAAAATAAATAAACGTATAAATATTCGTATCCGTTGACGTTTTGACCATTTAGCTACCCCGAAAGTGTTTCATTTCGGATTTCGGATCCGTCTTCGATCGTTTGACATTGAGGTTGTCGATCGTTATCAGCTGTATACCTCCGACTCCCAAAATACATTTAACGTTTTCGCTGTCGTTGTTTGACATATTGTCCGTTTTCGTTCGATCCGAAACGTTCATGTTCGATTTTTAGAGTAAGGCCCCAGTTCCTATTGCATTAAAAATCCCTGACTCTAAAGCTCTTCTACGCCGTCTCATTTGGCTTATTTTGGCTATTGCTGTCTGACCCTCCAACGTGACCCTCATACGTCAATCAGTAGCTATACCAACTTGTATGAGAGCTTGGCTTGGCTGTCAGTGGGACCATAATCAAGCCGTGAACAGAGGAGCGCGAACAAAAGGTAATCTCATGGATCGTCAGATGGCCACTCCGATAAACAACGTAATATAGCTACGTATTAAGCAGCGCAACTACGTAATAGGATAATTCTCTCACATGTGAGATTGAATAGAAAGTCCGTTGACGATTTGTGCTCGTTGGAGCCGAGTTCTACTTTGTATTGTCTTGACGTCCATTGTTACGAAAATTGTTTGGTTTCGCCAATTTTTTGTGCTATTTACTGAAATAGTAAACAAGCTAACCTGATGGTAAGCGATAATCGTGGCCTACGAAAGGTTTTAATACAAAAAGGAGGTAAAGATTGGTACTCCTAAAACCGTTTAGAAACATCGCGTATTGCCGTACAAACATGGCAATCGTTACGGGTAATTAGAGGTCGTACAGGGCACAGGGCGCCAACTGTTTGGGCTGTCATATAGCAGTCACTTCACTGACTGAAAATCGACCCCAATTGAATTGGGAAAAGACTATAAGGATTTTGACTAGACTAGCGCATGTAACGCCGAACGGGCAGACAATACACAATGACAGGACCTAATAGCTGATAGAAATTAAGAGTACCTATAACTATTTAAACTGAATTTCTTAGATCCTAAACACAATTTTCTAACTTTAAATATCGTCCAAAAAGATCATTCAATAAAAAAAAATCGCAGCTTTCTTCTAGTCGCCTTTTTGGGCAGATTTTATTTATAACATCGTATTAAGTTTCCAATCTCACTAATTACAAGATTACGATGCTCTCAGCGAAATAACACTAACAATTTGTTGCAGCCGCGTTGAGAACCGCTCAATAATAATAGACGATAACAATAGACAACAGGCCGAAATAATAGCCTCCATTATAGTAATGTGACACCATTCCTGGAGTTTCTTCATTGGCAATGATACTTAATACCTACACGAAATATATAGGCCGGAGAATATAATGAGCGAAAACGCACGCTCAGGTAAAGCTGATTTCACCAATCATAGGAAATAAGATCAATTTAGAATTACGTTCGTATGTACATTTTCCCCAATGAATTTAATTAAGAAAAAAGTTGAGACTAAAATTCCCTGCATCGCGACGCGTCGTGAGATCTCGTATGAAGATCTTCGTGCGGCCATCGTCTAAGAAAACATGGTCTAAGAATAAATATGTGTATTTAATTTGATCGACAAAGTCGGTTCTCTCACACTAGTAGGTACCAATGACCCAGTCAAAGTCAAAGTCAAAAATCATTTATTCTGTATAGATTATTTTAAGCGGCACTTACAAAACGTCAAAATTATAAATATTTAAAACTAGAAGCAAATGGACCACCGGTTCGAAACGCGGCCCAGACCTGAGAAGACTCCGGCAAGAAACTTAGCGGGCTGTTTTTTTTTGGTCTATTTATTCCCAAGACTGTCAACTCGTCCACATACGTCTCAGTAGTGATGGGGCTTCCGAAAACGTACCTCAAAGACGATGCCAATATTTTCGCGTCCCAATAAACCACCTAAGGGTCCAAAACTCCACAATCATCACCTACATAAGCAAGTAACTGTAAAGATCTCGTTGGGCAAACAGCGGGTGTCGGCGCCCGCGCCGGTGGGGACGCCAGTGTTGCCTCACAACTGTCACACGCAGTTAACCGCGGTTACTCGCTGTAATTACACGCTTTGCCACACCTGCTATTACCTGCTATTCAAAACGTGTAAGACTGAAGACGTTATTAGAGTTCTGTGTCAAATTTCCTAAAGCTTTTACTTGTTATGGAAGATCCCCACTCCTTCCCAGCCCTCCCCCCTTCCCTTCAGGGTAGGCAGCGCGTGTGTGACACCCTTAGTGTTGCACACGTTCATAAGCCACGGTGACCGCTTCCCATCAGGTGGGCCGTGTGCTTGTCTGCCACCTAAGTAGTATAAAAAAAAAATTCAATATTTACATTTGTAGGTAGAGTTATATATTATCACGGCTACCCTAGAGTAAGAAAGAGACGAAAGACAGTGAACGCGGCCGCTGCGCAGGAGGCGCGGTTTCGATCCCCGCTCAGTGCAAATATTTGTATGCATGAATATTGGTATTTGCATCGGTCTGGTCGTGCCTCGGAGAGCACGTTAAGCCGTCGGTCCCGGTTGCTATACAAACATCTATGGCAGTCGTTACGGGTAGTTGGAGCCCAAAAAAGTCCAACAACAACGGTCTAGCTGCAATGCTTCAAAATCGCCTTATGCCACCATTGGTTGTGAAGGTCAGATGGCAGTCGCTTCACGGAAAATATCGAGGTCCAGCCAAATCCGCACTGGTAAAGCGGACCCAGACTCCGAGGTGAAAAGTTTGGATGCGACTGGGATTAACGCTAGGTTGAAGAAGGTAAAAATGAAAACAATGAAAACAAGAAAGTTGAAGAAGCGAAAGGAGTATGCCAAGATCGTAGCAAGTGGAAAGATATTGTCTCTGCCTACCCCAATGGGAAAAAGGCGTGATTTTTATGTATGTATGTATGAAGGAGGTAAGGAACAGTCGGCCAGAGTACTAGGACAACATTATTGATCTTAGGAGATGAAGTCAACCTTGGGGGTTTGCAGCGTGGATATGACGCCCCTAATATTGCACGCGACCATTGGCCACGGTAACTGCTTCCTATCAGGTGGGCTGTATGCTTGTCTGACACGTAAGTAGTATAAAAAAAAACAAATTGGGTACAAAATATAGTCGGTTGGCAACGCCGAGCGCCCGACTTACGCTTGGCTGGTTTTATTGATGTCGTCTGGATAAACACAGTAATTACCGGAGGCTGTCGACCGAGCCGCACTTGGCTCCATGGAAGTGGGCTGGTTGGTACTTGGACACTGCTACCAAGTATTCATTATTATTTACTTCATTTGTAAATAGTGTCGTGTCTCACTTGTTTTATAGGTCTCTCATTTGATTTGATCATTATTTACACCACTTGACCATTGAGAACAGAAGGAATACCAGCTGCCATCCGCTTACTCACTCTCCCTCTTTTGGGGTGAGCTTATAGGACTTTCTTGGGAGCGATTTTCCTCTAACCTCCCAATCCTGAATATAAATAGTGGAAATTCTATCAAGCTATATGATGGACATTCCGCTCATACGCACGAATCGCTTCAGCAATACGCGTACAACTAAGGAGTGGAATGCCCTGCCCGAGTCTGAGTTTCCGGAAAGCTATAACTTTTAAGTCTAGAGTGAACAGGTTGCTTTTAGGCAAGCGTGCTCCACATCGTCACTTACCATCAGGTGAGATAGTGGTCAAACGTGGGTCTATCTTCTATAAAAAAAACCTGAGAGGAAAGTCTGCGTCAGTGCCTTTGTCCAATCAGCAGATGTAGCGGATCGCGCGAAATTCTCCGTGGGGCCCCAACACAATATATACAGGGTGAATTTTTCAAAAGGGATTGGATGGCCAAATCCGAAACTATAAGGAATAGCGAAAAATGGTCAAAGGAGTCACGAGCCCGATTTTGATGAAACTTAAAACCTCATCATTAGATTTTTGAAAAACCAATAATCCTAGCCAGGAATCGAACCTGTTGATTTTGAAAAAAAACACACCCCCTATATTATTACACCATGCGATAGTGTTGTTATTAAGGATCTTATTCTGGGAAGTAATGACATACCGCAAACTAAAGGAAAAATAAAATTTTTCTTACATTAACTCATTAATTGTTCAAAATGTAGACCATTGTTTTCAATACATAATCGTACTGCATTCAATATTAGAATGTTGTTGATTCCGTTTAGAATATTCTCCGAAGAACGTTAAGTTTCAAGTCATCGACTGTAGCTCTGTATCATACGTGTCTTTGTAAATTTCGTTTTTGACATACCCCCAGAGTAAGTAATCTAAGGGAGTAAGATCCAGGGATCTCGCTGGCCAAGGCACAGGACCATGCCTAACAATAAAATTGTCGTCAAACTGCTGAATCAAAATCTCTTTTACGGCTATTATGGGCTGGAGCTCCATCTTGTTTAAAAAAAAACATCTATCATTATAATCATTCTGAGTATAATTTAAAACACGGAATAGTTACGATCTTTTTTGGGATTTTGAACGAAACAAATAGGTACGTGAAACATGAATTTTATTAAATTCCAAATTTTCCTTAAATTTGCCGTATATCATTACTTCGCAGAATTTGTTCCTTAACAGCGACACTATCGCATGGTGTAATAATAAAGGGTGTGTTTTTTTTTCAAAATCAACAGGTTCGATTCCTGGCTAGGATTATTGGTTTTTCAAAAATCTAATGATGAGGTTTTAAGTTTCATCAAAATCGGGCTCGTGACTCCTTTGACCATTTTTCGCTATTCCTTATAGTTTCGGATTTGGCCATCCAATCCCTTTTGAAAAATTCACCCTGTATATACTTACATATATCAACTTTTATTGCTATCTGTACACACTTATGATCGCATTAATTACCGTAAACATAATTGTACATAATATTTCTTAAATGAGCTACGAATTACATCTTTCGCCGAATAGCGGACAGGTGTGCTTTTATTATAGCTATGTAATCAGGGAGCAAATTAATGGCAATTTGCGCGAGCGCCGTACGGCAGCAGCGGGCGGATCCCTTTCATTTCAACACAACACCATCGCCTCGGGCCTCGCCACCGGTAGCACAGTGACACACATTTTTTGTGAGTCTCGCTTCAAATTGCACTTTCGTAAGGCAGGTGTAATGTTTTTATGAATTGGTTCTAACGAATAGTAATAGTTGTTGAATAGCAGAGTGATTTGTTTCAGAATGATTGATAGAGTGATATCTTACTGCTATTTAAACGTTATACCTACACCTACATATGCGATAGTACTGTTACTTGCGATCGTGAGGTAGTAAGCTCAGACCCCACCCGATACACTATTGACGTACTTAAATAGACTTTTATAGACCGTCAGAACGCCTCTAGCCTGAAGGTTTGCGTGTGGGCTCACGACATCACCCTTTCATGGAACGCTGGCGCTGTATTTATTGTGGTTCTCCAATTCACGCCTCAATAGCTACGACCTCTTTCATTTACGTGTTATGTACGAGTACTCGTATACTACAGGTTTACACCAATCTTACTTAAACCTAACTTAAGCAAATAAAAATTAATCGAAATGTATAAAAAAAAATGTACAATATTTTTTTAAACACGTCAATATGACAAAACCTTGCCTGATGGTAAGCTAAGGGCAAAGTCTCAAGACCGGGGGTCACCACTACATACACCGATAGTGCTACAGTGGTGGCCCTCAGCTTGACGGCCTCATCAAATGCTTTTTCACGCCCCGCATAAAGGACCCAGGATTATCGGAGGAAGGAAACTTTTATCTAGGCCCCAATCTAGCTGAACTAGCTAGCTTTATGGGTTGTAGAATGCGGAAATACATACCGAACGACACAAAATCATTTAATAAAATCTTGCAAAGTTACGTATGTATGTGTATGATTTAGATCGAAACCTTTCAGTTAGTGACTTCACAGCTTCTATTGAACAATTAACACTTGTAGCCGCAGAGGGTATCAAACTATCAACACACATTACGCGCACATTAGCGGGCGCTCGCCAAGTGCGCGCGCGCCGTTACTTGGACGCAAGCAGAGCGCGAACGAACTGTTACCTATTATGGACGCACGAGACATTACTCTTTTACCTTAAACCGCAGTTTTATTATCGACTTACCTCCAATCGTACGACGATTTCCACACGACAAAAAGGTAATTTTTACGTGTGGCACGAACTTTAAAAAACATTACACTCCTTTTTGAACAGTTGTGTGAAAGGTAATAAGATTGAAACCGCAACTACGCCAGTATAATCACGATAGCTCTTATCAAAAGTGTTGAATATCAACAAGTCCCATTAGGAGTGGGTAAAGTAGGCTATCCACTGCCCAGTGCGCTGGTCATTGCCCCGCGCGGTGGCAAGTGGGTGAAGGCCACTTTACCTCCGGTAACGGTAAACTTACCTTGCCACTGTGACGTCAGCTTAGCAACCACCTGACCTGGCCCATTTACCATACGACGCCGATGGAAATTAATGCAACGAGATATAATTGATGTTAAAGATATTCATAATCTTAATTATACTTTACTAGAGTTGTTTTCCTGTCATTTTAACTGTTATTGTTGATTATGAATATTTTCCGTAAATATATATATTCCCTTTTGTATAATTAAGTAGGCACACATTTTATGCTCTATTATATTTGTTATTATTATTTTCTTAAATATTTTTATTTCAAGAAATATATGCGAATTGATGCCTTGTCTAGAAGTGTCAATTAGGACACAAAAACATTCAGCTTGTGTGAATCGACCATTAAAAATATTGATTTTAAAAAAGGATTCCACACATTTTTTTTTCGAATTTACCACTAAATCGATTTAAAGGCGATACACACCAGTAGGGTCTATCGTCTACTATACATTTTGGTTGAGGCGATAGACACCGTGGTCCATCATAACTTAGGCACAGATTAATAAATAGTTACTACGTACTTGGGGTAGAACGCCTGACGGTTCGCATCGTCTGCATGATTAAAGTAGTGCAAGTGAACACAAAATACGAGTGCTTTCAGTTCAATGCTCATTATGTACCTACTCGTAATAACTAATTGTGTAATTACAATTTTTTATGTCAACAGTGTTGCGGTCTATGATCAAAATTACAGTTTTCTTTCTTGCATTTTTTGTTACAGTATTTTAGAACGGCATTTTTATAACAGCTATCATTACAATAAAATTATCTAATTTTATTACAATGCTAAAATATGAACAATGCTTTCTCAAGCTAGTAATCTAAACTATTCTTTCGTAAATACAGCTGTCAAATAAGATAGAAGAGGACAAAATATACGTTAACATAAATACCGCTATTAATCGTGTATAATAATAATCTGTCTTCAGGATTGAAGACATAAAATTAATTGAACAAATTGTATTAAATTCTTACCGTTAATTTACTATTAGTATTAAATTATTATTACGGTTCGGCAAATCACCCCCCAGTATGATGGAAAGACGACCTGAAAAAGGTAGCTGGGGTAGACTGGATGCGGAAGGTGGAGGATGGAGGGCTATTGCATATATTAATAGAGGCATATGTCTAGCAGTGGACTGCGATAGGTTAATTGATTGATTAAATTATTAATACAGTTTTAGGGTGTGTGTTGTAGCTATTCGTTAGAGAATGTTTCAAACAAACTATTTAGCTTTATTATTAAGTAGTGAAGATCTGAGAACGTAAAAGTTAATATAAGCGCCTATAAAGTCGACAGCAGCATCCAGTTAAGAGACATCTTTAGCTAAATTGCTTATTTAACTCATCGTTTTCGGTAAAGTCATAAAACTGTCTTAATAAATAAAGAAAATAATGATTGTCTGACCTTAAACAACACGTTCATATATTCGTTAAAAGAACGAGTTTGTGAACGGTCGCGTTGCAGTCCCAGTGGCCGGCTGCGGAGCGTTGACCCGCCGCTTCGACTCCCATTAGGTGAAGGTCACGACCTCGACTGAGAGGTGGCGTCCTTGTACTCGATTGATTGGTTCTGCTTGCCCTCATTTTTCTATACTATAGCATGCAGTAAGCATAGTATAAACTGTATATATTATATTATTCTCCGAGAACATTTCCGTGTGATCTTTGATAAACCAAAGTGTATTTGCCTTAGGGCAGGTCAAAAGCCCTCGGAACCGGCGGGCTTGCATGAAAGGCTTAATGACAGTAGAGGAAGCTCGTGAAGTATGTCAGGACAGAGGCAGATGGCGGTCTATTGTCTCTGTCTACCCCCGAGGGAAAAAAGCGTGAACATAATGTATGTATGTTATGTTGCTCGTTCAAAACCCAACGAATGCTTTTGAATGACTATGTTTTAATCACCACAATCCTATTCCTAAATTAAATATCTAACCATTACAATTAAAGATACCTATTCACCTTGTATCATGTGTGCCCTTCTTATCTCTCCTTTAGCAAAGGTTCAAGAAGGAAGGTCTCTAGCGAAACTGCTTCGTTAACGGCCTTGAATGACCTAAATAGTGTAATGCGGTACTTTAGCTAATTATACACGTAACTATGTTCTCGGACAGCTAGTACGTGAAGTGTTGATAACGTCACATTTCAAAATGTCACGCTACATTGCTATGCATTGTTCATGTGAACATAATATATATTTGAAGAGACAAAATTAACCAAATTCTAATTGGATTGATTTGAATCTTGTATGTTACATACTCGTACATACAAGATTCAAACCAATATACCTACGTGTATATATGTAGGTACCTACGTAACATCCAGATAGACACAGACAATACGTTAATTTGATACCACCTTGCAGGTCTGATGTCGGAGCCACGATGTGGATAGTGAAACTCTATAACTACAGTAGGTAGTAAATCATTGAAATCAGGGTTAACTTGGGTAAGCTGTAAAGCTGTCGGTACGAACATGGCTGGTACGCCACAGAAGCGCGGCAGCCGCACCGTGTTATTATTTATCTATACCTACTAGCTAATATTATACTAGCTGAATTTTGTGAGTTTGTTTAATAAATTTGGAGTAGTCTTGGGGACCATTGCAATTATTAGAAAAATTCTTTCACTATTTGAGAGGCACATTATACCCGCTGAACAGAAGTTTAATTACAATAGTTTGAGTTCAACCTCCTACATTCTAGGGTCATTTAAGAGGGGCCTGAAAAAGCATTTGAAAAGTCCGTCAAGCTGAAGGCCACCATTATAGCACTATCGGTGTACGTTGTACGTTATGGTAACCCCAAGTCCTCAGACTTTACCTTTAGCTCACTATCAGGCGAGGTGAAGTCAGATTGACGTGACCGATATAAAAAAAAACTCTATAATGCTATACACAGAGCATTGATGTAGTACTGGACGGGACGTATTGTAGGACACGGCGATATTAATAATAATAATAATAATCATTTATTTCAAGTGACCAAGACTCAGTGTGTTAGTAACAATTTTTCTTACTCCTATGTTAGTTTTAATATTCTAATATCTATCCTAATAACAAATTGACAGCTCGCATGCGAATCACCACCAACCGCCCACCACCTAGGTGGAAAGCTTGCAGCAGCGACCCACATACACACAGTCAAGTCTGCTCGCTATACAGCTCAGAATACTGTTGGAGCTGGCCCGCACCCGACGCACCAGGGAAGCACATCGCTTTCTCATAGTAGCGTAAAAGCAATCTACACGAGCCTCGGCAAACATCCCTGACGCGCTACAGTAACGGGACAGCCCCATCAGCACTCTGAACGCGTTATTATATTGATATTGAAAGAGATATTTGCATTTGATGAATATGCGAAAGTAAATTAACATTTCAGAATGGAAATATTATTTTTAGGTCACGAGTTGGAGTTTACTGTTCGTAGTAATTAGGTGCCTACTGCTTTAATAGTTTCTAGAAAGAACAAAGGAAAATGCTTACGGAATTTTTAGACAATTAAGTCAATTAGAAGAAATTTACATGACCCGGAACTTTATGGTGAGCGACCATCAAGCAGGATTAACTTAGTATGTTGTCTCACCAAAGTTTCGGTAGCAGTTCTCGTTAGAGCCTCGTCAGTCAAACAGTCGATCAATCAGTCGTTCAACTGGTTGACCGAAGATCTTGGTCAGATACATACAACGCAGAATTTGGAATATTGGAACGATTTTGTTTGGATCGTGACGTCATCTGTGGTGACAAAAAGTGGCATACAAACCACAGACTCTGAGTAGGGTGGATTACTCAGAAGCTATATTATATATATTTTTCTAACTGTTCCAAATATCATTAGTCTCGTCTTAACAACATTGGCCATACATAATGCCTCCTAATGAAGCTGCTGTTAAAACCACTAAAACATATAATATATCTGCTCTTTTTGGTGCTAAAACCATTAAACTGTCCATAGTGGCCTTAATACCATTACCGATGGTTTAGGAATCTGTGGCGAGAGCCTAACGGGACCTGGCTTAACTCGACTTATATGTTCAAGGATAATATAATACGTCCGCGTGGGTAGGCAGACAGGTTGTGCTAAACTGTATGGATACTATTGACACACTTTGATCAGCTGAGTGTATTAATAATATTCTTCTTTATTAATAATAAAATTCTAGGAGTAGACTTAAAGTAGAAGCTTGTAGTATAGATTCAGAAACATACTTAGATACATCTCTTTTGTAATTAGATACATATTGTATTTAGAAACATCAATGCCTCTCCCCCTACAAACCTTTTCACGTCTTCGGCTTTTTTGATCAGGGATAGAGCTGTACTCCATCCTATGATAGCTATCTGGTAGATAAGTTACCCCTCATTATCATGTGGTACCGAAAATATGGTTGGCAAAACTGTATAATATCATTATGGGTACACAACGCCAAAGGTTAGTGAAGCGTTCTAATAAAAGACATCAACGCGTTCAAGTGAGCTTAACGTTTTTAAATAAATTGTATGAGTAAAAGCTATATTTTTCTGCAATAACTTCGAGGTGTACTGGACAAACTGTTTACAATAAAAATTGTATGACGATACCTGGGTGAAACAAGAATAAACTTTGAATCTAGAATTTGGAACGGAACGCAGAAACTAAATAAATAAGGTAATGAATTTTGACCCCTATCCGTATAAGAATAGCAATGTCTTTTTGTAATATCATCCGCATTGCAGCTACAACCTTCTGGTAACAGCTTACTAGTTTACTACCTCAGAGACTTGGAAACAAACTGTTAAACGTATTCACCGTTTAATCCCATCATCGGCGCATGCGCAGTGCGTGCGTGACGACAGCCCGCGTACAACCAGAATTACAACCGAAACGAATAGCTAAGAGTTTGGAGGATTTAATTGTACCATCGCAATGGTACCAGTGGGCCAGTGGGCCACACCACTTACTGAAACAATGCATAATGGATGGGCGCTCTACTGGCCACAGGCTAGCCATACCAGCGATCTGGAGCTCTTCTAACAACCTTCAAGCCATTTGCTACCGAATTAACATATAAGAATACTTGCTATATTATATTTAAATTTCGTGAGTAAATTTGCATTTAGTGAAAGTACATTTAAGTAGATAAGATTATTAAAGGAAATTAAATTTAAATATAGTTCAGTAGTAAGGAAAAGAGTGAAAGTGACTATTATAGATAAAAACAATAATAATGATTAAAAATAGTGATCCGTTGGTTTGTCGGACTTCACTTGTATTGGGAAATAGTTCCAAGTTTTTATTTAAAATCTGGCTCAAAACTCCTTTGAGCATCTTTCTCTAGTCTTCATAGTTTCGGACTTCGCAATAATATAGCAATATAATTTATCGCTAAAGAGTAGGCGTAGATATGTAAATACCTGTATAGATCGGTATTAATATACAAAACAAAAGCTAATGGAATGTTCGAAAACACGATGAGTCATAAGAACAACGTTATTTGAGTATAATGGCCGCTATAGAATGCGCAAATTATGCCAAAGTGAGGCGAACACGAGGCGCCGTTATCTATGAATATTTAGTGATTTTCCTTTTGAACTATAAAAAAATAAAACCATACGAATCGCTTGCAGGATAATAGCTGGTCTTCCTGCAAAGCTTATAGGTATAGCACACCCTTATAAGCAGCAAGTGCAAGCTTTAATCGCAATTGGATTAACAAAGTTCAATCGCAATCGAATGAACATACCAACAAATAAACCAAATATTGAGGATGTATCGCAGCTAACGCTTGAGTGTTACTGTACCGAATATCATGCAGTTTTGGTCGGCCGATCGCGACACATTACATATTATATTAAATCCACATTCATCATTAGCTCCAGAGACGTGATTCTCGAGGGGTTTCCGCACATTAAAAAGGCTAATTATATTATTAGGTGCAAATGATTAGGAAGCACATCTCCATTATATTGTGAAAAGAACCACTCTTTTTAATTTCCAAATCCAGCACAGCTATCAAACATAGAATTCAAATGAAAGTTAATCATTACATTGGAATTAAAGTTTAATGATAGTTCAATAGAAACCACTTAGTAATGAAACTTAAATTATTTCCTCGAATAATAATGTTTAAAATCTGCAGAATTATCATCTACTTTTGACGCTAACCATTCGTGAAGTTTACGATATAAGTTTCCGTACAAACGGTTCAAACAATCACTTCCTCTTAATAATACATTATACACGAGTATAATAAAAGTCATGTATGTGAAATGTGAACATCGATCGTAAAACAGCATTAATCCAGCGAAAGCGTATTCCCAATATGCAGGAAAGAATGAAATGCAAAAAGAATGCAATAAACAGAACCTGTTGGGGCTAAGTCGGTCGAAAAGTGGAAGTAAATATTTTGTGCGATTGTTCTGAGAGAAAGTTTGTTTATGTGATCCGTTCGCCAAAATTCTGCTGATTTAATTACGACAATACTCGTATAAGGATCGACGCCATTGGAGCAGTTATAGTTGTCTCCGTCCTCTCGTTTTCTTTTTTCTTTACGTTCAGGCGCCACACAGACGTTGACGTAAGCCGGGCAAAATACTCACGGTGCGCTCTATTACTACCAAGAAGTCGCATTTAGCCCGCGTATGTCTGACAAGCAACATGAGCTATTGCGCGGACAAAATGCAACCTTATAATCGTACAAATAAGAGTGCGTAGCAGATATTTTGACCGCCCCGTGCCTCCGTCTGCGCTGCGCCGTAGATATCAGAATGCTTCTTATCGTTTGTGATAGTTCCGGATGCTTGTCTCCCCTACTTTCATTTTCACAAACTCTCCTCAAAAAGAAATTCAAAATCACACATGCAGTTCAAGACATTAGCATATTGAAACAAACAGACTTCTCAGTTCTATTATTAGTTAGATGTAGATAATATTATAGATTAGATTTGCTTGAGATATACATAATTTAAATAATTATACAGTGTAAACAGTTCCATTTCAAAGTACGTTAAGTGATATAAGCTGATTCAGAAGTGAATTCCTTTTTTTTATGTGGTCGACAGGTCCGCGTTTGACCACTCTCTCACCTATTTAAACTCCAAGATGAAACCTGGGAGCCTTCAAGTCGACTAGAAGACTCCCAGGTTGCATCTTAGACCCGGGCAACGGAGGCGAGCAGCGCTTTCCACTCACCATGGGAGACGCTACTGCCTGCGGCCAATCTGGCCGGGGTTGGAGTGGCCCTCTAGAGGTCTGCTTCGAGGCTCTCCACGTGTCCCTCTGACTAGCAGAGGGCACAGTGGGGAGCGAGCGGGGGGCGAGCTGATTGTCCGCGCGCCGACGATTGGGTGACAGAACGGCCACCTGTCACCCTACACCCCCATCGTCGGTCATAAAACCTGGTTGTTAAGATGTGCATGCAATTCTCTTCTAACTTGTCGGAAACTTTGTTATTGGCTAAGAGTCCTAAAGTAATCTTTAATCTTACTCATGATCTATGTAAAATAGCTGTTAAGTTTCCAATAAATAAATAAATAAATAAATAAGTAATTAAGACCTAAAGACTCGCAAACAACCAATATCCTAAGATTGATGAAGGACGCTTTAGCGCAGGATTTTTTCTCGGGATTGGGAGGTCAGATGGCAGTCGCCCCCGTAAAAGTCATAATAAGACAAATCAAGATAAAGAGTTGGCGAACAGTCCCTGGGCACCAACGTGCAAGCTTTGGATGCAACTGAGATCGGTGGTTGGCGAAGAAGGCAGACGTGAGTGTATGTATAAATATTTTCTCCGCAACCGTTCAGTATGTGTTCATGCTTTCTCCGGCGATGCGCACACGCCGCTCCTACTCACTATTAATGCGTTTATTTTAATTAAGTTTCATTCGAAGAATTGTTTTTTTTTAGAAGTTTGTTCTCATTTGCTTTGTATCCGTATTCATGAATATATTAAAATTCATAATTTTTGTTCGAGTTGCCAAGTGCATCATTTTTGACATAGCGATTTCTTAGTTGCATCCAAAGTTTCCACTTTGGAACTTGGAGTCCGCTTTTTTTTATTGGTATATCAGGTGTTTCGGGAGCTACTGCTATCTCACCTTCCAACCCTCAGAGCCTGCTCCAAAACCACATCCGTTGCTTGGCAGCTGTACCGCCTTGCAAGTGATCGGTTGTTGGTAATGCCCTGTACTCCCAAGTTACCAAGAACATTTTTTTTTCCTGTATGTCATAATGACCATTGGTTGTGAGGGTCAGATGGCAGTCGCTCCACGGAAAATATCGAAGTTCAGCCGCATCACAGTTAGACTGGAAAGCCGACCCCAACTGAGTTGGGAAAAGGTTCAGAGAATGATGAATGATGATGTACTCTAAGCAATGGCATAGTTACCAGTGCACCAGAGCCTTCAAAAGCTTGGGGGTGCTTTAAAATTCTCTTTGAACTCATTCGTTTTCCCTATGGTAGTATCGAATAGCAATACATTGCAAAATTAACATTTTCTTCAACATATTTAAGTAAATAAAAATAAAATGTATTATGGACTTCAAAAAAGGAGGAGGTTCTCAATTCGACTGTATTTTTTTATGTTTGTTACCTCAGAACTTTCGACTGAGTGAACCGATTTTGATGAATCTTTTTTAATTGATCGCTGCCGCTTCCCATTTTAATTTAGTCCGTTAAAGTTAGTTTCTTTTCTTCAAAAAATTTTTGTTTGACCAATGTGCCATACTTGTCTGAATTAGGTTTTTAAAATAAAGTATTGCAAGTTTGTTCATAAAAATCGAGAAGTAGGTAAGAGCACTCCTTAGCTGTGTAGAATAATTTAATTTGTGTTCATTACGTACGTTATTTTTCTGTCGGCCTTAAAAACTAACTTGGGATTGAAACTGAAAGAAATTGCCTACAACACAAGGCGTAAGAATTTTTTTTTATTTCTTAGTTATCAGTAAAATCTGACAAATTTAATATAGGTAGGTAGGCAATATAATATTTATTGAACAGACATCAAAGATATTAATTTATTGAGAGTTTGACAGGACAGTACGTCTATCCAAATAAGTAGTTACAATGGTTACAACAGGTTACAAGTTCAACTTTTGATTTGCTATTTTATCCAAACAATAAAATAAATTATAGTACCTATCAATTTATTTCATAACAAATTGTTTAGATTTTTTTATTTCAAAATTAAAAATCATAACTTACCAATAATAACAGTATTTGTCTCGCCATGTTGGCCGATGATGCAGTAGAAATTTCACACAACACAAGACGAAAGTAGCACAAACTCACGTTAACATTGACAAAATTCAACAAAATAACTTAAATCAAAAATAAAATAATTTGATAGATAACTTTCGAAATGGCGCGCTTGCGTGCGCAGTGGCGCGAGTTTTTTTTTTTAGAGACGTAGGCGCGGTGCGTTCGGCCGGCGCGTTCGGAAGTGATGCACTGTTGCTTCTAGCGGGACACCAGAGAGAACGGGAAATCGAAACTAGAGAGAGGACATCACATAGAGCTGGTAACTTGTTGTAAACATTTTCAAACTTGAAACGTCATGATAGAAAACTGACTTTATGAATTAAAAACTCACAATGAAAAATTATTAAATACTTTATTACATCGTAGTATGTATGGTGATTGATTTAAATTAACAAAATGATAGTCTTATAAACTATTTTATTGCTACATCAGCACTTCATCAACTGAACCATGTCCTAGATATATTAACGAATTTAACTCGATGATACTAGAACAATATTAGCTTATTAAATGAAGCTAATGTTGCTGTATTAGGGTTCTTCCTTGATGGCCAATAGCAGGACTAAGAAGAACAAAGAAAATAGGCAATCCATTGCCCATCCAGTCTTCTCAGAATTGGGAGTTTGAAAAAGATAAATATTCCTGTTGAAATAAACAAATTCCATGATCGCGTGTTGTGCGTGTTTGATAGATAAGTTAATGAAAACGACGTCAATTTAATTTGAATAAACCAGTCCTATTAGTAGTCCGATGATCTAACATTTATGTATGTCGAAGGATCGTCTGAGCTAGTGCAACTCATTGTAATATTTCTGTCTTAACAGTTATGTCATTGAACCACTAGTAAGACTGGTTGGAGTATACCAATCAGGGATAAAATTAATTTATATTGATTAGGTACAATAATTAAAATAGTATTATTACGTGCTCTCCGAGGCACAGATCTTAAGACTAACGAGGACCATATTGCCTGTCAATGCCTCTGTCCATATCACATAAAATATACTTATAGTAAATGTGGATGTTGACCACCCCTGCCTACCTTCTGGGGACATAAAAAGTACATTGTTTTAATATTCAACTTAACAAATAATTATTTTCCTCTTTGTAAGATAATGTTAACAGCTCTATATAATTCGTTGGTGATAGACGTATTCCCAACATTTTCACTCGACGAGTTGGCACGCTAACTAGCTCAATGTTCTAACAAGATCAGACATAATCATAGTAACTAAAAAACCTTCAATTTATTGGGGTTTTACCCAAAATTGGTAACTTAAATAAGACCAAAGAGAAACCAAACTGCGTAGTGCAGTCAGTGGTGACGTCAATGGCCAAGCACGCCGGTGGCCCACTTGTGGAGGAGAGAGAATTGCTTGCGTTTTGTGATATATTTATTATTGAAACACGTTTCTGTCAGCGCGCTTGTTCTAGAAACACCGAAATCTTGAATTCAGATATGTGACTCTTCACATAGGTATCTGAATTGAAGATTTCAATTTTCAAGAATTGAACCAGTGATCGCGATGCAACATTGCACGTGATATGTGGAATGCATATGCTGCATATGCTATAAAGTATAAAGCATATAGGGTGATATTTAGGGGATAAAACGGCAATTGTTTTCGTATAAGCCACGAATAGGTATACCTACTATTAGGGTAAGGAAAATTAGGAGCCTTGCCCCGGGCTTCAAAATGCAAGCTTTGGATGCAACTAAGACTGGCGCTTCGTTAAAGAAAAAGACTAATTAGTTTTATTTCAATGTATATTATTCACACAAACTTTGAACAACATCATTGTTTACTTATCAATATATAAATAACTAGTAGGGCGCGTGGGTGCGCGGCCCGCTAAAGCGGACCACGTAGATGAGTGGACAACAGGAACCTGGAACAGGGGTCCGTTTGGATTTAAAGTTTTGGTGTGTAAATAATTATGTAACAGTTTTTCTTGGTTCTGTACCAGAAAGGTTCCAACCGGGCCCCATTACTAAGCCTCCAACACTTAAAAGTTTAATACGAAATACTACCAAATTGAAATATGTAATTAGATAGAGTTTGACTAATGAAAGCTGGACCAACAAAACCGCGGCAAATTTAAAAAATTTAGGGCAGGTATCACCAGTTATAGTTGGATAAAAACATTTTGATCGTGAAATAAAAGTATGTTCCTATTATAGTTTAACTGATATTTTTAAAGAATTTTATCGCGCTTTATTTGGTGTTATTCTTATTTATATTGATTTCTTTATTAAATACTATCCTTTGCCCACGATTTCGCCTGCGTGGGAGTTTGGTACTGTGGGAATATCGGGGGAAAAGGTAGCAGGTTTATGCATGTTGAAATCCCCACGAATACCACCCTCGTTGGCCACTGGGGATGGTTATGTCGGAATCGAACCGACTAAAACCGCAGATGTAGTGAAGATATAGACTAAGACTTGCTGTTGCCTGCGTGAAATTATGTTCCCGTTCCCGCTACCCTTGGGAATATATTTCACGGACAAAATGCGGCCTATGAACGTGTGCAAGATGTTATTCCAGACTAAAAACTATCTTCAAGCGGGCTTATAGGAATCAGACGGAATTCATTTATTAGAAAAAAATATTATTAATTATAATCAAAATTAGATTCCAAATATTCTTCACCATCATCCGAGCTGCTTGATCCATCATCAGTCACACTTATAATTAATTATAATAATTAAATAAAATTGTCGAAAACTACAAATATCTAATACAAAAGCGAATATTTTTGGATATCGCATCTGATTCTCGTTAATATTTGATGTGAATACATAGCCGCGGTAGCCTAGTGGTTTGGGTAATGGACTGCTGAGACGAGGTCTCGGGTTCGATCCCAGGTTCACCATGGCACACACCAATGACTTTTCGATGCTTTTCGAAGTTATGTGTGTATTTATCGCAGGTTTATTAGTGCCTCGGAGAGCACGTTAAGCCGTTGGTCCCGGTTGCCATACATACATCTATGGCAGTCGTTACGGGTAGTTGGAGCCCACAAAAGTCCAACCAGTCTAACTTGGAACTTCGATATCGCCATTGGTCAAAATGACCATTGGTTGTGGAGGTCAGATGGCAGTCGCTCCACGGAAAATATCGAAGTTCAGCCGCATCACAGTTAGACTGGAAAGCCGACCCCAACTGAGTTGGGAAAAAGGTTCAGAGAATGATGATGACATACCTACCTACAAAGTATCAAAATCATAATGTAAACGCACAATCACAGGGAAATGACAGGAGGTGACATTTCTAGTCCACTGGTGTTGCAAATCAATAAATGTCGTGGTTCAGCTTTCATTAGACAAACTCTAATAATAATTTTATGTAATTAATTAAACAATAATAAATAACTTCTTGAGATTGATAAATCTCTAAAAATATGTTTAGAACAATTAGAACACTCCACGCAGAAGAAATACAACGTAGAACGAAATCTGAAAGGTAAAATATTTGTACCGCCTTTTATTTTTTTCACTCCGGATTTAAAAAAAGAACATCGTCCGTATTCGTCTAAAAATTAACAAACATTCTACTTAAGTGTTATGTACTATGTATAATTCTAAGCATAATATTATAAACCTATTATTTTAAATGTTAGAATTTAAAACCGTTTTTATTATTATCAACAAAATAATAAATACCTACTTAGACATTTAAATATTCGATTTTCGAAATCATCCTGACAATTGATTTTCTGATCGGAAACAATGATCATCCAGGACGGGATGATCATTTTTTCCGATCAGAAAATCATTTGGAAATAGTTAGCATGCAATTGCTTAAAATTTCATTCAATCCTGACAATTTTTGTTCACTCTAACACTTTGTCGTTTTATAGTGCTTATTCAATTTTTTTAAATTAAATCTTTTTTTTTCAATATATTAACGCCGAAAAAAGAATTCTGATTTTCTGAAGATTTTATTGGGCTAAACAGCGGTCCTTTAGTGCTAATTATTAAATTGCCGCAACCGGTAGGATAACAATTACCCATTATTTTGCCAGCACTGATTCTTTTCAAGAAACACTAAAGTACCGCTAGCGGTACCTACTACAGTAGTCACGGGTAACTTAAGAAAGGTGTTTTTAATGCGTAAAAAATAACTTCTCACCCGCTATTTTAACTCTATGGGTCAACTATCATGTCAAAAGTACGGTTCATGGTTCACCTTTAAATACACACACACCTTTTCGACATTTTGCACGATAATTCAAAAACTATGACGTATAAAAATAAACAAAAAGCTGTTTCAGAATGCACAGGTGAAGCCCTTTCATATGATACTCCACTTGATATAGTTATCTTACTTAAAATACTAATTATTAGTTCATGACCACAATTTAATTCTTTTTGTGTAATGTAGCCACAAATTCTTTCTTCTTTCCACTTTGACATATCTACCTATCGGTATGCCTAGCAGACATAGGGGGAAAAATCTGAAAACCGTGAATTTGTGGTTAGATTGAAAAGTTGGGACTTGGAATTCAATACCTAACAAAAGTCTATGCTCGGCATTTACAATAGGTACCTACCTATTATTTCACCAGGAACAGTTCCTTATTCTCTATGGTTTAGGAGTGTTGTACCCTGCATCATCAGGTTTATGGAATTCAGACTTGAAGTGTAATCATGAAGCTGTTGCTTGATGCCTAAAATGCTGTTATGTTATTCTCTATGCTATGCTATGCTATGTTATTCTCTACACCACCTATAAGGTTGACTGGTAGAGAATGCCTGTTGCATATGTGCATGAAGTTTTTATAAATAAATAAAAATATAAGAAATTCTCGAATCCCCATGGTTTAAGAGTTCAGCACCTTGCAGCATCAAAATTGCGGAGTCGGGATCCGAAGTTCAATTATGTAGTCTATGCTTGGTACTTAAAATATTATTGCATTGCACCATCCGCAGTTTCTGAATCACTATAGTTTGTGAGCGCAGCTGTACCCTGCATTATCAGGGTTGAGGGGTTGGGACTTGAAATCTAACCATGAAGTCGTTGCTTGGTACCTATAATATTAATTCACAATGAACACTTTCTGAATCTTGATAACCTAGGGCCTAGGCGGGCAGTAATCTTTCAGCATCAGGATTAAGGAGTTGGATCCAGATTTTTTTATGGGACCAAGACGAAAACTTCTACTGTTTATTTAAAAAAATCTTTGCAAAAAAATGAAAATAAACGGGCCGTTTTGAGAACCACCTCTTTTTTGGAAGTCGGTTAAAAGCATATCAAAGTCTTGCACATTTGTCTCTTCAATATTCGCCTTATATTTTGTATGGAAAAATAAATTTCGCCATTTTGAATTTTTTCTCTATTCATCGAGTAGACCTCTAGGCTAGGTCCTTATCATCTTTTGCCAAAAAACCTCTCTTCTATCTTCTATTACCTATACTTTGTGAGATAGACGCTGTCGAAAATTGTATGGGCGCCATCTTGAATCTGCCATTTTGGTTATATTTTTAGCTCACTGACAATTGGATGAGATTCCAAGTGGTTTTTATTTGAACACTCCCTACCTCTCTTCAATACCTTGGCCGTGCTCTTCACCCGTCTCCAAAATCTCCATATTTTTCCTCCGAATGAATTTTCGTCCTTTATATGAAAGCATCAGGGAAAAAAAATACAGCAGAGGTGAACCGAAACACAATTCATCCATCTTTAATACTTTCTGAGAGAGACACCCATGACATTTGTGTTGACGCCATCTTGAATCCGCCATTTTGGATTTATTTCCATCTCCCTGCCAATTGGATGAGGTTCCAAGTATTTTTTGTTTGAGCAGCCCTCACCTATGTCTAATACCTTGGCCGTGCTTCTCACCCATCTTCCAAACCCTCGATCATCATCTATCTACATATTTCTGACTAAGAGTTCTTCCACAAAAACATTTTAAAAAGAAACTATGTATAAATCAAAGTCTTGCATAGTTCAAAACTTGTACCTAGTCTATTCAATGTTCGCCATACATTTTCTATAGAAAAATAAATTCCACCATCTTGAATTTTTTTTCTATTCATCGAGTAGACCTTTGGATCCTGATCATCTTTTGCGAAGAAACTACTCTTCCATCTTTTATACTCTCCGAGATGGACACCGAGGAAATTTCTATGGCGGCCATTTTTTTTTCGCCATTTTGAATTTTTTTTCAGGTCACTGGCAATTGAATGACGTTTCGAGTGACATTTGCTCAAGCACCACCAACCTATCTTCAATACCTTAAGCGTGCTCTTCACCCGTCTCCGAAATCCTCCATCATCAGCTCTCTCCATATTTTTCCTCCGAATGAATTTCCATCCTCTATACGTAACCATCGGTGAAAAAAAAAAATTTCATACAAAATTGTTCAGGAGAGGTGACCAATGAGTGAGTGAATCAGCACGAGCAGCTATATATATATTAATGGCATAAATAATGTTAATGGCAATAGGCTCGCCACCTATTACATTGGTACCTAAACATAAACTGGGGAAATGTGGGTGCTAGCACCTCTACCTACCCCTTCGGGGATATAGGCGTGAGTTTATGTTATGTTATGTTATATAAATCATTCTCAAAAATCATAATAAACTACTAAACTATACTCGTATATTATACACTTTGTTTACACTTCCCATAGTCCATGGGATACAGTTCCTCCCACACGTTAAACCTATCCTCAAATAGGTTCTGTTTGACGGAGAACTCCTTGTCGATCCGGAGGTAATTCCTCCGTTGCGGTTCGAAGACAGGCCAGTGCAGCGATGCCAGCTCTGGAGTGTCGGGTCTAGGGTTCGGATCTCTGAAGACAAAGCAAGCAATTAATATAATGGATTATATGTGACGAGCATCTTCCATTATTCTAATTCAAGACGAGTTACTAAAGCACTTTTACGAACATTTCAGCCAGTGACATCGAGGATAAAATGCACGATAATCGCTTTCAATAATGCAGTTACATTTTGCGTTACCAGTTGACTACATTAATTAAAAAATCTCTGACCATGCTTTTTTATACCACGTAGGTGGCAGACAAGCACACGGCCCAACTGATGGGAAGCGGTCACCGTGGCCTATGGACGTGTGCAACACCAAGGGCGTCACCCACGCGCTGCCGACCCTGAAGGGAAAGGGCGAGGTTAGGAAAGGGTGGGGAGGCTAGGAAGGGGTGGGGGAAGAAGGGTACAGTGAGCTCTGGCTACCCTACTTACCGGCGGAAACACAACACAATGGTTAATATGGCCGCGGTCTTCTGTACGGCGGAGGTACTACCCCAGTCGGACAGCTCATTTTGGACGGTAGATACCGTCGTCGTTTCCTACCTCCTTAAAGGCACTGTACGGCCGGATTCTGGTCAGAGGAACAGATCCAATACGAGACGGCTTGGCATCGGCCTCGTAAAAGTTGCTCGCGTTAGGTACAGGATGTTGAAAATCGTGCGAAGTTCAGAAGAAAATATACAGAAACAGCACCCGCCCGGACTTCGATCGAGATGCTTCAGTAGCAACCGCGACACTCGCTGAGATGACGATTTATTAAATTCATCTATATAAAATGAAAATACATGCTCTAGACCATTTACCCGAATCTCATAAAGTTGTACACTATGGCAGTCATCTTATCCACCATCTGCGAGTCCAAGGAATCGGACACGGGGATGGAGGGGAAGCTCGCGCTCACGTTGAACAGGTAGATCAGGTCGTCGTGGTGAGCGGCACCTGCATCAGAAGATAACAGGTATTGATAACAGGAAGATGTATGTTCAAGTTAGCAAGGTATGTAGGTCAGGTACAATGATTACCGGTCGGTTTGTTGGTGGCGGGGTCCACGTAGTGGCTGCTGTTCCCGATGTAGCCGAACTCGTAGTAGTACACCGGCTGCGGGGAGTGGCGCGCCATCAGGTTCACCAGCCTGGACAACCGAGGGAACGAAGTATTACCAAGTCATCGCTACGAAGAACTATAGCTACCAACACAGCTCGAGGAATAAGCAGACTCAAGACAATGGGCTGACTAAAAGAATGTATGCCGACTGGGGTAGTACCTCCGCCCTACAGAATACCGCGGCCATAATAACCATCGTGTTGTGTTCCCCAAGGTAAGTAGGGTAGCCAGAGCTTACAATCCCGCTCATTCCCCAATCTCCATCTACAATCCCCCCCTAACCTCTCAACCCTAACATCCAGGGTCGGCAGCGCAAGTGTGACGTCCCTGTTTGTTGCACACGTCCATAGGCCACGATGACCACTTCTCATCAGGTGGGCCCGTGTGCTTGTCTGCCACTTATGTAATATTAAAAAAAAAATATCTAGGGAAGTCCTGAATTGACTAACCTGTGAACTCCAAATCCAATAATAGAATCCGAATACAGTTTCCCGAGTCCGTCAGCTGTGACGGTGTCATTCGCTATATCCTTGCCGCCCAGGTACGCCTGCTTGAGTCTGTCAGCTTGGGAGTCGGTGCTGCCTGACAGGTGGAAGGATATCGGAGCGACGCGGTGCCAGGAGTCACGCATTTGTGTAAACAGCGTTTCGTTTTTCAAGATATCTATAACACAGTCATATCTTTAGTACCTTTAATTATTCTTTCTTGCAGATTCCGGGTTTGAATCCTGGTCGTTACACTTACGACGTGAACCCACTTCAAACAGAAATAAATAGATTGAAGTGGGTTGCGTAGACCTTGAGGGTTAAGCGGAATGCGAGTAATTTTGTCTATCAAACTATTTAAAAAAGTTGGAGAATACTCTGACAGCGAACGCTTCTACATGCGTATTTTGATACATAAAAGCGTAATAAAATTAGATTGACATCTCGGAAATAAACGTCTGTGAACATCTGCAAAAGTATTGCATTTTATCTGATAAATCAAATGAATATTAGAACAACAGAATTTTTAATATCTGAGTCAAGTAACTATTACAAAGACCGCTATTGTATCTTAGTCGCACGACCTTTCGAAACGTTACTAAATTTATTTTTTAGAGAAGCAATTTTTAGAAGAGCAAAGGAGAAACTCTAAATTAGACCTATATTATCAAATTTTTTGTCTGATATCTGTATAGGAATAGAGACTTCTTCAGAAATCAATGTACCTATAAAAGAAAATATTATAAGAACGGTAGGTATACAAAACTTCAGTTTGACTAGTCAAGCTGCTTACCAAGCATTACCCACAAGGCAACTTACAGAAAGCCCTCTTAAAGAACTCGTCCTGGGTTTGGCTGATGATGTACGGCACCTGGTACAGGTCTCCGTTGCAGACGGACTCGCTCGGCTGGTCCACCAAGAACCTCTCCTGTCCAAAGTCTTCTTCCTGGACCGGCATCCAGAGTATGACAGGATCGGATCCAAACTCCTGTAAGATGGAGGACGTTTTTATAAGTTTCTCCACAAAATTTAACTGTTTTTCGTGACTGAGCACCCCGTAATCATGATGAGGAACCTATGACCCTTAGTTTTTGAGTCAGTATTTTCAAATAGTGCGCGAACGAAATCTTATGATTCTTTGAGTTGCGGGAATTTGTAAAGTTGCTGGTCACTAACTACAAATGATTTTAAAATTACTTGCATAATTTCTTCCTTATCCAAGAAAATCAGAGAAGAGAACTTGATCAGGAACCATACAAATGATCGAAATAGGTAACCACTGGATACATTATATGTAAACACATACTCACGTTTTTTTCCCTCCGAGGTGGGCAGAGATAACATTCCTCTATTTGCTTCTGTCCTTACATACTTCACGCGCTTCCTCTACTGTCTACCTTACATGCAAGCTCGAAGGTTTCGAGTGTTTTTCACCTACCCTTCTTTTAAAAATAAAATTTGGATTATTCAATAGATAATCAGGATTTACTCACAAACATACGGCCCCGAGAATCGCCTATCTCGCTGGCAGACTTCGTTTTCAGGCATTCAATGATTACTTTCGAATTATCAGTGGGACAGTTCAGCAATTTCGCCTGTCTGACTGCAAGGTGGCGCTGGTGTCGAGGAGTCACCATTTGAGAGATTGGAGAGCCGCTCATTGAGATTGCACGGTGGAAGAGGCCTGCAACATAATTATATAGAATACCTCTTTAATCTTTTTGAGGTGTTACACATTCCCGAAGGGGCCATCTCGAAGCTGGAGATGGCCGAGGTCAGCCGGAAGGAAAAAGCCTTTTGGGTCATCTTACATACACCCCAGCGTTCGAAGACCTGAGACGGGAAGACCGCGTGCGGTTTTAGCTGCTTCAAGTCCGATGGCCAAAAGGGGTGGTATCCATGGGTATTTCCGGCCGAAAATAAAGGTGTCACAAATTGGGACGTCCTTTGATTGAATGACATCACTGCTGTCCGATAGGTACATGTTTTGATGTCAAGTATTTACCTTTGGACATAGGCGAGATAGTATGCAGCATGACACTGAACGACCCCACGCTGTACCCAGCTAAGGTCACCAAGTTGGGGTCACCACCGAACGCCGCAATGTTCCTCTGCACCCATCTGAGAGCGGCTACCTGATCTTTGAGACCGTTGTTTCCAGGGGCCAACTTGTCTCCTGTACTTAGGAAACCTGGTAGAGAAAGACAATTTATTATATAAATATACTAGCTATTGCCCGCGGCTTCGCCTGCGTGGAATTCTGTTCCCGTTCCTGCTCAATGAAGAACGTTGAAGAAAAGAATTTTGTGTACTTCATATAAAAACCCTATCTACTAATTAGTCCGAACAAAGCCTAAACATTAATTTGGTTTGGATAGGTGAGCCCTTTTTTGAGTTATAAAATTACAACGAGAAGTGGCATTGATTTTTATATTATATTGATCTAGGTTT
Organism: Lithosia quadra; assembly: GCA_963576445.1. Classification (NCBI taxonomy): domain Eukaryota; kingdom Metazoa; phylum Arthropoda; class Insecta; order Lepidoptera; family Erebidae; genus Lithosia; species Lithosia quadra. The sequence continues at coordinate 172,879 of OY754899.1, read as the reverse complement.
TCGGGCTCAAGCAAACTTTAGCCTCTTTAGGTACACCCATCGATTGATCTCCGGCTCACCGGCTCTGAAATTCATTTCGTAGGGTGAACGGCAGTCGCCTTTGTGATAGCAAAAATAAACCAATTTGTGGAAAGGAAAAGGGAGAGATTTTATCCCGAGGTCCAAAGTGCAAGCTTTGGATGCAACCGACTCTCGGATGGAGAAGAAGAATGTACGTATGACTCACCCAGAGACGCCAGCCTGTAGTTAATGGTGACCAGAACGATGTCCCGGTCCAGGAGGTGCTGCGGCCCGGCTATGTCGCTGCGACCTGTCACCGAATAGAACCCGCCGGGGTGGATGTACACCATCACCGGCAACTTGTTGTTGCTGCACAAGATACATACAGAATTATGTTCCTCTTTTATTTTTGAAGTTCACTAAACTCGATTGCTGTTGAAAATTGCATTGATTTATACTACTCACTGTGACATTTAAAACTTTCAGATTTACATATATGCCATTGGTCATAATGACCATTGGTTGTGGAGGTCAGATGGTAGTCGCTCCACGGAAAATATCGAAGTTCAGCCGCATCACAGTTAGACTGGAAAGCCGACCCCAACTGAGTTGGGAAAAGGCAAAAGATTCAGAGAATGATGATATAATATTGCCTATGTATACCTGGGGCATTTTTCTGGTTATCATTGAACACTAATCACAGTCGAAACGTGTGAAGTCAGTGGATTAGAGTTCGTTAACATAGAAGCAAGAAGCAGTGTGAAACTAAAGCAACTTAAATTGGTCGGCTAATTAACGCGCGTAGTTACGGTTCGGACGGTCAATAGGTGCCTGATGCCTTAAGGCTAAATACCAACTTGACGCGCTGGAGACGATCGAGAGACGAGCCAAGAAGCTCATCAATAACGATGCACTAGTCGAGAAAAGACTTCAAAGCCTTGCCCATCGACGCAAAGTTGCAGGTCTCTCGGTGTTCTATCGGATGCATTTCGGGGAGTGCGCTCTGGAATTGCACAACCTGATACCTCCAAGTCCTTTCCATCAACGAACGACCAGACGAACAGCGTCACGCCACCGCTATATGGTCGATATTCCACTCATACGCACAAAGCGCTTTGCTGACACGTTCATCGTGCGTACAGCTAAGGAGTGGAATTCCTTGCCTGAGTCTGTGTTTCCGGAAAGCTATAACCTGGGAGTTTTCAAGTCACGAGTGAATAGGTTCCTTCTAGGCAAGCGTGATTCATCGTAGACCACATCGTCACTTACCATCAGGTGAGATTGAGGTCAAACGTTAGCCTATCATGAATAAAAAAAAAAAAAAAAAAAAAGGTATCTTAGAGCGGAGGTAGGACGTCCGAAATGAGCTGTCCGACTGGGGTAGTACCTCCGCCCTACAGAACACCGCGGCCATAATAACCATCGTGTTGTGTTCCCGCCGGTAAGTAGGGTAGCCAGAGCTCACTGTACCTCTGCTCCCCCACCCATTCCTAGGCTCCCCGCCCCATCCCAGCCCTCTCCCCTTCCCTTCAGGGTAGGCAGCGCGTGTGTGACACCCTTAATGTTGCACACATCCATAGGCCACGGTGACCGCTTTCCATCAGGTGGGACGTGTGCTTATCTGCCACCTACGTAGTATAAAAAAGTCCTAAGGTTTAAAAATAATAGAGTAGGAATTCATTCCTGCGTAAAATTATTGTTCCTAACTATTAGAGTATAGAGTATAGGTAGGTTCTTACTTATCAGGAGTGTACACGTTGAGCCGCAAGCAGTCCTCGTCCACCGGGTACCTGTTGCGGGCAGGCTGAGGGCAAGCCGGCCCGTCCTGGGTGCCGTCCACCTCGGTGTCGTACTGCTGTATCAGCACTGGTGGCTAGAAACGAAGAATTGTTTGAATTAAGATAAAAAGTGATCTATACTAACATTACAAAGAGGAAAGGTTTGATTGTTTGTTTGTCTCGAATAGGCTCCGAAACTACTGGACCGATTTCAATAATTCTTTTACCTATTAGAAAGCTACAATATCTGGGAGTAACATAGGCTATAATTTGTTTTCAAAAAATTAAGGAATTCGAAATCCACGCGGGCAACAGCTATAGTAACTTATAAAGGTTCATTAAACTTAGAGAGTCTTGTCTATCTATCTATACCTACTATTAAAAAAATTGTAAAGTAGCGGTGTCTGTACATTGGAGATATTAAAAAAAAATACTTGTGTTATGTTGTATGAACGATTCTTGAACACAAAAATGTTGGACGTAAAAACTAATGAACGGAAATGTTATCGCTTTATGTTATGTTAATAAGAGTATAACGTCTGCACGCAACTGTACTTACTAGGGATTGGAGCATGAGGACCTATTAGTACCCCGTGCTTCACCCAGGTGGAGATCCTAGGTAAAGCACGGGGCTGCACCCATTTTGATGTGGTTTTTTTTAAAGATCTTGGCCATTATAATAATATGTAAACGGGCAATAACGCGACCGGTGTAACCTGGTCGAAATGTCAGGCATTCCAAAGGTATGTATATTAGGGTGTCCCGTTGGAACTTTTTTTGGATTTCAGTAACGAAAGACCCCGCAAAAGTTGTGGAATTCATCGTAGATTATCAGAAAAATAATTAAAAAAATCTAAAACTACATCTTCAGGGCTCTACCGGTCCTCATGTTTTGATTTTTTTGTATTTTCTTGGTAATATTTGACTCTTGGTTTCCTGAACTAAATATGGACCAAATAATTAAATTTTTTTGTATTACGTAAAGTACAATTCGAAATTAAGTAAGTGATACGAATAATGCCATAGACGGAGTTGTTTGCATGTTAAAACATATTTGGGCCAATACGAAATTTTAAGCATCTATCTGCAAATTTCCTGAAGCTTCAATAAGCTTCAAGGATTTTCTTTTTGGGATTCACAACCATTTTTGTGGTGTATGGTGCTCACTATGATCTCACAATGACACTTGCAAACCGGGGTGGAAGGCAACCACACCTCAAAGACGGTATACCTGCTGACTGATGTGTGAAGCTCTCCGCAATCATAATCAAATTTTATACAGAAAAGTGCCTCAATTGGACATGATAAACCGAAAGCAAACGAAAAAATAGTAATGAAAATATGATCTAGGAAGTTTTTCGTTGTTTTTAAATGCACTTCCTTTGATTCTTGTTCCTGTGTGCAACCTAAGATAGTTGTTTTTAATCAGAAAAGATTTCAGGGAATCAAATCAATTACAGAAAAATTAACAAAACGATGCTGATTAAAAGAAACAGCCTGACTTATGAAATGACCGAAGAGACAAATGGAAATGAATAAGGGTGGTAAAAAGCACTGTTTATTTTTATACGGAAGCTGGTAAATTGCCTGGATTGCCGAAAAATGTGGACATTAAATGAAATGAGTACTGATCAAAAATATCTATATCAGATAATCAAGCTAAGTCAACTGGACAGGTCCTAAAGTGCAGTACACTATTAGAAAATAAAGACTACTATACCATACTACTTACATAAAGTCTCAGTATAGGTATGAATTATTTTATTAGTTACTTTCTTGAAACTTTTGAAACTTCAGGGAAGTTACAGGTTGATACCTAATAATTCAAAGGGACCAATACGTGATTTGGCCTGCTAGTAAGTCTAACGTTGTGTATGGTATTATTTGTATCACTTACTATAATAAATCTTATACGAAATACTATAATCACTTAAATAATAGTACCCACAATCAATGTGCATGTATGAAAACAATTATGAAAGTTAAGAAGAGAAAGGCGTATGCCAAGATCGTAGCAAGTGAATAGATGTTGTCTCTGCCTACCCCAATGTGAAAAAGGCGTGATTTGTATGTATGTAAGTGTTTTACTATGATACGAATAACACTACACCATAATAGAACAAAAATAACAATTATTTTGGTAATATTCATTTTAAGAAATCAAGAGACAAATATTACCATGAAAATGCAAAAGTATCCTAACTTTGCTGATCACAAAATAAATTAAAATTTTAATTATCTGAGATATATTACAATAATTTTTAGTGTTTTTTGTTTTCTTGTGTTGTACAATATTATAATAGCAATAAAATACATCTTAAATTCGATTTTAGGATTATTTTTGGTCATGGTGCTTAGATCCATAAAAACGTAGAAATTCCGAAACTTCAGAGCGTGGTAGAGCCCTCAAGATGACATGTAATTCTTATTTTTTTTCCTGTATCGTAATCTGTGTGAAATTCCACAAATTTTGATACCCCTTTCGATAGCGTAGCTTAAAAAAAATTTTTCTCCATACATGAACGGGACACCCTAATGTATATACCTATACCATGATCGCGTTAATTCCCGTTTACGTATTATTATAATCATGGAACGCGAAAGTTTAAAAGATAATAAAGATCTTGGCCAAACTAAAAATCTTACGCATATTTGACTACAATCGGTTTAGTAGAACCGCAGATATAGTCAAAAAATGCGAAACCCGATTTAGTTACTACTTCTCTGAACCAGGATTCCCCCGTGGCCCAGCTGTCGTAAACAGGTGTGTTACCTGGAACCTTAGCTCTCCGACGGGCGGCTGCGCGTACCGCACGCCCCGGTACGCCTGGATGCGCCTGCCGCGACGTGACTCCATCCATGATCCCTTGAAGGTGCCGGCTGCACTGCGACTCACTGGTCCGTCCTCTGTATCGGATGCTATATAGGGGGGTGGGGGCGCATTAATAGGTATTAGATTAGCTTTAGAATAGAGAAGGCTGGTGACATACCTACTTCGTGCCTGGGTCACCTATTTTATTATGTTTGCAAAAATGTATAAAATTTTGTCCGATTTGTTGACATATATGATTACTGCTCTGCTACCTTGGGTAGTAGCGTAATGATATATAGCTAGCCTGTAACCTTCCTTGACGAACAGGAAAAATTGAAACCAATAGTTCAATACAACCCACTAAGTAATAAACATCATTTTCAAAAAGAAACATAATTAAATGACTTTGCTCAAAATCTGAAAATGATCATCAACTTTTGATACTGACTGTACATCACTGATATACAAGTCAGTGCTGTACATATATAGAAAAGTCTAGAAATAGTCCAAAAGGCAGGAAAATAGGTATGTTCACACCAATATTTGCACTAAGCGGGAATCGAACCCCCTAACGTAGCAGTCGAACGCTCCTATCGTCAGGTCACAGGTCGTCATAATTAGGTAAAGAGTATAATTATCTAATACGTGTGTACAATCAACAATGATACCGACTACGTGAGTGGTGATAAAATAGCACGTACCAATATAGGAGATAAACTTTGACACCCTGACACAATACAAAATCTTATCGAAAGTTTAATTAATGTATTAGTAGGTAGGTAAGTTGTTTATCCAGAGGAGAAAGGGACCGCTTACTAGCGAGGGTGTAGTTTGAGGCCCAATGCGCAGAGGAGGGTTATACATACATACATACAAGTCACGCCTTTTTACCCGACTGCCGAAGAAAGGACAATAATATTTATCTACCCCAATGGGAAAAAAAAATCAAAAACCCGACTGCCTAAAAACTGAAAAGAAAAAAACAAGCACTTAGATTGATGTCCGGTGGTCTAGAAACTTATCAACTAACAGTCGGGATCCATTGAAAAATTAGATTGGCTGTCGAATAATGGATCCACCGGACATCAATCTAAGTGCTTGTTTTTTTCTTTTCAGTTTTTAGGCAGTCGGGTTTTTTAATATTTTTTTTTCCCATTGGGGTAAGCAGAGACAACTTCTTTCCACTTGCTACGATCTTGGCATACTCCTTTCGCTTTCTCAACTTTCATAATTGTTTTCATACATAGATTGTTATACATTAAACCCGCACAAATGAATCGAATCCGCACCTCCTGGCGTAGCAATCGAATACACAACCGTTACGCCACGGCACGGAGGTCGTCGAAATGATCATCTACTTTTGACGCTAACTTCCTGCCCCATTTTTGAAAAAGTAAGTACTTGGGTACTTTCTGAGTAGTTTTAATATAAAAAACTAGCTGTTGCCCGCGACTCCGCTTGCGAGAAATTGTGTTCCCGGGATAAAAAGTTATTCCAGACTATAATCTATCCGTGCCAATTTTCAGCCAGATCCATTCAGCCTTTTCAGCGTGAAAGAGTAACAAACATACATGCAAACAATTTACTAACTTTCACGTTTATAATATTTGTAGTAGGATAGGATTAATTATTTTACTAATAAATTCGTGATATCTAGCTACCTGTAGAGCCGGGATTGTTTTCAGCAACCACTCCCGCGCACGCCACTGCGATACACAATAACGCGGTAAACAACATTATGCGCACACGCACCGATTCGCGTACCTAGTGTAGGATTCACTAGCGGAGTATTGAGACGCGACTGTACTTATATACGGGTTTCGGGTAGATAAGTAGCACAGGATTACCTATTGTCATAGACGTTATGATATACTACAGTAGGTACTGGGTTTGAATTATATTAGTTGCGTCGTGAGTAAAAGGGAAATAACCTTATGCAACTAGAGATAAGGTTGATAATAGAATACCTACAAAATGATCATGAGAATGACGAATTTTTTTTTCATATAGGAGATGTCAAAATTACTTTACCTCGCCTGATGGTAAGTTAAAGGTGAAGTCTCAGAACTGGGGTCACCATCACCTTTTTACTATTTTTTTACTATTTTAATTAATACCTACAATACAATAATTAATTATTAACACTTATGATTACCAAGATTTTTTACGATCTATTTCCCAAACCTTGACAAGAAAGCCTGCGCCAGAACGTCCGTCAATCAGCAGGTATGTACCTGCACTAGGTTCCTATTAGTATACTCTAGCGACACTATCATGATCACTAACGTATACCTAAAGAATTACATAATATTTATGACTGTACGACACTCGTCTATAGCAGTCATAAGGAAAATGTCGGTGAATCCCAGACGTGTGACACCTTGTATCCGCAGAATGTATGCTGCTTTATGCCGGGCACACACCTACCAACTATACTTAAATAAATAAATAGATAATAAATATTATTCTTCGACATTCTACACATCGCTTCCTAGACCCAAAGTAAGCTTAGTTTAACTAGCTTGTGTTATGGGTTCTAGAATGCTGATAAACATACTTATATACTTTTTTTTGTAAATACATACTTATTATACATAGAAACACCCAGACCAAGTAGTAGCAAGTAGACATATTCATGCATACAAATATTTGCACTGAGCGGGAATCGAACCCACGCCTCTTGCGTAGCAGTCGCATGCACTACCGCTACACCACAGAGGCCGTCACTTAACTATCCAACGTAAATAAATGATTGTGTGTGATACAGTCCAGGCAATCTAGTGGAATTACGGAATACAAAATCAAAAGGCAGAGCACAGCAGTTATCTCGAGTTTGAATCGGTTTTGCTATTATTGTTACCGTTCAATTCATAGCAACATTTTATCTTGTGTATTGGCTATATCGTAGCTGTCAGGCGTTAATTGTTAAATTGTTATTATACTGTTTCTACCTACCTGAGCCCTATAAGTATCCTAAAGTTCTTAAGCTTAAAGTAAGTCTGCTATTAGGGTAGATAGGTCATAATATAATAGTTATGTTTTTTTTTACTTTTTTTTTCTAACCCCAATACTTAATATTAGCTTTAACAGCAACAGATGGAAATGGTGAAGGAAAAGGTATTATGATTATTGTCTCTTTATTTTTTTTTCTGTTCGAATGAGATAAACTCGGAAACAGAATTGGCAAATTTTACGAGGCTTTCACTGGTAGACAGGTTATATTCTATAGCGAACCTGTATTTATTTAAAAAAGATTTAGGTATCTAAGTAGGTATATACTAATATCTTCAAAATCTATCTACCTAAGGGAAGTGGTAATTCGCGGGCAAAGCTAGATTTATAAAGATATGGACTGTTATATAGACTGAATTTCAAAACAACCCAAAACAATTAAATAATTTTAATAATACCAAAAACCTTGAAATAGTAATGAACTTTTTATAGACAATTTCAAAAAATAACGCCACTTCTACTGTAATAGTCTAGTAATTCTGCATTAATTAATATAAATACAACAGACGAAGAGTTCCAAATTTCCCACTGTCTCACACGTAGGCATACCAAAAGTCGACAGATATCTACTGTATTTGATAGTACCGCACTTTCAATCAAGCTAGCACTTCGTATGTCTACCCGGGGGCTGAGCAGAGGCGGCATGCCCAGATATTTATTACAATTATTACCCACGTAATTATTTTTTTTAATAGTGCGAAAATCCTCTCGGATACCACCCCCGTCGGCCATCGGGGGTGGTTATGTCGGCATCGAACCTACTAAAACCGCACGGCGTCTCTGGTCTTAAATAACAGGGTTACACCCCAGCTAGGTTACCCAATAGGCATATCCCTCGTACCCCAGCTGACCTTTTTTTTTATCGTGCGGAAATCCCCATGAATACTACCCCCGTGGGCCATCGGGGGTGGTTATGTCGGGATCGAACCGACTAAAACCGTACGCCAACTCGGGTCTTAATTACCGGAGTGTAAGGTTACCCAATAGGCATATCCCTCGCAGCCCAACCACCCCGGGCCATTTACGGTTTTAAGATGGCCCCCTCAACCCCCCGGGAGGAAGATGGGGCGAGCATTGCGCCTCTTCGCTGACGGTATAGGGTATAGGGTGACAGGTGGCCGTCCTGTCACCCAACCGACGACGGCGCGCGGACAATCAGCTCGCTCCCCACTCGCTCCCCACTGTGCCCTCTGCTAGTCAGGGGAACACGTGGAGAGATAATAGCCATCAGTCCGATAGTAGGACAGACTATAAATAGCACTGTTATCAATATGCTGTAATCTAATCTCCCAATACATGTTGTTTATATTATTGTCTCGCAAACTAAACATAGCTAATGAGTGTTAATGAGGCCTGTTATCACTGCGCCATATAAACACAAGTGAGTCCGTGTGACGCGCGCGACTCGTCAGGTGTTTTGTTAGCCGTGATCTACGGAACCAAGGTTGTGACTGCGGCGCATGTCTGGGATTTCCCCGCGTTTTCCTTAACTGGAGCTACACACAAGATTCTTTGAATAAAATGAATACTATTTTGTTTTCGTTGTTATCTTGTGTGAATAGAGTTGATAATTGCTTGGCATGTACTGTATTGCTTTTGTTTAAAATCTAGTTTTAAAGAAAGTTATTTTTATGTAATACAATTATTGCTCGTCAACACAGACTAAGGAAGTTCTTTAATAGGTAATTATTGCTTCCCCCTACCTGCTGGTAAGCTGAAATTAAAGTCACCGCTATCAAAGTCAAAAATGCTAAAATAGTGATCTCCAGCTTACCGGTCTCTACGCCACTTTCTCATATTTGAATCCTAATGATGTTTGGTCCTAGATGAGGCTGTTTGAGTAAGGTAATTATTGTTACTGGTTGGTTTTTCTAAGGAGAAGAGAGGGTGGGATTAATTGAAAGAAGAAGAAGTGAAGAGGTCAACTTAACACTTGCCATGATAGAAGCGGTAAAACACTGCCAAAGAGGTAACGCTCAATACCCTGTATATCTTTCTGAGGTATACAGGTGAGTTATGTGTAATGAATGTACCTATTATGTTGTGTGCTAGATCTGAGACAATAAAAAATTCCCGGTAAAACTAGAATATTATTTACTATATTTTTATAATCTGGTTAAAATGCTACAAGAGACGTATTGTTCGATAGTACGTACCTAATTAACTAATTGCTTCCATAAACTATCAGTAACAGACAAAAGTAGGTACTTATACTGTTATTGTACCCAGCGCAATGATAAGAAAATACGACCGGCAACTGGAACCGCGGTCCCAGTCGCTGGAACCCTCTTATTTACGAGCCAATAAAAAAGACAATAGGACTGGCATAACGCGGAAAGCATACCTACATAATAAATTAACAAGAAATTATGATCTGTCTCTTGCGTGCCCTCATTTATCGTGCGGAAATCCCCCACCTCCGTTGGCTATCGGGGATAATTATGTCGAAATCGAACCGCACGCCGCCGTCTCAGATCTCAATTACCGGGGTGCGGGTGTAAGGCATGCATATTCCTCGCGCCGGCCATCCGACCCCCCGAAGTAGGGATGGGGCGAGCATCGCTCTGTTCGCCGAACGGTGGAATGCAGGGTGACAAGCGACCGTCCTGTCACCCTGCATGCGCTCTTAGAACCAACTCGCATTTGCTCCCCACTGTTCCCTCTGCTAGTCAGAGGGACACGTGGAAGGGACGAGGTTTGTTTATGCGGGTAATACTCTTATGACATTTGGAAATGTTACATAAACAAAAACATGTTGTTAAAGTTTGCGGTATAATTTTTTTGAAGATTTTTTACTTAGCGTTGTAATCTAGGCGTAGCGTAGCACTCAGGGCGTTGCCTCTAAGTTCGTAGATAAGTTCTGTTTGTTGTTGTAACATTGACTATTGCGATGTGGGTTTTTATTTCCTAGTACTCTCACTTTATCTCAACGTGAAATCATGTTTATTATATCGAAAATAAGTGCTGATAGTGCGGGAAGTGCAATATAGTCCAAAAAAACTCAATATGAACGAAACCAATATTATAAATTCTTGTCCTCTACTTTTAGTTTTCCGTGCCTAGCGCCCGCTTCAGTAACGCCTAGTTTTCAAAAAATGATTTCAATTTGATTAGAAGGAAAAATTGGAAAAAAATAACATTTTATTCATTTTCAATTACATTAAAAAAATTCTATAAGTTAACGTAAGCTTTGAAATCACACGTTAGAAAAACGTTATTTTACTGAATCAAGCCCCTGAAGAGAAAAATAACGGAACCCTATGATGGGATCACTTCGTTTTCCCGCCTGTCTGTCTGTCAAGACTGAGCTACTAAATATATTTATGTTCAGAACTCAGAATAGAAGAATTCTTTAGTCTGAGGTTCAGAATAATCCAGCTCCAATTATCTTCCTGTATATAAACGTCAGCGCGTCTCGACGCCAAACTAGTGACTCGTGCGCATCAAGGCGCGACACTACAATAATGTTGTTTGCCGTGCTATTGTGTATAGCCGCCGCGTGCGCAGGAGTGGACGCGAAACATCATCATCATCATAACTATAATCACGGCACTACAGGTTGTTGTCACAAACTGTTCATAATAATATAGAGGATTTCTTGAATACCTATGCATGTGGGGATATTTAATAGAAAACAGACCAAGAGCTTGGATTAAATTGTTGCGAGTACGAGTCCCGGGTTTGATTCCTAGGTTGGGCAAAGTTTTCATAATTTTTCTGTTAGATGGTTACACAGGTATAAATACATAATACAAAAGTACCTATACCACATTTCTTCCTGTAGGTGTCCCCTACAGGATCGTAGCAATTAGAAAGATGTTATCTCTATCTACCCCAAGTGAAAACAGCCGTGACTATATTGCAGTAACCGCTTACCATCAGGTGGACAAAGTTGTTGTTTGCCACTTAAGTGATATAAAAAATTGTATGTTCATATTGTTATTAACACCTTTCAAAATTCTCGGTAGCTGCCTAGCTATCACTATATTTGAACAACAATTATTCAGTTTAGACTGGTTTTTAAGAAGTCACCAACCGCCAAAGCCGTTGAAAACCTGTTTTTGATACCTACTTAGAATACTAGTAGTTAGGTACGTTAATTATTTTTAACCCTATTTAATAAATATTCGTATAACCATTTTTCGTAGCGCCGGATACCACCAAAACCCCAGTGAGTCGCAGTACCGCCGGCACTTTCAGGGGATCATGGATGCAGTCACGTCGCGGCAGGCGCATCCAGGCGTACCGGGGCGTGCGGTACGCGCAGCCGCCCGTCGGAGAGCTAAGGTTCCAGGTAACACACCGCATCATCTCCTTGTAAAGAAGGTAGGACTTGACGGTATCTCCCGTCCGAACTGAGCTGTCCGACTGGGGTAGTACCTCCGCCCTACAGAACACCGCGGTCATAATAACCATCGTGTTGTGTTCCCGGTGTGAAGTAGGGTAGCCAGTGTTCATCCTTCCTCTCCCACTCCACCCCATCCTAAGTCCCCTACATACACCACCCCTTCCTAGCTCTCTCCCCCTTTCAGAGTCGGCAGCGCTAATGTCATAGTGACCATATTCCATCAGGTGAGGCGTGTACTTGTCTACCACCAAAGTAGTATAAAAAAAACTTACAGCCATTTGTCCAGTGACGTTCAAAGTTTGCACTTTGCAGTGTGGGCTCCGCTTTTTTGAAGTAAATTGCCTTTATTTGAATGTAACGAACCCTCCGTTTTCAGCCACCAGTCACGATACAGCACTACGCCACCGAGGTGGATGGTACCCAGGAAGGGCCCGCTTGCCCGCAGCCCGTGTTCAACGACTACCCGGTGGACGAGGACTGCCTGCGGCTCAATGTGTACACCCCTGATAAGTAAGAACCAATGCATTATCAGGAAATGATTGGAACACTCGACCAAAGAGATAAATTTACGGGAATTATATTTAAATGGACCTGGCAACTGGGACCGCGGTCCGAGTCAATGGCGGTCCCAGTCGCTGGAATCCTTCATATTTGGCTCTATTTTTTTTATTCATGATAAGCTTACGTTTGACCTTTATGTCACCTAATGGTAAGTGACGATGGGATCTACGATGAATCATGCTTGCCTAGAAGGAACCTGTTCACTCGTGACTTGAATATTCCCAGGTATAACCTGAAACTCAGCTTAGGTATATCTTTCCGGAAACAGACTCGAGCAGGGAATTGCACTCCTTAGCTGTAAGCATGATGAACGTGTCAGCAAAGCCCTTCGTGCGTATGAGTGGAATATCGACCATATAGCGGTGACGTGTCGCTGTTTGTCTATTGTCTGTATCATGTCTCAAACAATAAAAGCAGACTACTTAGTCATATTGTCAAGGTGGCTTTATTTGTTTACATCGCGTCTAGGATATTTCAGATTATATTTTATTGGGCTTTTAGAAAATAATAACTTGCATATTCCATTATGAACCGATAGTGGATTGTTTCTCTCCTTATTCCAGGTTTCTGGAAGGCCACCACCACTCTCCTCATAACATGACCATACCACGACAGTCGCTCGCTTCTCAATTTTTCATTCACTGGTGCAACTTTCAGACTTCCTCTAATGTACTCATTCCTTATTCTGTCCATTCTCGTCACACTACGCTACATGATTAATTATGAATTTATCAGTATTGAGGTAAATTGAACAAAAAGAAACATATGAATCGCGATAGTATTTACTGATGACTAATTCAATAACAATAGTATTTCCCTATAGTTATTGTGCAGGCAATTTGTAAACAAAACCACGATGACATAGCTCTTCGTTTTTTAACTGCGTACAATTAGCGGTCGAGGGAAAATCGCATTGAAGTTAATATTCAACGTAATTGTTTGCAGGCAACTAACCGCCCTGATACTGATTTGACATAGATTTACTGTGTACTTCATTAATATACTATGATTAGCTATTGCGCGCACTTTTTTTGGGTAGCCTATGTATGTATGCTATTCCAGACTATAATCTACTATGCTATCTATATCTATACTATATAATATATCTACTAACTTATGTGATAACAGAGAAATAAGGTTTAATCTAATGAAGACTGAGTTTCATTCGTGTTCGTTTATTGCAAAAAGGGCAGGTCAAAAGCACTCGAAACCGGTGGGCATTAAAGGTTTAATGACAGTAGAGGAAGCGCGTGAAGTATGTAAGGATAGAGGCAGATGGCGGTCTGTAGTATCTGCCTACCCCGAAGGGAAAAAGGCCTGAGCGTATGTATGTATGTATGTATTTTCGTTTTATTTTTTATTCAGTAAGAAAAAGTTACCAGTGGTGGTGTACATGCACCCTGGCGGCTTCTACTCCATATCAGGTCGCAGCGACATAGCCGGGCCGCAGCACCTCCTGGACCGGGACATCGTTCTGGTCACCATTAACTACAGGCTGGCGTCTCTGGGTGAGTCGAGTTAGAATGAAATTCCTCAACTGCTTAAGTACACTCCAGTATCACTGAATGTGTTCTTGCTGCCTAGTACAGTCACCATCAGATATATTGTAGCAGACAAGGTCACCAAATTCTTCTGAACAATTTAAAATGTCAATAACTTCCATTCACTAGAAGTTACCATTAATAGCTGAACTTTCATTACCTCGTTAATATTTGAGCAGATGCTTGTCAATAATTTCTATACAAACTACTAAACAAAAATATCTGAACACTTAGGAATAGGAACGAATTAGGTAAGCTCAACGTTTGCTGCGTAGATACACTTGACCTAAGTGTTCAGATATTTTTGGTTGATATTTTTGATAGTGAGTGACTGTACCAATCTCACATTGTGGTAGTTTGGTAAGAAACCTCGTTAATCTAATGGCAATGGTAAATAACAAGTATTTTTAGACGGTTCCCGTAGGCATTTTGGGATACAAAGTATTTTTATTAAATAATATTGGTTAAAAATTTAAGCGTCCTCGGTAGCTTAGTGGTGAAGGATTGAAGGGAACTGGATCCTTACGATCAAGAGGTCCCAGGTTCAAATCCTGGCCATTACACTACCGATAGAAACTCACTCCTAACACGAGCAATTTACCTTATGGGTTAGGGGGATTACTAATAAATTCGGTTGCTATCAAAACTTTAAGTGAATTCTTGGACAGCTTTGCGAATTTTGCGACCACAAACATACATTTTTTATTTTTATTTTTTTTTAATACTTAGATTCTTCACTATCTTCTTCTTCCACCAGGTTTCCTGAGCACGGGTGATGAGCTCGCACCTGGCAACAACGGTTTCAAAGATCAGGTGGTCGCTCTCAAATGGGTACAGAAGAACATCGCTGCTTTTGGAGGGAATCCCAACCTGGTGACCTTAGCTGGATACAGCGCAGGGTCGTTCAGCGTCATGCTGCATACTATCTCGCCTATGTCCAAAGGTACTTGAATGGAAAACAGCATACAAGGATTTTACAGAAGAATACCAGGATTGTGAAGAATGGATCAATAGGTACTGTTTTAAATTGCAGGTCTCTTCCACCGTGTAATCTCAATGAGCGGTTCTCCAATCTCTCAAATCGTGATCCCTCGACACCAGCGCCACCTGGCAGTCAGACAGGCAGAAGTACTGAACTGTCCCACTGACAGTTCTAAAGCAATCATCGACTGTCTCAAAACGAAGACTTCTAAAGAGTTAGGGGATTCCCTGGATCAAATGTTTGTGAGTATATATTCGGCTAGTCTTTAGTTTAGTTACACTTGGCTCTTGTTCTCTGTGGAATGGAGTTGAATCGTGTTATAATAAAATGTATCCCTTCCAACAGGAGTTTGGATACGATCCCGTTCTACTGTGGATGCCGATCCAGGAAAATGACTTTGGACAGGAGAGGTTCTTAGTGAACCAACCAAGCGAGTCCCTCTGCAACGGAGACCTGCAACCAGTGCCCTATATGATCAGTCAAACGCAGGACGAGTTCTTCTGGAAAGCTTTCAGTAAGTTATCTGGGGAAAATGATCTAGTGATGTCTCCTTTGCCACTTTGCTTTAAAACCACAAAACACTTGCAGCTTGCTATATCTATTAATGAGGCTCGCTGGATTGCCCTCTTGCCCACTGCACCTCTACACCAGCACTATGGAAGAATTTTATATGGCAACGGATAACGCTGTGGTGTGGCCTAACATTGGGCAGACAAAATCTGACCTAAAGACGTAAGACCTAAAGACGTTATTACTTCACAGATATTTTGGATAACGAAACACTCTTCACACAAATGCGAGACTCCTGGCGCCGCATCGCTCCGATATCGTTCTACCTATCAGGCAGGACTGATCACCAAGCTGACAGACTCAAGCAGGCGTACCTGGGTGGCAAGGATATAGCGAATGACACCGCCACGGCGAAGGGACTCGGGAAGTTGTATGCTGATGCTATTATTGGGTTTGGAGTTCACAGGTTAGCAAATATTAATAAATACATTTTTTTTGTTTATACTACTTAGGTGGCAGACAAGCACACGGCCCACCTGATGGTAAGCGGTCACCGTGGCCTATGAACGTGTGCAACACTAAGGGTGTCACACACGCGCTGCCTACCCTGAAGGGAAGGGGGAGGGCTGGGAAGGGGCGGGGGGCTAGGAATGGATGGGAGAAGGAGGGGTACAGTGAGCTCTAGCTACCCTACTTACCTTGAGGAACACAACACGATGGTTATTATGGCCGCGGTGTTCTGTAGGGCAGAGGTACTACCCCAGTCGGCATACATACTTTTAGTCAGCCCATTGTCTTGAGTTTGCTTATTCCTCGAGCTGTGTTGGTAGCTATAGTTCTTCGTAGCGATGACTTCATAATATTTCATTCCCTGGGTTGTCCAGGCTGGTGAACCTGATGGCGCGCCACTCCCCACAGCCGGTGTACTACTACGAGTTCGGCTACATCGGGAACAGCAGCCACTACGTGGACCCCGCCACCAACAAACCGACCGGTAATCATTGTACCTGACCTACATACACTTGGTTACTTGAACATACATCTTCCTGTTATCAATTCTGATTATGTTCTGGTGCAGGCGCCGCTCACCACGACGACCTGATCTACCTGTTCAACGTGAGCGCGAGCTTCCCCTCCATCCCCGTGTCCGATTCCTTGGACTCGCAGATGGTTGATAGGATGACTGCCATTTGGTACAATTTTATGAGATTCGGGTAAGCACTTTGCCTTTTTATTTAAGTTTGTACTGAATCAAACTTCGTAAGCTTATATTACTACTTATATATCTACATGTCTTGTCTCCAGTGATCCAAACCCTAAGCCGGATACTCCAGAGCTGTCGTCGCTACACTGGCCTGTCTTCAGACCGAAGCGGAGGAACTACCTCCGGATCGACAAGGAGTTCTCCGTCAAACAGAACCTGTTTGAGGATAGGTTTAACGTGTGGGAGGAACTGTATCCAATGGACTATGGGAAGTGTAAATCAAGTGTTTGATGGATGGTTGATTGTGAGTTGATATTGTTGGCTATATTGACGTATGTTGTTTCTTTTAGCCTAACAATAGGCACAATAAATAAACTATATTTTCATATTTTTTAGTTTTATTCAGTCTACCTACAAAACAATTTGTTACAGGACACTGCTCGACCAGAGCAATTTTAATATCAGATTAAGGCTGGAGGAATTTTTCAGTAAAATTACATACAACTAAACTGGGTACCTACTCATTTCATAATCTTAAATCATCAAGTTCAGTGGGTTAAAAATCATAACGTGATTTAGTTTTAATGGATCTCGGTGGTTTAATACTGAAAGGCATACCGAAGACCTTGCGAAATGAATGAGTAAAAGCCGATAATCTCCAAATCCAAATGAGATTAAAATCTCAAAATAGTCTCAAAATGGAATTCAAGAAGCAAATTGATTGTAAGGTTATAAATAAATTTTGAAAAATTACTAGATTTGACCCAAACAAACAGTTCGAGTTACATAAAACTGTTTAAAAACTGAAAACCAGTCTACTGTGAAAATAAATCACCGTGCTAGATCAACTCATCACACCGTGGTGAGTTGATCTCGCACACGAGTGGTTCCGTATAACGCTCATCACCTGCTGACTTTATTCCACGCTTCGAATCACATCGTAGTATCAGCTGCTCGGGATTTCCAGACAGGCACAGTTCGTAATGAGATCTAGTTTTCCTTATTAGTAATAGTTATATTATTTCCTTGTTTAATCATCAACATCCCAGCGTTAATCGCGGTTGCACATCACACGATATTTGTTTTTGTTTGTTCATTTTCACTGAAATACATCGCGGCTCTTTAACCTGCACGCAGCAAACAATTGACAGACTAAAGAGATTATTTCAATCTTCCGTGACATATTTTGTATTTTTCATTTGCGTGATATTTACAGAGCTCACTGTGCGATTTTATTTTTAATCCTTCCTTTCTTTCTTTTAAAATAATTTTTTGACGACTATCACCTAATTAGCTCAAACTTTCCCTACCTCCCCCCACCTTGAGCAAATCAATAGGTCTATGTAGGCCCATTGATTCGTATTACCGTCCGTTCGTACTGCAATGTTGTCTTACACAGCTGATTAGCTCCATGGCAAATTTCAACCACAGGTTATTGATAGCGCGGGGAGTTCAAGGCACTTCGATAACCTGTTTATGTTAAACATAATATTTGTTTAAAACCTGCCTATGTATTTTTACGAATATTTATATGGATATGACTCAATATATGCCTGTCTCCCTTGGTCAGTCACACCGTAAATTGATAAAAATAATCTAAACAAAAATTATGAAAAACAAGTCCACCATACCGCCTGTTCCAAGTCGATTAAGTATGCTAAAGCCTTCCTCAAAATGTAAAAAAATACTTTTCTGGACACTGCATCGCAATCAGTTGAACCGAATGCGAGATATTCGTGAATAAAAATACCAATAAGGAGCCAAATAGTCACAGACTTTGACAATCTTACTGAAAGAAAAAATAAGAAAATTGTGCAGAAAATGAAACTTGAAAATTTTACAACTATTTCTCATGAAACAATATCTTGCTTCAGTTTCTTTAGTTACAAAAACTACCCATTATACTTATATCCAAACCTCTTTACAAACTTTCACTTTTTTTATTATTAATCGGAAGTAATTCGTAGGAAGTAGGCTAGGATGCTCTAGGCCTGAAGAATATTCAAAGGAAAAATCCAAACCGCAAGTCCGATATTCCATTAATTGCATTGAAAAATTGCAGAATATACCTACAGCTTGTATTATAAACCATGCAGCGAGTCGTAGCCGCCGATAGTCGCGTCACGTCGTCTCAGCCATGTCGGTGCGCGTGTTGTGTGTGGTGCTCGCCGCCTGCGCATGTCTTGGGGCTGGTAGCGGCGACAAACATTGTCACCATGCTAATGAGTTTAAAGGTCTGTCTTTTTTGTAACTACTTCTAATGTCCTTCATGTGTGTATGGAGCACCATCTTCGGATGAAAGCCATACTCCACTATAGTCAGTAAACCAGCTGATTAATGGACTTCCTTGTGGTGTTAGGCTGTCAATAACAGTCGCTCCAATGAAAAAAGAGGAAGAGTAGGAGACTGGAGCCCATCTGCAGTGGACCATGATGGAATTTTGGATGCTACCCTGTCCTGTTGACAATGCATGCTCATGGCGGTCATGACGGCAAAACGTGAGGCGCTCAGAGAGAGGGAACGCAGCCGACTGACGCTCCCTCCTCGCAAGCCCAGAGCGCAAGGGCGGCGACGTACAGAGTACCTACGCCCGCCGCATGGCCATGAAAGGAGGACGTGGGGGTCCGCCAACCAACTAAATGGCCTCGCGACGTGCCATCCCGCTGGTGTTCGCCAGGAAGGCACAGAGACGGTACGGGGGGAGGGCCGGCCCTACCCCCGGAAGTCGAGCCCACCGCCGGGCAAAAAACGCCGGTCAGATTGCAGTGAGCATACTATTGCCTATCCTGCGATGTGACTAAAGCGACCAGGTGGACATAGTGAGGTTTAATGCATGCACATTGGTAACAGGAAAACTGGTACATGAGACAGGAGGAGGTACACTTGCGCATTATGCACGGGGGGATTTTTAGCTACCTATAGACATCAAAATTTTATCTTAAAAGGATTAGAAAATAGGTGAGTGTCCCAAAATGTATGTCTATAACGTTGGCTAGCCTGATTTAGGTACTGAGCTTACTCTATCTAATTTAATCAGTTTAGTACAATGAATATGATAATACAATTATTATTATAATAACACTGCGATTTCATGTTGTCATCCATACTTCCATACTAATATTATAAATGCGCTTTCACGCCTGAACCGCTGAACCGATTTTGATGAAATTTGTTATAGGAGTAGATTAGACCTCGAGAATCAACATAGGCTATGTTTGGTCGCGATAACCGACATCCACGCGGACGAAGCCGCGGGCAACAGCTAGCTTCTCATATGCTAGATTACAATCGGTCAAGTAAACATCTTTAAATAACACGCAAATGAAAAACAACTGAATTATAATGCTTTGTTGTTTTTTAATTGTTTTCACATTCAGGAACCTCTCCAAAACCTACAGTTCACGATGTGCCATACACGCTGAGCCCTTCAGGCACGTTCAAAGGGTCCTGGATGGAGACGCGCCGCGGCAGGCCCTTCCAGGCCTACAGGGGCATACGGTACGCTGAACCACCCGTGGGAGAGCTGCGGTTCAAGGTTAGTTTCACCAAAGACCATGATAACTGACCATGTTATCATGGCCTTTGGTTTCACATTTCACGTTTCACGTTATCATATTATGATAACGGCCTCTGGGTAGCGGTAGTGCTTCCAACTGCTATGACGGAGGGTGTGGTTTCAATTCCCGCTCAGTGCAAATATTTGTCCCCATGAATATGTCTATTGGCATTAGTCTAGGTGTTTGTATGTATTTTAAAAAAGTGGATATAAGTATGTTTATCCGCATTCTAGAACCGATAACACAAACTGATTAAACTATGCTTACTTTGGAAATCAAGTATAGTTAATAGTTACTTTGCTTACTTTCTATGTATAATAAGTATGTATTTACCAAAAAAAAAATGTATGTTTATCAGCATTCTAGAACCCATAACACAAGCTAATTAAAACTATGCTTACTTTGGGTCTAGAGAGCGCTGTGTAGAATGTCGTGGGATACTCGTTTTTTTTTTTTAAGAACATCCAGAACGGTATTTGAACGCACGATCAGACCCTTGCAGGAGGGATACTCTTTTGCATTATTAGCATAAGTACTAATTTCATTGAACAGACTGCTTGTATCAGGTATAGGCTCACGTTGGTAGTGTCACTTCCAGCATTCGTACCCGGTACCTCTCGGTCGACAGTGGTCGTCGTTAAATGAAATTTTGAATCAAAATAGCATACAAACTTTTCATTCAAAACTAACGAATTCTTTTATTTTGTAAATAAATTTCAAGGTTTTCCTGTTATACAGTCGAATTCAGGTTTTCTTGTTTTGGTAACTCCAGCTGTGAGTACGAAAACATTATTTTAATGAATATAAATGAGTTGCTTATATCTATATTACATACGTAAATTGTTATCTATATGAAAGTATCAGTATTTTTTTACAAAACAGAGATTTTAGTAAAACATTTCGCTCACATTAGCATAATATTGAGCTACACTCTACGTCTATTTATCATGATCATTTGTCCCTAACACCATAGCTTCATCAACATCCGTTAAGCTGTTCAATAGTTGCTATAGATACATACAAACATAATACCCATAGCTCTCTTTTTCGTTAATAAACAAATTCTAAATAGTTTGTCCACCTGGAAGAACCCAGCAAAATGCTCTATTTTCTATTTCGAAATACTCAACAGACTAAAGATATTTATAAGTCGGTGGCATAGCAGTACGAATGCGTATACTATCCAAAAAGACTCCGAGGTCTTATTCAGTAACGTCACTTTTTCAAAACGTGTGATTTTAATTCGATCAGTAAGAAAAACCTAAAAACAACTTGACATGCAATCTTGATAAAAGCGTCAAAACAAAACCTACCTACGTTTTGGTGAGGTTATCGAACCGTCAAAAACAATCATAGTTTGATTCACTCTCAATTAAATTGAGAAAAATAAATGTATATAAGTTTTCAACAGCTTTGAAATCGCATATTTTAAAAATGACATTAAATTGAATCGGGTCCCAAGTTCCATGCCCTGATACATACCTACTTATTTTCTATCAGCATAACTATTTATTCTCGACACTTTTTTTCCTAGCCACCGAAGCCGATACTAACGTACAAGGATACCGTGGACGCCAGCAAGGAAGGCCCAGCGTGCCCGCTGCCCGTACCCCCTGACTACTACGTGGATGAAGATTGTCTCACCATCAATGTGTTCACACCTGCGAACACAAAGAGGGATGAGTAAGTTATCTTAGGGCTAACGTGGCAAACAAGCACACGGTCCATCTAATCACTCACCTAATTTGGTTTGTATTGGCTTTTGCAGGAGTTGCTGCTGTCTGTCTCTCTAACCCTAAAAATAAAATCTTTGCTAGAACCTAGTCCGTTAAATCAACAGGTGTATCGCAGGTGAAGTTGACTTGGTCCTAAGATCTTGTCGGGACCCACACCAGTGCACCTGCTGATTGACGGACGCGGCCATAATAACCATCGTGTTTTGTTCCCGGCGGTAAGTAGGGTAGCCAGAGCTCACTGTACCCCTCCTCCTCCCCACCCCTTCTTATCCTCCCCACCCTTTCCTACCCCCACCCTTTCCCTTCAGGGTCGTCAGTGCGTGAGTGACGCCCTTGGTGTTGCACACGTCCATTAGGCCACGGTGACCGCTTCTCATCAGGTGGGCTGTGTACTTGTCTGCCACCTACTTGGTATAAAAATAAAAATAAAAAAGAAGCTCTAGCGCAGGTTTTTTTTCAGGGTTGAGAGGACAGATGGCATTAATTACCATAAAAGAACCGAGAACAATGCTAAGTTAATGATGATTTATTTACTCAAAGGCAAAAATGAATCCGTGCATAAAAAGGACCAATGTCATCATCATTTTGTTCCACAGCTTCAAACCTCTGTCCGTGATCTTCTACATCCACCCGGGGGCCTTCTACGCGATGACAGGGCGCACCGACATCGAAGGGCCGGAGTACCTTCTGGACAAGGACATTGTACTCGTCACCATCAACTACAGGCTGGGATCCTTGGGTGAGACCTTGCAACCAGCAAACTTATTTTATTTCAGGTGGTATGCCATGCTCTTTTCTAGCTTAAAGGTCCCTCGCTTGAAAAAGGTGTGGGCTCGACGAGGGAACACCATCCTCCTGCTAAAAATAGATTTAAAAAAACGATTATGCTATGTACGTAAATGCTACACATCTAGATCTATTTGAATAATATTTTTGCTTAGAACCCAGGTTCTTAGATGGAGCATGGTAAAGCATCTGCCGAAGCCGCCAAGGTACGGAATACCATTTTAGAATCGTCAGCAACTGGAATTTTGGTCAATTCAACATCATCAGCGGAGTTGACTGTAAAAAAAATCTTAAGAATTTAGAGAAGGTTTTCATAATACCTATGTGATATGGTTTCATAGGATGGATGACCACAGGTGACAAGTACGCTACGGGCAATAACGGTATGAAGGACCAAGTGGCAGCTCTCCAATGGGTGCAACGCAACATCGCCGCATTCGGTGGAAACCCTAACTCTGTCACCATTGCTGGGTGCAGTGCTGGCGCCATCAGTGTCATGCTGCATATGATCTCACCCATGTCGAAAGGTTTGTAAAACAATAAATTGGAAGTCAAACTCACTCAAACAATTAGTCCAGAAACCGTATCATGTGAAACATTTGTTTTTGCTCAGGGCTATTCCACCGAGGCATCGCCATGAGCGGGTCTCCCATTACCAAGGGCCCTATGGTGACGCAACAGCGACATCTGGCAGTATTGCAGGCACAGTTCATGAACTGCCCCACCAATTCTTCGCAGGCTATAGTCGAATGCCTCATGAAGACACCCTGGAGGGAACTCGGAGATTCACTCACAAAGTTCTTTGTAAGTTTCAATTACCTTTTAGTACTCTTTTTGTTTAGGCTCATAAAAGCCAAGATAGATTAATCCTTAAGGAAAAGTAGTGTGGGCGATGGGAGGGTGGTGGACCTGGAGCTCCTATATGCCAGCGTTGGATATAACAAGGATTGAAATTACACGTTACCCCTATGCATCCAATATCTTAGAACTAAAAACATTACAATGAACTTGTCATCAGGAGTTTGGCCCGGGTGATCCAGTTGGCTTGTGGGGTCCAGTAGTCGAACCGGACTATGGCCAAGAGCGCTTCCTTGCTATCCAGCCTGAAGAGGCCATCAAGAAGGGAATGATGCATGAAGTTCCTGTCATCATCAGCCAGACCACTGATGAGTTCTTCTGGAAAGCATATCGTAAGTATTTGCCCTGGTGTTATATCTCTTCTTTAAGATGATTAAGGCCACATAGTCCACCTGATGGATGATTACCCCAGCCTATGAGCGCTTGCAATAACACAGGTTCACTCACTTGTTACATTTTGGCGCTTGCTTTGTGTATCATCATATTATTCACATTTTCATCACTCTTGTCCAGCGATTTTCCAAAACGAAACTCTGATGAACACCATGAACGACGAGTGGGAGCGAATAGCGCCCATCTCCTTCCTGCTGCCCGAGGAGAACCGGCAGACGGCGGTGAAGAGGCTCCGGGAGGTGTACTTCAACAATAAGAAATTGGAGAACAACACGGAGAGTCAACAAGCTCTCATGAATTTATACAGAGACTCCATCGTGGGGTATGGTGTGCACAGGTCAGTACATCTCCTCCCTCGTCGCCAAACGGTACATCTCTTATTTAACTAATCAAAACCCATCTCAAAGAAAACTGATATAAAGTGTGTATGTGTGTTTGTGTGTAGAATATATCGGAAAATTTCGAGCATCTAGGATGGGTCCAGGTAGCTCAGTTGGTCAGAGCATTTCCCCTGTAAGGAACGGTCACGGGTTCAAGTCCCGTCCTGGATGATCATTTTTTCCGATCAGAAAATCATTGGGAATAATAGCATGCAAGAAGAAAGCGTACATTGATACAAAAAATTTGTTCAACAGGTTGGCAAATCTGATGTGTCGCCATTCAAGGCATCCAGTATATTATGAAGAGTTCGCTTACATCGGCAATAACAGCTACGAAGAGCAACCCAACCAGAAGCCACAACGTACGTTACACTCCTGACGTGGTGACAGGTTCACGCACCCCACCTAACACTCACTCGTTCACCGATTCACCAACTCACACACACACTCAAGAACCAAGCGGTTCGGTGCCTCTTTTATTTGCCGCACCATAAAGACTTGGAATTCTTTACCAGCGCATGTGTTTCCTTCCTCCTATAGTCCCGGGGCCTTTAAGCGGGCGTGAAAAAGCATTTGATCAGGCCGTCAAGCTGAGAGCCGCCACTGTAGCACTACCGGTGTATGTGATGGATGGTGACCCCAGTCCTGAGACTTTGTCTTTAGCTTACCATCAAGCGAGGTAAAGTCATTTTGACGTGTCCTATATAAAAAAAAAACTTATTTCCTCAGAACACTCACGTACATGTTCTCATCCTGTCACATACTCACCATCTCACCTAATCAGCCACTAGTCCTCGTAGTTCACCGTACTTGTTGTGCGTAGATGCCGCCCATCACGACGACACTCTGTACGTGTTCCGGCAGAGCTACCGGTTCCCCATCATCGAGACCAGCAGCCCCGACTCGCACGTGGTGGATGAGATGACATCCATCTGGTACAACTTCGCTAGATACGGGTGAGATTTGAGATTCCATTATTGATACGGGAAACCATGTAGGATCAGTGACTCCATATTAAATTAATACGGTCTAACTTTGTTATATGATGCTTAATACATATTATAACATCCCTATAGTCCAGCTTTTAAGATTTTGTTTGTTTATACTACGTAGATGGCAGACAAGCACACGACCCAACTGATGGGAAGCGGTCACCGTGGCCTATGGACGTGTGCAACACTAAGGATGTCACACACGCGCAGGGAAGGGCGGAGGGCTAGGAAGTGGCGGGGAGAGGAGGGATACAGTGAGCTCTGGCTACCCTACTTACCGGCGGGTACAAAACTCAAGGTTATTACGGCCGCGGTGTTCTGTAGGTCACCGGTACTACTCCAGTCGAACAGCTCATTTTGCACGGGAGATACCGTCGTGTCCTACCTCCTTCAAGTATTCTGTGGTGCTAATGGGAATCGTACTAGGTACTTATTATTATAATATGAAAGTGTGAATGGATCCTTCTGTCCTCACACTCCACTATCAGAAACCCATAATTTCTTTTAGTAAAACCCGGTAGCACTTTACCCCGTTGAGCGATCGAACACAGGAGTAACTTATGCCATTAGCTCAATATCTTTTCTTCTATAGGTAATCTTTTGTATTTTCCCTAGGGACCCGAACCCTCGAGGTGACACCCCAGAGTTGGGCAGCTTGAAGTGGCCAACGATGAAGCCTGACCAGAGGAAGTACTTGCGCTTAGGAGACCAGCTCACCATCAAACAGAACATGTTCGAAGATCGGTTCAAGGTGTGGGAGGAACTGTACCCTTTCTAGGGACACACAGCCAAAAGAGTCTAAGTGACAATATCGGTTGAAAGGAATATCTTAGAAATTACTTAAGTACATTGTTCTTAAGAGCTATTTTGCTTGAAACCGAAGTTGTATTTGAAATCTTTTGACTTGTATAAATCTGAATTTGAGACATTATGTGTGATTTAAATAAAAATAAAATAAAAGAAAGAACTTGTTTATATGTTACCATTTTTTTTTATTGTGACTTACGACACAATAGAACATGATGATGCAAGAATATTGCTAAGAACAAGGAAATTTCTAATGTTCTTGTTATTATGACTACCTGATAGAAAAAAGTAAGTAAACCTCAGCACAGACAGCAAGAAAAAAATCCAGGAGTCATATTTCAATCGAAGGAGATGTTTCACAAATGTGTCCTTGGGCCCGATAATTGTACACTACTTAGAAAAATAGCTAGGCCATGTAGTTTTCATTTTTAACTATTCAATTCTTATAATATTGCTTCGTATTATGGGCGGAATCTAACTAAATAAACACTTTCTTGCAACACAACAAACATGGTGGACTAAAACTATAAAAATGTACCACATAGAAGTGGTAAGTGAGCGTGGCACGCGTGTCACTTGTACGCGTTGTTTCGCAAGGTTTGCATAGTGAGATAGAGTAAGAGAGAGAGAGATTAGGTATCTGAAGTTTTTCTTAAGTCAAAGTTTGTTTGATTCAAAATACGAATCGCCGTAAATATTTTTTTTATCTATAGCAAATAAATCTCTAACACGAACTAGTAAGAGCGTCCATAAAATACGTGAGATGCTTGAGGGGGGGAGGGGGTCGAGTCAAATCTCATGTAATCTTACGTTGGAGAGAGGGGGGGTCTCGGCAAATATCACGCAATTTTTTTCTGATTGAAACAAAAAAATATTCTATTTTGATCCATTTAATCCAGATTGTACATGTTTAGGATTTAATCTTAAACGCTATCGTAATACGATTAAGATCATTCACTAATTCGTTCGAAAGAAAATAATTTCATTCATACTTCGACGTTATACATCTACTGACTGTCAAACTAGTCGTAAATAAAAACACGAAGCAATTCTTTATAGTTTTTATAATAACAATCCAACGTGTTTACGTAAGAAACCCATATTTTGAAAAATCTCACGTGAGATTGGGGGATGGGGAAGGGGGTTTAATAAAATCTCACGACATCTCGCCAGGGGGGGAGGGAGGGTCAGAAAATTTAAAAAAACACCTCACGTAATTTGTGGACGCCCCCTAAGGTGTATTTTCGTTTTGCAGTATGCATAATTTAGGCTAATTTGGTATGGAAGATATGCGACTGGTTGTATGTGTGAGTTTGACGACAGCGGTTCCCCTTATGAATAAGTAGTATCACACTTCCATTGTAGTAGGTATTCTTTATTCCGTGAAATGTACTCATATTTTATTAATTTATGCCCTTGAATTTTGGAGGCGAATAAATATAATTGTATTTTTGCCAATAACCGGTATTATTTCTCTTTTTTTCTGTATTGTGTACAATTAGGGGGCCCAAAATGATACATCTCCTTTGGGTGACACATTGCAACCCAAAACTCAATCACACTTGTAGTCCAGTCAATGAATGCTCAAAAAGGGGGTCTAGATGGAAAAGTCGAAAGCAGAAACTTTGACTTAGGAACTTTGTTTGGACTAGTTAGGAGATAAACATACTAAAAGTCCTGACCCCTCCGAGGTGAGCCGGAGGGGGGGGGAGCACAAAGAAGGTCCCGTTTTTTCGTTTTTTGCTTACTTCTCGAAGACGGTGCTTTGTACGAAATTGTGTTATAAATACGACATAATAAAAGCTAATTAAATTCTCTACAACTTTGTCTTTTGCACTTTGTATCTGTCTCCAAACATTACCTAGCTATGAGCTTCTAAAAGTGGTCGATTTTCAAAGCGCTCATATCAGTTTTCCCAAAAATGTATGGGTATCTACCGGAATTGTTCACATTTATGATTATTGCTCCGCTCCCTTGGGCAGTAGCGTGATGATATTCAGCCTATAACATTCACGGATAATGTGACTTTCTAGTGGTGAAAGAATTTTTAAGATCGGTTCAGTAGATCCAGTTTCAAACTGTTTCCGCCTTCACCGCGTAGAGGTACTCCCAGCTTGTTATCTACACTAGTCTATACAGTCTATACTAATATTATAAAGAAGTAAAGTTTGTGCTTGTATATTTGTTAAATTGTAAGGGGTAATCTCGGGATCTACTGAACCGATTTTAAAAATTCTTTCACCAATAGAAAGCCACATTATCCGTGAATGTCATAGGCTGAATATCATCACGCTACTGCCCAAGGGAGCGTAGCAATAATCATAAATGTGAACAATTCCGGTAGATACCCATACATTTTTGGGAAAACTGATATGAGCGCTTTGAAAATCGACCACCTTTAGAAGCTCATAGCTAGGTAATGATTGGAGACAGATACAAAGTGCAAAAGACAAAGTTGTAGAGAATTTAATTAGCTTTTATTATGTCGTACAACACAATTTCGTACAAAGCACCGTCTTCGAGAAGTAAGCAATAAACGAAAAAATGGGACCTTCTTTGTGCTCCCCCCCCTCCGGCTCACCTCGGAGGGGTCAGGACTTTTAGTATGTTTATCTCCTAACTAGTCCAAACAAAGTTCCTAAGTCAAAGTTTCTGCTTTCGACTTTTCCATCTAGAATCATTCGTTTACTAGACTATTGGTTAGCCGCCGCCGCCATTTTTGTGACAAAGCCTCGTCAACGCGTAGATTTTATAGGTTCATGATAGGATATTACAGGTAGATGACTAACTTACCCATAACGCATTGTTAACTCCTGTCAAGTGCAAGTTATGGCTGTTTAATGGAAACTAACTACTTCTGCTGGTTGGTTTTTCCTGCGAGCAATTATCTCAACACAATAAGTGAATAATCATCTATATTACAACGACATCTTCAGTTAAAGGTTTTGCGGAACGGAGAACCCTATTTTCTTTTCCTTATTTCTTTATTTGCAAGGAAAAAAAGTCTCCTACATTCCTTGTAGCCTTTTTTTATACTAGGTACATAGGTGGCAGACAAGCACACGGCCCACCTGATGGGAAGCGGTCACCGTGGCCTATGAACGTAAGGGTGTCGCACACGCGCTGCCTACCCTGAAAAGAAGGGGTGGAGAGGCTAGGAAGGGGTGGGGGAGGAGGGGTACAGTGAGCTCTGGCTACCCTACTTGCCGGTGGGCACACAACACGACGGTTATTATGGCCTATGAGATGGATTATGATCATAACTTCTGAACAATTTACAGAATACCCCTTCTCATACACAACATAGACAATAATATCTTCACAGACACATACACAATAGTCTTATACATAATATATAGCGAGCGGAATAGCCGGCGCGGGCGCAGTGTTCACGCAGGCCTATGCCTATGAGGAAAATGTTCAAGATTGTATTACTATGTGCGTTGTTTGTGTGTGCGGTGTACGCCACGCATGATGATACAGGTTAGTGGAGTAAACAGCTTATCGACATAATATATTTACGCCTATGAACACTCGAAGGGGTAGGTAGAGTCGTGTTATCACACGCAATTATTTTCATCACATTTTACTTACATTTTTACGCTTTTATGTAGTATCGTTCTTCGCCCATAATATAAAGGCATTAAAATTCAACATACCTACCTCATCGTTAGCCCCTTAGGTGAAGCCCAAGGAGGTTTCCACACGTAGCGCTCAAAAAAAAAGAGAGATATCTTTGCTATTATTTCACTAGGGGATGCGATTTCTCATCTCTGCTAAACAAGAGTTGACGACAACGTAAAACCAGTTGATGAATGAATAATTTTACAAGGTTCCTTATCTCAAAAGATAAAACGTCACTGTCCATCTGTCTGTCAAGAACTTTTCCTAAGAATCCCATAGAGGCGATGATACCTATTATGTACAGACCCAGTAATTCCAGGTGGAGCACCTGCTAAGAATGACCACCCAGTTGTATGCAGTGTGTCGGGAACGTTCAAAGGGTCCTGGATGCAGACCCGCCGCGGGAGACGCTTTCAAGCCTACAGGGGCATACGGTACGCGGAGGCGCCCGTAGGAGAGCTACGCTTCCAGGTACGGGACAAGACAACTGTCAATATTATTATTATTAACTGTTAAAATTATTATTGCTACATTATCGCATTTCGTGCCGATTACGTGGTGCGATTAGTTTTATTAGGTACACCAATAATATAAAACGATATTCACACGTTTGTCGTAAACAAAAAAAAACTGGTTAACCACTGTTAAAAAAAAGAGGTATAATGGATACAAAGACGTGTAAGTATCAGTTTCTTTATTCCATCGTAACTATTTAATATCCGAACCCGTATCATTAACGTCATTAATACAGTGTCCCGTCCTGACTCACGAGGGATACAGCTCACTGTATCCCTCCTCCCCGCACCCCTTCCTAGCCTCCCCACCCCTTCCAAGCCAATCCCCCTTCCCTTCAGGGTAAGCAGCGCGTGTGTGATACCCTTAGTGTTGCACACGTCCATAGGCCACGGTGACCGCTTCCCATCAGGTGGGCCGTGTGCTTGTCTGCCACCTACGTAGAATAAAAAAAAGTACCTAATCATAGAGGGAAGACTCGAACCGATTACTTACGAGGCTGTAGTTTGAAGCCCACCGCGCAACCGAAGGTCTCAATCTCAATACACGCGACTTGGATTGTCTTCCGAGCGATCTAGTGTTTTATACTACACTTACTACAAGGAAAATAAACAACAAAATCCGCTTTAATTGAAATTGAATCTCCTATTTATCGCGTTTAATATTAAACTAGTTTTAAATCTTGTATGTAAGTAGTTGGTTAAAAAAACGTTCACAATGAATTTTCACACAGTTATTTCTGCCGCTTAGCACGTCAAAAATGAATTTTCATACATTTTAGTCTTCCGCGTAGTGTCCGACCGAAACTGGTTTTTATGACCGAAACCGAAACCGAAAACGAATTTCGGCAACGGTCTCAGTTTCGGACGGAACCGAAACCGAAACTTCTGAATCAGACGAAGTTTGCTCGAAAAATTGCCAAATGCTGTTTTTAACGACATTGTTCTTTCATAATAGATGATTCATACTACAACAAAGAAAGCTTCTCTATTAAGTAGGTTTAATCAGTAGGTACTCAATGTATTTTAATTTATTTAAATATTCATGAACTATTATGGATAAGGTTTTAAATTGAAAAACAGAAATAAAATAAGTATATACTTAAGTGTTAATTTTATACGGATAACCAGGTAGGTATCTGCTCGTTTAATTATAAGTGTTAATTTAAAAAAAAAAATTATTATATATACCTACTTACCTAATATATTTTTTTATTGTTAATGGGCTCGCGTTTGACCACAATCTCACATTCTCACCTGTTGGTGAGTGATGATGTGGTAGACGGTGGAGCACGCTTGCTTATTCACTTGAATACTCTCAGGTTGTAGCTTTCCGGAAATACAGACTCAGGCAGGGCATTCCATCCACTCTTTAGCAGTACGCACGATGAACGTACGAATAATTATTAAATTGAACGCAAAACCCTAAATCCTTAATATTATCACCACTAATGCACTATTAGAAAATACCATGTACCTAACTATTGTTTGTTTACATAGCATTAGCGAAAGAGTTAAATTAAACACAAAATGTTTAGATTTTTATGGTAAATTTTAATGATAATCTAGGTTCTCCTTTGTTATATTAAATTACTTTTCGAGGTACTCTTATATTATATCACATGATAAAACTCACCGAATTCAAAACATATCACACGAAAACTCACAACAAACAAAATGCACTACAAACAAACAGGTTACGACATGATTACGCCGTCGCTCGGATGTCATTTACCGCGCCGAACACAGCGCGGAAACTCCCGAATGCAGTTTCGGTTTCGGTCGTAGTTTCGGCAGGTTTGCTACCGAAACCGAAACATAACCGAAACTCGTTTTTTTGCCGAAACTCGACCGAAACCGAAACCGAAACCGAATATTCGGTCGGACACTACTTCCGCGTATTTCTACAGAAGTAATATTAAATAACATAATTTCTGCCCTATTTTTGAAAAGTACTGGAGTGCGTTCTAAGATTTTTTTATATAGAATACGTCAAAATGACTTCACCTCGCCTAATGGTAAGCTAAAGGTAAAGTCTCAGGACTGGGGTCACCACAACATACCTACCGCTAGTAGTGCTACAGTGACGGCCCTCAGCTTGACGGCCTCATCAAATGCTTTTTCATGCCCCGCTTAAAGGCCCCGAGACCATAATAGGTGTAGTAAAGATGATTTTTTTGGTCCAAATATTGCTATTTCATTTACATTTTTACCCGACTGCCGGTTTTTTTAAATATTGTCGTGTCATTTTGACCGAACTGATGATGTTGGAATCAATATGTGGATAGAGGAACCCTTTATTGACTACGATTTTTAATTAGGTGTTTCGGGTCCCATTCATTATATTTGGTACCAAACATGTTTTGATTAAACTTTGTTCTATATAGCCACCGAAACCAATCCTAACGTACCAGCAAGAAGTGGACGCGAGTAAGGAGGGTCCGTGCTGCCCTCTGGAGGCGCCCCCGGGGTACTTCGTCGATGAGGACTGCCTCATGCTCAATGTGTATACTCCGAGGACCAAAAGGTATTAAACACAGCCACTCACCTTTCTACCTTCTTTCCGTGCGGAAATCCTCATGGACCACCCTGCGGCCAGCGGGGCAGGTTATGTCGGACTCTTCTGACGCCAGGGTGTAAGGTGGCTCAAAGAGCATTTCCCTCGCACCCGGCTTGACCCAGGCCATCTCCGGATTCGAGATGGCCCACTTCAGTTTGGGAACCACGGTGTTCCTGTCATGCCCCCGGATTTCGCCTGGCGTTTGCTTCTGCCCTTTCACATTTGTCGGGTCTTCAGTTGCCAGGGTGCTGGGCAAGTGGTTTATAGGTAGGTTACCTTAAGCACGCTATAAGGCATTTCTCTCACAACCGGAGGAGAGCCGACCATAGGCTCTGAAATGCTAACTATGGCAGTCACGTGTAGTCACGTAGTAGCGCGTCACAATCTCTACGTGATTCCTCCTAGGAAGCTAATCTGATAGATGTAGATGCAAGCCTGCAAATAATACAAACGTGAGACTTGTCGCTAAGACAAGTCACCCCACTTAATATTTTATAGAATTAACTAGTAAACAAGATTCATCAATCTGTTAATATATCATTCATTCGATCAACCAAATAGCGAGTCGTTATTAACTCCGCAATACTGACCTTTCGATGCTACCAGTGAAGATGATGACCAATATGGATGACTAAAATTTGAGGAGGTAGGACACAACGGTATCTCCCGTCCGAAATGAGCTACCGACTGGGGTAGTACCTCCGACAGAACACCGCGCCTATAATAACCATCGTGTTGTGTTCCCGCCGGTAAGTGGAGTAGCCAGAGCCCACAGTACCCCTCCTCCCCACACCCCCTTCCTAGTCTCCCAGCCCCTTCCCAGCCACACCCCCTTCCCAGGGTAGGCAGCGCGTGTGTGACACCCTTAGTGTTGCCCACGCCCATAGGCCACGGTGACCGCTTTCCATCAGGTGGGCCGTGTGCTAGTCTGCCACATAAAAAAAAATATGGTTGCACGTTGTACTTGTCCAGCTCGAAGCCGCTGCCGGTGGTCCTGTACATCCACGCGGGCGGGTTCTACGCGTTCTCGGGGCGCAGCGACGTCGCCGGGCCCCACTACCTGCTCGACAGGGATGTGGTGCTCGTCACCATCAACTACAGACTCTCGTCGCTCGGTAAACCCTTCTGTATATCTGATGTTGTGTCATTATGTGCTAAGTAATCTATTGTACAACTCAAATTATCCTACGTTCACACGGAGCCACGTTTTGCCGGATCTGATTTTTATCAGCAAGATTTGATTTTTTGCCGTGTCTTGTCTGAACTCATTCATTGAAACGCTGTTGCCACTAAACCGAATCCTGCAAAAAACCGAATCCTGCAAAAAACCGATCCAGAGAAAATAAGATCCGGCAAAACGTGGCTCCGTGTGAACGTAGGGTTACGTGAATAAACTAGACCGTCAAGGTAGGGACCGCCATTTTGCTAATGGTGTCTGAAATGGCGGCCCGTATCCTTTGGACTTTACCCTAGCTTCTTACCATCCAGCGGAGTAAAGTCAATTGATGGGCTGAATATAAAAAAAACTACTTAATTTGAATTTTAAAAAGAACACAGAAATTATGGTGTAATATGCCTACGATGAGTTGCCTATCAAAAAGTGTTTATGGCTATTCTTAATTAAAATCATTTTGATGGTCATAACCACTCTCTTCATAATCGGATTTTTTTTATTCCAACTGATAGTTTTTAACATAGAGAACATGACTCAATAGATTTACCGACTTTTGTCCTTGAAACCTACCAATCAGGTGTTTCATAATAAGTCGATATAAGTGACTACACCGATCTATAATAGTTCTAGTGGTATTTACATAAGTTAAGAAAGCTAACTCAACAAAAAACTTACTTTTTCTGTGTTTTCCAGGATTCTTATCCCTTGGCACCAAGCAAGCTCCAGGCAACAACGGTTTCAAGGACCAGGTGATGGCCCTACGGTGGGTCCAGCGCAACATAGCCGCCTTCGGAGGGGACCCTAACCTGGTGACGATAACCGGGTGCAGCGCCGGCTCCATCAGCGTCATGCTGCACATGATCTCACCCATGTCTAAAGGTATATTAGATTAGATTATCTTCTCTAGAATCTACAAAACCGTACAGCCGATTTGTTTACCCACGCTGATGGCCGCCATTAGCACTATCGGTGTATGTAGTGAGGATCCCGGTCCTGAGACTTCACCTTTAGCTTACCATCAGGCGAGGTTAAGTCATTTTGACGTGTCCTATAAAAAAACCCAACCAGGAAAACTTATCTTGTATCAACGGTACATCAATCAATCTGAGATAATTACCATCATGTCTTGTAAATCGTGTAGGTCTCTTCCACCGCGCTATCGGAATGTCTGGCAGCGCGACGGCGAAGCTGCCCAGCCCCACCAGCCGCCTGGACCTAGCTGAGAAGCAGGCCAGGATCTCCAACTGCCCTAGTGACAACAGCACGGCGTTGTTTGAGTGCTTGAAAACCAAACATTGGACGGATATCAGCGCGTCGTTACAGGGCTTCTACGTAAGTTGAACTATGCTCTACCTTAATGGTGCTTTGTCACCAGAGATTTGCTGTGCAGCTATGCTGCGAAGATGTGAAATATGCGCTACGAAAATATGTGACCGTTTCCACCAATGCTACGCTAGGTAGCTGTACGAGAAAGATGTGCATCTCGAGCTATGCTATGTATCGATAGCACACATCCATAGCACACAATCCATAGCACATATCCATAGCACGCATCCTTCCATATAAAAAACATTTCTTAGCTGAATCCGTTTCCACCAGTACTAAGCTATGTGCACCAATGAATAAGATTGGCGGATATCAAACGCATCCATAGCATCGTAACATAGCATATTTTTGGTGGAAAAGCACCCTTACCCTTGACACCACGTTATAAGTTTGACATATCGCACGCTTAGAATGGAAGTGACCTAACTCAAAATTTGGGTAAAATGAGTTAAATATACAGAATGACTCAAAAAAGCATACTCTATCGTACTAGTAAATAAAATACAGGCTTTTTAAGGTTAGAGAGTGATAAACATAATGTTGGTCTCTTTGTCTTTAAGCGCTGTACTCCCTCCGCGCTCGAACGAAAGGGACGCAAAAAGTATTGTACCGCGAGTTATTGTCACAGGTCGTGACCAGTTTAGTGCTGCAGTGACTGATTACGCTTTGAGTCAGTTTCATATTAATCAATGGAGTAAGTTCTGCTTCAATATTATGATCGTAAAGTGACCAATTAAGATGAAGGTCATTTTATCACCATTAATGTAAGCAACTAAGGTGACAAAAATCAAATTCAGTCACATATTTTTTAGTACTGGTCAAAATAAAATAGACCTTAATCAAAAAAAGTCTGCAGGAATTACAATTTTTTTAATAATGATGTGACCTATTTTTCCCGATTTTTTTCTAAAGTCATTTAATACTAGAAAAATGTAATATTTATAATGAAATGTTAGGCATCTGTATGCTAGTAAAGTCAAATAATATAATACAAAAGAATTTTTTTACCTATGTTCTCAAAATAAAATATTATTGAAGACTAAATAGAAAATGTTCAATGCGTCGAACACATTTCTACTTTACTAGAGGGCTGTCCGATGCTCTCCACGTGTCGAACACATTTTCGTCGATTCCCAAAAATCATGAATTTTGAGTTGGGTCACTTCCATTCTCAGCGTGCGATATTATGTGTGTGGCCGGTTCCAGCGAGTGGGACCGCAATAGCTGGGACCGCGGTTCCAGTTGCCGGTTCTTTTAAATTTAAATATTTTTCTTCCGGCAACTGGGACCACCCATAAAAAAGATCAAAAACAGTACAGTCAAACGAAAAATTGTTAAAGTTATAATTGGGTATGGCCACAGGATCCCCTAACCCAATCCCCAGGGGATCTCAGTGAACTCGTCGGTTCACCAGAATCCTCTTGAAATAAAAATTAAATTGAAGATGTTTTCACACTGTTTTTTCTTTCACAATTTTTAAGAAATGAGATGTTGATGATTTCTAGTATGTGTTCTTGAATGTAGTTCCACCCTTCAGTAATAAAATTCGTGGGTAATAACTACACAACAAAATCAGTCTCCTAGTATAGAGGGTGAATTTTTCAAAAGGAATTAGATGGCCAAATCCGAAACTATAAGGAATAGCGAAAAATGCTCAACGGAGTCACGAGCCCGATTTTGATGAAACTTAAAACCTTATCATTAGATTTTGAAAAATCAATAATCCTAACTAGGAATCGAACTTGTTAATTTTGAAAAAAAAAACACACCCTATATTATTACACCATACGATAGTGTTGCTATTAAGGATCTTATTTTGGGAAGTAATGACATACCGCAAACTAAAGGAAAGAGCTCATATTTAACAAAATACATTTTATTTTTCTTACATTAACTGATTAATTGTTCAAAATGTAGATCATTGTTTTCGATACATAGCTGGAGCTGGAGCTCAAGGATCGTACTACATTCAATATTATAATGTTATTGATTCCATTTAGAATATTCTCCAAAGAACGTTTCAAGTCATCAACTGTATCTCTGTATCATAATTTGTCGTTGTAAATTTCGTTTTTGACATACCCCCAGAGAAGGTAATCTAAAGCAATAAGATCCAGGGTGCGGGCCGGAACCTCCACGTGGTGCACCTGGGCAACGGAGGCGAGCAGCGCCTCCCACTCGCCACGGGAGACGCTGCTGCCTGCGGCCAATCCGGCCGGGGTGGTATTGGCCCTCTAGAGGGCTGTCCGATGCTCTCCACGTGTCCCTCTGACTAGCAGATGGCACAGTGGGGAGCGAGCGGGGGACGAGCTGATTGTCTGCGCGCCAACGGTTGGGTAACAGGACGGCCGCCTGTCACCCTACACCTACACCCACCGTCGGCGAAGTGGCGCAATGCTCGCCCCACCCTCCCTTTCGGGGGGTTGAGGGGGCCATCTTAAAACCGTAGATGGTCCGGGGTCAGCTGGGGTGAGAGGGATATGCCCATTGGGTAACCCGGTAATTAAGGTCCGAGACGGCGTGCGGTTTTAGTCGGTTCGATCCCGAAATAATCACCCCCGATGACCGACGGGGTGGTATCCATGGGGATTTCCGCACGATAAAAAAAAGGAGTTAGATCCAGGAATCTCGCTGGCCAAGGCACAGGACCATGCCATGCAATAAAATTGTCGTCACACTACTGAATCAAAATCTCTTTTACGGCTATTATGGGCTGGAGGCTGGAGCTCCACCTTTTTTTCATCAATCAAAAAGACATCAATAATTTATAATCATTCTGAGTATAATTTAAAACACGGAATAGTTGCTATCTTTTCTGGGATTTGACATGGAACATGAATTTTATTAAAGACCCTTCCTAGGTAGTCGGAGGCTTTCTAAACGTTTATTTTTTTCTTCTGAGAGCTAGTCCCAATGGCATCACATCGGATACGAGAGATTTTGACACGAATTTGTCACTCATAGTCTGGTAACAGTGATATACATCATCTCATCCTGTCTCACCAACCTTCTTTACCTCCAGGAGTTCGGCTACGACCCACTGACCCTATTCCTTCACGTCGTGGAGTTGGACTTTGGCCAGGAGCGGTTCCTGGACATGGAGCCCATGGACGCCATCAGGCAAGGCAAGATGCACGAAGTACCGTTCATTGTGAGTCAGACCACTGATGAGTTCTTCTGGAAGGCTTACAGTAAGTTCTGCTAAGGATTATTGCATAGGTGGGTGCGGGCCGGAACCTCCACGTGGTGCACCCGGGCAACGGAGGCGAGCAGCGCCTCCCACTCGCCACGGTAGACGCTGCTGCCTGCGGTCAATTCGGCCGGGGTGGGAGTGGCCCTTTAAATTACTGCTCCGAGGCACTCCACGTGTTCCTCTGACTAGCAGAGGGCACAGTGGGGAGCGAGCGGGGGGCGAGCTGATTGTCTGCGCGCCGACGGTTGGGTGACATGTGGCCGCCTGTCACCCTACACCCCACCGTTGGCGAAGTGGCGTGATGCTCGCCCTCCCCCCTCCCCTTTCGGGGGATCGAGGGGGCCATCTTAAAACCGTAGATGGCCCGGGGTCAGCTGGGGTGCGAGGGATATGCCTATTAGGTAACCTTACACCCCGGTAATTAAGACTAGGGTTGCCACCCGTACTTTATTATAAAGTATTGTACGTTATTTCAGGTAATTGTACTTTATACTTTATGAGATCAATAAAGTACACGAAAATACTTTATTTTGCAATATTGGTTTTCTTTGAGATTTTGAAAAGTTTAGTTGATTATTTTGTTAAACGAAATGTATCGATTGCTGATTTGGTGCTGAATCGATGTCTCACGTTGCACTCAAGCAATCGTTTTGTACAATTTCTGAACGCAACCTGACCTCAAATGTCAATGTATTTTTGAGGGTTTTTCTGAACTATCAACTGCACAAAAATGGCAGCAGGTATTTAAAAAGTGTAATGATATTTTTTTAAATTTGTATAAAGTAATTTAATTTTTATTGTCTACTAGCTGTTGATGTCGGTTATTTAAACCAAACATAGCCTATGTTCATTCTCGAGGTCTAATCCACTCCTATATCAAATTTCATCAAAATCGGTTCAGCGGTTCAGGCGTGAAAGCGTAACAGACAGACAGACAGACAGACAGACAGACAGATAGAGTTACTTTCGCATTTATAATATTAGTATGGATAATAAAGAAAAATAAGTTGTACTTTATTTGGATACAACGTACTTTTTTTTCTTGCCTATAATAACCAATGTACTTTATTTGCAAAAATAAAAGGTGGCAACCCTAATTAAGACCCGAGACGGCGTGCGGTTTTGGTCAGTTCGATCCCGACATAACCACCCGACGGGGGTGGTATCCATGGAGATTTCCATACGATAAAAAAAGGATTATTACATAGGTTCAGTAGGACAAATATGTCAGTTACATACCAAGTTGCTGATGGAATTTTGGGTACCATGAAACAATTTAATCCACATTTGAGAATAATTTACACCTACACCTCAAGGCGAAGGTAACTGAATGGATGGCCTCTCTCAGAGATATCGAATTCGAATCCACCCGTACAATACCAATGTGACTTTAACTTTGTGGAATTTATAATGTGCTAATCACATGATTTACCATCCGCTGAAGGTGAAACAAAAACATCGTGAGTTAACCCACATCTCCTAGAAGAAATTCTAAGGACATGTCCGATCCACCAAGGATTAAGGTCTAAACCCTCTCAGCTCTCTCGTTAGAGGAGAGGAGATCCGTACCCACCAGTGGGACATAAATCGGTTGCTATCACACTTCAACCTATAAGACAACCATGATCATGGCTCCTGAACAGCAACCGAAACGTCTAGATCACTATAAATATTATAATAGCACCAGACAAGTCGCGCATTCACCAAATAAAATTACACATTTTCCTACGGGGTTACGCAGAGACAACACACAGAGTAACACATGGTACCTACTTTTTATCCCTGAAATGGGTTCCCATTAAAAGCTGGAACGGGAACAGAATTCCGCGAAACAGCAGCAATATAATTCAATAATATATAAGTAATAACTATCTTTTACATAATATTATAGCGGTACTAAAGAATAAGACACTTCTCGACACGATGAACTCCGAGTGGGACAGAATAGCTCCCATCTCTTTCACACTGCCTCGGAACGAGTCCCACGAGCGCCTGGCGAGGCTGAGGCAGGCGTACCTCGGCCAGGGGCCGCTCACCAATGATCCGAAGACCGCTGATGGTCTCGGGAAACTTTATGCTGATGCTATCACTGCGTTCCCAGTACACCGGTAAGTTAACACATGCTCACATGCATGACGTGACGGTAAAGCATTCGATTGCTACGTCAGGGGTCACGAGTTCAATTCCCGCTCAAATTATTTGGATGAACGAATATTTAAATCACTACTTGTATTTATATTTGTTTATGTTTATCCACATCTAAAATACAAAATTACAATCTGTACTGCCCAAAAAATTTCATCGGTAAAAATTTTCTTCGAGGTGGACCACAACTTGCCAATAGATACTAAAGAAAATAATCGTTTAACACATAGATGAGAAGAAGGTTTTTCGCTCACCGACTCGTAGTCAATGACGCATATAAGCGTCATTCGAGCAATCTTTGTGGCCAGTGGAAGTATTTATAAAAATGAGGGTTAACGTATTCTTTTTTTTTCCTATAGGATGGCGAATCTGATGTGCCGTCACTCGAAGCAGCCGGTATACTACGCGGAGTTCGCGTACAGCGGCAACCATAGCCACTATGAGGACCCCGTCACGAAGAAACCTGTCGGTGAGTCCCGGCTGCGAAGTCTCCATTCGGATAGACACGATGTTATACGTGTTGAACGGTTGTTGGAGTTGTTGGTAGGGGAAAAGTGATAATACAATCCCGGGTTCTTTAAAAGCAGGGCGGGAAAAATAATATTATGTCTAGTCTAGGCCGTGAAGGTAAAGACCACCATTTGAGAATCGAATGGTAACCCGTATCATCTGGACTTTACAT
The DNA here is from genome assembly GCA_963576445.1 of Lithosia quadra. Lineage (NCBI taxonomy): Eukaryota > Metazoa > Arthropoda > Insecta > Lepidoptera > Erebidae > Lithosia > Lithosia quadra. Next base: position 131,406 of record OY754899.1, on the reverse strand, counting down.
CTCATCCAGCGGGTGAAGTCAATTGACGGGCTAAATACATAAATAATGTAGGTATTAGTGACACCTGTGACTATAAACTTTCATAGCACATTGTAACCATTTCCATCAGGTGGGCCGTTGCTGCTTTAGTAGAATAAGAAAGCCTATAGACCCTATGAGCCTTGTGTTTGTTACCCAGGTGCGGCACATCATGACGACCTCATCTACCTGTTCACGCTGAGCTACCGCTTCCCGACAATAGATGTCGCTGACACACACGACTCGCGAATGGTCGACAAGATGACTGCTATTTGGTACAACTTCGCTAGATACGGGTAATTTGCTTTCACTAGCACCCTAGCAACTACCACTTCTGAGCTTCCAAGCTCAAGAAGAAAGCCGGTACCAGAATCTACTCCGTCAATCAGTGCATGTACCGGTTCGCAGGAGAGGCTTGGCCCCGAGGGTCTTGATGTGACTCCATAGACCCCGAACCGATTAAAAATAGACGGTTTTAAGACACATCTGTCTAAATTGCCGGGGATCAACGTATGTACGCGGGTACGTCTACGCGGTAACTCTATGGTTAGAACGCCTACACAAAGTATATGTATATCAATACTTGTACTTACAATGCGCAGGACGCATGTCACGTCATGCACACCTAAATGATATTATCTGTCGGGCTCTTGTCACCGCCGGCGTTCCAGCTGCGCTTGAACCTGCTGGTTTGGTGCGCGACGATGGCAAGAGGCCTGACGGTATGTCTTTGGTGCCTTGGAAGATGGGTAGACCTTTGGTGTGGGATGCAACTTGCGCGACACCCTCGCGCCTTCTCATCTTCCAAGTACGGCGGGCTGCGCCTGCGCTGCTGCGGCATCAGCGGAGACCCTCAAACGGCGCAAATATAGCAATTTAATTGACAATTATATCTTTGAGCCGTTTGGGGTCGAAACATTAGGTTCGTGGGGTCCGAGCGCACGGTCGCTTTATAAAGAAATCGCAAAGCGACTGGTCGACGCTTCACGTGATCAAAGGGCTGGCTTCTTTCTTGCTCAGAGAATTGGCATTGCCATCCAACGTGGCAATGCCGCCAGCCTTTTGGGTACGTTACCAGTCGACATCGACCATTGGGAGGAATTCTTCGACACCTAAACTTTTTTTTTTTTTTTTTTTAAATTTGTACATCCTACTAATATTATAAACGCGAAAGTTTGTGAGAATGTATGTATGGATGTCTGGATGTATGTTTGTTACTCTGTACTGTACTGCAAAAACGGCTGAATGGATCTAGCTGAAATTTGGTACAGAGATAGATTATAGTCTGGAATAACATATAGGCTACTTTTTATACAAGCTAATTCCGCGGCTCCGCTCGCAAAGTCGATCGGTCGGGATTTCTAGATATATCTTTGTTACTCTTTCACGTAAAAACGGCTGAATAGATCTGACTGAAATTTGGTAACGAGATAGATTAAAGTGTGGAATAACACATAGGCTACTTTTTATACAAGCTAATACCCGCGACTCCGCTCACGGAGTCGATCAGTCGACCCACGGAGTAGATCAGTCGGGATGTCTGGATGTATGTTTGTTACTCTTTCACGCAAAAACGAGTGAATAGATCGGGTTGAAATTTGGTACAGAGATAGATTATAGTCTGAAATAACATATAGGCTACTTTTTATACCAGCTAATACCGCGGCTCCGCTCGCAAAGTAGATCGATCGGGATGTCCAAATATTATGTTTGTGGCTATTTCACGTAAAAACGGCTGAATGGATCTGGCTGAAATTTGGTACCGAGATAGAGTGTAGTGTGAAATAACATATAGGCTACTTTTTATACAAGCTAATACCCGCGACTTCGCCCATCGAGTCGATCAGTCGGGATATCTGGATGTATGTTTGTTACTCTTTCACGTAAAAACGGCTGAATAGATCAGGTTGAAATTTGGTACAGAGATAGATTATAGTCTGGAATAACATATAGGCTACTTTTTATACAAGCTAATACCGCGGCTCTGCCCGTGGGAGTCGATTGGTTGGTAATCGTTTTTTGGCCATATCCCCGGTTCTACTTAACCAAATGCAATCAAACATACGGCAGATTTTATGTAAAACCAAGATCTTTCTAATGAAAAGGTGGCATCAAAATTTGTTCAGCAGTTTTTGCGTCCATCACGAACAAACAGACAAGGATTGCCAAAAAATAGATATTTGTGGTCAACATAACCAACTCTTTTTTTTTCAAATATCGATTATTACAACTAAAAGTACTGTTATAAAGGGATATGATGTCCACACTGTCGCCTTAGGTGAACCCTGTAAAGATGGTGTAAGGTGAAACCAATAAATAAAGAAAAAAAAACTTTTGGTCATATCTCCCCAAGAAAACCGCACTAAAATCCGTTTAGTACTTTTTATCCGAAAGGTTTTGGCTAGACGAGTGGAGACCAGTGGAGTGGAGAGTGGAGCGGAGTGGGGAGTGGTGTGGAGAGTAGAGTGGGGAGTGGTGTGAAGAGTGGAGTGGAATGTGGAGTGGATAGTGGAGTGGAGTGGAGATTGAAGTGGAGAGTGGAATGTAGGGTGGAGTCGGGAGAGGGGATTGGACAGTAGAGTGGAGGTGGAGAGTGGAGTGAACAGTGGAGTGGAGTGTGGAGTGGAGAGTGGAGTGAACAGCAGAGTAGAAAGTCGAGTGGAGAGTCGTTTCATTCAAATAGACTTGGTGGCAATACCGAATTCCACGCGGGCGAAGCCGCGGGCGGAAGCTAGTACTTAATATTTTCTAAGATAGTTTAATAATAAATCTTACAATATAGTATAGTTTTAGCTATAATATTTACGGCAGGCGTTCACAAATTTTAAAAACTTGCATCTTGCGTTATGCCCGATTGTATCTAAGGCTTACCTTTAACTCAGATAGGGTCCGCTTACTCATTTTGGTTTAGCTTATAAGGCTTATATAGGAGAGACTGCCGTCTGACTGCCCAACCCCAAGAGTGGGTAAGTACCTAAAGCTCGTGCCAGAAAATCGTCTCTGTACTAACTTGCAAGTGAGATTGGTAAATACCTAATTTTTGATTTCCTGCAGTGATCCAAATCCCCGGCCTGATACTCCTGAACTATCGTCTCTCCATTGGCCGGTCATGAAGCCAGATCAGAGGTATTATGCAGAACTTGGGCAACAATTTTCGGTGAAACAGAACATGAAAGAAGAGAGATTCAAAGTTTGGGAAGAACTTTATCCAATTGTTTATTGAGGTTATGAAGATTTAAAAAAAATGTAGAAAGAAGATAAAAAAAAGTTTGTTTGAGTATGGAATAATACTTTTTTTTCTTTAAAATTGTTTTTCATTTAAGTATTTCCTTTTCATTTATTTTTTGCAGAGATTCCTATATAAGCTGTCTTTTCTAAATAGTAGCCAAGCAACGATCAATGTTTACATTTTAATTCGAAAAGTTCTTGAGCAGGGAACTTAAGCCCACGAGTCCCACGACAGCCTCGTACAGTCATACCAGTAAGTTACACTGCTAACTGGGTTTCTGGGTTAAATAAGCCCAAACTTACTTTTTGTCAATGATCCTGAGTTTATATGAGCCATGATAGCGCCTGCCGATTAGCGACAAGCAATGTATCCGTCTCATTCAACTCAAGTTCGCGTTCATGACATGACTCACCATAAGTAAACATCTTTTTCAAATTTAAGCCCTATGCCTTCGTCATAGAGCTTAATCTTGGTCGCTTACTTCCTATATTTACATCAACGCGCAGCAATTTGTGTTATATTACCTTTAAATAAAGATTCATTTCAAATGGGGCGGATTTGAAGTTCTAACTTTTGGGGTCCAAGTGCCCTCGCGCATGCGTACATTTATGTATGGCATGGCCTTCACTTATTTTCTCCCCTTGATAAATAGTGTTGGGAACACTAGACAAAATGTATGATATCGAAAGACTATACATAATAATTAGGTATATTATATCATAATTAGTTTGAATTTAGTTGCAATCCTTTTTGTCCAGCTTACTTTATGAATTTGAGTAGTTAAAATGTGTTTTAGTAAAATATAAAAAAAACATAATGATAATAATTAAAAAAAATAAAAATACTACTACTTAAACAGTTAATATAATTATTTAATTATTTCGAAGGCCGGCTTTGGTTAGTAACAGAGCGTTATCAGGCTTATCAGAAATCTCGTTTTTAACCTTAAGTTTTAATGAGACCACCAGTGCTTCGAAGGTTAGATACCAATTTTTGATAAGATCATAAACATAAAGAAAGACCATAGGTAGATAATGAAAATGTAGTTATTAAATATATTAGTATTATTAGTTATGTTTTCAATTTATTCTCCCTGTAGTGGCATTTAAATTCATTATACCTACTTAATTCATATTTATTTTTATCTATCTTTGCCTCTTAGGTATGTGGGTGCTAATAAGACATTACATATTCGATTTTAATCTTCTGTCATGGTCATTAAATATTATAATGTTTTCTTTTTTTACTTTAGTAGGGCATAGAAAAAAGATATCAAATTTAAGATGGCGTAAAATCATCTAGAAATAAATACAATACCTACCTACATCATCATTCATAATATTAATATCTTAGTTGGACAGTTATTATGCAATTTCAATTATAAATCGGTCATCGACCGCAACACGGTATTATACGCCACAATAATACGCTCACTGTGAAAACAAGCGCGTAACAACAAACACGCATTTACATCAAACACCATCGATACTCGCTCGTCGATGTCGATGTCCGCGCAAGCGCGCCTCCCTCGCGCCGCCATCACACTCCGCGAGTGCGCCCTACGCGCCTGGCACGTACCGAAGTAGAATATTCGATTTTTAAATTATAACTACCTGACCCGGAGCGCTCTGGACGTTTCATGTAAGTAGACTTTTGCTATAATTATTTATTTTAAGTTTCTCATCTCTATTGCTCTGTAAGGTGTTTATCTAGGCACTTACATTCATTAAATAAATTTGAATTTGTGTTTTTTAGATCCTCAATCGCTACCCACTGAAACCCGGTCTTTGAAAGTGGTATCGATTTACCTGTTTAATGTGTTAGGCACATTACTAAAATGTTTCAATAGGTGCAACATTATACTTCTTGTAATGGGTATATTTTATATAAATCAAAAAAGAATTTTGTTCGCTATATTAAATTTTAATTGATGTTTGTAAATAAGGCACCGTACCTATCGATACTTATATTAATTTCATTTTTTATGGTTCCTCCCACAAACAAATGAATCGGGTGCCACACTACATGACCTATTTTTTTTTCCGTTACGCAAAAAAAAATTGCGGTTTTTTTCTTGTCATTGATTAAGTCGCGTCGCAAAGACAACAGACATTGCAGACGCGACAGTTGCGTGACCTTGTTGGTGTTTTGACTAATAAACATGAATATCGTTCATTGTTTCAGTTGTCGAGACGGCCAGCTGGCCTTACAGCGTTCAAAATGGCGCATAGTTGGTGGAAGGAACCCGATATGGGGGGTGATTATAATTTAAGGATTTTTTGTTTTGATTTCAATATTAATAAAATAATAATGTTGTTTTTGATGACTAGATTATTGGTATTTAATTCGCTTACTTTTCAAATATTCTAATTCCAATAAGTATGAGAATAAGTATTTAATTTTCTTAGTCGGGTCTCGACGGCTCACTTTTTTTTTTAAGATTCTGCTTGTATAATTAGGTAGGTAGTATTTCATCTCAACTCTCTTGTGTCGCGCATCGGTCGATGTGCTAGATAGGACTTGAGCACGCAACCTCTCGATAAAAAGTTTGAAACTTTAATCATTACGTTCCCGCCAACTCATTTTAAATTCTATAACGATTGTCCACAATTTTATTCCGGTAGTAAATCCGCGTGAATATACCTACTGAATTACGTGATTGTCAAGAAATGTACCTAATACTAATGAAAACCTATCACATGTCAACATACAAATTAAGTGTTAACAAATTCTATTTCCTTCTATTCATGAACTCAGTTGAAGACCATTCGGTCTCTCATTGCTCAAGAAGTTTCATTTATTGATTGTTGACTTGTTCACAAAGTTCAAATACATAATAATGATTTCTATGTCTGAAAAATCTGAAAATCTGTTTACAGTGATGACCTGCCCTGTCCCTGCCGGGGAGCGGCAGGGTTGTTCAGCGATGCGCATGTGGCGGAACGCGACCAACACGCTGGTAGCGCCGGACGCTGACGACGCGTGGCAACAGATCCTGGACGCCTCACCGCCCGATTCCCTCTGGCACTCACTTAGGAACTGCGTTGCTTATCAGGTAAAAGCGCGGACAATGTTTATATTGTTTTGATAATGTAAGACTGTATTCAGTCTTACCTTAGAACTCCGATTTTCTAGTTATAATAGCCAGTTTTCTCAGTCGATAATAAGATCAGTAATTGCTGCCATAAATCCCGTTAGCACTGATTTCCTTTATCATAAACCCGCTTCAAGTATAACAACTCTTACGGTGCAAAATCATTGCATAATGTAAGTTGATTGGTAGTACATTTTTCTGGATATTCTCGCACGTCATACGTTTAAAAGGTGATTGCTTCAACAATGTGCACTAGTTTATTTGCGTCCATTTGTGTTAAGTATAGCTAAATGTTAGATGCAGGTCAAAATACATGTACTTGCTGCAGTTAATGCTTTGAAAGAGGAAGGTCCAAGATAGGTATATTTACGCGACTGAGCGAGGGCTATTTTGTTACTAAGTTTGATTATAATTTTTTTTGATTAATACATATTTCATGTTGTATCAAACTGCATTTGAGAAGGTATAATATGAGCATTTTGCTCATATATATGTAGCTAAATACCGCACCTGACATAAGTTTTGTACCTATATTCATGACCTTTTTAGTCTTTGAGTTACTTATCACAGAGCAATCTTATGACAATGCTGCAATGTAACAACTGTATATTTCACCCACACTATAAAATCCCTCGTCATATTCACGCACACATAATCATCTTCCCTTTTCTCTGTCTATTGAAACACACACACACACACACACACACACACACACACACACACACACATGAACATTGAACAACCATACCGGTTGCGAAATCCATAGAATTCGATTTTAATTCTAAATACAGTATACATTGCTGGTTTTCAGGCGGGCATATGGCAAAATTTGTTGAACAAAGGCATAGACGACGTGATACAACCGGCTGCATTCAAGCTCGCGATAGTGCTGCGGCACACGCCGACGGAACTAACTGTTCGTCTGCTATCCGACTTGTTGCGACTTCATCCGCAGTCCGTAAGTTCATAATCTGTCGTCAGCGACAAGTTGCTTAACAATAACTTTACAACCGATTTACACATTGATTACCTATACCTACATACTTTTGTATTTGTTATGAAAGGTGACCTGTAAATTGGATGTACAAATCTTCTCTTCTTCTCCCGGGTCGATGTTACCATCATGAGGATTGCCTCACCGATTACTAAATCTGTTTCATTTTACGGAGAAGGCCCGAGCATGGGTACTGCTCTTCGAGAAGGGTTACTATATTAGTAAATACAACTGTAACAATAACATTTAAGTTAATTTACATGCCTTCACTACAAACACCAATTAGTGGAATACAAGAAGTAATTATTGTTCTAATCCAAGTTGTAATTCGTACATACACCAAAATTCATCTAGAGCTCGTTGCGTGATCGACTAACAAATCAGGAAACTTAAATTTTTTCCGTATTTATGACATTTATCAGTAGGTAAGCAGGGATACACTCAAAGCGATCGGGTCGTTTGTTTGTTCACAGCAAGATTTAACATCGTACATCCTCGCACTGCTGACCGACGACGAGGCGCTGTGGAGCGGGGGCTGCAGCAGCAACGAATCGTCCCCTCCCGCCTCCCCCGAGAGCTCCGACGAGAACCCGCAGGCCGACGACGAGGAGTCGGATCCCACCATAGAATCTGACAACGAGGCCGAAGCGGTTCCCGTCCCGGACGACCCCACGGAGAAGCCCGCCCGGGCCGACAGCGCCGCGCGGCCCGACAGCCCCGACGCGGCCGGGCAGCCCGACAGCGCCACCGGCGCCCCCGACGACGACGCGCAGCAGAAGCCCGACAGCGCCGGCGCCGCGCCCTCGCCGCCCCCGCCCGCCTCGCCCGCCGGCGCCCCGCCCTCGCCCTCGCGCGCCGCCCCCGCGCCCGCCGGCCCGGCGCCACTGCGCGACCTGCAGCTGTTCGGCGACTGCGAGCTCGCCGTGCTGGCCGCCTCGCGCGAGGAGTACGACGCGCACGCCAAGCTCGTGCGCGCAGAGTACTCCAAGCTCACGCACCACAACTACGTCGAGCTAAGGATCAAGGTACCGCAGCACTCCCGTGCCTCCGCGCTGCTATACTGAAAGTTTCCTATGCGGAAATTTAACCTAAATCTTCGTAATTGCACGCAAACTTAAGCTCGAAATCGTGCCGAGACCGTAAATATTGGATACTGCGTTGTTGAAGTTAATTTTGAATAATACATGCAACTTCGTTCGCTTTCTTACAGGTATTGAACCAGTTTTCTCAAATTCCAAAGTTGTACCACACGCCGGAGTTCGAGTGCTTCGAGGCGGCCGCGCGCGAGAACATTGAGCGCGAGATCTGCACGCTCAGGGAACACCTGCTCACCGGCAGGAGAGACTAGTGGCGCGCCTGCAGCGACTGAGAGGACTTCGCCTAAAATACGCGTCTAGTATTTGTACGACCGCAGCAGCTAAACTAACTTAGTTATTTTAGTCATTGCATCCGATCCAAATCAATATTATTAGGCATTGGTATAAGTACTTGTAATCAAATTGTGGATTTCGATACTGCGAAATCCAATGACTCGGCGAGTACTCTGAGAATTTCCAATATATTATACCGACTCCTGCCTGATGCATTCGACCGCCAAGATAACGCCACAAATTTTAAGCGAAGTCCTTTTAGTCACGTTCTCGAATAGCTTCTACCGTTATTAAATAAAATGCAGGTGCTCCTAAATGCAAGGTCTACATAGATAGGATAAAATAAGTCGTCATTGCATTACAGTAATTGAGACCGCTAACATCCCGTCAGTATTAATTTTGAGAACAGAAGCTGGGCGTTGTTCGAAGACATACACGTGACGCCAGTAGTTCTTTCAAATCATAGGTGCGACTATTGAGAATGTAGCAGAGAACTTGGATTAGTGCGGCTCGTGTATACTGTGTACACACAACTTGAGTGAAAGTATTTTAAAGTGTAGTGATTTGCAAGAACATCACTGAGTGATGTGGAACAAGGACAAAAAGACATTTCAACAAGCAGAAATTGGTGTTTACTGTATAAAAGTTAATTTTAACTGTCTACAGTGGTTTGATGTCTGTAAAACATGTAATCTACCGTGCTGTAGAGTAGACTTTACTATGAATAAATTACAAAAGCTTATCATACCCACATTACATGTCATAAAAGTATCGACATTCCATGTAAAATAATGTACCTAACGAAATAGAATAACTCTCATTTTCACCTTTGTAAATTATTACTTTGCAGATAAACTATATAGAATAGAACCCGTTTCACGGATCGTAACCTTTTTCAGTTTTTCTGCGTGACAAAATAGGTTTATAGAAAACGACTGATGCTATATTTTCGAAATAAAGCATTTAAAAATGATAAAATATTGTTACTACTATGTATAAAATAGAAAGAAAATCTAATTTCACATTGGCATGGCATATCTGTTAAATTGTTTTACTTAGTCTATGCAGTATACATAGATAAGCTAGTATTGTGTCGATTATGCTATTTTTTCTGTTTAGTCGATAGTTCATTGTAATGTTTCCGCTTAAAATTAATGTTCGATCTAACTACTCTACGCTATATGTTTAAGAACCCTAGTTTACATGACGTAGTCATTTTAAATATTTATCGTAATAAATGAATGTATTTTAATGGTTTTTGTTTTCCAAGTACCGTATAAGCTATACCGACCTATTTAGTTAATGCTGTGTATTGACTGGTGCTATTTAATGTAATATACATTACGCAATCTAACACTCCCGCCGGCCTACTCTTTTTTTATCGTGTGGAAATCCCCACTTATACCACACCCTTCGGCCATCGGGAATGATTATGTGGGAATCAAACCGACTAAAACAAGTCTTAATTACCGGAGTGTATTATAGAGTGTATATATATAATTACCTTATAATCATTATCCCACTCACCCCAGCTGACCCCTCCCCCGGCGATGGGGTGAGCATCGCGCTGTTTCATTGACGATGGGATGTGTGACAGCCGGCCATCCATCCTGTCAACCCCCGTCTGCGTATGCCTTGTGCTATTCAGAGGGACACGTGGGGAGTCTCGGAGCAACCCTCTAGAGTGCCACTCCCGTCTCGACCGGCATTTGCCACAGGTAGCAGCGTCTCCCATGGCGAGTGGGAGGCGCTGTTCGCCTATATTGCCCGGGTACCCCGCGTAGAGTTTCTGGCCCGCATCCGAACATGCGACATCGGGCTTCTACACCTCTACACCGTTTCGTTTTTCAGATCAGCAATCGCTCAGTCTTTTTAACTGGAAGACGTCTTATGAAAAGTGACGACCTCCTCTCTAATACTCGTTTGCTGGGGAATAGGGCCGTCGACATCGCTTTGGTCCCTCATCACTAATGTAACAAGCCCATCGCGACATTCACACACTCAGCTTTATAATTTTATAAAAAGTATAGATAGATATTGATAGTGATCATGAAGCTATACTCTTTGATACTATTTTGTTGTCACTGACCTGTATAAGTACTCTAGACTGGCGATCAGTCCCACTACAGTGTGCCTAATTGAAAATCGCCATTTTGGCGCTGACAGTAGCCGTGAGTGTACTTGGAACTAATAATAATGATGAATAACAACTGTCTTGGTATCGATGAAACTTTTTCAGATGTCACTGTTTCGACTACCTACTTCAATTTGAAGTGTTTAGTAATGATAAATACAATTTTAATATGTTCATAAAATTATTTATAGTACATAATATACCAAGCCTTTTGTTTTTAAAAGTATACCTACGAATTTTGGCATTGGATAGAAAATTGTCGATATACATTTTGACATCCCTATTAAACATTATTGGTTATGAAAATATTATTTAAATCCCCTAAACTCGAAGGGTATTCGCTTATCATAGTAAAAATAACCTAAATTACGGTTTTATAATGATAGTTTAAGTGTTGAATTCTTATATTTACTTATTTACTTATATTTACTGTGACAAGAAACACCACTACCCTTCTCTTATCTGGTTTTTACAATACACACACGATCTCATAACGAATACCTACTTAATTATCCAACATAAACCAACATTTATTAAAACACTTCAATTTGTAGCACAAACACAATAATCACTTAAAAAAACTTCGAATTTCACACAGATTCCATTTCAGATAGGTAAACAAACAACGGCCATTTGCAAACTAATTAGTTTTCAGTACACTCGTCTGTCAAACGCAGCGCTTCAAATCGGCACAAAAAATATCTGTCATTTGCTATGGCATTCTTCTGGCATAAGGTTGCCATTCTAAAACAACAGCTAGACTAAAACTGCGAACGCACTCATCATTCTAGAAATCGACTGTATTAATAATCAGACCAATCATAAGAACACTACAAAACCTAGGTCAGGGTAGGCGAACCTTTGTGCATCAACGTGCCATTTTTTACTAAAACATGTTTTATGGGGTCACTGGCGTGCCATCAAAACTCTTTATGAAATAATGTAAACAAAAGAGGTACCTAGTATATTTTTGAAATGTTTTTATTACACGATACAAAATAATTAACATTTTTCGTGTTTTGTCACTGAAACATGGTTGTAATTTATTATCGAAATCAATGAAATTATAGGGATGAAAGGGAAGAAACGTTTAATGATTATATTTTATCTCCCAAAGTATTTTTTTATAAAATAATTACCATTTTTCTGACATAAAACCTCTTTGCTTAAGATTTAAAAAAGCATTGTTCATTTTAAGACGGAGCTAAATTTTGTCTGATCGGTGACGTGCCCAAAATATTGTGCCGCGTGCCACCAGTGGCACGCGTGCCACTGGTTCGCCTACCTACCCTGACCTAGGTTATAACAAAGACGATAGATAACTTATCGTCTTTGGTTATAATCATGCAAAAAAATATACATTATTTTTAATCAAACAAAAAAATCGACTTTTTGCATCGATTCCATAATATTACAACAATCGACTTACTAATTATCGAACAGTATTGGACACCTCTAGTTCTTACAGATTTTTTACCAAAATGGTTTCTTCCAATCTTTTGCTGTGATTTTGCGTTCTAATTGCAAATTAAATATTTGTTTGGTTCTTTTACATCTGCGTGAGTTGTGATTAACGTGTGTGATTAAAGGCAATACATATTGTCGTACCAGTGATCGCTACAGCAGGTAAACAATAAAACGGCGAGGAGAAAGGTTAATGATCGACGATTATAGGCCAACCAACATGGAGGACGGGACTGCGGCGTCGCACGGTTTGTGAGTACAGCCACTTTATTCGTACGGGTGATGTTCGCAGGCTTTTGCGATGTCGTGGCGAGGGCGTGACGAGCGGAGCACACGATGGGGAGACGACAACCGGTGGGCCGACCGGCAGGCGGACGGCCGGGGCCGCTCGCCCGTGTGGGAGCCGCGGCGCAGCGTCAGCCCCGAGCGCCGCGAGCCGCAACGGGAGCGCCACCACCACGAGCGCTTCGAGCGCGAGCGCTACGACCGCGACGATCGCGACCGCGAGGATGACCGCGACCGCCGCGACCGTTACGACCGCGATGATCGCTTCCGCCGCGACCGCTACGACCGCCCCCGCGACCGCGACCGGCGGCGCTCGCCCAAACGGCACGACGACCGAGATAGGGACATCCCGGCGCCTCCTTCTCCTCCCACCATCAGTGAAACTGATAATAAAAAAGTTTATTCGAGGTCCAGCAGTCGCTCCGGCAGCCTCGAGAGCGATCGAGCGGATTCTGAATATGAAAATAAATATGAAGCTAGAGAAAAACATGAAGACAATCAATCATCGACCAATGCGTCCCCGGGGGATTGGGTGTGTAAGTGTGGCTTGTACAATTTCAAACGTCGAAAGGCGTGCTACCGGCGCTACTGCCAGGGCAAGAGGTCCGAGGGTGTCGTGTACGGTGGTGATAATGAGAGAAGCAACATGTCGGACAACAGTGGCATTACTAAACGGTTATTGTTTAGACGACTAGATGCTCTCACTACTGAAGAAAAGGTTCTTGATGCTATCAAAGAGAGATGCTCAAAGGCTGTATTAGATTCTATCGCAGGCATTACTATTGGTAGAGAAACTTTGACTGGGGCTTCAAAATGTTTAGCATATATCAATTTTAATTCTATTACTGATTCCACCTTAGCCCATTCTCAGCTAGTAGCCTTGCAACCCCCTCTAGACATTGATGGTAGGGAAGTTTTGATCAGTTTTTACAATGAACCTAAAAAGATGCAGAAACCCGTGAATCCTGATTATTCTTCGTATTACAACCAATTGCCAAATTATCAAGCCTCTACTCAGGCCATGTCTGAAGCAGACAGGGTAAACGCAGCTGCTGCAGTTGCACAGTCTGCCATTTCAGCCGCCCAGGCCCGCCACATGGCCTGGACACCTATTAGTGTACCAGTCTTTGTGACTTCCACTGCTCAAACAGTCCCCTCTGTTAAAGCTCCCACTGGTGATGGAAAAACTGTATACACTGCACCCGACGTTAGAACTTTCATGTATGATGAGACTTCTGGTTATTACTACGACCCCAGTACAGGGCTATACTATGATGGCACCAGTCAATATTTCTTCAATAGTCAGTCTAATCAGTACATGTATTGGGACGCCACTACCTCCACTTACATCGCGGCGACACAAGCCCACCAAAACACTGAGCAACCTAAGTTGCCCAACCCTCCACAAGCTACAACAGAGAACACTATAGCTAAAGAGCCAGAAGAAAGGAAAAAGAAAGATAAAGAAGACAAAGTTAAAGTTGCCAAAAAGATAGCAAAAGACATGGAGAGGTGGGCTAGGACATTGAATCAAAAGAAAGAGAATGCTAGGAGTAATATAGTAATGGAACAACCCTCAGACACTGGCCCTAGCAAGGGATCAGCCGATATTGGCTTCTCTGTGCTTGGCTCTGGACCTTCTCTGACTCATGTCAGAGAATTGTCCCCCCCACCAGTGAACAGTGAAGACTTCTTAGTAAAGAAGGTTCCAGAAACTGAATATGTCTTTGATAATGATGAAGGAATTATTGATTGGCCTAAGCTAACCTGTCTTATATGTAAGCGACGCTTTCCATCTGTGGAAGTTCTAAACAAACACAAAACACTCTCAGATTTACACAAACAAAACTTGGCTGAATATCGCAAGAAGAATGATCTTTTACCACAAACAAACGGTTACCGAGATAGGGCTGCAGAGAGACGTATGAAGTTTGGTGAAGATGAAACACCAATCAGAAAGCGCTATGACCCTCCGGAACCCATGCCTCCACCAATCACGGCACACCCACCTCCATCAGTTGTAGACACCATTGGTGGTAAAATGTTACAAAAAATGGGCTGGTCAGAAGGTAGAGGGTTAGGGAAAGAAGAACAGGGCAGAATAGCACCTATAGAAGCAGAACAGAGGCCGAGTTTAGCTGGCTTAGGGCAGAAGAGAGGTATATACACACCAACCCCCGGGGAGACGTATAGGGACACAGTCAAGAAGCTGATGATTGCAAGATACAAAGAAGTAGTTGGACAAGAAGAAGGGAAATAGGTGGGTCATCATTTATTACTTTCTTGATTAACTTTTTTATTTGCAGGCTGTGGATTGCAGGTCAGTTCATATTATGTTCTAAATCTAGTGATAGACTGTTCTAAATATAAAAGACTGATATAACATAACAACATTGCCTGTCCATTTGGAACTTTTCGTATTTTGTTGTCGAAATATGAACCTAAGTGGAAGCAGGTGCTAGTCATGGTGCAATATAATGTTTCCTCTCACTGCCAGCCAAGTGAGACCACGAAGACCATCTCATGTGAAAGAAGACTGTACTGTAGATTGTGCCCCAAAGGTTGTGGTACATTGGAATAAAATGAGTTTGTTCTAATGGTTTGATTCTGATTTCACTACACTAGATGTCGGCGCTACATGCTCCCATAGCGGGTCTGCGCTCAGAACACAACACTCCACATGGTAAGTATGATTCTAGATGAATCAAAACCTTCCTTGTTTTTTAATAATGTTTCTTCCACAGCTTCTAAACAGGTAAATTTTAAAACATCTGAAGAACTGGAATTTCAAAAAAAAAATTGAAGCCATCAGAAGATATCTCCTCACCATTTTTTCTAGTGTTGCTGCATTTATCGGCACATTTTTGTGCTGCAAGTGTCTTAAGTTCATTTATGTTAGGAAAATAGTGACTTATCTATAATTTAGTAGAACTGATACAAGTAGACTGGTATATGTAGGAATCAGCTGACACAATATTACAAAAATATTCTATCTCTGCTCTACTTAATTTTAGCAGTTCATCACAAGATTTATTTTTATGGTTACCTTGTAACATCACCCATCTTTAAGAGGATTATTATTATAAAATGATTATACCATCCTAATTTTTTAACACATAATAATGATTTCTAAATTTTGCTGTTTGCCAGAGCAAGGCCAAATTGAAATGCATTTCAAATCATTCATTTCCCAAGAAGTGAAGTTATTTTTCTAATTGCCTCAGCAGCTTTATTATTATGAACACAAAAATTTATAAAACATCTTTGTTTGAAGTTGCGAGCTAAAAATTTGTAAGTATTTATTAGTTTGATGACTCTCAAAAAATTGTAGAATAAAACTACCAAATGAATATTTCACTATGTCGATTTAATAATGTACTAATTATATGGACGAATTTCATAATTCATTTATTTAGGATAGGAGCAATTCAATTGATCTCATAGGTATTTTATGATGTCAGTATTTACTAAACGTGAATGAACTTTTATTTTTTCATGAATTTCTAGCTGTGTATAACCACGAAATTGCGAATTTAGAAATAGACAGATTACCAAATTTACCAAAATCAATTTACTAAAAGAGAAACGAGCATTAAATTTGAAAAATGAGTGTTTGCCCCATATCAGCAGTAGACTAAATAGGTACCTAACTAAGTACTGGTCATAAAGCTGACTCGTAAGTTCGAAGTTTGCGAAGCACCGAAGCGAAGGAACTATGGACATGTAGTGGAACTGTGAACTCGTGACTTGTAGACTACATAGTGATGTGAACAGCCGGTGTCGCGGCCCACGACCTTTACTGATGACTATGATCATTTGCATTACAGAGCCCCCGTCCAGCCGCAGCGAGTTGCCAAACATTGTTACAATACTGCGTGTGTACTCTATAGCTAGGATAAGCTACGGCTCGGCTCCTCGGACCACTCACCGAGCGTTACCTATCAAAGAATAGCAGGGACCACCATCGCATCAGGTATTCTATAAAATAGCATCCAGTAATATAGTGACAAATGTTTTCTATTCGATTTAAAAATATATTTATTTTCATACTTAATTGTTCTAGCCCATTTGCAAAATCTTAGATATTATATTCTTATGCAAATATCTATTTCTTTTTTGGGTTACCAAGAAATCAATCGATATGAACCATGTCCTCATTTTATTGCTAAGTATACCTCATGCAAATGGCGCTCCCTGTGAGGATTTTATTGTTAGATATGGAAACGAAAGGTGACTGTTCTTTGTAGCCGACATATAAACATTAGAACACATTATGAGATTATTTAGACTAAAGTCTAAAGTGTGGACCCTTTTAATTGGGCTTAAACTCACTAGCTATTTTTTCTACCACAACTTTCAAAATGTAGCTATCTAGACTTGAATAATTAAGTTGACTCAACTCTTGGTAGCTCACTGCTGGACATAATCCTATAAAAAAATCATTACTATCCAAGGCACTGGACAACTTTGTGAAGATGTAAAATAATTATACCTAGTTCTATTTCTAAATAATAATATGTTCTGATACAAAAACAGCTGGTGTGTTGAAGCCCTTAGCAATACCTACAAAGTAATTTATTTCCTTTATAGTCATAGAGAATAAGCTCCGTTAACTTTTTATATTGTGAATTAGATAAGAGAACTACAAACAAGAGAAGACAATGAATGTATGCATTTATAACTAGATGTTTAGATAGAAGCGGACTGCCTGTTAGTGTGGACTTGTTGATAAATAATAATGTTTTAATGTAAATAGCTCAATTCTAGATCTTCCAAACTAAAATTGACTAGATTGACAACAAAATAGTGTTTCATTAGATAGCGTCTGGGTAACATGTCTTTAGAAAGTAAAAAAGAAAGTGACAAAGTTGTTGCCATGAATAGCTTACGTATTAATATTTGGAGAGAAAAAAAGTGATTGACTTGTCTATGCTACGGAGTAATTAAAGTCATGTAACTTTTAAAGCTCATGAACAGAAGGGTTGTATTTAGAAGAAACTGGTTTACATTAGAAGTTACCTACTGGTGGCCTGGCAGATTTTATTTGAACTTGTAGAGTAAACCAGCTTAAGTTATTTGTGGTACATTTTGACTGCACTGTTTCCTAGTTCAGCTCAAGAAGCGTTACTAAATATAGTAAAAGCAATAATTCATAGAGAAGTTTTCCATATTAGATAGATATTTATTATATAAGTAGGTAGGTACTTACTAGTAGTTTAACTTTATAAACTAGATTTTGTCAATTTAGGCAGGGTTAAACCCTATCTTGAGATATAATTATTTTATTATATTTTTATGCTATGAGAACAATGATATTTAAAAAGTTAGTATAATATTCTATGGTAAATTATTAATCTGTGTAGCTGTTTAGTGATGTAGCGTATTGGTTGTGCATATTTTATTGTTTTCATTAAATTAAACATGACTGACTACAGACCAACTTATCACATGCAGAAATATTTTTAGAACATGCCTTATTGATAAATGTTTTGATAATTTATCAGTTTAATGTTTTACTTGTCGGTTCACTATGGATGTGAGCGCTTAAATTGCTTCCAAATTGATCTAGATTAATCATGTTTTTTGTTAAGATACAACAAACAATTTGTGATAGCAAGTACAATTTGTAGAGTACTGATTTCAGGCTGCCCTTATCGGTTAAGGGTGGATAACGAAAGAACATGAGATGTTTTGCAGCAAAACCTGTGTTTGAGAGCTAAGTGTGTATGATAATTCACATTGCAAAAAAATTAAATCAAGGCCGTGTTGCATTCGAGGGCCCACCTCTCCAAGTCCTGGCAGTGAGACCGTTCATTTAAGTCCGAACTTAGCTCTCAAAAGCAACTCGTTATTAATTAACTTCAGACCTTGTTAGGGATATATACGATATTTGAATAATCGAATCTCGATAAAATAGCACAGGCAGTTGTTGCTAAAAATTAGTCATGTATTGTAATGATCTAAGGCCGTATTCCCAAGAGATGATTTCACGGTGTACGCCAGTGAACCTGTTCAAGACTGCCGATCGGTCACGGTATGCCCGGGGAGAAACCGTCTCGTGACAATGCGGCATTAGAAAGTGTCGCAGAATGGTGTTTTTTAAGTGCCGCTTAAAATAGTCTATTAAAGAATATGTGATTTTTGACTTTGACTTTGATAAATTAATTTCATTGTTGGAGTTCAAAGCGTAATAATGATTGCGTTCCAGTTATACTTCGATGGAAACTTACCGTGATAGGGAATTACTAATTAAAAAATAGAATATTTTGCGGAGGTGTTATAGATTGCTTAAGTTTTTTTGAGCGTCGAAATAAATATTGTATAAATTTATTGATTGTTTTCTTTCAACATCGGCCTGTATCCATCTAGAATCAAATGCCTAGCATTTTTCCTGCCGCACAGCCATTCCTGATATAGTTAGGAACAAAAATCTTGACAATACCTATATAATTATGTAACGCGCAGAACTTCTCTTTGGCGGTAAATGCGAGGCGCGATGGAGTGGAGTGGGAGGCACGCGCACGCATTAGCGCATCTACCAATATTATTGTAGATAAATACTAAAGTACTTTCGTTGGTTTTTGGACTGATCAGTTTAATGAACATGCCTAACTGTTTAGCAATTTTCAATTTCAATTTCTTTATTTTTCAAAATAGTGTAACGTAATTACATCTTTTTGACGTCAAAACTACTTAATACTAAGTTTACCACCGCTTCCTAGGCGCTAGTGGAGAAGAAACGGCGCAACAAACTCCACTGCTGTTTGTTTAAGTACCATCAAACGATGTGACTCTCTATGGACCGTAAACCACTTATCAAGACCGTTAAGCTGAAGACTATTTTAAGTTATCATGACCTTCATTCATTTGGAGGTGGGGTAGTCGTTCAATCATAATCCGCTGTGTTCGGCATCCTCCTTTAAATACATTGTACCTACTAAGGAGTCATTGTAATAGGCAAGAAGATTAATTTGAGGGATATACGTAAATAAAAAGAAATGAGTTTATTAACTTAAAATTGATTGTTAGAATGATCAACTTCCTCTGTACGTGGAGTAGCCGTATGGACTCAGGAGCAGTGGGATGTGGTAGTGTTGGCCGTCCTTCGTGTTGAACGTGATCTGGAAAATACAAAAGGACGTTGGTTAATGTAAGTAGGACGAGAACGACAAACTAGAACGTTATCGATTGTCTTGAATGATGAGTTGATGACGCATCTTACAATCTAATCACAGAACTTATTTTTCTGTAGGTACCTACATCATTATCATGGTCTTTGTGTGCATCTAATGAATGGTAAATGTTTTTGCTCATCTTTCATCTCAATAATAAAATAAGAACAAAGCCAATGGGGCCCAATTAACTCTATGAGAACGCCGCTATGGTTAAAATCAGTAGGTACCTAACAAAAATTTTGTTTCACGCCATCTATGAGAGAAAATGAAATAGGTAACTAGGGTCAAACGGGGTGAATAGGAAAAAAATGGTCAGTTAAATTTTGCAGTTATTATCTTCTATTCGAAACTATAAACCACTTCCACGTCACGATGAAGAGAATCATCGAATATCCGGTTAAATACTTTAAAATTTCTAAAAGAAATTATTTAACAAATTCTAATGACCATTTTATCCCTATTCACCCCTTCATTCCTATTCACCCCGTTTGACATATGTATTATTTAAATTGTTCTATTGGAGACAGACATACCTACTCTAGTGTCCGACCGAAACTGGAGAAAAAAATCCCAGTAGTTCCATAATGGAACTAGAGAATGGAACTACTGGGATACGGCGGTTTTTACGACCGAAACCGAAACCGAAAACGAATTTCGGCAGCCGTCTCAGTTTCGGCCGAAACCGAAACCGAAACCGAAACTTCTGAATCAGACGAAAAATTGCCAAATGCTGTTTTTTAACGACGCTGTTCTTTCATAATAGATGATTCAATACTACAACAAAAGAAAGGTTGTCTATAAGGTTTAATCAGTAGGTACTCAATGTACTTTAAATAATTTATTTATATTCGTGAACTATTTATGGA
Source organism: Lithosia quadra (assembly GCA_963576445.1). Classification (NCBI taxonomy): domain Eukaryota; kingdom Metazoa; phylum Arthropoda; class Insecta; order Lepidoptera; family Erebidae; genus Lithosia; species Lithosia quadra. The sequence goes on along the minus strand of OY754899.1, from coordinate 110,777 downwards.
TAAGGTTTTAAATTTAGGGTGCGGGCCGGAACCTACACGTGGTGCACCCGTGCAACGGAGGCAAGCAGCGCCTTCCACTTACCATGGGAGACGCTGCTGCTTGCGGCCAATCCGGCCAGGGTGGGAGTGGCCCTCCAGAGGGCTGCTCCGAGGCCCGCTCTCCACGTGTCCCTCTGACTAGCAGAGGGCACAGAGGGGAGCGAGCGGGAGGCGAGCTGATTTTCCGCACGCCGACGGTTGGGTGACAGGACGGCCGCCTGTTGCGCGATGCTAGCCCCAGCCCCCTTCGGGGGATCGAGAGGGCCATCTTAAAACTGTAGATGGCCTGGAGTCAGCTGGGGTGTGAGGGATATGCCCATTGGGTAACCTTACACCCCGGTAATTAAGACCCGAGACAGCGTACGGTTTTAGTCGGTTCAATCCCGACATAACCACCCCCGATGGCCGACGGGGGTGGTATCCATGGGGATTTGCGCACTTTAAAAAAAAAGGTTTTAAATGAAAAAAAATAAAATAAGTATAAGTGTTAATTTTACACGGATAGCCAGCTATCTACTCGTTTAATTATTATAAGTGTTAATTTGTAAAAAAAAAACAATTATTATATTGGTACCTACTTAAAAATTATTAATTTGAATGCGAAACTCTAAATCCTTAATATTATCACCACTAATGCACTATAGTAAATACCATGTACCTAACTAATGTTTGTTTACATAATATAGCATTAGCGAAAGAGTTAAATTAACCACAAAATGTTTAGATTTTTATGCTAAACTTGATTCTACTATAATCTGGGTACTCCTTTGTTATATTAAATTACTTTTAGAGGTACTCTTCTAATTATATCACATGAATTCAAAACATATCACACGAAAACTCACAACAAACACAATGAACTGCAAACAAACAGGTTACGACATGATTACGCACGTGGACGCGGCCAAATGTCGTCGTCGCTTGGATGTCATTTACCGCGCCGAACACACCCGAGCACAGCGTGGAATCTCCCGAATGCAGTTTCGGTTTCGGTCGTAGTTTCGGCAGGTTTGCTGCCGAAACCGAAACATAACCGAAACTCGTTTTTTTGCCGAAACTCGACCGAAACCGAATATTCGGTCGGACACTAACCTACTCATAACCAAATAAATGTTGTTCTTCAGATAAATAAAATTAAGTGCATATTAAGTGGATATAGGTAGGTAGGTATTTGATTAAAATGTTCAACTTAGCGGGACTAGATAAAGAGGTCATTGACATCGTCACATTATGACCCGCGTGCGTTGGCAATCTCAAGTCACAGTCCAAATGGTAGGTATACTACCCCTTGGCTTTGGCTTTTACGGGGGCGATTGCCATCTTCCACCCCGAGAGGAAAGCCGGTTTGTGCGTCTGTTGTGTTTGTGTACCTACTGGCTTACAGATGAGATTGGCTTAGCCTTAAGGGTCTTGGTGGGGTTCCATGTACCGTGCTAGGTGCGTAGGTACTACCTACATTATATAATAAAAAAATTATAAATTCTGGTAATTCTTTGTTGACATAGACTACCGTGAATTCAAAATTTAAACAAAATTGATATACTGATTGTTTTTTAAAGTTTTATTGAGCAGGATATCAAATGATACTAATAGCGCCATCTATAGTCAGTTTTTAATATCAATTGTGTATATTATATTATAATAAGTAAACTTTTAAAAAAGGTAGTTACATAATTATTATAAATTATTAAAAATGTGACAAAATTTTCAATTCATGGAGACAAATAATATAAACTAAAAGGTACCTATTATCTAGGTATTATAGTTGATTTGAGTGCTCAGGCTCGCATCTATCTAATCAGCCCTAAAAAGTATATAAGTAGCCTAGTGTTGTAGGTACAACAAGATAACATACCTCCACATACGGGTACAGTGTCTCCTTATCAAGCGTTTTGTAGTAATCTGCAACTCTGAACGTTAGTTTATATGTTCCTGCGGCCATGGAGTCATTTGAGAAGGGGAACAAAGCGCGGCCATCGCCGGTGGTGGTCGTGTTGTGCCACAGGGTCCACGAAGAGTCTCGCTGTTTATACAGTTCTACGAACACACCCGCGGCGGGCTGGCCGGTCGATGTGTCTAGTACGTGGGTTGATAACACTGGCCGAGACATCTCGACGTCTGCACTCTGAAACGACGAAACACCATCTGTTTATCACAATGTTGTCATACGAAGTTTCAAAACTTACATTACATTTGTTTTCTTTTATTCCTTACTAGCTTCCGCCCGCGGCTTCGCCCGCGTGGAGGTCGGTTTCGCCACCAAATTTACTTAGCAAATAGTGTGAAGCTAGCTTAGGTATAGCATGGTTTTAACATAATACCTAACAACATTCAAATATGAGTCGTTAGATTACACGTTGTTACAGAATGCGTTGAAGAAATAAAGGTTCACTACTCGTTCCCCGTGCGTAGGTGACAACGTGATAATATGCAGCCTATCTGTTGACCCGACTTCTTAGTTATATTCGTGCCAAATTTTAAGTAAATCCATGCAGTACTTTTTGAGTTTATCCGGGACATACAGACAAACAGATAAATATTTTTGGCTTCGGTAGGTATCGATTGTACATCACACCCCAAGTATTTTTTTTCAAAAAATATTCAATGTTTTGACCTACAGTTTTGACTTTCCAATCATTTTATTATATAATAATGTAGGTATATGTATAAATGTGCAATGACATTTTACTATGTGATAACAATGTACTTAAATGTTAATTAATAATTTTAAAATAAATGATAGGTAATTATTCAATGAAATGTTTACATGATCACGGCAGAACATGTACACGGCTCATGCTCGACCAAGTAGGTAAGCTAAAGGTGAAGTCTCAGGAATGGGGGTCACCATTATAATCACTGATAGTGCTATAATGGTGGCCCTCCGCTTTGGCAAACAAAATACATCCTGTATTATTTCACGCCATCGATAACGAGGGAACGAATTCTGGGAAGTAATAGCATTCGGCAAACTTGGAAAACATGTCATTTTTAACAAAAAAACATTTTGTTGTCACCGCTTCCGTCTTAAGCCGGGTAACTGATAACCTAGCAACACTGCGATATCTCGGTAGCGCGTGTGTGTGTATCATAATTGCGCGATTGCACCAAGTCATTAAGATACTGTTGATGTGTTTGTAAGTAGATAGCGAGGGACGCCGGTTGTTTCGTTTCATTTGGAGCTCGAAATTCGAACACAATCAGCCATAATTCTTACAAAAAATACCGACTTCAACGGACCAAATTGAAATGGAACCACACTGAAAGTGCCAGCCATCAAATAAAAAAAGAATCATCAAAATCGGTTCACCCAATCGAAAGTTCTGAGGTAACAAACAAAAAAAAAATCAAATACAGTCGAAGAACCTCCTACTTTTGAAGTCGGTTAAAAAAGACTCTTGGTACCACTTATATGGCAGACAAGCACACCTCCCCCCTGATAGTACTGTAAATTATTTGGTACTGTAAGCCTATTGACATGCGCAATTCTTGTTTTGTTGGGCCTAAATTTGTGGATTGTGGAAGTGTAGCTAGGATTTGAACTGGGATCTCTTGAATAGTAAAGGGCCTCTCAATTTTGACGTTTTGTAAGTGCCGCTTAAAATGGTCTATACAGAATAAATGATTTTTGACTTTGACTTTGACTTTGACTTTGACCTCTGAGCCACTGTAAGCTATCATCTGAGGAGGCAATGGGCAAGCTGTCGAAGGACTATAAATAAATATTCTACGACATTCTACACAGCGCTCTCTAGACCCTAGTAAGCTTAGTCTAATTTGTTTGTGTTATGGATTCTAAAATACGGATAACCATTTTTGTAAATACATACATATTAGACATAGAAACACTCAGACCAACGCAAATAGACATATTCATGCACACAAATATTTGCACTGAGCGGGAATCGAACCTGCGCCGCGGGTCCGTAGACTTAATTCACTTTGGCTTATTCACCCAGGGTAATTAAGTATACTACTTAGTAGACTTGATTCACCTGTTTCTATTTTTTTTCCATAGGTGATTTATGTATACCTACTGTTAAGTACACTTAATTCACTTGAGCTAATTCTCCTTTGTGACTTAATTCACCTGCTTGCGTAGGTGATTATGATACCTATCCTCCTTTTAGCCATGAACCCGGCCTAGCCTTTTTTTAACATACTTTCTAATTTAGTCTTATTTTGCGCGTGGCATCCTTTTTCAAGTTCAAGTTCCCTGTTTCCTTCACTTTGTGTAGCTTTTTGGGTTTTGGTGCGGAATTAGCTTGTTTGGTGCTTTTTGTTTGTTTAGTGGATTTTCAATTTTATTTTATTTTTTTTATTTTTTGTTTTTCAAGCCAATATTACATTAGTTATACGAGAACAGGTTGTATTTTATTATGAAAATGTTAAAATTTTAAACATTTTCCTTAATTTACCTGAGTGCTTAAACTATACTGTGAAGAAAACACTGCGAATTAAGTCTGCTTATTACTAGACTGGATTACCCTAGGTGAATTAGTCCAGGTTAATTAAGTCTACTAAACGGTATACCTGAATCACCTACGCAAGCAGGTGAATTAAGTCTACTAAGTAGTATACTTAATTACCCTGGGTGAATTAGCCAAAGTGAATTAAGTCTACGGACCCTGCGCCGCTTGTCGTAGCCTCGTAGCAGTCGAATGCACTACCGCTACGCCACAAGGCCGACTGATTTTTTACTGTTGGAGTTAACAACTATTTAATAATCTGATTTAACTAACATAGTTGAATGTGAAAGTTATTTTCGCAAATGATTTCACTAATTCCGAAAATATGTTATCTTTGGCGAAGTGTACCCACGTACAAAATATTGATTTATAGATAGTCTGTAAGGACAGCGACAGTAGTGACGCGTGGGCAGTGCGGCGAGCCGCTGGGTCCGTCCGCCCTTCCAACTAACTGAAAGGTGTTTTTGCGTTTTAGGCGTTTGTGACTGAGAACATCCGTCCCTGTGTGTTTTATAAGATGAATACAGTAAGCATGATATCTTTATAAATTATTTTAATGTGCGTATACTTACTCAAATCAGATTGAAGACGTTCTACTGACCACGACCGGCGCGCACCGTGCAAGTGTACACAAAGGTGTCTCTGTCTACCTCAATTGAAAGTTACCTTTTTTATAAACTGATATAACATTAAATCACTTGTACTTAATTTGTACGGTTTCGCCTCACGGCATTCTCAAAGGTTTATATTCGATGTGTGTAGCGATTTCCATCACATGCTATTAGGATAGGAGTCTACAATATGAACATTATAAACTGATAATATTTTTTACTATTAGGTACCTAAACCTACTTAGGTACCTAATAACTAAATATCAGTTTATACCTTTATCTAAAAATAGTGGATCACAATGAATTTTGTTCTCGCAGGATCCAGTCCTCTACTCCCCTTTTACCTATACATATTGGCATTTACATGAGCGACTGTCGTTTAGAATAGAACTGAGGACTTTATTATTCGGCAATTTATATTCGCAATAATAACTGATTTCAGGAACCATATGTTTACTTCGAGAATGTTTTTAGGCGAGTTAAAAATAGATCTTGTGTTAGATGTTTGGAAAACAGCAGCCGCGGGCCGACGCGACGGCTGGCTGCAACGTCTGGCTAACACACTAGTTACTATACATAGGGCCTTATGTAGCTATAATGTAGATTGTAGGTGTACGCACAGATCAGTCAGAGTTTACTTGGCGCAACCGTGTGCCGGAGTGTGGAGTTTTTTCCACACTCTTAATTATTTTATAGACTAGTGTTTTGTGATTAATTTGCGGCCATGACGCATATAAACAGGGTATGTATACACACAGAAAGGTGCACCGTTATACCTACAAGGCTACAACCAGCGGCCGCCTCGCCTGGCACCCTAGAGACCCCACCGGTGGGACAATGTCAATGTCCCTATTCCTCTCCTATTAGATGGGGCCATCTCAAATCGTAGATGGCCCAAGGTCAGCCGGAGTGCGAAGAAAATGATTTGTTGGGTAACCTTACACCCTCTTACACCTTACACCCCGGTAATTGAGACCAGACGGCGTGTGATTTTGTTTGGTTTAGGTGTCCGCGGGGACTCTTCGATTTTTCCTTAATTTTCATTGTTTGGTTTGAACCCAATGGAACCTGCACCAAGGAGGCTGCCAGTGAAGTTAGCTTGGGCCCCGATTTTTCTACAGTATCCCAATTTCCGTTGTCCGTTGTTATACCAATGGTCTGCAATTTTTGTAACAACAGATACTTAACTACTAAATACGCGAGTATTTGAGTGTTTATTATTTTACATTCAGTAACCTTCCAGTCAAGAATGTTTATAAATCTCGCCGACAATTTAAATTCCTACACAATGATTTTAGCATCAAGAGTTATTCCTTTGTTTAGAGCTTTATTTGTTTCGTAAAACTTTTAACCTGAAAAACACTGCGCGATAATAAAAAATCGTTTATTTATCTCCCCTGGTACGCAGTGGCAAGTGGTGGGTGGGCCATGCTCTGCAATGCGCAACTGTAGGCCATCATCACAAAGGCGCGTAGGTCATAGCTACGCCCTTTGATTATATAAGTGTCAAGGCCATGATTAAATGTGAAATGTGCCATCAAGCCGACAACATCTCGATTGTGCGTCACGATGATGGCCAATCGTGCACTAACTGTACGCAATGGTTTTGGCGCACCATGGCCCATCATGAACCATAATGTACTCGCTTTGTATGGTTAAGAAGATATGTAGCTAAAACAGAATACCTAATAGGTATATTAGAGCTGACGCTAAACCTAAAAATGCCATCGCGCTACGGTGAACGATGAACGAATCGCTTAAACTCGTTGATAACCATTATCTAGGGCGACTAAGTTTGAAGCTTCGGACGTACGAACTTTATCTAATCAATGTTGTGCTTCGGTTTACACAACTTATTTATTTCAACGTTGCGTTGAACTTCAATTAATTAGTCCTGTTATTAGTTATTCTGACTCTAGACTCTAGGAATGTGTATCAACGTGAAACTGTTGCTGACCAATTAACATAAAAATTCTTACCCTGATGCTGCGTAGTGAGACTCCTCGCCGGTCCTCAGAGGGTTGGGCACTTTGGTCACTCATACACAGCACACACAGGGAACACAGAACTGCACACTGCCACCAAATATCAAACATTTTGAATTTGTTAGTGGCAGACATGTTGTTGATGTTACGATATTTAAGTAGGTTGGGCTTGTGTTGTGTAGCGTCAGGTTGCTCAATAAGCATGTGAATAATAATTTGACTAAAGTCACTCAAGCGGAGATCGGACGCGGATCACGCGGAAGATATGTGTTATCTTTATCTATGTTAATAATAATAACAAAATTAAATGTTGCCAACTTTATATATTTTCGTATATATACGCGTGGATTTTTATTTTGTTGCACGGAATCTTTATTACTTTTCTAAAATTAAAGTAGTCTATGTTGCGCTTTATAATGTTACCTATCTATTCATGAATTAAAGTGCCGTCCAAATCGGTTCAGTCGTTCTAGAGATTACCTCTTTCAAACAGACAGAAAGATAGACTGATAAAATTAAAAAAGAAACTATTTTTATATTTATCGTACATAAACTCATATCACATAATAATATGCATTTACTTACATAAAACCTGTTATTTTAATATTACAAACAGATCCTCAATATTATTTTTTTTATTTGTCGCCTTGCAACCTTAGACCTTACCTTGGAAACCGCTTTAACGACTTGGGTAACAATTAACAATTCGCCAATATTTTAGCCAATTGTTATTTCCGCAGACCAGTGACATCGATGCCATTGCCAACGAGATGCAGAAGGTGGTGGACCAGTACATGGAGGAGTCGAAGCAGCAAATGGCCGAGCTCACCAAACCGATAGTGATATCCGACCCGACCGACCAGCTGCGCCGCCAGCTGGACGAGTCGATGAAGACCTTCAACGAGTACAACCTGCCGCGCGCGGACGAGGACGAGGACGCTGCGTACGTGCACACACTGCACACCGCGCCGTGGCTCGTGTGGATGCTGACGCTGGCGATAGTCATCCTCATTATCAAGTTCTTCGCACTCATGTTTTGGTGGTACAAGCAACGTCAAACCACGCCCTCGTACCTCCTCAGTACGTATACCCACACTGTTACTCTAAAAAATGCCTTTGAATTTTAGACTTTACATGGATACATTTAAGTCAAAAATTCAATGAAAAGAATTTATCGAACTTTTTGTATCACTCAACCAATATACTACCTACCTATTTAATTTTAGACTTAGAGGCATAATAATTAAGTCGAAAATTAAATGCAATTTTTCAGTTTCAGTGGCACGATAGTTTCTTGCATAATCAAGGCCCAGATATCGAAAAACGCATTAAATACTAGTAGAATATAGTACTATTATATATTCTGTAGTAGGTACTAGATTGCAAGAATTACGGTAGATGGCAGATTTAATAACTCCCGTGCGGCTGCGTCCCCCCAAGATGTATCTATATAATATATCGGAGAATATCGCACATCTAGCACATGTCCAGGCAGCTCAGTTGGTCCAAGTATTCACCCTGTAAAGGACTGTTCGCGGGTTCAAGTCCCGTAGTGGATGTTCTCTTTTTCCAAGCTGAATCTATAGGAAAAGTAATGAGAGCTCTAAGGAGTTAGACAGGGTTCATTACAGTGCCAGTGTGGTAAACATCTCCAGGGACTCGACAAAGGGCTTCGCAGTCACACTGTGTGTAGAAACTCATTGATTGCCAAACAGCTACAATCGCGAAAAAAACCAATTCAAATATTTTTGGCTAGCGGGAGCAAAATTTTCACATCAATGTTGTAAATATGAAACAGATGAAATCGGGAGATCATTGACTGGGCATCAAATGTTGTGGCGCGCAAGCGCTAAAAATAAACGGGACTTTAGTCAAATTCTCAAACCATACAGCGAGTGAATATCCACAGTACACAGTATGACTAGTGGATAGCCTGCTACTCGCTGTGTGGTTTGAGTATATACACTCGTATTTTAAGATAATGATGTAGGTATGTACTGTAAACGAGATTCTATGGCTGTCCCTACTGGCGCATGGTTATGCGTATGAGGGCAGGCATCGCTATCGATCGGTGTGAAGTGGTCGATGGGACACAATTATTCAGGAGTTCTTGGGAGTGTGACGTGTTATACCTTTGTTACTCAATATAATCATTTATCAGTATTCAGTGTTTAATTTCCAGTCTAACAGATCAGAAGTGAAATAATATCTACGCCTACTATAGTGACACCTAATTAGAACTATTGTTGCTAATTAATTTAAGTGAAGTTTTAGCGTATTCTGGCGAAAAGAGACGTTTGTGTATGTTACTAACTTTTAATGTGGTGCTCCAGGCCATGTTCTGTACCATAAGTGTACTATTTGGTGTACTGTCATTGTGATGAGCAAGTTCTGATACCATAAGTGTACTATTGGTGTACTGTATTGTGGTGAGAAAAGACGTTTTAGCACATTTTGGTTTTGAAGAAAACAATGGGACGCTGTGTTCAGTTCAGAGTGATCCGCATTGACTGAACGTTGCAACACGTTACGTACTACAAATAAAGAACATTCAAAGTACATAATTGTGGCTTTACCTGGATCAGTGAGGTGAACAAAGAACTAAGTTTAAGGCGTTTTGGTACGGCGGCGGCCGCAACGGCGCTTTGATAAGCTCCGTTTCTCAAGTGCTTGCGTCGCCTACGCAGCGTCGCGCGTCGTCTTATCGCGGCGGCCCCTCGTCAATCAACGGACTCGGTGAGATCGTTTCAGTATTATTGTTTGACATTCTTGACTAGTACAGTGAAACGCTTATAAAGAGTTCTAGTAAAAGAACGTTCTGGATTGATTTATAATCGTATTGTTGTGTATATTTCACGAAGTATTTTTATTACACAATGGGACGACACAGTAAAAGGGGAAGGTCTGATAGCTCTTCCTCGTCGAGCTCGAGTGAGGCGGAAAGTCGTTTCAAAAGTAAGAAATGTTACAAAAAGAACCTACAAATAAAATATAGGCGAATAAAAGCTCTAGAGATCGAAATAGAACAAATGCAGAAGAGAAATGACCATCACACTGGAACAACGTCGGAGACATCAACGTCTAGACCTTTATTAGTTCGATATGTGGGCCGTAATGATTTTATTCCGGAATTTGATCCACAATCATCTTCCGTATCCATTGAGCACTGGATTCGAAACTTAGAGAGTGTGGCTAAGATGCACGGTTGGGATGAGCGAACTCTAATCTGTAATTGCACCGCTAAGCTATGTGGGTATGCTAAGGGCTGGTATGAGCGTCAAGCCTCCTATGAGATCACTTGGGATGAGTGGAAGGAGAAGTTGATTAGAGCATTCTCATTTTACTAAAAATAAACTGTCACAGATACGAGAACTTGTGAATTGTGTCAGGGCAAAAGAAGAGGACCCAATAAAATTTTATTATGAGAAATTGGGCATTGGCATGTCATGTGATATGAGTGATGAAGTGATCGCTCAATCGATTATAGGGACTCTTGGAGACAAATTACTTGAGGTTGGAGCACTATCTGCTGACTGCCATGATACGTGTTCTTTGCTCAAATACCTGGCAAGCGTCAAAGCATCAACCGACAGTAATGAATCACACCAAACATTGGCGTCACGTCGTATAGGTAACCCAAGAAATTTAACTGAGTGTTTTACCTGTGGGAAGGTTGGTCATAAGGCAAAAGACTGTGGCAACATTCCACCGAAAGAAAAAGACGCAAGAAAATGTAGATTCTGTGGTCGGCCAGGTCACCTTGAGAAAAATTGTTTTCTAAAGAAGAAGCAAAGCGAATCATGTAAGTTTTGTAATATCAATGGCCATACTATAGATGAGTGCAAGAAAAAGAAAACAGTATAGATTATAAAGGAGTACTCAATCGCTTCACCGCTGTAATTCCAGCTGAAGCGTTGATAACGTGACGATGAGAGCCGAACCTATTCTAATAAATATAATATTATGGCTTTACGAGTGTGAAGCATAGACAAATTGCGCAGGTAATAACTGCAATAAATGTTCAAGGGACAATTTGTATTTTTTAAACTTATTGATAAAATGACAAAACCAGCTTATTTGGAAAGTTCTGATTGTATTGTTCGGATACTGAAATCGTTTCAGCTTTGCTTAAAATAAGCGAATACACAACTAACTTATCTATACTTTTAAATGAATGAATAAACGAGTGATAATAATTTATTAGCTCCTTTGCCGAAGAGTTTGACGATCCTTGCGCCTATAATGGCATGGCGTCAGTTAATTGTGACATGCTTTAGAATTTGACTGAAGGCAATCGTGTGAGAGAAAGATATTGATAATGACTGAATGAATCTTCACGAGGTGCTTTAATTGATTAAAAGCGATGGTGAGAAATTGAAACAAAAGGAATGAAATGGTAAAGCATGCTTATGCCATGCGAATGTGATTGCGCGACATAAAAATCAAACTCTGATGTGTCCGATGAGAAGACTTGTAAGATCTAGATCTGGAACGAGATGAGGTTGCCTACAGGGCTGTACTACGTCACTGCCTAGGGGGCGTTAACGTGACATTGTTATTGTACTGTTGCCTACGGAACTGCATTACGTCACTGCCTACGGGGCGTTAACGTGATATTGCCTACGGGGCGTTGTTGTGCAGTTGCCTACAGGGCTGGATTACGTCACTGCCTATGGGGCGTTATCGTGACATTGCCTACGGGGCGTTATTGTGTTGTTGCCTACGGCACTGTATTACGTCACTGCCTACGGGGCGCTTTCGTGACATTGCCTACGGGGCGTTGTTGTACAGTTGTCTATGGGGCTGTAATTAGGTCACTGCCTGCGGGGCGTGTTCGTGACATTGTATATGGATTATGGAATGTTATTGTGTTGTTGCCTACGGAACTGTACTACGTCACTGCCTACGGGGCGTTTCGTGACATTGCCTACGGGGCGTTGTTGTGCAGTTGCCTATGAGGCTGTAATTAGGTCACTGCCTACGGGGCGTGTTCGTGACATTGTATATGGATTATGGAATGTTATTGTGTTGTTGCCTACGGAACTGTACTACGTCACTGCCTACGGGGCGTTTCGTGACATTGCCTACGGGGCGTTGTTGTGCAGTTGCCTATGAGGCTGTAATTAGGTCACTGCCTACGGGGCGTGTTCGTGACATTGCCTACGGGGCGTTGTTGTACAGTTGCCTATGGGGCTGTAATTAGGTCACTGCCTACGGGGCGTGTTCGTGACATTGTATATGGAACGTTGTTGTGTTGTTGCCTACGGAACTGTATTACGTCACTGCCTACGGGGCGCTTTCGTGACATTGCCTACGGGGCGTTGTTGTACAGTTGCCTATGGGGCTGTATTAGGTCACTGCCTGCGGGGCGTGTTCGTGACATTGTAAATGGAGCGTTATTATGCTGTTGACAAAGGGACTGCATTACGTCACTGCCTACGGGGCATTTTCATGACATTGTCAACGAGGCACTTACGTGACATTGCCTGCAGGGCGTTATTCTGTCGTAATTATAAATGCAGTAAAATAAATGCAGTTTGAATTATTTTCTAGACATAAAGGCATTACTACGCACAAATACTGCACTTCACTTTAAAATAAAATGCAGTATTCAACAATATAAACTAATTAAATTAATCTTCTTGATCAATTCGTTTAATTAATTGGCTTTAATGTTAAAGCTAATAGTTATTATTTACATACTGAGTCTAAAATGAAACATTATGATTTCAGAAATTGTATAGAATGTTGAAAAACCCTTAAACGCGTTTTTCTCGAAACCGCCATTTTGCAAATACTGCATTTACAAATTACGAGGGCAGTATTGAGATCTTGCCTTCAGGGTCATAAATATTCATTTTTAGGTGCCTCAGGGGCTTATAACTATCAAAGAGATCAATCTTTGAAGTTCTGGTAATGCTACGAGCTCGGTCTTCACTTGAATACTCCTACGAGGACGCAGGAGAGTCAGGAAGGCCGAATGTAAACGAGATTCTATGGCTGTCCCTACTGGCGCATGGTTATGCGTATGAGGGCAGGCATCGCTATCGATCGGTGTGAAGTGGTCGATGGGACACAATTATTCAGGAGTTCTTGGGAGTGTGACGTGTTATACCTTTGTTACTCAATATAATCATTTATCAGTATTCAGTGTTTAATTTCCAGTCTAACAGTACCTATGTACAAGCCGATCTAGTTGTACATTCAGGAAAGTGACTTGGCTGTTTATACTGCAATACTGGTTTGTCGTGCAAAAATCCCCACGTATACCGACATCTAAGACTAAAAAAATGGTTATTCTTCCTATCATCACCACAAAGCGTATTCCTGACTACTCCCACGGATCGGAGCCTAGGGTCCGCTATACCTCAGCCGGGGTGCGAGGGGAATGCGTAGCGGTAGTGCATTAGATATTGCTACGAACAGGCGCGTAGGCGGCGCGAGTTCTATTCCCGCTCAGTACAAATATTGGTATGCATGGAATATGTGTTTTATTATGGACGGGCAATGTGTAAGCTTGCCCATCCGTACGACTTGATGCCACCGACTCCCAAGACATGAGCATGACTCAGGTTGGGGCGGGTGTGTTATTGAGAGCGGAATGCACTTACCGGATTCAAAACGGACTGGGCTGAGTCGCTGGGGCGGCAATCTTGACATTTATCGCTACGACTTTGCTACCGAAATCGCAAGCTAAGATAGCGACGAACATCGGTTGCATTGCAGTAATATCAGTCTCTACTGTCCATGTTAACGATTTTTGTCAGTATCTCAGCAAATATCGCCGCTAACTTAACTTTATCGTTATCTCGATAATGCTCGCTATCTCCAATGTTGAGAGTACCGTTTGACGCAAGTGTCGTTACTGTAAGCTATGTTCGTCGCTATCTAAACTCGCGGTTTCGGTAATGATAAATGCCTCTGTACAAATAAATATTGAAGTATCTATGGTCTATCCATACCTCATCTATCAATATTATTTTAAAATCGTACACTATTTTCGTCCCATTACGTTCCAGACCACTCCGATTTGCTTCTGGTGTGCTGTCCATTGTACTATTTGCCGCTCCGCCTCTACGAACAGCACACTGCAAGCAACTGCGTCGGTGAGTGCCCAGCATAGCTTCATTGTACCACACACAGGAACAATCCCTTGCACCTCGCGGCGTCACCACTTTGCTACACTCGTGGCAGTAGTCTACTGGGGTTCCCGAGGACTGTCTGCCTAGGGTTACCCTAGGCAGACAGTACCTAGGGTAGGCCCGGGGCCACTGATAACAGGCTCCTGTAACAGACCTTTCATGCAAGCCTAGTTTTGAGTGCTTCTCACTTACCATTTTTTCAATAGGTACTTATATAATAAAAAATAGAGTATAATAGGATATGAAATATAACACTAAATTTTATATGTACATATTAGGAAACGCATAGGTACCTACATTTTAGAACAAGCTTTCATAATGTTTTTTTTTTTAGCTTTTTTTTACGTGGTGTTGCGCACGTCCATAGGCCACGGTGACCGCTTGCCATCAGGTGGGCCGTGTGCTTGTCTGCCACCTAAGTGGTATAAAAAAAAGCTAAAAATTAATTCCCTTGCACTTAAATTTTGTTCTAATACTATACAATTCGAAGTGTCAGTCTTACATTACAAAATATTCAAATGTGTTTATAGTATCACCTGCCTCCGTCGTCGCTGTATCTGTGTACGGTACGACGCCTCTCCCGCCCGAAGTCTCCCCGGGGACTCCCAGCGCAACAGTTTACCCAGGTAAGCGTGAGTCTTAAGGTTATACTGGTCCACGTAATTTGTTCACGATCATATGTATGTCCGTCCGACCCAGTCGCAGCGAGTCACCGCACTAGCGCAGTGGCGCAGTCACGAGCTTCCCACGCTCCTACGTCGTCATTGATAGCAAGAAAAAATTGACACGTATAATAGTGGTTATGTCGAACTTGGACCAACTAAATCCGCACGCCCCGTCTCAGATCTCATATATCGTGGTGTACGGTGAGCCAAATAAGGAAATTCCTTCGCATCCCGTCTGACCTTGGGCCATCTACGGCTTTGAGATGGTCCCTCGGATGTGGGAACCACGGTGTCCCCATGTTGCCACGGCAAGGGGAGCGCACGGCGCGCTGCCACCCGGGAGACTAGAGGAGACAGGCGGCCTGCTCTCCCTTCTTTTTTTCTTTTTTTTATACTACTTAGGTGGCAGACAAGCACACGGCCCACCTGATGGGAAGCGGTCACCGTGGCCTATGAACGTGTGCAACACTAAGGGTGTCACACACGCGCTGCCTACCCTGAAGGGAAGGGGTGAGGGCTGGGAAGGGGTGGGGAGGCTAGGAAGGGATGGGAGGAGAAGGGGTACAGTGAGCTCTGGCTACCCTACTTACCGGCGGGAACACAACTCGATGGTTATTATGGCCGCGGTGTTCTGTAGTCCTTCTGCCTGAGTGGTTTACCCAGGTAGCTACTCTTCTGCACCACTTCTGTTGCATCCAAAAATAGTCTTGTTTATATTGTTTACACACGTTTACATTAATTCAGCAGCAATACACACAGGTACACTAATTACAGATTTATTTCCCTTTTCCTGGCATGTTCCAGAGTACCCGCCGACGTACGACACGGCTCGCCTGATTCAGGGCGACGAGGGTGACGGCAGACTGCCTTCCTAACTCCCCACTGGCACCAGCCGCCCGCGGGGACCCGCCCTCACTGAGGACTCACCGCCACTAACGACCCTACACATTCTACGCTATATTTTTACAAAAGTCCGTGTGCCGGTTGCAGTATAATATTTTTGTATTTATGTAGTGAATAAAGGAAAGCATCATACTTAATTGAAATAATGTTATGTATTATTCTTTTTATTGTACGTCGAAATAATATGTATACCTACAGCAATGGTATGAATATGTTAAATATGGAATAGAATAGATAGATCGGTACCTACTTATTAGACTTTGTTATTGTTACAATCTTCCCGTGTAAATAAACGTCGGCTATTGTTAATAAAGTATACAATTGATTTATCTTTACGTAGAGGAAAACCCAGAAAATGCCAAAGTACCAATCTAGCGTCCCTGAAACAGTTCATTACATACCTATATGTATATTGAATTCTGTTCCTGAACGTAGCGAAAGAAGGAGTGGGGACTGGGTTCTCCCCACGGGCCCCGCGGCCCGAGGCGCATGCGGCTGCCACTCAGTGCAATTAATCGTGCTTCGAGTACTCGAACGTACTCTTGTTTCGAAAGTAGCTCTCAACTCACTCACTCTAAATACATCGAAAAAAAAACATACCGATTGAATTGAGAACCTCCTATTTGAAGTCGGTTAAAAAAGGGTCGGTCATCCGTCAAGTGAAAAGAGTGCTGTGCTTGTCCCCAGTCATCGGTTCAGCAGGCGTGCAATGACGATTTGACATTAATTCTGTTTCGAAGAAACTCTATAAGTACTAGTCCCAAGCGAGAGAGATGGAGATCCCGATACGGGCTGTAAAGGAAACGCGCCTAAAAACGAACATTAATTAAATTTTGAGTGATTTTTTCGTTTTCATTACTTATAGTGTAATATACGATAGAACGTAAATAGTGCAAATAAAAATTACTTATATTTCTTCTTAGGAAAAAGTACCTATTGTCACCTGTCTTCGTTTTCGGGAACGTTTCCCTAACACCCCGTAGGCGTATATCTATCTCTATCTCTCTCTACTGAATTGTTCTGAAACTGAACTGTTCTTTAAACCGTCATGGTAAGCTTGCTGTTCTTACAGTTATTGCCGGTATAATAGAAGCACTCAGTGGTTAGTGCCTACCTAAGCGTCGTGTGAGTAAGCAGCAGCCATGCCTAGTACTTGGGACATAGAGGTAAGCGCTCAAAATGTCTTATTTTCTAACCTTGTGTTTGAAAACGTCCGGGACATCCTCCATGCACCCAGCCGGTAGATACGTACAAGGGCCTTTCATACAAAAGTTCATAATCCCTTATTTTATTTCCTTTTTTATTACGCGGAAACCCCGTGAACAAACCGACTCACGCCGCGCCGCGCCGTCTAGTGTCTTCGGAAAGTGGCCCTAAGGCATTTCTCTTTTACCTTTACCTTTCTTCTACTTTGAAACAGGAACACAGATGTCACTTTATGGATGCCCTCTGAAGTATAAGAGATATTTGTATGTACCTACCTACTAGGAGATCACGGGATAAAACATTGCAGGTCTAACTAAACTTATTATCCACAACCAGTATTATTTAAACTTCGTTGCTTTTGTACTTACATACCTATAATAGGTAAAAAAACAACTAACAGCGGTGCTTAGTCTACTTTTGAGGATAATAATATATTTGTTATCCTCAAATTGTATAAGTAACTAAGTTAATTAACTATATTGTAAATTAGCAACTGTTGTTCATATATTATTATGGTTACTATAGGCCATACCGATATTTTGTCTATCGATGGGGAAGTCCATCCGAAAAATTGCATGTTGGAGCATCAAATATGGCATTCGTACGGAAGTCAATTTATTAAATGAAGCTATAAAATCTGATGTTACAAAATTTAAATGGGAAAAAAATATACAGATGAAAGAGTTATGCTCGAACCATGCTCGAATAGGTATATACCCTACAAACAAAACAATATAAACATTTGAAATTTGAATGGAGAACCTTTTTTTAAGTCGGTTAAAACAGTGATATCACAATTTCTCTAAATGTTTGTTGTTGATATGCAGATTCCTGAGTGGCCCAAGTCACCGATCGACGTAGATAAGATCAATCGTTTAACTATCGACGCCCAGGAAATGATGTCGAGAATAAAAAAGGAGTTTGATTCGATGGACAAGCAAGCTACAACCCCCCGGTACGCAGGCCCGCTCTCGCCAGCGATGGCGGTGGCGGTGACAGTGGCTCTCGGCGCCGCTGTTCTCTCCCTCGTCGTGTGGTGTTGCCGCCGCTGTTGCTTGCGACGACGCCCCAAAGGCACGGCCCCTATTGGTGCGTACATGCGTTCTCTTAACATTCCAATGAGAAGTAAGAAGAACATTCTGTTTGTATAAGTGCAACACACAAAATAATAACAAGTATAAAAATGAGCTAGGTTGTATTGTGTGTATTGTCCGCGTTGTATTCAAAGAACTTCGGCTACCAGTCGGCTCGGTGTTCTCCTACATCAGGTTAGCCAAACCAATAAACCAGGGGTGCGTTGCGTTGTCTGGAAACCTGGGCAACGAAGACGGCATGCGGCAGTGCCTCTCACTCTTAGTCCAGGCGGGAGTGGCACTGTAAAGTGCTGCTCAAAGGCTCCGACTAGCAGAGGGTGCAGTGGAGAGTTGTAGTCGACCCGTTACCGGTTTTAAGATGGCACCATAGAACCCCCATGGGTTTGACAAGACCGCCGCCTATCATTCTAGACACCGCACCCCCTTACTGTAAAACCGTAGTCGGCCCAAGGTCAGCTGGATTCGAGGAAAATGTCTTTTTGATTAAGTTTACACCCCGGTAAATATTGAAACCCGACACATCGTGCTGTTTTAGTCGGTTCGATTCCGACATAACCACCCCCGATAGCCAACGGGGGTGATAGATATCCGTGGGGATCAACGCATGAGATAAATGTTAAGCCAATGAACTATGATTGTGATTGGCGCAGGGGCACAGATTAATAAATACCTTAACTTTTATGCACGGCCGCCTATGACCCTACAACAATTTATCTTGTCCAGCTTATGTAGCGGCCCCGCCGGCCGCAGCCCCGGCCCCGGCCGCAGCCCCAGCCCCAGCCCCGGCGAGCTACCTCGTCGTACAGCAGCACCCGCCCGGCTACAACGGTGAGTGATCTTCACCCGAGCGCCGCGCAACGCGTCGGTCCCGGTCGCATCCGAAACTTGCATTTTGGAGCCCGGATCCGCACTTTTTTGGTGTTTAGGAGAAATGAAAGTAGGTATGCCTTAATAAATTATGACAAATTTTATGCGTTCCTCCAATAGGGAACCATTTTCCATAATAATGTGAGAGTTGGGTGACATTAGTTTCTATGCTCTTGCTCCTAATTTGCATTCATGGGCAGTATGTAAGATTGGTTCGTAATTAAGTTCCAGCGTACCCGCCACCTTCTTACGAGAGCGTCCGCCTGCTGCCCGGTGAAAGCAAACCACCCGCCCGCTAGAGGGCGCCGCCTCCCGCCCGCTAGAGGGCGCCGCCTCCCGCCCGCTAGAGGGCGCCGTCTCCCGCCCGCTAGAGGGCAACGCGCCGCGCCGCTCACCCGCCGGCGCCTCACTAGAATGACTGTGTACAGTGTGTACCTACTGTTTACATTTTTGTGTATAAAATAAATAAAGGTATTTTGTGGGTAATCTATGAATTTATTTCATTTGTATGTTATGTTATTTGTGAGCATAACATTAATGTGAACGTATGCATCATGCTTAATTTGTAATCTGAAATAGTCTGAAATAAAATAAGTTTGAATTGGTTTGAATCAAAGACCATGAATGTTGCATTAGGGGATGTGTCAACTAATAGTAAGTATACAGGAATCTAGCTGTCTGCGACTTCGTCCGTGTGGATTTAGATTCTTAAAGGTTTTAATATCTTACTTCTTGTTACTTCAGCTGTCTGTCAGTGAAAGTCCTGTTAAAGTCGGTCCCGCTATCCAAGAGATTAGCCGGAATAAACAGACTGACAAAAAGGTTTTAGTAGGTATATATAATCGTGTATATGCCTACACCCAAATGCACTTAGTAATAAGCGATTATTTTGATATTACAGATTTAACCATTCTTAGTACTTGTGTGTCTGTACATTGGAGGTATTTCAATTTAAAAATACTTGGGTTATGTATATGAATTTTTTTAAATTCTTGTCTTTTTGTTTGTTTATGTCAATCTTTTTTACTTAATTTTTTGAATTTACTCAAACCATTAGAACTGACTAATGTTTCGAGTGAGCCTTGGATCTTGGCGTATTCAGTGTTGATTCCCTGGCGCCTGGCGCTCATGTGTTGAATTTAACACATTCATTATGTTCAAAGTACCTAGTTGCCAGTAGCCACTAGGCGCCAGAGGATTTTCAACATTCGCCCTTTGATTATATAAATTATAATCAAAGCATTCGCCCATAAAATGTTTCAATCCCCATTATTATTATTAGTTGTATGACTCGAGCACAACTCTTGCGCCCATGTGTGTACCTATATAGTTCAGTCGGCGGCAACGCTTCGCTCCCAACGGCCTAGTGTCCTGCGTACTTTCCTTCTCATAGTTCCGTATATATATGTAATCTCCAGTAGGTACTTATATAGGTATATATTATCATCTATAAGTTCAGTTCTCGTGGTCAGCGCCTACCTCGGTGTCGTGTAGTGAGCCTGCAGCCGCCATGCCTAACTTTTGGGAACGGAATGAGCCGGTAAGACCTCAAAATATTGTATTTTCGAAACTTTATAGAGTGTCGTAGAATATTTATTTATTAAGTAGGTAGGTACTTACTAGCTTTCGCCCCGCAGATTCGTCCGCGTAGAAGGTGGTATCGCCACCAAGTCTTTTTTAATAAAACGACTCTTCACTTAGCTCTCCATTCGGCTCTCCAATCGCCACTTGACTCTCCACTTGAATTGAAATGTTGGGGTTTGAAAGCGAATGAAAGGAAACAACCTTTTCGGAAGATGGTGATTTATTCACTGTCTAATCTAACTTATTATAAAAGTACAAGCCAGGTAAAAACATATAAGTAGGTACTTTACTTAGTCAGCACCAGCACTTGCTTAATATTAAGAACCGTACCTACATGATAGGTACGCCGGTGTTGCTAAGGTGTTTACACACTTCAGAGTCAGCACTCGACTCTCCTCTCTCACTCACTCATCAATTTTGGTAAATCCTTTGTTATCGGATGCCTGCGTCATACAAAGAACACCCTCCAAGTTTCAAGTGTCTACGATCAAAGGTTTAGTCTGTGCGTTGATCCGTCAGTCATTCACGACAAATTATGATAATGTTTTTATGTTTATAAAGAAAACTAAATGTGAATAAATATATTTATATAGCTTATGCTCGCGGCTCCGCCCGCCTGGATGCCGGTTTTTGCGTTTTCTGCCACAAACAAGTTTAGTGTACTTACTTACATTTAACTTGGCAAGGTTTTGGTGTAGTGGGGCTCACACTACTCCAAAATCTTGCCAAGTTAGATGCCCTGAGCCTTCAACCGATTGTGATCAAATTAAGAAATAAAAAATACCACCTAGTTGCGTAATCTACTGAATGGGTTTCGATGCAGTTTTTTATTAGAAAGTTCTTGCTTAAAATGTATGTTTCATTGTAAGTAATTGGTTAAGTAGAACCCGCGACATAATACCTAGGCCATTGAAAATATGATTGGAAATCTAAGTAGGTACCTAGTTTGTAGACCTTATACTGTATTTGCACATTACATAATTTGACATTTAAGGCTTCTGACCCATGATTACACTGATTGGTTACACTGATGTAACAACGGAGCATACCTATGATCGGTAGTTACACTGATGATCGGTATTTACACTGATGTAACAACGGAGCATACCTATGATCGGTAGTTACACTGATGATCGGTATTTACACTGATGTAACAACGGAGCATACCTATGATCGGTAGTTACACTGATGATCGGTATTTACACTGATGTAACAACGGAGCATACCTATGATCGGTAGTTACACTGATGATCGGTATTTACACTGATGTAACAACGGAGCATACCTATGATCGGTACTTACACTGATGATCGGTATTTACACTGATTTAACAAATACTTATGATCGGTTACACTAAAACTTATTTATAATACTGGCGGCCTAGATTCTACGATAATTAAATGATCGGAGTGTACTACCTTCCCAGCCCTCGCCGACTTCGAGCAGCTGCTCGGGGAACTCGAGGGTATGGTGGCAGGGGTGCGCCCCGCTCACGCAGTGATCGCCGGAGACTTCAACGCACACTCACGTGGTTGGGGATCACCGGACACCGATGATAGAGGAGAAATGCTGGAAGAGTGGCCGTATCCACTGGAGTGGTGCTCCTCAACAGGGGAACGGTGAATACGTTTCTAAGGCCCCAACGACAGGACATCAGTGTAAATACCGGTCATCAGTGTAACTACCGATCATAGGTATGCTCTGTTGTTACATCAATGTAAATACCGATCATCAGTGTAACTACCGATCATAGGTATGCTCCGTTGTTACATCAGTGTAACCAATCAGTGTAACCATGGGTCAGAAGCCACATTTAAAAATATTTGCACGCTCCATGAAGTACAGGTAGGTACTTACATGCTGTACCTACCTACTACCTACTAGTTTTAAGATATCACGTGGAGACACCCAGACCATAGCAAATACACATACCTACCTATGTACAGTAAGCTTCAGAGAAAACTTACTGAAGAGAAGGTTACTGTACTTGCACTAAGCAGGAATCGAACGCGCGAGCTCCGACTAAGCAGTCAAATCAAACGCTCCATCGCTACTAGTATCAAGTGTAGGTAGGTACTAAACATGCGTGACTTTACCCTAGCTTCTTACCATCCAGCGGGGTTAAGTCAATTGACGGACTGAATATAAAAAAAAAATAGGGCAAGCCGGTAAAAGCGGTGCGGTGGAGAGACAAATAGATAGGTACTAGTAGTTAACACAATTAGTAACAAAACAAAACCAATGTAGGTAGTACCCAATACCCAAGACAATATCATCGTCTTTGGTAGTACTTAGTTATTGGCGTTGGTGACTTTTGAAGTAGGTACCTACTTGTTGCTTAAACCATGTGCGCCGGCGCCGATACCGCGCGACGCCACCACCCAAAAGTAGCCCCACAGACGAAGGGCATCGTAGGTATCATCGTCATCGGCATACTGAGGAACAACCGACTTTATGAGGATAATGTACCTATTACAATTTCCTCAAGTTGTATAATTAATCTACACAGCCTACTCTATTATAGGTACAAATAAATAAAATTGGAGTGTCCGTTTGTAATAAGTGTTAAAATAAACGCCTTTTATTAAGTTTATTTGGAGGTTGTATACCTACCAAAACAATTTTTTCACAACTTTTGTCTCTCTGTCTGTTAATTTCCGGCTAATTTCTGAAATGGCTGGACTGATTTTGACGGTATTTCACTGGCAGATAGCTGATGTAACAAGGACTAACTTGGGATACCTACTTTAATATTAGAAAAAGAATTAAGGTTCCTAATAAAAAATGTGAAGCCACGTGGACGAAGTGGCGCGTGGCGGACACAGCCAGTTTGTTGTAGGTAAATGGTATGTGGTACGAGTGCCATGGATGCTAGGTACCTATTGTACCTACCTAACTAACACATTTGACACTACGCAACTACGCAATACATTTTCCATTTTGCTTATCGTTGAGGAAGTCCAGTGACTACAAAATAACTAACCGTCAAACTCAGACCAATTTATAGAAAGTAGGTAAATAGTACCTACAGCCGGAGCCGTTGCGAACAATAGCGAGCGAAGCGACGAAATAAGTGAAGCCAAGCTTCGGCTTCGTGTGCGTAAAGCCGGGTACTCACTAGGGAACCGTAACTGTAACATGCGTGATACAGTAACGAGGTTCTAGTGTGTACGCTTTTTACAATTACGGTTCACGACGTCGCCGGAACGCTTTCACCGAGCGTACTCATTTTGCGAGCTGTAACTGTAACCAAACAGATACAATGGCGAGGTTCTAGTGTGTACGGGGAGTAACGAACGGGGAGGCCTGCTCTGCCCTCAGTTTTGGTTTGTAAATCCACGATGTCGGACGAAGTGTCTCTCGCCTGTGCAGCATACTTACTTATAGATGCCTTACTTGATGATTTTAAACGGCCACGAAGATGGTGGATTCATAGAATGTATCGAGAAAGAAGTGATCTACTGTTCATATAGAAATATCAAGAAATTAGTAGTCATTACAAAAATTTTACAAGAATGAATGCAACTGACTTTGAATATCTCATGAATTTAATCGGTCCCAAAATAGAACGAAGAAACACTGCATTTCGAGAAGCTGTGTCGGTTCAAGACAGGTTAGCTGTGATTCGCAGCGTCTAGCAACAACCTCTCTTCATGACGTCCACGAGCGCACTGCGAGCGCCCTTTGATCCGCGGCAAAAACCGACAATCGTCGGCTCGCTGCGAGTCGCTCGTAGCAGGTTTGCGAACCACGTACACACTATGTTTTTGGTAACAGTAACGGTTACAGTTACGTGCAACGTTACGCGATCAGAAATGAGTACGTTGTAAACATCGGCTCACTGCAAACCGCACGCGTACCGCTCGTAGCAGGTTTGCGAACCACGTACACACCATGTTTTTTGGTTACAGTAAATGCAACAGTTACAGTTACAGCTGGCTAGTGAGTACCCGGCTTAGTCATTGATATTAATAATAAACACTGACACACTGTGTGTATTTATCTCAATGGCGTAAGTCAACCAACGTCACAGCTCCCGGCATCAAGCTCGGCAGACTACCTACCCAAAGACCATTATAGACGCTTGGTTTGCTTCTATACTTTTTATAGAACCAAGCGTTACCGAAATATCTTTACGAGTATAAAGTACTCGTATTGTGGACTTAACAAAGTTCATAGGTGTGCAAAACTTTGTCTAACTATACCTACTTTTTATTGGTCTGAGCCATCAAAAGGGACCTGGGGCTTGGGGCATTATTATGTTTGACATCGAGTTCTAATCGCAGTCAAAACATGAGAAGTCGGTCGATTTCAATAGGTTAAGATAGAGGAAAGAACCAGTGAAAAACTTAACCAACTGAAAATGTGTCGGCTAATACGAGCGTGGGTGGTTACGGCACGGTTGGTCAAACAGAATGAAACATGAAGATTTACCATGAGACGAGACGTATCCAACGATCTATGCAGATACCTAATGATCTCACAATAAAACGAGGTACTTTAACTAAGCATCTCTCGTTTTTATACCACTTAGGTGGCAGACAAGCACACGGGCCACGGCCCACCTGATGGGAAGCGGTTACCGTAGTCGTGCGTGTGTTACCAAAATGGTTCGCACTGAAAAGGGCCACTCTCTTAATTAAAATACTCATCATCATTATCATTCTCTGAACCTTTTTTCCCAACTCAGTTGGGGTCAGCTTTCCAATCTAAGTGTGATGCGGCTGAACTTCGATATTTTCCGTGGAGCGGCTGCCATCTGACCTCCACAACCACTTAATTAAAATACTGCAGTACTTATTAAATTCAATATCCTAAAACCTAAGGATATTATTACACAGATCAATGCGAATGGCAAATTAATTACAACTTGCTCAAAATTAATAGCATAGTATTGCGTTAGAACACCAAAGTGTATTCGACAAGACAGACTTAGGAATAACCATGGGATAACCCTGTATTCTGTACATATTTTATTTCGTTTATATTGTTGCAGGTGCGGTTACCAACTGTCAATGAGGAAGAAACGCGAAAAATGTTCAACGATATACTTCGAAAGCATCAAGAGGGCCGACTGAGTGGCCCGGAGGCCGGCGTCTTGGCGAAGATCTTTGGGGTTATTATCCTCGCCGTCCTCTGCTTGTGTTGCCGCTGGTGCCTCTGCCGACGACGCTCCAAAAAGCAGGCCCCCCGGGGTGCGTATGTATTTATACCTGAAGGGGTGTCAAAGCAAAACCACAATACACTAAGTACCTAAGCATAGTTACGAAATTGTACTTGATAACTATAGCTACTGTAGACTGTACACTACAATAGAAGCCAGCCAATGAGAAGCCGCCATTTAGTCACTTATATGGTGAAACTGTTACTTTGTAAAGTAGGTAGGTTGAGTGAGGATTCCAGCGACTGGGACCGCAAAAGCTGGGACCGCGGTTCCAGTTGCCGGTCCTATTAGGATCCCGGAGGCGCACGCGATTAAATAGCGTTTGACAAAATAATTTTTAGTATAATTTTGATACATAGTCCAATTCTTGGGACAGTTGCGGCGGCTACGGTTCGGTCGTCCGACACGTCTCAACTACCCCTTGCGCTACTGCATAATTTACATTTAATTATTAATTTTATTATTAAGGTACCTAAGGTTAAGCCAATCAATCATGATTAATGATTATCTGCGACGTCATCTTTGATCTAACTTGTTCTCTGCACGGCCACTGATGACCGCACCATGTTGTCTTGTCCAGCTTCTCCTGCAGCGGCCCCGGCGTACAGTGACGCGATCCCGCTTCCGGCCCCGCCCCCGGCACGGGCCGCGCCCCCGGCACCGGGCCCGGTGTTCACAGGCGCGATCCCACTTCCAGCCCCGCCGCCCCGCCCCGCCGTGCAGCAGCACCCGCCCGCGCCCGGTTGCAACGGTGAGTGTCCTTCACCCGAGCGCCAGGCGCCGCCGCCGGGTCCCGGTTGCGTACAAGACTTAGCGACTGCGTGAGCGCCTCCCGTCTGACCATTCAACCCAAAAAGGAAATCTGTGCCAGAGCCTCATCGCCTTAAAACCGTAGATGGCCCGGGGTCAGCTGGAGTGCGAAGGATATGCCTCGGTGTGCGGTTTTAGTCGGTTCGATTCCGACATAAACACCACCGATACGCTTGTTCTCCATTAAAAATTATAACCAGTGACGTCACTGTCCTGTGTGACGTGGCTTGCCATAATTATAGGAAGGATAACAGTGTGCAGTGTAGCGCCAGACGCCAGGCGCCCGGAGGCGATGGAGGGGAACTGATTGGTTCGTTGTTCAGTTCCAGCGGCGTACCCACCGCCGTCTTACGAGAGCGCCTGCCTGCTGTCCGGCGACACCAAACCGCCCGCCCGCTAGAGGGCGCCGCCACCCGCCCGCTAGAGGGCGCCGCCGCCCGCCC
Source organism: Lithosia quadra (assembly GCA_963576445.1). NCBI lineage: Eukaryota > Metazoa > Arthropoda > Insecta > Lepidoptera > Erebidae > Lithosia > Lithosia quadra. The sequence goes on along the minus strand of OY754899.1, from coordinate 83,795 downwards.
GCTAGAGGGCGCCGCCGCCCGCCCGCTAGAGGGCGCCGCTGCCCGCCCGCCGCCGCCGGCCGGTGCCTCCCTAGCACGTGGGAAACGCAAGCCGGGGGACCACGAGTCTGGAGGGAAATAATATATGAACATTTGACTTGAAGTACTTGTAATTGTTTTGTTATTTGTGTAATATTATTAATGGAACTCGTACAGGGAGATACCGCATCTGACGGTCTCCATTTATGACGATGTTTACCTGTTTTTTGCATGTGTATTACAAATAAAAAAAAAATGTGTTGAAGAGTTTCCACGTCTACCTATGAATTCCTTCGAAATGTCTTCACCAAATTGAATCAAGACCTTTACCACGTTAGAGTACCTACTCTTCAAGAACCATCAAGATTATAATTTTTGAAATCAATAACTTATTGGTATTCAACTGTGAATACCAATAAGTTATAGTACGGGAGGTAGCGTTAATTTTTTTTGGCAAGCGATAGCGAGTTGATATTCTCCACGATAATAGATCTTTATTGATACATACCAGAATTGACCGTCAGAACCCGCACCCGCGGAGCAGTCGAAGGTGACACCATGGTAAAGTTGTCAAAAAAAATTACGCTCCGAGCAATCATTTGACACGTGAAACTTTATATGGTGATTCCTGAGGTCATTTTCAACTGAGAAATAACCGTCAGATGTGGTGTAGAGTAGTGGTTATACGTCAGTCGCGTATATATTAGACCAGTGCCGATAGTCTTTGAGACAAAATAAATTTATAGTAGGATGAAACCTGTTGGAAAAGGATCAGAATATAACAAAAATGAAAGGAAAAATAAATTACGGGTGATCTGAGGTCGGGAAGTGGGGAGGGGGGTGAGTTTTAAGGGTAAAAACGGTTTATCTCGATTTCTGGCAAAACTACAAGTCCTATGGAAAAAAGTTAAATGACAAAGTTGTAGGTAATAAAGAGACCTACAACTTTTCATTTACACTTTTTTCACATAACCTCAAAATGTATGTGAAAAATTCAAATAATCAAGTTTTTGGTTTTTTATTTTTATCTTAAGCAAAACAAATTTGTTTTCCACGAAATTTGGTGAAAACTTAGCTTTTTATGTCTTACAGACACTGTATTTTTTTTTATTTGAAATACTCTTTTTTTCAGCTTATTTTGACTAAATATCGAAAAACCACCCTAATTTTCAATCGAAAATTCTCACGTCAAAATATCAGCTTTTTAAAAAAAGTCAAAAATTTTTTTGTTCTTTGAAATCTCTTCTTTCTGATGATGTAAAAATATATATACATTGCTATGGTAAATTTTCTCAGGAAATGACTAAATACAAAAATATTAATTTCGAATTCGAGTTTTTCTTCTTTGCATTTTCTGAGAAAATTTACCATAGCAATGTATACGTATTTTTACATTATCAGAAAGAAGAGATTTCAGAGAACAAAAAACTCTCTGACTTTTTTAAAAAGCCGATATTTTGGCGTGAGAATTTTCGATTGAAAATTAGGGTGGTTTTTCGATATTTAGTCAAAATAAGCTGAAAAAAAGAGTATTTCAAATCAAAAAAAATACAGTGTCTGTAGGACATAAAAAGCTAAGTTTTCACCAAATTTCGTGGAAAACAAATTTGTTTTGCTTAAGATAAAAATAAAAAACCAAAAACTTGATTATTTGAATTTTTCACATACATTTTGAGGTTATGTGAAAAAAGTGTAAATGAAAAGTTGTAGGTCTCTTTATTACCTACAACTTTGTCATTTAACTTTTTTCCATAGGACTTGTAGTTTTGCCAGAAATCGAGATAAACCGTTTTTACCCTTAAAACTCACCCCCCTCCCCACTTCCCGACCTCAGATCACCCGTAATTTATTTTTCCTTTCATTTTTGTCATATTCTGATCCTTTTCCAACAGGTTTCATCCTACTATAAATTTATTTTGTCTCAAAGACTATCGGCACTGGTCTAATATATACGCGACTGACGTATAACCACTACTCTACACCACATCTGACGGTTATTTCTCAGTTGAAAATGACCTCAGGAATCACCATATAAAGTTTCACGTGTCAAATGATTGCTCGGAGCGTAATTTTTTTTGACAACTTTACCATGGTGTCACCTTCGACTAGACCGCTACCAGACCGGTTGACGGTCAACTCTGTTATGTATTAATAAAGCTCTATTATCGTGGAGAATATCAACTGGCTATCGATTGCTTGTTAGAATTAACGCTACCTCCCGTACTATTATATACAAATAAGTGATAATCCCTGAAGTTTTAAATAAAGAAATTCAATTGACTGTATAACTCCTTTAACTGTTCCGTAGTATAACTACGCTAGTACCTACCTTTGTATTTTTGGCGACGTACCCGTACGACCTTACAATTTGATCCCTTTTACAAAAGTGCCCGTTCGACATTTTTTAGAACCCGTTGGACCTCCAAAATTATAACTATAATTATAAGAGGGACGACCACATGTCGTAAAACTATGACGAAATAATGAGAGATAGGTATTATCTCAAGATTACAAAACGAAATAATAGAAGCGTCGAAAACGCCACGTACGGGGGCCACAAGTTCTGACCCTGGGCTGTGGCGCTATGATCATCGCGTTATGTTGTAGGAGCTGCTGCAGGAGACGTTCCCGAGGCAGGGAGGAGTCAATCAACAGTCGTTCTCCGTGTCACCATTCTTTTCTCCATGTGGGTGTCACACTCGCGCTGCCGACCCTTGAGGGGACGAGGTTGAGGAGGGGGAGGGGCCTAGTAGTAGTAGCCATTCATCAGGATCATCATCCTCATTGCGATTACCCATAGCACCAGGGCCGCAATACCTACATACAATGTATTATGTCGTAACAGTTATACTCGCATAGCTTTGACCAAGTGAAAAGAATAGACGGGGCCGACTCCATACATCACGAACTCTAAGGCTGAGACAGGTTCACAAACAAAGATAATAATATTGCAGGAACGACACGACACGGCACGCAAGGCACGCACACATATTTTTGGGTCTAATTAGGTAAGTACCTCGATAAAAAATAAAATACACCATGTGAAAGAAAGAGACATTTTATATGCAAAAACAGTGTCGTGTGCCAGTCGCTCCCAATAAAGTTTATATAAGTCTAATTAGAAACAGGAGAATACGCGGGCCATTGGAACCGGGCACAACGCGGCAAACGGTAAGATCATTTAGGGCGCTGTAGGTATCTGTTCATTGGACATAATTATTAAAAAAACAAGCTGCTGTTTGAAAAAACCTTTTAAAAACCAAGCTTTTATTATTCACAATATTGTATTGTCATGGGACTTACATAAGTACCTACCTATGCCAAATTTCAGCTCAATCCGATAACCAGCAGTGGTCGAAAAATGGCTTGCAAGATTTGATTACAGACAACGGGACAGGTGAAACTAAATAAAAGCTTGAAATATAATATAACTATATTTTGGGTCATGTTATTTAAACGAGTCTGAACACAAAAATATACCTAGGTACCCATTTTTTTTAATCTTGTTGTTTGTTCGCGATGGAGCAAAAACTACTGAACGGATTTTAATGCAGTTTTTTTGTTGATTGAAATGTTAAGTCAGACTAAAAATCTTACGCATGATCACAGTCGGTTGAGTAGAACCGGAGGTACAGCTATACAGTCGAAAATCGTGAAACTGACGTCCACGTTTATTCTGCGTTATGGTTCTTTGAGACACATGGCAGAATAGCAGGGTGCATTCCATACCTAGGTACCCAGTTTGTATTTTTTATAGTTTCACCCTCAGACTACAAGAAAAGTTTGACCGTACTTAAAGATCTTATAGCAAAAACGAACTGCCTTACAATGACATATTTATGGTCCCCCGGCCGTCGTCTCGAGTGCACTTGGGCGCGCGTTGTACTCACACTTGTGGAGTTTAGTGAACAGCCCCGACCTCTGGCGCGCAGCATGGTGCCGCTCCAAACCTTATCGTTTGACATTGACATACTGATGACCGAGTTCGTATTACACCGGATGCCGTAGCAGTTAGCACAACTCATAAGGGGTACTTGAGTTCGCTGAAACTTGACACATTATGTTAACAAATTATAATTAGGCTAGGTAGGTACTTACATTTTTTTATCACAGATATAAGCCCTTCCCTTCCTTGTACGAAGATTTGTTATAACCTAGTTCTTCACTTCTTCTGTGGCTTTTTCCGTATTTACTTACTTTCTATCGTGCGGGAATCCCCACAGATACCCTCTCCCACCGACCAAGGGGGTGGCAATGTCGGACTCGACCGACCAAACCACATATTAGGTATTATATCCGTGGACTAAACCCACACGCCGCAAATTGGTGACAATGTCACGTTGGTTTTATAGGAGGTAGGTCACGACGGTATATCCCGTCCGAAATGAGCTGTCCGACTGGGGTAGAGTATGTTTTTAGTAGTAGTTTTTAGTAGGCAGTAAGTATGTTTTTAAATTCATACCTATTTGGGATTTGACAAAATAAAACTGCGCGCGGCCACTTGCTTGACCTACGGTCTTTGTTTACCCACATCATCATAAATTAGTGGTGTTGTATTTCATACTCACATTGCATACCTAATATATTGTACCTAGTATACATGTAGGTATACTGTGACTCGGCTATAGGGATGCACGATTCTGCTGTCTGTATCGATCCGGACCGTAGGTCTGTACTACTCGTAGAATGCGGATTAACTACATAAATAGTAGAATATAGGTAGTTAAAATCTATAAATAGGTATACAAAACAAAATCGAATTCGTATTCGTAGACCCTTTATAACTCCAGGAACGGGCCGATTTTTATATCTTTGATTTTTTAGATTTGTGTCCACCTATTAGGTATGTACCTTTCTTTTCGTAAGTTGGTAAGATAAAAAAGAAAAACATTTTGTAAAACGTTTCGCTTGACAACGTTGCATTTGTCAGCCACTTGATTGGACGCTAGCGTTTAATGGACGGCCTAGACGTCAGATAATTGACTAATTTAATCAGTTTACAACTCATACTCATAACTCACTCGTGATTTGTAGAATTGCATCTGTGAAAAATATCGAAGGGTCGAATCGAGTTGTATCGATACTCCAAATTGTTGGATCGCGCATCCCTACCCTGCCTCAGCGCAGTACATTGCGTTATGTTGCTTATTTCTTATTTAGTTGCGCGGGAGTGCGACGCGTGGCTGTCCCGGGTTGGGCCTTATTCTTTTGTTGGTGCGTGTTGTGTTTTGTGAGTCTGTGGCGATGCCTTCGAATGGCTGGGCGGGCATCTACGTGGTAAGCTCTCAAACTGTTCTTTTGAAAAATTCTGGTACCTAGGTCACGCGGTGGACTGTGCGTTTCATTATCAATATCAAGCTAGCAGTGTTTGCATCGTAAGCCAATACCGGAACTTGCTTCAGATAACTGTGGCAAAGTCGGTTGATGACAAACATCATGCAAATAAATTAAATTGAAGTGTCTGTTGGTAATAAGAAAAAGCAATTTTTATAATTGTCTGTCTGTCTGTCTTGAGTGTGGTAATCTTTGGAACGGTTAGACCGATTTGTCGGGAGTTGCGCGCAATGTTGAGGCTAACCAAGACCTTACAAAAAAACCGTCGAAAGGTCTTGGTTAGGCTTAACATCTACCGTAGGTTGTTGGTACTGTACTTACCTGTTGGTACCGTCATTATTGGTTAAGTAGAACCGGAAAAATAATCTAAAATGATGATTGACGTCCGTGCGGGCAAAGCCACGGGCCTTAGCTAGTATAAAAAGTATTAAAAGTTGCCCGACTAAGGACTAAGGACTAACAAAACCTAAAATTCCAGCTGAATCTGTTAAGCGGTTGTTTGCAAATATTCCATAATATTTAGCCCATCGTCGACTATATCGTCACTTACCATCAGGTGAGATAGTGGTAAATCACGGGCCTATTGACTTTAAAAAGAAAAAAAGCCCGCTGAGATCGCTTCACACGATTCGTTGAATTTGACACAACTTCTTCATTTAAGAACCGATTTGATTAAAACAAACACTAATTTTTAAGTGAAGCTTACCACAATAAAATAACAACAACTGCAACTAAATGGAATTGTCTGCTTTCGAGATTAGCGCGCACAAACACACAGACAAACGGACAAAACTTGTAAAAATAAAAATCATTGTTTTCGCCTCTCTATTACATTCCTGAACCTACCTCAATAAAAGTTTTCCTCATAAATCTTCCATTTACAGACACCGAGCTTATGTGTGTTTATGTTATATATTATGTTATATACAGGGTGAAAAGAAAAGGGTGTGTATGGGACACGTATAAAGCAATGGATGACTCAAGCTCAAAAGCTCTTTCAAATATAAACAGCATGGGATTAAAAAACAGCAGTGAAACGAACTGAATAAAATACAATTACTACCTACTCATAAAACACTTTCAACTTCGAAATCTCATCAATTTTGCACGAATTATAAAAAAAATATGTAAAATTCTTTGTGAGCGATAAAACCCTATCTACCTATCTATACATACCTAGGTATAGTATAGAAGTTAAAAAAATTCTAATGCATGCACTACTTGAAGAGCCCGCCCCATATTGTAGACGCTAGGGAAAACTACAGCGGGGAGATCCTTCCGTTCGGATCCTTCCACACACATTGTTTTTGTTTGTTGCGCAGGATACGGACGAGTTACAGCGCAATATGAACAGCGAGCTGTCGAGAGGGTACACCGAGGTGCGGCACCGCCTGTCGGACGGGTACTCTGAGGTACAGAACCGCCTGTCGGACGGGTACTCTGAGGTACAGAACAGCCTGTCGGACGGGTACGGCGGCTCCACGGTGTACACCTCCACGCACACCACGTACGAGCCGGTGGCGCTGGTGGCGGCGCTGGTGGGGGGGGCCGGCCTGCTCGTGTTCCTGGTGGTGCTGTGCTGCGTGTGCTGCCGCCGCAAGTCCGGGGGCCGGGTGCTGCAAGGTACGTACGCTAAGTAAAGCGGGGGTTCAGAGGTATCCAGGGCCGTCGTGAACCAAAAAAACCTGCGGACGGAAAGTGTTCCGCTTACTTATCCTCCTCTTGCTTCGGCTTAAACTGCTTTCTTGGCAGCAACTGCCGTCTGATCTCCCAACCCCGATAGGTGCGCCTGCGCATGAGCCTCACCCGTCCATCAGCAAGTGGGCCGAGTTGCAGGTGAAGTTGTGTTGGGCCCTGAGAACCCTGGGGCAGTGAGTGTGACAATATTGACTAAGCGATGTTGTGGTCTTGCAGCGCCCTCCGCGGCCTCCGCGCTGACGCCGGCGCCCCTCGGTCACGGGTACCCGCACGAGCAACACAACCCGCTCTACAACGGTAAGTGCCCAGCATATCATTTCGTTCGTTTTCGTACCTATTAAGTTCAGGGACTGCCTCATTATGCCCCCGAATGGAAATGGATAGGTATTATCTATTCATCCTACATCTGCCAACTCCAGTTTATTTATTTTGTGAACATTACGTGGTTGGTAAGGTATGGTATTTATAGTAGGCAGTACGTGGGGAGATGCTAGTTGTGGTGTTGGACAATTTTGTGACAATGTTGGGTGGCTGACGGCTGTTAGGGCGAGCGATGGGCCCACTCGGTGAGCGGTAACGGATAAGTCGTAACTAACTATACAACACTATAAAAAATGTATTTTTGTGAAAACGAATGCACATTTCTGCCGTGCTAAAGATAAGAGCGTTAAGTGCATGAGAGTCAATTTCGAGAAAATGGCGCTTAAAGTTTCAAAAATTATTTTTATGATTACACACATATAAATTATGTTTTTTAAAATCTGATGAATTTGTAGATTGGTTAAGAGGTTGTACTTTATATTAATAGTTATAAAAGAATTCCAAGTCATAGATTTTTATAAAAAAAGATGTAAATATATGATATAGTAAGGAAATCTGCGTATCATTTAAAACTAACACTTAGAGTAAGCGCTTTAAGTAACACAGATAGAGCGCTTATTCCATGGAACTTCTTTTATTGCGTTTTCGACAGCGAATCAAAGATAAAGTATAGTTTAAGTAACTTAGTATAACCGTCGTAACTTTGTCACTTAGGGCTCTTATGGTAAGAAACTCATGGTAAAAATATTTGTGTGTTACGGCACCGAGTGCAAGATTAACTACAAGCAGGCTGTTAAATATGGAAAAACTAATTGCATATTATAATAACATTATATCTGTAAATAAGGTACGAATAAAAATAAAACAATAATTATTGTGTATGTATTATAACAGTATTTATTTAACTTTAACAAAATTAGTTCGTATATTTTAAAATTATAATCAACGACTTAATCTTTTATTATTAGTCTGAAATTCTCTGAATTCCGCTATTTCTTACTAAGATAATCGAAGTAGATTTGTAATTCACTTTCATACTCACTTTTACTCAAAATTGTATTCTCGAACGCAAATTTGAATGAGATGCTATTACTATTACATCAAATAGCGGAATGAGCACTCTGATCATAAGCGCAGTCATACAACGAAGCTCACCTTTTGTTGCTAATTATTTTGTGTTCAAAATTAAATTTATATTTTATTTTACGTGAGTATTTTCTTGATGCAGGTAATAATGTGGGCTTATTTTTCTGGTGCTAGACGTAGTAAGATAATTGCTCTGGTAATAACAACAGATCACCAACCCAGCAGCAAAAACAAGGATTCTACTATAATACAACAACCGATAATACCTAAGCCAGATATAGTCACAAAGCCTAAACTCACTAATATTAATGAATTATGGAGCCGAACATTGGATTTTAATGACCATGGCATTGTATTTGATAACCATAAAGAATACGAAAATTCATTGAACCAAAATTTTCACGATAACAATGAGTGTTCATGTTTGACTCATTATTATCGTGAAAATCAAATGACAAGTTTAATTTTGTGAAAGGTAATAAGTGTGTAAATATTGTTTCAATGAATTTTCGTATTCTTTATGACAATCGAATACAACGCCATGGTCATTAAAATCCAATGTTTGGCTCCATAATTCATTAATATTAGTAGGTTTAAGCTGTGTGACTATATCTGTCTTAGGTATTATCGGTTGCAGTATTATAGTAGAATCCTTGTTTTTGCTGCTGGGTTGGTGGTTTGTTTTTATTGTCAGAGTAATTATCTTACTACGTGTAGCACCAGAAGAAGCCCACATTATTACCAGCATCAAGAAAATACTCACGTAAAATAAAACGTAAGTTTTATTTTGAACACAACATAATTAGCAACAAAACGTGAGCTTCATTGTATGACTGCGCTTATGATCAGAGGGCTCATTTTGCTATTTTTTTGATTTAATCGCAATAGCATCTCATTCAAAATTGCGTTCGAGAATACCGTTTTAAGTAAAAGTGAGTATGAAAAGAAATTGCAAATCTACTTCAATTATCTCGTCCGGGGAGTCGTACAGCGACAACCCGGACTCTCTCCCCACATGTTATTTTACACAAATACGCGGTATAACACAAATGTTTGTTTCGAATACCTTGCCATAAGAGCCGTATATGACTGATACTAATTATTTAAAAACAAAGCTGCCTTATTATTACCGTGGTAACACGCAGTTATCACTTATAATAAGCGCCGTATATGCACATACGGCGATAATGAATGGAAACAAATTAATACAGTTTCCTTATTATAACCGCTGCAAGTGGTGATTAAAGCACTTATGTCAAGGAAAAAGTTTCCTCTATAATACAGAATTCATTCGTATCAGAGCAGCATTAACAGATAGCGCGGTAATGTTAAGTACTACATGATTAATATGCTGGGGCTTTAGAAGACTACTGCAGTATCCGGCACTTGCGGCTAAAATATTAAGGAAACTATTATTTATTTTTTAAGTTACTGCGCTTATAAGAATCTAAAATGTATGATAGAAGCATTTTTCTAATAAACCATCAAAGACAAAGTTATAGATCTCGATACGGCGATTCCGAATATGTAACTAACTCAATTTCGTGAAAAATGTTGGATACGGCGGTTATAATATGCACGGCAGATTTATACTTAGTGTTTTGTTTTAAAATAGTAAAGGGGTGCCTTGTTCACAAAAGGTACTTACTGTAAAACGTTACTCAAACAAGGACACAATAGCAACGCAACATGTGCACATTTGAAGCAGTTATATTATAGGGAACACAATACACAAATATCGCTTTTGGAACAAACACCATTCACTGTAGGTACACTTTTTACAACACAACATTATTTAAAAAAAAAACTACGATTCTTATGTTTAGGTAACTTTACTTTCCTAAAGAAATATTTATGAAATGAACGAAACCGTATTGTTAGTAGGTATACCATAGAGATATAATGTGCAAGTTGGTACCTACCTACTTGCTTAATTGAATTTACTTGCATTGTAAATGTTAACAAGTACCTACAAGGAAATTTCTAATGTTCTTGATGTTAACCAAAGATAGAAACAGAAATGATTCTAGAAATAACCTTTGTGTGTCTATGGAAACTCCTGTGTGTTAGGCCTTTGTGTGTGGATGCACTCAAGCAAAAGGCCTCTGTGGTCGCGGGTTCGATACCTGCCTAGTCGAATATTATTTACTATTTGCATTGGTCTGGGTGTTTCGATCCCTTATTGCCCGTGGCCCCTGCACTGCCAAGTATATGGTACCTAAGTTTGTGAGTATCACTGGCCACTTGGCACAGTTGGCACATTCTATCTACAGCTCGTATTACATGTGTTTTGGGTCTGTGTGCGATGTGCGTCACACAATATCATGTTATTATATGAGCTGCGTGTTACAGCGTCACCGGCGGGCGGCACGGCGCTGTACCCACTGCCGCCAGGGGGCGCGCCCACCGTCCTGCACGCGGGCGCCTACCCCGCGCAGGCGCCCTACAACGTGGGACTCACAGTCAGTCCTGGTAAGGCCGCTGACGAACGCCGTCACTGTAGAGCTTCTAGGAAACAATGCGTCGCGTCTTATGCCGGTTTTTGTTGAGAGGTTTTTGATTGTGGTCGCAGCACTAGTGGGACCGATGGGTGCCACGCGGTGCTGCGACGACAATCCTCTTTTGATTAGGTCGCCAAACTGAGTGCCCCCATTTTTAACATGGTACCTACGTGTATATAATGGTGACCCTCTTTCCTGAGACTTTACCTTCAGCTTTCATCAGGCGAAGTGAAGTCAAATTGACGTGTCCTATATTAGAAAAAAAGGGGGCTCGTGGCTAGGTGCTAATAGAATAGATAGTCTGTACCTACATAACACATGCTATATAGATCAATCTTTGGGTGGGTGATCAGTCTTAACACAACGAAGCCCATCCGTGCCTCAGCGAACACATCTGTGGCATTCCGTACGGGTAAGACTACATGGGCGTGCTATCAAAATAAAATGCGCTAGTAAAATGCAGAGCAGTATCAAGTCAAGTGCGGCCGTAGGTACCTAAGTCCACTATCGCCGCCGGAAGGACTCGCCGCGCGTCCACGCAGATTACAAGCGATCCTTGCGTTCTTACCGTTTGTTAATAATGTAGCAATGTCATTATATGAAAAACCATGGCTATAGCCATATTGAATTTCTAACCTTAAGTACTTATGTCATATCTATCTGTATTTGGGGTCGCTGCATTATCCTTCCTGGCGTGCAGTCACCTCAACGTCCGCTTCCATCCCGACTGCCTCTTCGCATAATCTCTCCAACTCCTCGTGGATCTTTCTCTGACCATCTTAATGCCACCCAAATGTATCACAGTGGAACCATTCCATAATCTCTTGGAGGACACTAACGGTATCTCCCGTCCGAACTGAGCAGTCCGACTGGGGTAGTAAGAGTACCTCCGCCCTACAGAACACTGCAGGCATAATGACCATCGTGTTGCGTGCCCGCCGTTAAGTAGGGTAGCCAGAGCTCACTGGAGAGATTATGTAGTGTCAGCGGGGAGACCAGTCTCTTTTAATGTGTATCCCCTGACACCTTGTTTGTGTTGCAGAGCACCCGCCGGCTTACGACAGCGAGCGGCCGCTGCTGGCCGCCGGCGCAGATGGCAAGCCGCCGGCTTTCTAGTGCAGCTAGCACGTAGACCGTCAGCTCCGAGCGGAGGTGACCACTGTCCACCGACCTCTGCTAGACATAGCAGCCGTAGCAGGCTTATAAGTTTATATTTTTGTAGAAAATAAATCAAACCTTCGTTACATACTAATAACTGGTCTCTATTTTATTGCCTCATTTCTGTCGGCTAGCGGACTGCAACCCGCTGCTGACTGCACAACAAGGAATATGGCATATCATTTCCTTAATTATAATAGTTATGTTTATAGTAGATGTAGATAGGTAAGTACCTAGCTCCTACTTACCTACATATTTTGTCTAAATATCCTAGGCCTAGATCTGAGAGATATCCGCATGAAAAAAAGGTTATCTTGAATGTATGGGGCCTACATAACACAAATAAGTACCTACCTATTCAAGTTAATAAGTCACATGAGAATGCCAGCTCCAAATGTATTGACCCACATTCTAAGAAGTTTTAGTATACATAGGTGTATGCTACTTTAGCCAACTTCGCAATTAACACATAAGTTATGCTATAAACAAACAAATGGTACCATTATGTTGGTCAGTAGTCAGTAGTCAGTAGGTATGTGTGTGGTAGAACAATGCGCACTCGGCGCGTTCCGGGAACTCCCCGCGCCTCGCTACGAGCTACGAGACGTGTCAGTTGACAAGTGACGTGGTTGAAAAATCCCAGTGCCTAGTGCCGACTGCTCGCCACTTGAGAGTGTTGACAACGGGCGGGTACAGAGCAACCATTATGCGTCAAGTACCGCTAGCATACCTACTACTCGTAAGTACATTAGTGTTGCCGATATTATACTCGCGGCTCCACCCGCATGGGATTCTGATCTCGTTCCAACCCATTCCAGGGATCAAAAGTAGCCTATGTGATTTATAAATGATGCAGACCATAATCTATTCATGAACCAAATTCCATCCAGATCCGTTCAGCCGCTTCAGCGTGACTGAGTGCTTAACGTTCACGTTTATAATATCAATAGGAGCAAGACAGGGCATACCCGCTCCAACGAGAGTGTAGGGGGCCCTGGCAATACCTTCGTAATCCAAGCCAATCTCACATAGCCTGACGAGGCTCTGGCGCAGCCGCATCTTTCGAAGTTGAGAGGTCAGACGGCAGTCGCTCCCGAAAAAGTCGACATAGTAAACAAAACCGTAAGCGGATCTCGAGTTCCAAAGTGCAAATATTGGACGCATTTTTGTCAGAAAACATAATTCGTTTTATACTCGCAATAAAGACCATTACAGCCAACCCCGTAACCTAAGACACACAAGGACAGACTAGCTCTTCCAACATCTAGCATGTCTATGTGCCACTCAGGCCCAAACATAATGTCCATAAAAGTATACAATGAAATACCGCAGGCATTAAAGGATTTAGAAAGCGAGTATAAATTTAAAAACAAACTAAAAGAGTACCTATTAGACAAATGTTACTATAATATACAGGAATTTCTTGATGACAAGCATAAGTGACAAAATACGAAAATATTTAATGTATCCTACCTAAGTTTAAGAATAATAATGACAAATATTACTGTGTTTTAGTTTATCAGTATTAATAATAATGTATAACGACTGAATTTACTATTTATAATCCTCCTACTAATATTATAAACGCGAAAGTTTGTAAGAATGTATGTCTGGATGTCTGGATGTCTGGATGTATGTTTGTTACTCTGCCACACAAAAACGGCTGAATGGATTTGGCTAAAATTTGGTACAGACAAATATTATAGTCTGGAATAACATATAGGCTACTTTTTATACAAGCTAATACCGCGGCTCCGCTCGCAAAGTCGATCGGTCGGGATTTCTAGATATATCTTTGTTACTCTTGCACGCAGAAACGTCTAAATAGATCGGGATGAAATTTGGTAACAAGATAGATTAAAGTCTGGAATAACATATAGGCTACTTTTTATACAAGCTAATACCGCGGCTCCGCTCGCAAAGTCGATCGGTCGGGATTTCTAGATATATCTTTGTTACTCTTTCACGTAAAAACGGCTGAATAGATCTGACTGAAATTTGGTAACGAGATAGATTAAAGTGTGGAATAACATATAGGCTACTTTTTATACAAGCTTATACCCGCGACTCCGCTCACGGAGTCGATCAGTCGGGATATCTGGATGTATGTTTGTTACTCTTTCACGTAAAAACGGCTGAATAGATCAGGTTGAAATTTGGTACAGAGATAGATTATAGTCTGGAATAACATATAGGCTACTTCTTATACAAGCTAATACCCGCGACTCCGCTCACGGAGTCGATCGGTCGGGATGTCCAGATATTGTTTGTTGCTATTTCACGTAAAAACGGCTGAATGGATCTGGCTGGAATTTGGTACAGAGATAGATTATAGTCTGGAGTAATATATAGGCTACTTTTTATACAAGCTAATACCCACGGCTCTGCCCGTGGGAGTCGATTGGTTGGTAATCGTTTTTTGGTCATATCCCCGGTTCTACTTAACCAAATGCAATCAAACATACGGCAGATTTTATGTAGAACCAAGACCTTTCTAATGAAAAGACGGCATCAAAATTTTTTCAGCAGTTTTTGCGTCCATCACGAAGAAACAGAAAAGTATTGCCAAAAAAATACATATTTGTGGTCAACATAAGCAAGTCTTTTTTTCAAATATCGATTATTACAACTAAAAGTCCTGTTATAAAGGGATATGATGTCCACACTGTCGCCTTAGGTGAACTCTGTAAAGATGGTGTAAGGTGAAACCAATAAATAAATAAAAAAACTTTTGGTCATGTCTCCAAATTTTAGGTCTGACCAAGAAAACCGCACTAAAATCCGTTTAGTACTTTTTATTCGAAAGGTTTTGGCTAGACCAGTGGAGTGGGGAGTGGTGTGGAGAGTGGAGTGGGCAGTGGTGTGGAGAGTGGAGTGGTGTGGACAGTGAGTGGTGTGGAGAGTGGAGTGGAGGTGGAGAGTGAAGTGGAGAGTGGAGTGGACAGTGGAGTGGAGTTTGGAGTGGAGAGTGAAGTGAATAGCGAAGTGGAAAGTCGAGTGGAGAGTCATTTCATTAAAATAGACTTGGTGGCGATACCAAATTCCACGCGGGCGAAGCCGCGGGCGGAAGCTAGTATTATATAACTTTGCTGTGCCCCAACAGGGCTTCATGTTGATACAATTATTTATAGTGTAAGATCTGTACAACACATGAACGCAATAAAGACTTTGACTTTGACTTTGACGCTACTGAGAAATGAGTGTGATGACGATGATGATTGATGACTATATCAACAAATGTCAAGTTTTCAGATTAAAACAAAACCAAGTGGCTGTTCATGGAGGCGCGGGACTCATGGCGTTGGCAGGCGGCACTCCACGCGCTGAGTGTTCGTGTGACGGAGGAGCAAACTCATCCTGAGACGAGCGTCTACTTCACTTATATTTACAAACATTATAGCTGAATCTTTGGAGAACGGTCGTTGAATCTGAAAAGGCATAAGAGCATAGCAGGAGGCGAGAATTAATTTAGTTGTCAATCACGCGAATGTATCAAGTTCCTACCCCTTCGTTCAAAGAAACTGCCATTTACAGAATCTGCCGTTTCCAGAATCTGCCATTTAACGAAAAAAGGTAGGGAAACAGGCGTAATTGTATGTATGTTTGTAAAGGCATCTCTAGAGCCAATTAAACTGGTCACCAATTTAATTTCGCCTTTAACTTTAGGACGTCGCTTAGGTACAGCTTTCCATCAGGCACAACCAGAAATTCTATCCTACTAATATTATAAACGCGAAAGTTTGTAAGAATGTATGTCTGGATGTATGGATGTATGTTTGTTACTCTGCCACACAAAAACGGCTGAATGGATCTGGCTAAGATTTAGTACAGAGATAGATTATAGTCTGGAATAACATATAGGCTACTTTTTATACAAGCTAATACCCGCGACTCCGCTCACGGAGTCGATCAGTCGACCCTCGGAGTCAATCAGTCGGGATGTCTGGATGTATGTTTGTTACTCTTTCACGCAAAAACGGCTGAATAGATCGGGTTGAAATTTGGTAACGAGATAGATTAAAGTGTGGAATAACATATAGGCTATTTTTCATACAAGCTTATACCCGCGACTCCGCTCACGGAGACGGATCATTTGACCCACGGAGTCGATCAGTCGGGATGTCTGGATGTATGTTTGTTACTCTTTCACGCAAAAACGGCTGAATAGATCGGGTTGAAATTTAGTACAGAGATAGATCATAGTCCGAAATAACATATAGGCTACTTTTTATACAAGCCAATACCGCGGCTCCGCTCGCGAACTCGATCGGTCGGGATTTCTAGGTATTATGTTTGTTGCTCTTTCACGCAAAAACGGCTGAATGGATCTGGCTGAAGGTACCGAGATAGATTGTTTTATATTGATTGAATATCGATTATTACAACTAAAAGGAGAGTGGAGTGGAGAGTGTGGAAAGTGGAGCGGAAAGTGGAGTGGAGAGTGGAATGCAGAGTGGAGTCGGGAGAGAGGATTGGAGAGTAGAGTGGAGGCGGAAAGTGTAGTGGAGTGTAGAGTAGAGAGTGGAGTGAACAGCGGAGTGGAAAGTCGAGTCGGAGAGTCGTTTCATTAAAATAGACTTGGTGGCGATACCGAATTCCACGCGGGCGAAGCCGCGGGCGGAAGCTAGTAAATCATAATACTTGCTGCCGACACACCGCGGACTAACTGCTACGTGAAGGGGGCGCTGGGTTCGGACTGCTAATAATACATTGAAACTGCAGTATGGCGTTATGCACTTTAATATATTTTTTATGAAAATTAGACTAACTCGACATTGTATCGTAACAAAATGCACCTTAACATTAATGAAATAAAGCTTACATTTGTATTTGGTGAAAATACATAGTTGTTTACACCTACGCTACGGAGTAAATAAAAGTATGAGTTATCATTTCAAATATGGAAGATAACAATTGTTTACGTTTATCACATTGTATACTTACAACTAAACAAGAGTACAGTCACACGCACGGGCGGCTTCGGCAACAGGCAGTGGGGCTACTTGTGACACAGTGCTGTCACAAGTAGCCCCACAGCCCCTAGTGTTTGAACGACTTTACCATAGCGGTGTCAAGTAACAACAATTTGCCGCCAGGTGGCGCTGTTCACATAATGTACAAACATTCTCAAGCCGAGCCAGACTCAGCGCACTCACTCATGCGTGTGACCGTACCCGCTGTATGTGTAGGGAACACACACACAACACACTATACTACGGAGGAAGTACAAACTGACAGTAATACAAAATCACTATTAGTTTGTCAGTTTGTGAGCATCACATCAAAAAAGAACATTATCTTTTAAATAGTTTAAGTAAGACGGCGCACAACGGGCTTATACCGTCCAGGTATAGTCACGGCCATAATCATTATATTGTACTGAGTTATGAACACATTCAAAAATTTAAATTAAAAAAATACAAACTTTATATACCTACTATGGGCAAAAAGTTTGCATATAACATTTAGTTCTTGTCTAAACCGAAATCGGATTTCATCAATGATAGGAACCAAGATCAATTCAAACTAAACTGTGTTACACCTACTAATATTATATTTTGGCATAATACACAATTTTATATACACTTGAAGGATATATTAGTGATACACAGTAACGGGCACGGTCGGGTTCGGGACCGTCCAGGGAAACAACTATTTTTCCTCTCCAAGGGCTACTGTTCCGGGACACATGAGTAGCTTCGCCAACTGTGACTTGCCTTCACAGATCGCTTGTTCATTCGACAATTAACAGTAAACTATCTCATATCACTACAATAATATAAGCACAACATGTGCGTGTATGAATTATTCGATTATCACAAAATCGATGAGTCGGTTCAAGTGAGAACTATATTAGGTACCTACACAGTGGGACTACACTGGTCACATGAGCAGCATAAGTGGCCGTGGGGCGTAGACAGAGTGTCTACGCCGTGGGGCAATTTGTGACAACAAGCGCTGTCACATCTAGCCCATGACATATTTGAATGAACCAAATCGTTGTCAAATGAAAATTGATTTACTTTAACGCGATCATATATTATTCGATCACGTTCTAGTTTAAAATTCCATACCGGGCTCTCTACACACAGAAATTATTATAATTAAAATGGCTAGAGTACCAAACAGTGTACTTATATAAAAAATATTTATTTAGTAACAAAAAAAAATTGGTTTTGAAATTTTATTATAGGCAGGTGCTTATATTTCTTATTAATTACAATTACAATACTTCACCCGCATCAGCGGGGCGCGGGGCCCGCGACAACCAACCTTATTGAGCACATTACGGTAACTCTCCATTGGAATTTATTATTCTTAATCATATTTTTTAAATAATGGAATTATTACAATGTTTGTATGTGGACTCTACACGTATTGCCACCCTAATATAGTTCTCTTCTCTCCTTGCTTTGACACATACTTCATTATGCTCACTTTGAAGGTCAGCGCTGCAGCGTGTAACTGTGTTTATCATAGAGATATAGCAAATAGATCACAAATTATATGAATAGTTCATGTTCAAACTTCCTTCATGTCTATGTAACGCTTGTGCAGACGCAGTGTTACTTGTGTCAGTCAGCAAGAGGCCCTGGTGTGCCCACACCCACACTGGAGCTGTGTGAACTTATACGTTTGTAGATTTACTGTGGGCGTCGTCTGAGATCTACATCAGATTCAGGTTTAAATAAGATCACAAATATGTATAATGTAGGTACGGGGGACAACGGGGACGTGGGGCGAACCCGAATCAATCATAAACCCTGTTAAATAATTCGGAATTAAATTACTTCATAAAAAATCTAAGAAAAATAATCTCTTTCAATTAAAACTTACAATAATACAAAAACATGAAGAACATCGGGTTGTCAGACAGAGAGGTGATTCAGCCGGCAGGAGGTTGTGCGAACTTTACTAAACCATTTTACGAAAAATTGAGCCACACTTAGTAAAGTGTACAATAAACCACCCAGAGCTGGCAACCCGGCGTGACGTCATACAAGTTAACTTATTCTACTGGTCCTTCGGTTCAATGACAACGTTCACATAGTAATCAACACATCGATCAGCGACTACGTAATAACTGACTAGTCGACAATACGTACTCGTACTCGTACCGTAGCACTCGTAACCGTACTTGCTGCAGATACTTCGCTTTCTTTTCGGGTAGATAGGACGCGAGCTCCGTAGCAGATAGTACTCGTAGCAACATCCCAATATACGACGTTATAGAATAGATTTTCTCTTTTCGAGCAATCCTAGCTGATAGTAGTTAGCAGCTGCTGCTGGCAGCTTTTCAGCACATTGGCGCCGTAGCAAATAGTCCACCCTCTTAGCTGGCAGATAGTTGTACACGACGTGCATCCGTAGCTGTAGCAGGTAGTCCATGTCTCGTAGCAGATAGTGCTTACTCACAGCAGCTGGTGAACGCAGAACACGCGCTAGAGTAGATAGTCCCTGGTATTTTCTCTTTTCTTTTGTATAGTTGTAGCAGACAGTACTTGCTGGTGGTACAGAGGCAGTGGGGGGGAGGGGGAGTGGGGGAGGGGGAGGTTAGTGCGGCGCGTGCGGGTTGTAGGGGGGTTGCTTGTCGCTGTGCTGCATCACCTGGTCGTACGACGGCGGGCACGCTGCAATGAGACGAACATTACATTAGTACATCTTTGTTACGTTTCGAGTCACACTTGTTGTGCTGTCTTAATTTATGTCTGTGTCAATAAATGACGCTAATGGGATGGGGAATAAGTAGGAAGGCCTAACGCTAAACGCAGAGAAATTAGAATATAAATGTATACTCGCAGCTAAAATACACCTAATTTCAGTAGTCCTCCTATTAGCCCTTATAGCTGTATTGTTTTGAAACTTAGACGATGAATAATAGCTCCTATCAGTCACGAGTCTCTTGTGTATCAGAAAACTCTTTGGCGAATGGCGCCACCCTTCGTACGACGAGGTTGTGACGTTTGTCGCTCTCGCAGGAGACTCACGCAATATCCAATTTGAATTTGATTCTAATTCTGTGTGAGCGAAACCTATCTATACTATCGAAATAAGGATAAATGTTGGTTTTTCCTTTACAGAGTCCTACAGCGTTCATCGTAATTTGGACGTTACTGCTCGCATACCTGACAAACTTCTGAATACAAACAAAGGTCTTTGCAACGTGAGCCTTGTACCTATTAGCTAGTATTTAATGAAGCAACGATCTGTACAACACCAAATGAATCAAGATCAGACACAGAAACAACGCGTTTGTTATAAGGTTAAAAAAGCGTATAATGTACACTTCATACACAAAAGTGCCACTAATACACTCACATACAATACAACACAAGATGATCTTAGTTTAAGTTAAAAATAACATCCATTTTCTTAGTCACAAACTACAAACATGTACGGCAGCGGACTAGTCTACAAAGGGGTAGAGGAGCGGCTAGGGTAGAGGGCATGCGGCGTGCGGCACCCACCTTGCGGCAGCCAGCCCGGCGGCGCGATCCCATAGAAGGCTTGACAACCAAACAACACAATTAGATATCGTACTATCCAACTACTTATCTACATGTATATTAGTTTTATGTTAATTCTTCCATAAGGTAGGTGTATGTTGTTACTAGTGGCTATCGCTCGACAGTTCCTCGACCTAATGAACTAAAGCTACATAAATCACCGCGGGTCACGCAGAACGGTGATTCCTTTCCCATTTACCAATATGTCATCAGATATATTTTCATCTAATGAGTATTAGAGTTAAACTGTATCTTCCTTTTCTATCACCCGAAACCACCATTTGCTAGGGCGAGAAAGAGAGCAGTAACCGAGTCCGCCACGGTCTCCCGTTCTAGCAATAGTCGGTTCTGAACCGCGACGCTGAATAGTATTTGGTTTACATTATTATCTTCGTGTATATAATCAGTGCACCAAACAAAGGCACGTTGCGTTACACGGTACACGGTACACGGTATCGATGTGACCTTATCACGTCGCATATCTATATCATGTTGTACTTATCAACTATGCACAGAGCGGCTGTGCGAGGGACATGTCGCTGTACAGACACTGAATAGACAGTTCCACTAGTTCTGAGGAGCGCCAACTACACTGCCAAGTATAGTGAGGCTCTTGCACACGACCTAGTTACACTCGATGTGCCGCACCACGCTGTGATTGTGGCCAGTATCGCCATATTATTTCCATCTAAGGTCGCCCGTACAATGTCTCTACGTCCGCACCAAACGACTCTCATCTGTGTTCCATTGCACATATCGCGATGGAACATACACATCAGTACTGGGGAACGAAACCTACGATATGTATGGTGTCGACACGTGGAGGTTGCCAGGCTAAACTATTACGAGGTGACGACCTACTGCGCGGTGGTATATAAATTCTCTATTATCCTTATTGGAAACAAGCCATCCAATTATAATTTCACAATAAAAAGCTTTGGTAAGGTATGGTATACAGGAATAGTCAGTAGCTTCACCGTAAGCATCAATTTAACACAAGTTTGGGAGCCAACAGGCAACCTCTGATTGTAAATTGCATTTACAAAAAAAAAGAATATGAACCTAACTGTTTAGTTAAATGATTAGCTTCGTCACTGTACTCATTATCCTTAATTTGAGACTTATTGTTATGTAATGTTGACAATATTTGGAAAAACCATACATTTATTGCTATCCATATACATAATATAGGTATCCAATTGGATAGGTTACTAAGCAAATAGGTCGCTCGCCAATGATATGACGCAATAGTAGCCAGCGCGCACAGCCGTGTGTAGGTACCTACCAACCAGTACACGGGGTGTAAATATGGAGCAAAGATAAACCTTGTTTATTTCCCTGTTCCGATGTAGGTAATACTGAGCACATAGGAGTAGCCATGCTAAGGGTAGCCTTGGAATGAGTGCACCGGCAGTACGGCTTTAATAATAATATATAGACGACCACTCTGCGGCTGCTTGGGCTGGCATGGGCGCTCCGTCTAACTGGACGATGTCCAACACCGACCCGGGAGTGGAGGACACGTCCGGCCCCTTCCACTGCGACCACCTTCAAGGCGGTATGGGGCTTTAGGTAGGCCTGACAACCGCGCGAATACAGGCCAGTGTTGGGTGTAGCTGTGTAGCATGACTTTGTACCAGGAGCTATCAGGAGTAACATCAACGGTTCGTGGCTAAGATATTGGCCAGCAGTAGCACAATGACGCGTCGTGTGCCGGAGTGCCTGCTGGCCCCGGGCCCCTATCTGCGGCTCCACAATAACAGCAGTTATCAAACGCTCGTTTATTATCACTTATCACTGTTATCACACAGATAAGTTGCACAACGCACAGATAGCTCTCACGGCGCGCCACTGTTAAGGCCACGTTTTATCTTTGTAAAGTCACACTGGTAATGGACGGGTAAAGGTAGCTTGATAAAGACACCGACCAAAAGGGGTAGGTCAGAAGCATCAGCGACTAGTGGGCTGGTATCAAAGGTGTTCATGAGTTACACTTAATCAATATGTGCCGCCAATCGTCTGCCGTCAATACTCTCTACGTGCACACTCTCGCTCAATCATTGCATTACTCATATATAGAACTATTGTAGATACACAAATTACTCATTAGAAGTATAATTAACATAAAATGTGGTTAATTATGAAATCAGAACAGTCGTGGATAAATAAATCCTTCCTGTTATGCATATGCAAATATTAAAAGTGCAAATATGTGTACAGCGCCAGCTCACTATCTGTGTGTGCTCGAACAACGCGCCACCCACATCCGCAAGACTTGTCGACGTTTATTTTCATTTATATCATTTTGCAAATTTAATATAGATACATGTAAACGGGGCATCATCAACCGTCAAATACTATTTTATTTTCCCGCTTTACACTGGCGCGTCGGACGGTAGCCGGTGCTAACCCAGTACCCACTATTTTCTGTAGGGTCGGGTAGAGCTACTGGGCTAGCATCTAACTATGGCACTGGCTCACACGGGTCATTTCAAATACGCAAACGGAAAACCCAGTACTTATAAAAAAATTAGTTTCCCATTACAGATTATGTATTAGTCATGTCATAAAAGTACAGCGGCCCACTGGCTGTGCCGTGAGTCATGCGTTTTTAGTCAAGTAAGAGTAATTCCCACTCAGTAATTAATGATACTTTATGACTGAGCGAGCATTTTATACATAACTAGCTGACCCACCCCGGCTTCGCCCGTGGCGTATTTCGAACCCCGATGCACCCTTTTTAACTCACATAATATGCTCATAATTTATCAGTTTTCCTAAAATGTATGGGAATCTACCGGAATTGTTCACATTTATGATTATTGCTCCGCTCTTGGGCAGTAGCGTGATGATATTCTATGATTTCTATTGGTGAAAGAATTTTTAAAATCGGTTCAGTAGATCCCGAGATTACCCCTTACAAATTAAACAAATATACAAACACACAAACTTTACTTCATTATAATATTAGTTTAGATTTACAATATAGCTGCAGACGGCAGGCTCGCGGGGAGCGCCCCAGAAGGTTAAAGTTACCAAGTTGATGAGGAAGAACACGAGTGTCGAGATGGAATTTCTCATGACGTAAACGTATAATCGCGCGACATTTCGACACGTACACGTACGGGCAACTCCACAACAATCGCGCGGACGTGCGAGTTACGTAGGTAATACGCGGGCGACGCCGAGCGAGCTGACAGGTTTCATATTAATTACTATCAAACGTATTATGTGAAAAAAATATTTTTTTGGACATTATAGGTACTTATCATCTCTATAGTCATAGCAAGTGACTGTGGAGGTGACGTTAACAGGAAAGTCATATCATCATGTAAGCATTCTAAGCGTTGTTCCCGGTATTTCCAAAGCTTTCACCTAGAAGCCCGGGGTCCGCTTATTCCTTCAGCCCCGCGTTTGGCCCGATGGTATCCCATGCTATGTGGTGCTAAATATTCTCTTGCGCATGTATGTTTCTGCGTGGTGTCTGTCAGTAGTGTGAACTGTGATGAGTGCAATGACACTAATGACTCGTAAACCTGTCGGTAATGACTACCAATAAACACATTAACACATCATCATCCTGGCACCGGTGTTCAAGTACTTGTACTTATTGTGAACATCGCTACGCTTGCACGATGACGACACAAAGTCGCGGCTACCATCTATTGTTTATTTCTTTTGTTATTTATAATCACGTATTTAGCGTTTAAATGTAAATGTGGAGCAGCTGGTGGGTGATATATTATGTTTTTTGTAATCTCATTAATAATTTTTAGATTATCGTACATTACACTGACCAGTTAATCTCTATCTAACGCGTAAAGTTAACACAGTAACACACTCATCATTATTATGACTACTTCTCCGTTAAATTCCAAACCACACAACGGATTTAGATACTTTTCTACGGAAGATTGTGTGGTTGTGTGCACTCATGAAGTTTGAGGTGTGATTGTGTTTATTTCTCTAATAGATACGACAATTTGGTATTTAAATTTTAACTGATTGGTGACGTCACAAGACCGCTACACGGTTGATAAGCGTAATTAGTAGCGTTATCGGCTTATAAACAAACACGCGCTTCCACAGGTGAGGACGTGTGCAGCCCGACCTCCCCGTACGGTAGGGGCGAGTTGAGCACTGAACTAACAATAACAAATAGTCGTAGACAGGCAGCTAGTGTTCTTAGTTCTGTGAAGGTGACAGACGAGCTGGGCTGGCGTCTCTACGTGCAGGTGTCTTGTGTAGCATGAGTTGAGTTACAACGCACTAATGACGTCAACTTGTCAGTGGCCACAGAAGTGCGTGATTGTATTGCTAGAACCTTCGACAACTCAAATATTGGTGAAGATTCAGAAAAGATATGGCAAATTTTAATGTTTAACATGAAGTAGAATCCTTAGTCTTATATTCTTAGTAATTATATTCTTGAAGTCTTTAAAAAGTAGTCTTTTTTTTTCTATTTACAGAAATTTGTGATAGTTTTAGCAGATTGCCAATTTTATTTCGTTCTATCCGCATTCTGCCCGCTTTAGAGAGATTAATGAATCATTATTTCTGTTTACTTATTCGTACCGGTGAATTCCAATTTCATAATTTGTTACTATTGTATTATTTAATCAGCTCGAGAAGTTTTAAAGAAAGGTCAGGTCAAGAGTATCAATTCTGCGAAAGAGACCTTTTGCGATCAGTGGACATTTTGAGAAGTGGACATTCTGCGTCTGAGCCTCGGCAAGTATGTGCAAAACAAATGATTAAAGTAGAAAGCGTACACCCAGATTACAGCAAGTGGAAGATATAGTTGCTGCCTGCCCCGGCCCAGTGAGCAACAGGCGAGATACATGTGTGTATGTTGAGAGATTTGTCAGCTGTTTCATTGGTCAAAGTCACTTGATAGACATGTTATCCACGACGCTACAACTTTGTAGCGTCGTGTGGATAACATGTCTATAACATGTCATTGTCATGGCTGTACAAAGAGCGAGTGCCTGTTTCCGACGATAATACTTGTGCGGACGGACAGACCCACTCACCCACAGCGTGCGACGTGATGATAAACTAGCGGGACAGCGAGGATCGCATGCGTCACGCCTGACGCCAGTGATGTGGGCGACGGCTGACCTTGTACACTACCGAATTATAGGAATTCAATGTTTTCCTACTATTTCTAACGCCGCCGGTCGCACTTGAATTAATTAAATAAATGAAACAATTATCAATGTATAGATAAGGCGGCCTCTGGCCCGACGCTGCTCTAGAAACTCCAGAGCAACGGAAGTAGCAAGGTCTCACTCCTGCACTTTGGGAAGTTGGTGACAGTCTGTTCCTGCTAGTATTTCTGATTAGCAGAGGACACGGTAGAGAAACAGCGACATGACTGACGAGTTCGTTGGCCCTGAAATCTTTAGAAGCAGTAGGCATGGTGCGACCCACAATCAAGCCAAACAGAAATCTTAACAGGTTAAGGAAATGTCAATAAAGTGCCCCAGGCGTAGACGGGCAGGTTCACTGTCTGGGAATTCATACAAGAACGGCATGCAGCTTTAGACTGACAGACCATCCAGGGAGTCCTGCCAAGTCCCACAAGACGAGGGAGCGAACAGAAAAGGTTTAGAAGAAGAGTGAGGAAAGAAACAGAATCGTCCGACAGTCGCCCAACAGCAGAGCACGCTGCTGCTCAACCTGATACTAGTCAGAGGGAGGAACAACCCGGTGTGGCAGCCTGTGCGTGCTGAAACACGCACGGCTGGCGTATGCCCAGTTTATAGCAACATATCTTACTGAGGAACATGAAGTAGGCAGATTAGATTAGAATAAGTGCGTGACATGGAAAGAAATGAATCATAATACCATATGTTGTCTTTTTTGACCGCCTCCGTTGCGCAATGGTAGATAAGAGGTTCGAGTTCCAGGTCAGACAACATATTACTGATTTTTTTATTTAGACAAGTTACTTAGGTATGAGGTAACACGTAGTCAGGATAAAGTAGACCACACTTGTCACCGATTTGGAAAAGGCTGGACACCGCGTATGCATTAACTAAATCAGGACGAGTCAATAAGTCGTCCCCGGCGATGACGTCAAGAGACAACCAGTGATGCTTGTCTCAACTGTTGACCAGTTGAGACAAGTCAACTGACGGAACGACCAAACATCCCAGAGGAATCAGGAGGCTGGCCTTAGAAGTAATGACAGGACATTAACTAAACAGATACCTGACAATCACGCATCTGACCCCAGGGCATCATTCTTTGGACCAGAGTGCTTGGACGGCCCGAGACCAGCCTCCGGCTGATTGCCCCAATATACTCACTGATAGAATAGGGAGACTGTGGGGTCGCACTCATTGGATATAGAAGACCTGCAGGATCTGAAGGTGGAACAGTTCGTAATATTGTGCAGGGAAACATGTGCTCAGAATTAACGAAACGCCGTGAATGCTGAATATCCCACACCCTCCCCAAACTGCAGGAGTGGGGAATTGAATGAAACTCGACCTGTTGGCACGGTTCGCGCCGTGGCATCTAGACTTGGCCACTCTAAGCCTGTCTCGTCACCTACATTTCATTGATACACTTCGCCGAGCTCTCCGGGGATGTACACACGTATGTGTTTGTATGTACTTAGGTATTAGACAGAGGTGCTTATTGCGACGTCATGCGTCAGTTAAATAAGTGCGCGATAAAGAAAGCGAATGAATGATTCACGGTGGATTTATCTTTGTAGCGGTTGTTTCGATTGGCCATGCTCGTGTGCGCGTGTGCGGGCCCAAGGACGATCGTACGAGATATATTATATCCAATGCTAATTATGTTTATTTTGTTGCAATCTATGACTTACTTATGAGATTAACAAATTAACATCAAAGAGTTAGTCCCGGTTAAACACAAAGCTCGAATGAATAGTACGCGCTATAGAACGCTGGTGAGAGTCGTGAGAGCGAGGTGTGATGAACTGTCCCCAGTCAGTCTGTGTGTCCCTCGAGCCCGGCGAGGCAGACCTCGTGGCAATTGTCACATAAATACATATGGACGGATCATAATACCTTGTGTCCTTATACATTTTCCAATATGTAATTGGCAAATGTAATCACACAACACAATTAAGCGTGTAGTCATATATGCGCATATAAATAGATGCTACGTTTTCCCCGAGTGCGCTGTCCTGCACCATTGACTTTCCCTATACTGGTTATGTTCCCCGGGTACGCAGCACTGCGCAGTCGACCGCAGAGAACCGATCGCTTAGTGTCAGCACTGGGCAACTGCGCATTGGTGACCAGTATATTAAAATTGAAAACACGACTGCCTTGTCAAGAACCTGATACATACACACAAAAAAATTGACGGCGACGGTACTTGAAACTATGTAAAGATTCCAATGATATCACACGTGGCCACGAGCAATAAGAGCATCCAAAACTGTTCAGGCATTTAAGTTGTGGCGAAAATAAAAAAGAAAGAAAGAACACATTCATGAACCCTGGAAAACCAGCAGAGCGTGCAACAAGGCCACCATTGTAGCAGCGTCAGCATATCCGAATAAAAAGTAACCCCGGCTATTCGCCAAGTTGCAGTGATCGTCGACGGTCAGAACAGTCCCAGGGCATTAGTCCACGATATCTGCTTCAAGCCTCACATTACACGATACTCCACAACCAAAACCCAGCGGCCCTGGACCAAAGTATTTAATTATCTCTTGGAGCCATTGTCCGCCATCACTAGCTTGCCAATGGCAATATCGCCAAGTTTTGGGCTGAGCACATCTAATGCTTTAAAAAAATGCCATCGATACGAAAAGAAGAAGAAGACTAGCTTGCCCCGGGACAGTTTGTTTGCTAAGTCCTGACGCGGCTGTCCGTACATCGATACGTGAGATGAGAGCGTCGTGCGCCTCGGCGGAATATATAAACTGGTTGTTCGCCAGGACCGGTTCCGCGGCGCTAGTGAACCATTTCGGCAATTAGTTATTGTGCCAATAATATGCGTAGGTATATTAGGTATAGTATCACGTCATACCGACTAGTTTAAAATTGAGGAAATCAAATGCTTTTTACATTCTGCATAAAAAATATTACATACTGCGTAAAATAATCTAGACGAAATCGTTGCGATACTGCTCTTCACTATATTGTTGGTGGTGTGTTTGTGTGATGTGGTGAGCGTGGTGAGTGTGGTGAGCGTGGGTACGTACCGTTGACGTCAGGCGCGGTGGGCGCGGCGTGGTAGGGCGCGTGCTGGGCGGGCGGGTAGGGCGCGCCGCCGGGGTAGGGCGCGGGCGTGGGGAAGGGCGCGTGCGGCACGGTGGGGTAGGGCGCGTGCGCGGGGGCCGGGTAGGGCGCCGGGGCCGCGTAGGGCGCGTGCGCCGCCGGGTAGGGCGCCGCGCGCGCCGTCGGGTACACCGTCACCGTCGTCGCGCTCACTGCGCACCAACAAACTCTTATTACTACATTTCGCCACTTCGCATACTCACCTCAACTGTGAATTACTTAACAAAAATGTTTTAAGTATTTATCATTACAATCATTAATATCGATACAATAATAAGCAGATTACAGTTCAATGAGACGCAATAGTCGACTCGGCGCGCGGCTCCTACATCATATTCTACTAAATCACTGTTTACTTTATAGAATAATACCTAATCGCGACACATAAGCAAAAAGCTAAACTTTTTCTGATAACCTGTATTTCAATTAAGTAGCAGATAACCTAATCTCACCAATCAAGTTGGATCAGACGACATCAATAGAAGAAATACTTACTAAATAAATACCAACAATGCTTGTCCTAACACAAATATGTATCTAGTACCTACATACCGTAGTCACATTACTAGCTGTGACAAAGTGCGATGGGCGAAATGTCACACCGTTCAAAGTACATACTATACATGCCTATACCATGACCACATTACTGCCTACAAAGGCGTGAGAAAAAACGACCAACTGTTGTTCATCGAGCAAAGTAACTATGTCATCATCAAAGCCAGCTTTGCTGCAACGAGCCTCCTCCACGGAAGGTACAGGAGACTTACTAAATTTCCATTATGTTTGTGACTTGCAAGGAACCAATTTAAACACAAAATAGCTTTCTATCCTTGCGCTCCAACTACAAGCTGCTACAATATAATATACGGTTTAACTGAACTGAACATCCAATGGTCCTTCGAGCCGGATAGGTCCATTTGGCTTCGTAAGTGACAGGAGAACGACGTGCATATACCGGCACTTATCAAATACCCACTACTGCAACTCGTGCACACCAGGACCAAAAGCAGTAACCCA
Source organism: Lithosia quadra (assembly GCA_963576445.1). Classification (NCBI taxonomy): domain Eukaryota; kingdom Metazoa; phylum Arthropoda; class Insecta; order Lepidoptera; family Erebidae; genus Lithosia; species Lithosia quadra. The sequence goes on along the minus strand of OY754899.1, from coordinate 53,885 downwards.
CAAAACACCGAGTGTTGACACTCGGGGAGCAGGGAAAGTTACACTGTGTTAAAACCCCACATGGAAATTATTCAGAAGTAAATGGTAGGAGTGAGAATATCAGCGAGGAGGGCGCTGGGTACTCACCGGGATAGGTGCTCGTGTTGTACTGCTGCTGTGGGTAGGGCGCCGGCGCCGACGTGTCCACCGCGGGGGCAGCTGAGGACAACCAGTTCCGTTACTTAGTTTTAATCACAATTTACTACAGAACCTTCTTCATTCCATTGTACCGGTTGCCTCGTGAAGTTGCCACTTTGAGACCCGGGCTTCGCTTTCTTACTTCTCCTAACCGTTGCGTATTGATTTACATAACTCAAATGAAAACCCGCCTCGACTGTTGTTCGGCAGGCGGGTGAGGGTGGCTTGAGCCCCAAAGATCTCAATAGGCTTTCGTACAACCAATTCATTGGTGTGTCAAGAGATAAGCAGTTAGAAATTATGACCAGTAGGTGGCAGTAGGTTCATAAATGTGTAGCTGGCCAAATATAATTATGAATGGAGTGTAGAATTGGTGTTGATGGTGGGTCGGACCAGAGCGAACTATTGTTCGCAACATCGACTGTGGCGAAGTGCCGGCACCTCCGAGTCCATAGTCTGGCTATAAGTATGTAAGTCATTATCTGATATGATCGGTTACAAAGTCGCTTTCCACGATAGCGATGTCGATCGAATCGATATCGATTTGTTTATTGTCGCCCATTTAATATGTTGGTAAGTATAAGCGAAAACTTTCATTAGCTAGATATAATACTAGTACAATTAAATCATTGGTTGTTTCCCGAACAAGCCTAGATGTCAGTTTATTAGTTAGTGCCAATGCTAAACACTGTGGCAACATTTGATTTGATGATGATTGCACAATGCGATTTTAAACTTCAAAATCTGAATGAAAATTGTTCATTATATTGTAAGTAAGTAGTCAAAGTTTTAAAAAAGTCAATAGAACGCTGTTTAATTATTGAGTAATTAAACATTATTGTTAAAAATATATGAAATACTTTGCACAAAAACTAATGTTTAATATCTAAAAATGATCATTTACTTTTGATGCTACGCTGATACTATACATTTGGTGAAATGCGGGTGTAGGTATCATATTCCTCTGATATACATGATGTTGACATTTAATGATACTGCCTGGTTCTATACAGAGTGCTCAGACAAGCACATGACAACAGTAATAGCGCTGAACGTTGGTATTCAAGCAGGCCTTCCTGACTGGCGTTATATTGAAGTGAGAGATGTTTGCCAGCGCAGGAACGTAGTCGGTAGCACGCTATCGGCACATTCCACGGTTTCCAACGCTGGTCACGTACCACCTAACCAATTATTATTATTTTATTGCATTTAACGAGTGTCATAATCGGTATCTACTGTGGCGATGATAGAAAACCATCGGTCAACGCACGCCGAGTACCTGCGCTCGCCGGCGCTGACCGCAGTGAGTCAGCGCCTCGGTGATGTCAGCACTCACTTGGGACCAGAATACACATTGTGCAGGTATTACACAAACACATCACATGTGCGCATGTGTGTGTGTGTGTGTGTGTGTGTGAAGGGGGGGGATCTATACCATCAAGGTCTTTGGGGTCCAAGTCAACCTGTCCTGCTGGCTAGTACATTGCTGATTAACGGATGAGACTGTGGCACAAGCGTCAGGCGCTCCCATAAAAGCCAAGGTAGTACAAAGTTCAATGTTAAAATGACTTTGAAAGATATGAAGTGAACACACTCGATATGAATGTCCTAGAACAATTCATTTAGATATTTTTTCCTAGTTTGAGGCCTTGTAGACAAAGGAGTTTCTATTATTTGCATAAAAATACTACTATAATTTAATAAAATTAAAAAACAAAGTTGGAAACCATTTTTGATTTTCCATTGTGCTATGCCAAACCTAGTTTGCTAGCTTAGGGTCAAAGTACCAAAATGTCGGGGTGACTTACGTGCAAGGACCCTGCCGCCCGACTTGCGGCAGCAGCAGCGGCACAGCACGGCCAGGATCACCAGGCCGGCCACGCCCACCACCAGCCCCACCACCAGCTCCATCACCGGGAACGAGCGCGGCGGCGGCGGCGGGTAGTACTGGTCGTGCGGGGGGAACGGGTCGTAGTGCGGGGAGTGGTGCTCGTGATCCGGCGGGAACAGCCCGCTGTCCTGCGTCATAATACATTACATGTTACCCACTCATTGCTGATTTACACTCAATTGGATTTCACCATGTCAAACAGCAATAGTTTACACAATGAAGTTATTAGGTTTCACTCAACGAATTCCTTTAAATACAGCATGTGGACTCAGCTTATTATAATGCAGTCTTTGGCTGGACCTCGATATTTTCCACCAAGCGACTGACATCTGACCTTCACAACCCAATGGCGACATTGGGCGATATCAAAGCATTGCAGCTAAACCGTTGTTGTTGGACTTTTTAGGGCTCCAACTACCCGTAACGACTGCCATAGATGTTTGTACGGAAACCGGGACCGACGGCTTAACGTGGTCTCCGAGGCACGACCAGACCAATGCAAATACCCATATTCATGCATACAAATATTTGCACGGGGATCGAACCCGCGCCTCCTGCGCAGCGGCCGCGTTCACTACCGCTACGCCACAGAGGCTGTCTCACCAGTGAAATTTAACCGAGTTTTTTTTGTGGTGTATGGCGCTTCCTATGCTTCCGTCAATAACCCAGTACAGGTTTTATTGATTTAGCTTGGGAAGTACTTTATAGCGGAGTTTAGCTGAGTTAAGTGAAATACTATGTGCATAGGTGAAGGTGTAATAAAGTCAGTTGTCAGAATCAGAGTGTGCACAGAGGGGCAATTCTTGTAAAAATATGTTCTTCAATTCCAGACTAGTCTCATTCTCATGTCAATCTCCCAAATGTCCAAAATAGTACTCTTTTGGTGGTCTGGCACTGATCTATCTACCTGGACACTGGTGTCTTAACGCTCAGTGGCTTCGCTCTCAGGTATGAAGTCGATTACAAATCTGAACTCAGTGTATTAAATAGACCTGCCTAAGCTGGACCGGTACCAATATTAAGTTCTGTTTATATCACCTGTTTTGGAAAATATGTTAAAAATTTTGGGGAGATATTGGGTTTTTGATCTAGCTAGGAAATGGCATTAAGAACTTCATCAATAGTACATTTTTTTATTTTCATTAATATATTACCCTAAACCTACTTCTGGGTCGCAAGTCCCACTCACCGCCACATTCCTTTCTGTACCACGCCATGAGCCACAAAACGCTAAGAATCTAACTACGGTATAAAATGTACTGTAATGGTTAATAATATACTAACGCTACCCACTGTATAATACAGGGGACAACATTACTTACATTACCTAACATGTTTCTTTCACTGTCAGCTTACATGATAAGGTACTTAGAAATGGCTACAACAATAGTATCAAGGGAATGATCATTATGTATGTATCATTTGAGATTAAAACTGTTTTACAGGACACAATCATACAGCACATATTACACAACAGACGTATTAGAGTCAACACAAGATATCACATGCCATGCCTTGTTAGTTTGTTTAGTACTTTTCATTCACTGACTTTCAACAACACACATCACATACAATAGATAGGAAGACATCCTAATAGGATGCATCAGCTCCACAACAGATGAAAATGGTAGGGAATAATTCAGGTACAAGAATATACTTGGACAATAATGACCACACACAGAAGTAATTGGAAAGTGATCAAAAAAACACCGTCAAGAAAGGTGCACGGATATCAGTGTTGTATTTGCATTCAGTAACACTATTATCTTATGAATTGTGGCCCTTACGAGTGTATATTCGTAATCTAAACTAGTACTGTTGTTGTAATAATTTCTTACAAAAAATATATATTTTTGTAATTAACAGTCCCTTTTGGAACATACCTAAATTATCTTGATGACTTGATTCACTCAATTTAAAAGATTTTTTTAGAAATGTCCTATTGGTTGAGCCCTTGTATCTTCATCCTTCCCTAGTTCCCAGTACCTCAGAATCTTATGCCAAGATGTGGGGCTCCTTCAGCACTAAACACAAACACTTCAACCAACTTAATTTAATCACTGTTGAAGCACTGACTATTCACACTACAATGGATGACGAAGATATGTGAAGTAGTACAACGGATGACAAAAGGATGTTCCAATATTGACTTGTTGATAAAAATATTGTGCAATTCAGGTTTTTTATTACACACACATCTAGTACCAAAGAAGCATTACCAATAGTCACACTTCATAATGTCATATTATAATAGCTAACTAATAATGGCACAGATAATAACTCGGTTTATCACTGCTAGTATTATACTCGATGAGTTATGACTAAAGAAAAGGTTATTGAGTTAAGCTGCACTTCAATAACAATGCTTACAGGCACTCTTTGTTGTAGCAATCTACTGACTAAGACCGGCTGCAGTACCACAGACTGAGCGGGTGACGCGGGCGCAATCAGCTGCGTCGGTCACAAAAACTTCGTAGATTTGCTTACCTTGAAAAAGTCTTTATCCCAGTCATCCGAACCGAACATGGTAACAAATCACAAACACTAACGGAACGAAGCGGAAGTAGGTAGGTATGGCTCAACTCGACACTCCGCGGTCTCACAGCTGCAGTTTGCCCGCGCGCTGTGTCGGACTGGATTACACCGAATACTGAATACGATTGCTATCCGAAACAATCTTATAACACCTCGCCTCTATTATCGGACCGGTTTATAGCGATAAAAACTTTCAACGTGACTCACCGGAAAGACCACAGTCAAAACGCTGACTTGCCTGCTTTTTAGCAAATCTTCATGGTACAAATGAAGCCTATTATTAAAGAGCGATTGACGCCGTTCCTGAGATAATTGCGGCGCTTCACTCTAACTTAGAATTCTGTAGTATTGAAAACACATAAACACAAACACAAATATTACATATCAATATTAAAACAACACAATCATAAGAAAAACATTGTACAGCATGGACAGACAGATTTTATTCAACTGACACGGGCGTGTTACATCAAATTTTGTTGACATTAAAATGAAATGAAAATGACTCAAATGACATCTGCATCCACTACAGAATACAGATAATTTAAACATCCACGTTTCGTTTTTCCTAAAAATTATATGAAGGAATTTGTGACAAGTATTTTACTATTCTGAGTATCACCTTGGTATCACCATAATAATATACGGGCTGATAATATTATGGTTAGTTTTAGTTTAGTTTAACAGGTGATCAAAAAACACTTGAAATATTTTTTTTGGGAAAAAAACCATGAATACCTAATATAGTGTAGATACCTAATAACGGTCTACGTAAAATGTAATGAGAGAGTCTAGCTATAAATTCTGTTCTGTCAAATTCAGTTGATTTTGACATAAGATGTGATGTGATAGATTTATAACCTGAGTTTACTTATTTCTCTTCTTATTAGTTAATTTATTCAATGAAACCATGTTTCCTGTGATGTTAAGTCGAACACTGACACCCCTTCGGCAAGTGATAGTCGCACAATCATCGCAGTTGCATACGAATACCACAAGTTATGCGGCGGTGAAAAAAACCACTTCTGCAGCTGGAGGTAACAGGCTGTAACAGCTACTATTTAACAGAAACGTGTAGAAGGCGAGCGCTCCATGCCTTCCTGCATGCAAATCATTTATTTATGGTTGGTACTGAGAGGGCACGGTGTTTCAAGCCGCCGCAGTTTCAATTGCAACTCCTGGTGTCGACATGAATTGTTTGCACTGCGATTCAAATTGAAATGAGAGGTGCTCGTTGTGTAAAGATCTTTCGCTTTAATCGCAACTGGCATATTTGCCAGTTATAACCATAAATATATGCAGAGGTTTATACCCCTTCTATGATCTCCAACTTACAAAATACATACATACCATGCTCACGCCATTTTCCCTCTGGAGTAGGCAGAGACTACAGCACCACCATCTGTTTCTGTCCTTACATGCTCTTCCTCTTCCTTTAATGATGAAACCTTTCATGCAAGCCCGCTGGTTTCTAGTGCTTTGGACCTGCCATTTTTTCAGTTGCTCAGGCTTTCAGACAACACAATTCTCTCTGATATCCCTTTTATAAAAGATTTGCAACTATAAAAATCTATGTTAGAACTGGTAGTTACAAGCTGATTAGCCTTCGCTAGAAAGTCTATCTGAAAACATGTCTAACTCGTTTGCAGGTGTGATGGGATTGGGCAAGGGCAAGAAGAAGGGGGGCAAGCTGACCGTCATGGAGAAGAAGGAGATGCCAGTGGAGAGCGATCCTGAGAAGCTAGTGCACTTGGTGTGCGGCTCCAACATATACACCACCGGGGAGGACATAAAGGTAGGGACACCATCGTGACTGCACACTATAATATACTCGTGTTTCATTCTAATCCATAGTCACTAAACAGGCAATGACTTTGGTGGTGTCACAGTAGTTCAAATGCTACAGGAGAGGCTGCAGGTTCCATGCCTGCTTAGTGTAAAAAGTAATATTTTGTGAGTTCCAACTGTTCCAAGTACAGCCTGTAATGAGGGCCAGCACTACAGACGTCTGTTGCTTGAGCTCATGCAAGGCGTGGCGTTGCAGCTAGGCGAGGACGCGGCGTACCCCGAGTGGCTGTGGGCGCTCAACGCGGGGCGCGCGCCGGCGCTGGAGACGCTGGACCCCTCCACCAAGCAGTACTGGCTGCGCGTGCGCGCCGCCGCCATGCGCCGGAACAACAAGCTGCGCTCCCTGCGCCGCTTCTAGCGCACCCCACTCTCCCCTTCTACTTAGATACACTACTTAAGGTTAGGTACAAACTGTTATTAGTTAATAAACTGTATTATAAATAGAAACGTTTTATTTCACAAGTAAACTGATCACAAACAATTACTTCAAATCGATATTTACTCTTAACTCTATGAGATTTGGCCGTACGTGTACTCGCGCTCGTTGCGACGAACGCTTCACCGCGATCGTTTCGGACGGAACTAGACCGACGTAGTGCCCGCGAGTACGCACTAGGCACTAGCATATTTAGTCGCTCGCTCGGCGCGGGGCCCCCGAGCGCATCGCACAGTGAAGTCGCCCAGTGAATAGCCGGCCTCGCCCCGGTGGGCGGCGGGCGGCACTACAGACAGTCCATGGTGTCCTCCTTGATGATCATGGGCGGCGCGTAGTCGCCGTGCTTCGTTCCGAACGAGAACTTGTACGAGTTCTGAAACATACGATACGATGGTTACCCTCCGGTCGGTTCGCGTGGGCGGGGAGGACGGGACGGGGGACGGGACGGGGACGTGACGCGACGCACCTGCTTGGTGTTGTAGAGGTTGGGCGGGTACACGGCGGGGCCGGGCGTCTTGGTGGGCTTGCCCGCGCCGCTCAGCTGCGCGCCCAGCGAGTACACCGGCTGCCTGCAACACAACCCATTACATCATATGTCACCGGTACTTACGGACACAGGCCTATCTACACACGGCGTCTATATAAATTAGAGAAAAAATGTATTCATGTAAACTACACCGTAACAATCATTATGTTGTTACGGTGCAGTTCTCTAAGAAGAGGCTTTAAAATTGTATTTTTTTATACATTTGGCAACACTATTATAGTTTTATTCCATAAGACGTGCAGCTCTTGGTGTGCACTGCAAACACGTCACTTTTCATAGTTTCCAGTTGCGTATCTAATGTACCTACGAGCATCGAGTTGTGAACAAGTTTTCATTTCTTTTTAGTTTCCTAATGTATTTAAGAAGGATCATAAGTACCTACATTAGGCAACTAAAAAGAAATGGAGGTTTTCGGATGACCGACATTTCAATGTACTTTTGACCACTGATGCCGAAATAATGGTGTTGAATGACGTGATAGATGAGTAGTGGGACTAGTGGGTAGTGGGTAGTGGCCCGTAGTGGGTAGTGGGTAGTGGCACTCACTTGTACTTGTAGACGTTGGTGTCCTGCATGAAGTAGACGGCGGGGCCGGGCGACAGCGGCTTGATGGTGGTGCCGCCGCGCGCGCCCATGGTGTAGGCGGGCGAGCCGGGGCCCATGCGCAGCGCGTAGGCGTTGGGCGCGGGGCCCGCGCGGCGCAGCGCGAAGCCCAGGCGCGCGCCCATGGAGTAGACGGGCGCGCGCGGCTCGCGCATGGCGGGGCAGCGCTCGGGCGCGTGGGCCCCGGGGCCCGGGGTGCGCGGCAACGCGCGCGCGCCCAGCCGCGCGCCGAACGACCACTGCGGCGACGTCACGGCGCCGTCGCGCGTCACGCGCTCGATGCGGTACGTGGGCCCCGGGCCCAGCGCCTTCTCGCGCCAGCCCGCGCGCACGCCGAACGAGTACATGGGGTTGCGGTAGCGCGACGGGTCGTGGCCCCCGTAGCCGCACGTCGTGGGCAGCTGGTACGCGCCCGGCCCGGGACCTGCCCGTTCCAATAGCATTGAGTCCATCCCCATTATGCGAGAGTTGCTCCTAATGATGACGAACCCCTTTCGAGCTACAATAATTTACTAAGGAACCCGGAGCCCGCTGAGTACCTACCGACCTCGTGTCACCCTTTTCCTCGCCTGTTTCAATCCATTCTCCGAGAGAATTTGTCACAGAACGTGAACTTCCCGGAACGAGTGAAAGTTCCTCCAAGGAGACACAGACGTACCGAAGCAATGAAACCTACCTCGATGGAGATTCTTAGATGAATTAATTTAGGGGCGATATGAATGTGGAAATACTTCACAGACCACGGCCACCTACTAACGTGTGCGGCATGCCTTATCTGCCTCTACGTTACATACTTAGATACCATAGTAGACAAGAATGCTTATTTATTTTATCTAGAATCACAAAACATAAAAACAACATACTCGTAGAATAAAATGTGGTTTCCTTCTTTACACCACAAGTATTCTTAACCCAAGATGCGTGGGCTCTCATTCCTAATGTGCGGCCCTCGGCGAGCTAATGAACAAGCCCTAGGACTTGTTAGTTAAGTACTCACCCAGAGGTTTCTTAGACATTGTGGCTAGCACTAATGGTGTATTTGTAAATAAATCACTAAAATTTTATCATCTATTGCTATTTTTACTTGCACTACGGTAATTTTGACATGCCTCGATTGGCCACGGCCAACAGGTTTGACGGTTGCTGTGCTAAACAAATGAACTGATTTCAAATGTCGGAACCATCCGTACATCCGTACACAGAGTACGAGTATACTCTGTGCACATGAATAGCTCTGTGTACGTTCTACCTTTATGTTGGCAGAATCATCGGTACATACCACTGATAGGTATTCGTAGGTAAAAAATACATATCAGTGGTACATACCTATTTAATAGTCTTGATAATGGCGTGATAATGATCCATAAATAACGTAAAATAACCATGCAAGGAGACTACGTCCTTTACTCCACATTCGTAACTTAATAAAATGACAAATTGTCGCGAAATTGTCGCTATTCGAATGTGTGTTATTGCGATGGCAAATTGAGTAGGCGCTTACATATTTAGGTAACCTACATTAGGTACACATTTAGATTTAACAATATCATTTGGTAAGCAAGACTATCGCTATCCTGCAAAAAAGGTTGAGGCAAGTGGATACTTATTCAATCGGCAAAAATGCAAAATACAAAGTTTTTTTATGACAACATTGCTTCAGGGAGTATGTAGCTCATACCTTTCCTTTCCTTACCCTTCTTAGACCATCATTCGCATTCGTAATGCATTCAAGTGTTAGAATAAAAGGCATACCTACAGGGGTACCTACTATAAGTAAGTACTTCTAAGGTAAGTCGTTTTAGGTAGGTATTACTTCATAATGTTTTCACGCGGAAATTCTAAGGAATAACCCCACCCTCCCGCCAGGACTCATTGCCTAGGCAATTCCCTCGCACCCAGGTATAGGAAGTACATCCCCCGATGTGAAATGGGTGGTCTAATGTAATGTGTAATTTATACTATACCTACCTATGAATTATGAGTGCTCCTTCTAAGCCTAGGTCACTGTGGTAAAGGTTTGTCGAAAATGATAAACTTAACTACGAGTTTATTTCAGTCGGGCGGTGATTGTAGACAATGTAGACCAAGGATGTGGACGAGCGGCTGCGACGACGACGCGGCCGCGGCCCAGCTGCGCGCTGATGGAAGTGTAACGAACTGAAGGGACGCAAGCACACCGACACACACACACACACGGACAACGTTCGCTCGAGGGCGAGGGGCTCACGAGCTACTTGCTCGCAACTTGTCTGCAGCTCACAGCTCACAGTCGGCCCAGCTGCCGATAATATGTTCTAATTAGATGCATCTTGTAGGCGATACTTTATTCATGTGTTATTCACGACGTTGAGCGCTCACAAACAAAGTTGAGCAGAACAATGAATCAGTATAGACGACACTAGCATAGCAAATAGGGGTAATGTAGATTCATACCTATTACCTGTATGAAGTGCAACTACCAAATCAGGCTTTGAAGGTTAGTCTCAGGGGCTACTCTATTCATCATGAAACACCTTACCTAGCTAGCTAGAGCCCTAGACCTGCCTAGACCCTACTTATTTTCGCTGGCAGTACGCGGCGAGGACGTGACGGTGTCAATGCGAGCAAACTCATTTATCATAGCAATTTGTTCACTTGAGCGGCGGCCACAAAGGGCGCGTGCCAGAAAATTGAATGAAACACACGCACCGCCGCACGCTGATTGAACGCCGCGTTATCGCTCGGGACACGCGGCAGCGGCGGCGCTCGGCCTCGGCACTCGGCACTCGGCACTCAGCAGTGCTCCGGTGCGCGGAACAGTCAGCGCTCGGCACTCGGCGCTCGGCAGTGCTCCGGTGCGCGGGCGGACAGCATGCAGGGCGGCGTCGCCTTCGCGCTCATTTACCTCACGTTCTTCCTCGACAACGTGCTGCTCACCGTGCTGGGTACACGCTCCTTGATTGCTTTTCCTTGGCAGACTTAAATAAAATGGTTTTGCATTTAACGCGGACCGCATAGGTAGGACAGGCTGCTAATGTTAGTTTATTTGGCGCCAATCGTTCTAGCTCTTAGAAGTTCTAGGTTCGTATTAGATTTAGAAGTGTGTTCTGTGTAACGAACTAGGTACTTAAACTGCCCTGTCATCCTGACCTCACCTACTCGTCGGTGCACCCGCTGATCGACGGCCACCATCTGGCGTCTGGCGCAGCTTAACACTCCCACCCGTCCACCTGTGAATTCCAATATAATAGACCAATAAAGAAAGAGCACGTGGGTGGGCCTCGGGTCGCTACCGGGATTGGTATTTGGATGTAGAAAAGGAAAGAAGTTATCTTGTCCTGGGCTCAACCCGCTCTTTAGCGTCAGGATAAGCGCGATTCCACCACCGTAGCCGTAGGAAGAAGGTGTAAAAGTAAAGTACGTTCTGAGTGAGGCATGGTGTCCGCCCGCAGTGCCCATCATGCCGGACTGGGTGCGCGGCGAGTCGCTGGCGCTGTGGGCGGGCGCGGGCGACGCGCCGCTGGCCGAGCTGCTCAACCACACCGTGCGGCGGCTCGACCGGGACGGTAAGGACGGCGGAGGCGGAGGTATGCCTTAGCAGCTCAAGGAGACGCAGCTGTGTGCAGGTGGCGGCGCGGGCGCCTCGCAGGCCGTGGTGGGGCTGGTGCTGGGGGCCAAGGCGGCGGCGCAGCTGGTCACGGCGCCGTTGGCAGGCGCGGCCGTGGAGCGGCGCGGGGCCGCGCCCGTGCTGCGCGCCGCCACCGCTGCGCTGGCGCTCGCCGCGCTGGGTAGGTGCGGGCGGGCGGGGCAGGGCGGGGGAGGTACAGGGCTACAACACAGAGTACGGAGCTGTGCCCGCAGGTCTGGCGCTGTGCAGCGGCTGCGGCGGCGCGGGCGCGGCGCTGTGCGTGACGGCGGCGCGCGCGGCGCACGGCGCGGGCGCGGCGCTGGGCGGCGTGGCGGGGCTGGCGCTGGCGGCGCGCGCGCTGGCGCCCGCCACGCGCCACCGCGACCTCGGCCTGCTGCTCGGCGCCGTCGCGCTGGGTACGCACCCCACCACCCCGCCCTCGCACGCTCACACCGACGAGCTCGCAGGGCTAAGAGTTAATAGACATCCCCGCGTGTCCCGCAGGCGTGCTGGTGGGCTACCCGTTCGGCGGCGCCACGTACGCGCTGTGGAGCCGCGGGGCGCCGTTCCTGTTGGTCGCCGCGGCTCTGCTCGCCGACCTCGGTACTTTGCTTGCTTTCATTCGTTTTCTTTGTGAGACTTAGCGCCGGGAACGGAACGTGATGGTCATTGTGGCCGTAGTCTTCTGTAGGGCGAAGGTAGGTACTAGGTATTCAAAGTCAAAGTCAAAGTCAAAAATCATTTATTCTGTATAGACCATTTTAAGCGGCACTTACAAAACGTCAAATTATAAATATTTAAAACTAGAAGTAAATGGACCACCGGTTCGAAACGCGGCCCAGACCTGAGAAGACTCCGGCAAGAAACTCAGCGGGCTGTTTTTTTTTTTGGTCTATTTACAACAATTGCCTTAGTCTAGATACAATGTTATTTCGAGTAACATAGTTGAGTGAACAGTTCATTTCCAAGCTTCTTTATCATCTAAATAATCTTGAATTTTATAATAAGCTTTTTGGGAGAGTTTTCTTTTAACAACATTTTTAAATTTACTTACATGTAAATCTCTAATTTCGCTTGGGAGTTTGTTGAAAAAGCGTATACATATAATAACCGTTTACGTATAATAAGTTATGGAACGCGAAAGTTTAAAAGTTAATAAAGCGTATACAGTTACCCCGAAAAGAATTACTGATTTTTTGGAGCCTACTATCACAGGCTACAAGATTGTTTTTGTGCCTGGTATTTATATTGTGCCTATCACAAAGTCTTGGAAATTGTGAAATATTTTTCCGCACATACATGAGATTTTCAAATACATATTGTGAGACTACAGTAAGAATGTCTATTTCTTTGAATTTTTCTCGGAGGGAGACTCTTGGGCCCAAGTTATAAATAGCACGCACAGCCCATTCTTCTGTTTCCCTCGTACCGTACCTACTTCTCAAACGTTTATTTTCTACATTGTCTTTCCTTAGGGTCAAGGAATTATTCGGAATGAAATGGTTGGTGCATTTATGCTCTGAGAGTCTGAGCTGAAGATCTGCACCAGCCAGCAGCGTAGCGTATCAAATATTTTATCATAATAATATCTGTTTTCAGTGCTGCAGTATATGTTCCTGGATAAAGAAGAGTACAACCGGGTAAGCGCGAGTGATACTAAAACAAAGATAAGAAGGTTCCCAACATCTGGCCGTATGATTGGCCACCGCTGCGGCCCGTGGTGAGGCTGTGGCATGGCTTGAGCATGGACTGATATTTTTATTCACTTTTATGAGGTCCGGGCGCGGATCATGCCACAGCACAGAACAGAGCTCTGTTCTGTGTGGCACAGCCATAGTCCACCGTTCATGTGTCGCAGCCGGTGGCGGGTGCGGCGGGTGCGGGTGGAGGGTGCGGGGCGGGGGGCGTGCGGGACGCGGCGCGGCGCGGCGCGGCGGGCGCGTGCGCGGGCTGCGTGCTGCTGACGACGAGCGTGATGGCGGCGCTGGAGCCGTGCCTGCCGCTGTGGCTGCAGCGGCGCTTCCGGCCGGCGCGCTGGCAGCTGGGGCTGGTGTTCGTGCCCGACAGCGCCGCCTACCTGCTGGCCACCAGCGCCGGCGGCCTCCTGGCGCGCCGCCTCGGGGCCGAGCGCGTCGCCCTCGCCGGACAGGTACACTACAGTGTCACCACTCACCATAGCTAGACAAGTGGCGGTGGTCCGACTCACTGAGGTGTCCTGGCTTCGTTACTTAACGAGTGTTAGTGGACTTAATGGCTGACATTGAGATGGCTGAATGATTTTAAAACTTGTGGAAAGCATATATTTATTGATTCCAATGATATACCGATATAGCTATAGTGTCCTATGCAGTTCGATCGAGACCATTGGTATAATTATTATATTTCAATATATGGCCAGTGCTCTCGTTATGTAATAAGGTTATGTACCTAACCTACTTACTAAACAAATTTGTCCGTAAAAGCTTTGTTACACAAGCGCCGGCCTTCTGTGTAAGTATGATGACAACGCCAAAATACCCAACACCTATCGATATCGATATTATTCGTAGCACCCTGTGCGTTTTAGATTTCTGCTTTCTCAGAATAAAGTACACGATCAGTCTGAGGATATCTAAGTGCTAAGATCAGTCTGATGAATAGAAATGTTCTCTACGTGTTGTCGAACATACGCATTACGCCACCGCCGGGTGACTGTACTCACCAACACAAAGTCGTCAGGTGGGACCGCGGTGAGTGTGTCTGCGCGGCAGGTGGCGGTGGGGCTGGCGGCGCTGGCGGTGCCGCTGGCGCCGTCGCTGCGTGCGCTGGCGGGCCCGCACGCGCTGCTGGGGCTGGGGCTGGGCGCGGCGGACGCGGCGCTGGTGCCGGCGCTGCTGGCGCGCGGCGGGCGGCGCGGCCCGGCGCTGGCGGCGCTGCTGCAGACGGCGAGCGCGGCGGCCTACGCGCTGGGCCCGGTGCTGGGCGGCCTGCTGGCGGCCTCCGCCGGCTTCGAGGCCGCGCTGCGCACCGCCGCCGTGCTCAACCTGCTGTACGCCGCCTTCCTCCACACGCGCCTGCGCGCCTACCCGCTCTCCGAGCAGGTGGGTCCGGACCGTCCGGCCGACCTATCGGCGAGAGTAAAAACGTTCATACCTTCTATGTCCTTTTTTACCCGACTGCGCAACGCAAAGGAGTGGTAATGTGTTTAACAGCCTATGTATGTATGTATGTATGTATGTTTGTATGTTCCTTTGAAGCACTATACAGACCAAACGCCTGGGCCGATTTTTATGATTCACACGTCAATCGATTCCTCTTAGTCCGGCGAGTGTCACTAAAGACATGACGTTAGTGAAAATTCAATATGGCGACTACTGGACGCCATATTGGGAAAATTAAAAAAATGAAATTCATCAAACTATGTCAACTGGGGTATCGTTGAATAGGTATTTAAAAATCAGTTTTAGTTTCCTTTCAACATTTTTCGATTCGATTGACCGTTTAGAATATAATATCGATTTAAAGTTGCATAACAACCATTTTCACAAAGGGGTTTTTATTAGACAGTAGAAAGTCCAATCGGGTACAAGCTAGCTATATAGGTACCTACTCATAACTAAAAAGTTTAAAATAAAAAAATATAATTTAAGAAATTAAAAAACCCGACTGCTTAAAATACTAAAAAGAAAAAAAAACAAGCACTCAGAATGTTCGGTGGTCTAGAAACATAACAACTTAACAGTCGGGATAAATTGAAAAATTAGATTGGCTGTTGAATAATGGATCCCGACTGTTCAGTTTTTATGTTTCTAGACCACCGGCCATTCTGAGTGCTTGTTTTTTTTTCTTTTTAGTATTTTAAGCAGTCGGGTTTTTTAATTTCTTAATTTGTTTTTACTATGAACGTAATTTTAAAGCTAGGTTATTCTACGACGCCCCTTTCTTTTCAAACGTACCTACCTACTAGGTACTGCCTACTACATAAAGAAGGTTTAAAAGACCAGTGTTATCATGCTGGATTACCACCTTCGTAGTAAGTATTAAAGGTAAGTTATGATAAAAACGTAATAGGTACACCTATTTCAATAAAAAACTAAAAAGAAAAAAAACAAGCACTCAGATGTCCGGTGGTCTAGAAACATAACAACTGAACAGTCGGGATCCACTATTCAACAGCCAATCTTATTTTTCAATGGATCCCGACTGTTAAGTTGTTATGTTTCTAGACCACCGGACATCTGAGTGCTTGTTTTTTTTCTTTTTAGTTTTTTACGCAGTCGGGTTTTTTAATTTCTAAATTATATTTTTTTATTTTATACTTTTTAGTTATAAGTGTCCTAGCTAAATAGCTGGTATTACCCGATCGGACTTTCTACTGTCTAATAAAAACCTTACGCAACTTTAAATCGCTATAGATCCTAAATAGTCAATAGAATCGAAAAATGTTGAAAGAAAACTAAAAATGATTTTTAAATACCTATTCAACGATACCCCATTTGACATAGTTTGCTGACTTTCATTTTTTTAATTTTCACAATATGGCGGCCAGTAGTCGCCATATTGAATTTTCACTGACGTCATGTCTTTAGTGACACTCGCCGGACTAAGAGGAATCGATTGACGTGTGAATCATGAAAATCGGCCCAGGCGTTTGGTCTGTATAGTGCTTCAAAGGAACATACAAACATACATACATACATACATACATAGGCTGTTAAACACATTACCACTCCTTTGCGTTGCGCAGTCGGGTAAATAGTTCAACTGCCTCGGTAGGTAAAGCATAGGATAGTTGCAACTCTGTTACAATGCAAGTTGTGTGAACACAGTGGGGCGCCAGTCCCGACGACGCGCTGGACAGTGACGACGACTCCAGCGAAGGGACGCCGGCGGAGGCCACTCCGCTGGCGCCGCTCGTTCCTCTCAAGCCCGGCCAGTACGTACCGCTAGAGTAGGCGCTGCTGCCAGGAGCCCGGCGTGCAGGGTGCAGCGGGCGGTTCGCCTCCTCAGTGAACTCGCTGCACCCAATTAATGTTACTATAATAAAAATTGTACCTACACAAAAAACTTTTGATTTATGGCACTTCCAGGTTTCAAGAATAGCTACTAACCTGTCAAAGTACCCAAGTAACCACGAACAAATGACCTTCCGTCACAAAGAACCTATTGCTCCCAAGACCTTTTTATTTTGTCGTGCGGAAATCCCCATGGATACCACCCCTTCGGCCATCGGGGGTGGTTATGTCGGGATCAGACCGACTAAAACCGCATGCCGTCTCGGGTCTTAATTACCGGGGTGTAAGGTTACCCAATAGGCATGTCCCTCGCACTCCAGCTGACCCTGGGCCATCTACAGTTTTAAGATGGCCCCCTCGACCCCCCGAAAGGGGGGGGGTGGAGCGAGCATTGCGCCACTTCGCCGATGGTAAGTTGTAGGGTGACAGGCGTCCGTCCTGTCACCCAACCGTCGACGCGCAGACAATCAGCTCGTCCCTCGCTCGCTCCCTCCCCACTGTGCCCTCTGCTAGTTAGAGAGACACGTGGAGAGCAACACATTTTTATACACTTAGTAATACATTTTTATACACTTTAAGCCACAGTATTCATAACAAGAAAGCTGAGCTTTTAGCAATAACAAAACGCAACCTGTCAGCCATATTTTAGAGAGGTAGCGGTTCGATTGTCGAATTCGATCATCGATAAATCGTATTTTATGACATAATGAAAAACAAAATAAAATTGGTACGTTTATTAAATTATAAATAATGAATCTGGAAACATTGCTTAGATTTGTACATGACCTCACATTTAGAAACTGTTCTAGTACACATGGGTTAAAATTAGGTAAGTTTAGCGATGGGTGTATGCCCTACTACCTAGAGTCCTAGATAGTTCGCTAATTTGACATGAGCGAGAAAGAGTTAGTCTTTCCATAATATTTTGTTGTGTTCATGAGTCCTAAGTGTCCCTACTGCTACAGCCTACATCATTGTTTTAATTAGTAGGTAGGTATATGTTTTTGCAATTTATTCTAATAATAAAATAAATATTCTAAATATTCAACGATATTCTATAATAGTTTAATTAGCTTGTGTTATGGGTTCTAGAATGCTGATAAACATACTTATATACTTTTTTTTTGTAAATACATAGGTACTTATTATACATAGTTATTAAAGACAATTTTTTCAATTTGATGATATTTTTTTCTTTAAGAAGTTAATTGAGTGGAATTTTATAATCGATCAAGCATCGCCGATTGTTAGTAGGCGTGACTCTACTCTACTCATTATTTTAATTTGGTTTCTAAACTACTCATCTCATGTCATGTCATCATCGATGGTGTTGTGCGCTGGGTCGATGCGATTGATTTGACTCGTGTTAGTGTGTTACGAGAGCAGAGAGAGGGAGACTGCGTGGAGTCGCGCGCTACGGAGCGCCCGGTGCCGGTGGGGCATGTAGCGCCACTCGCAGTGCGCCCGCCGCCCGCTCGCCGGCGTCCCGGAGCACCGCCGCGGCGCCGCCTGCCTCTGGCCGCGCACACCGCGCTCCGCTGGCCGCCGCCTGGTGCCCAGTGTGCCCAGCGTGCCCAGCGTGCCCGGCGTGCCCAGCGTGCCCGGCGTGCCCAGCGTGCCCAGTGATCCCCGCGCCACACGACAATCTTATTATCATTATGGTGAGTAGCGCACGCTTGTTATTTGTTTGAGCTCGCTCTTCGGGCGCGTAACACTTACCTGTCAGACACGTCTCTACCGACACTTCGGCCGCAGTCGTCGTTGATCAGTTTTGAGTCATTTCACTAGTTGCTCGAGTGCTAATTATAAGCGACCATAATATTCGTTCAATTTAACAACTAAGTACTGGGGAAACCTTCAATTGAGTATTGATTGTGATGGTACAGTGAAGTGCGGCACACGGGCCTGGTGTTGTGTAAACAGAGTGTTGTAACTGTGAGTGTGCTTTACACAATATCGGCGATATTAATAATCATCAATAAAAGGTAATTAAAACATACAGTTGACCTAAATGTGTGTGCAAAGTGAGAGTTGCAGCTGTGTCCAACACCACTCACATAAGCATGAGTGATGTCTGTGCACTAAGTTCTCACATGTTAATCCTGCAACTTTAACCCAAAATATTTCAACTAATCTCTGGTTCACATGACCAAAATACTTTTATGTGGAATTATTTTTTTTACATTATCAAGTATTTTACATTTAGCTAGAAATGCTCTGTACTAGTGAATCTTAGATTGATATCAAGATGACACGAAAACTGATGCTTAATACAGTCAAAATGACAATGAAAAAAATGGGAATTTATTTACAGTTGATAATCTGGTGACAAAGTGCTAGTTGTTGATTGCAATCTCAATTAGTCCAACATTGGCATGAATCGGTAATACCTCATTGTGCCTACGTGCATGTTTAATAGACATTAGTTGGAGGAGTGTTGATACTGACATAGGAGTGAATAAAAACAGTGGCCTCAGGTAGCGAGTGGCCAGTTTGTACACAATGGCTGTGTTGCTGCTAGCTGCACTTGTTGTTGTTCCAACTGCCAAGGTCACTAGCCGCCACATGGCTGCGGCTATCACATGTAATGTGATCCACAGTGGAGCCAACAGATGGCCGGCCAACGCCCATTATCAGACTGGTACCAATATAACAATGTGTCATTTGGATAGGATGGAATCGAGCATTGTGAGCTTATACATTTGTGTAAGATTAGGATTGTGGATAGGTAGATAGAGAGATAACTGCTAAATAAATTGATGGCTGTAATCAAATTAAAGTCAGTAAGTTGTTAAAATTCAAACTTGGAATTAAGCTAAATCTAAGTGCATGTTCACTTGCATCACCTTCCGTGCTGCGGCTAACTATACACAAATGTTTCACTAGACTCCTTGCGACCTGTGAGTGGCAGGCAGAGGTGTACTTGCATTGTGCTTTATGTACCCGTAACTGGGACGCAAGCCTATCTTTTTGTACTACTTGGGCTCACTTGACTCTTTCAAGTTGGGGTCGGCCTTTCCACTCGGTAACCAACTGCAGTCAGCCAGTTGAAGTTAAACAAGAGTTTCATAACATAAACTCACGCCTATATCCCCAAAGGGGTAGGCAGAGGTGCTAACACCCACATTTCGCCAGTTTATAGTTAGGTTCCAAAGTAATAGGTGGCGAGCCTATTCACTGCCGTTACTTTTGAAACAATTTTATGTTTCATTTGAGTCCATGATTTTAGTTTCATTTTTTAATTTGAGACATAATGGCTGGACCGATTTGACTTTCCAGATTGTTATCCCTGGATGAGTATGGATCCTACATGTTATCCAGGTTACTATACATATCAACTATCTAGGCGCCAATTTGCATCCATTACGTTGAAACTCTATCAAAGATAGAATGTATGAACATTTGATCCTTCTCCTTTTTCGAAATTGCTACAAAATATTTTTTTCTTTTATTTTCTTGTCTTTTTGTCCGTTTGTTCGCGATGGACGCATAAATACTTTACGGATTTTGATGCTGTTTTTTTTATTGGAGGTCTTGATCAGAGATCAGACCTAAAATCTAGCATAATACCTATATGATGTTTGATTACAATTGGTTGAGTAGAACCGAAGATAAATAACCAGAAGTTAGGATAAGTGACATTGACGCGGGCGGCTGGTTTATAATATTAGCCCAGAAGTTAGTGAAGCATCACGAAGGTGAAGCGAGTCGATGTCGCCGGACGAGTGTCGACGTGCCCATTGGCGGCAGGCGATCTGTCTGTCACTAACATATTCCTTTTGTTAGTATAACAGTCTGTATTAATGTAGCGTCCGCTGGTCGCCCCAAGGCAATGGTTTTTGCCCGCAGGTCTATCTGGCTGAAAGCGCGAAAATAAATTAACCGTAGTTGTATCGGCGACGTAAGGGTCAAGTTTGTTGACCCGTGGGCCGTGGTTCTGTTACGTTAAGTGCGGCGTCGACTGTGTGTGAGTGGCACACAGCAGGTGCAGCAGTCGGCACTGTGCGCGTCTCCAGTTTGTGAGCAAATGAGGCGGCGCTAAAGTTTACTAGCTCCGTCATACAAATCCCTCCAGCTAAGCTGCAGTGCTTGTGTTTAGAAGTTGGTTCGCGTAGTAGTATAATGATCAAACCCGGAACCTTTTGCTAGTAAGGTCGACTCCTTAACCACTAAACTACCGACACTTCGCTGTGTTTTAGTACTGGTAATCGGTGGTAACAGTAACGGAAGCGAGCCCGGGCTCTCATGCAGTCACGCACGGCAGACGGAGCCCACGAGTGGCCGCCGCTGCCCTCGCGCCACCGAGGCCAATCGGACACACAAATAAGCTTGATTATGAATAAAAGCGACAAATATGAGGTCAGCGGGAGGCTGCCTCCTTCGCGCGGTAATCGATTCAACATTGAACTGTACAAGTACGTGAAGTGATGTGTTCGCTACTTTCCAATTTGGTGTTGCGCCACCTCGCCTTGCCACGTGTCTTGCCGTCGATCTGTTCCGACGAGACGGCGCAGTCTGCTCGAGACGTGACGCAATTAAAAGTCTTCAATCAAATAGTGCACGATTATGTTAACGTGGCCTCGTAGGTATAACTTTAATGGTTAATACAGAATGTTCTAGCACCTGATTATGCTGTATACATTTACACGTGTGTTACCCTCTGAAGTGGGAGTCGACCGCTCTACCGTCGTCGTCAAGGCTGTAGGTACTGCACCTTGCCAATGATTATATTGAAGAGTATTTGTTATACTTCCTGACTTAAATTGCATAAAGAATTTCGTCTGCTCGCGGTTTTAGTTCTGCAAGAAAGAATGACTTCCATTGCATACCATGCAACACGACATGAGGAAAACGCGGTGTGTGAGTCACACATCGCTGTAATACAATCTGCTGTGTGTCTAAGTTGTTAGGGCCCACTCAGCTCAAGATACCGTTATGGCTTCGTCTTGGGCAATGTCCAGAGGCTCTACTCAGGGTAGAGAACTAACCTTGGTCTCTGCACCCGTGGGCAATCGAGGAGAGATGTGAACCAGTCTAGTGAAATGAGGATCAGTGAAAGCATCCTCACATTCCTCACTCGCTCCGCCAGCCACCGGGCGAGGAGAACCCACTAAACAATTCCATCCGTGTAGTTAATTGACTAGTATGATTACTCTTTAATATCGCATGCATTTGTTTTGGGTTAAGTAGATACAGAAGTCGTGAGAAAACTGCGAGTGGTCAAGGCGTTGTTTACTTTACAGCGATGCCGATGCCGCGCTGGCGCAAGGCGGCCGGTCGCGTCAGCCCGGATCTGCTCCGTAAGCTTCGAAGCGCTATTAATTCGATCGCAATATATCAATCAGACGAATGGTTACTAGCGGCTGTGTTACACGGCTGCCCGTGTAACACAGCCGCTAGTAGCCATACGACTCGACACACTGCTCCACTTTTTGATAGCACTAGCAAAATATTACGTAACCTACTCAGCTGATGAGATGCTGCAAATTCTCTTTAACATTGGCAGCAATAAAACAAATGTGTTTATACGGCGGCCGAGGCGCTTTAGGCTCCATTCAGATGTCGTATCATTGTAGTGCTCCGCCGTCACGTGCGAGGCTCTGCGCCAGGTACCTGCTCGCGAGGTGGCTTTTGGTGGACCGCCCTTGAACAATGTACGAAGGTGCTATGTTCACTAAATTATCTGACATATTCTAGTGGCAGTTCGCACTTGCACTACAACCTACAACCCTTTTTGTAATTGCATGATATGCCTAGTAAGGCGTCAAGTGGGTGTATGGAGTCGCTGCTGGAAGTGCTCTAAGTTACAATCGCACGCCGGTCTTTTGGGCTAGTTACACTTGATAACCCCCAAACTTGATCCTAGTGCGGTCAATAAGTTCTCGGTATAGGAATGAAAACAAAGATAATACATATTTACATGTAATTTTGTTATCATTTAACTGTACATAACTTATCGTAGGTATCCCAATGCGCGCATTACATTTATGTCAATATGAGGTGGTCAAGATGAGCATCCCGGCCGCTTTCACTACTTCCTCGTCAGCTTCTCGATTCCCTAGATCTCTAGACCCAAACTAAGCATAGTTTAACTAGCTTGTCTTATGTGTTCTAGAATGTGGATAAACATACTTTAATATACTTTTTTTGTAAATACATATATAATTATTGTACATAGCTTACCCGCGCGCGGCTCCGCCCGCGTGAATGTTGGCTTTCGCCACCAAGTCTCTTTTAAGCAGAGGGATTGCCCGTACTAACTTTCAATGTCTATTCCTTGGCAAACTGTGGTTGCAGCTAAACGTATTCATTTCATCTTGAGTTCTATCTAACCCTTCAAGGTACAGTACCGTGCATCGCGGCCAAAGCCAGTCTATTTACCAAGTATTTACCATCATTGTCCTTTTTCATTGTCTTCTAGATTTTATGGGGATTAGATAGCTACCCCAAAGTATGTGTGACTCGGAAAAAGGCCCTTTGATAAACCTTTACATTGCAATTAGTTAAACATTATTTTATTTCCGAAAATCTGATTTATTATT
The DNA here is from genome assembly GCA_963576445.1 of Lithosia quadra. Classification (NCBI taxonomy): domain Eukaryota; kingdom Metazoa; phylum Arthropoda; class Insecta; order Lepidoptera; family Erebidae; genus Lithosia; species Lithosia quadra. Next base: position 30,705 of record OY754899.1, on the reverse strand, counting down.
AAAATCTTGCTACAGACATTGACGTTTGACAACCTGATTTAACATTCAAAAAGTTCATGAAACTAAAGAAAGAGTATATAATAATAAAAGCCGGTCAAGTGCGAATTGGGCTCGTGCTCTCAGGGTTCCGGATAACACTGGGTTGAGGGACAAACTTAACTTTGCTGCAACGTTTCTTGTCTTGACTGACAGCCATACAGATTCTTTTTGGTGATGTGGGTAATATTTACGCTTTCAGGTCTTTTACCTTTATTCATGTTGTGAGATTTTACTTTCTGCAAAATATCTGGATTTTAGCCCAAAGGGAAGTGTCCTTTCTTTTTTTTCGTGCGAAACCCCCGTCGGGCTTCACCTCAAAGGAGCCAACAGTAAGGTTGATATGTTGGACTCCTACTGACTAAAATCGCACGGTATTTCGTCACATCGGCCTGTGTGACCGAGGAATCTGGTGTGTCCTAGAAAGGATATCCCAGAAACCTCGGCCGACTCCGGCCACCAGCACTGGTGACCTCAACGTGTTATTAGGAATCTAAATCCCTTTTCTCTATAAAAAAACACGCGTGGAAACATAACGCACTGCTACCCTGGGCCTGCACTCATGGAGGACGGAGATGATTCTGCGAACTATACCGCCCGGTGCGCCTTCACCGGTACGGGGGAATGCTGGATCTCTTCCGTAGTTTTTCCGAGCCACTTTTAAGCGCATTACTGCCTCGCAAAAAAGCGGTGGCATTCCAAAAAGAAAAAAAGGAAAATATTTAAATATTCGAGGACATGGCGCTACTTTATCCAATCTGGACGCTCTGCCAGTGTGCGAAGTGGCGAAGTGGCGAAGTATCCACGGAGCAGCCCCGGCAACAGTGGCATTCGGGCGTCAGCTCCCGGCTTACACAATGCAGGAACTCACCAAAACAGTCACCCATCAGTGAGCCTTGAATAGCTCAGGGTCATGGGCCACCTTAACCTCTGTAGACCCAAGACGAAGTGCGATTTTCGTCGGTCAAGTCCGATATTACGTCCCTACTGGCCAGTGAATGGGAGAGATCCGTAGAGATTTCCGCACGAAAAATAAGGTACGAATTCTTAAAACCCTCCGGTCGCGGTGCAGGTGACTCACTCACGTGGCCGAAGGTCACTCAACGAACTCCATCCTCCATGAGCGCAGGCCTGGGGTTGGTAGGTCAGTCCACTTATTAGTCGATAGTGAGACTACAGTCTGGATATTATGCTTCGTGTAATGCCAAGCCTATCCGCAACATTTCTTTGATCTAATTCAACTTGATACCTCTACGTGTTCCTTAGAAAGAGGTCTTGACAGACAGACAGACGGACAACAAAGAGAAATAAGGGTTTCGTTTTTTCCTATTGAGGCACAGAACCCTAAAAATAAATATATCCTCTTTGCCTCTGAGCAAAAATAAACCAAACAATGGCCTCTATTACAAATTTAGACTAAGTCACTTTTAGTTCCTGTTGCCATGACAACAAATTATAGATGGCGTTAAAAACGTCTACAACATTTAATTTTCTTATTATTTCTATATTTTCATGAATTAATCATATCTTTTTAAACATCTTATATGCTATTTGAGGTGCAGACAAATCCAAAAAATCATAGATCATGAAAATCCATTCAGCCGTTCTTGAGTTCTCACAAAAGCACGTTGTTGACCCATTTTTAGGGCTTTAGGGTTTGAATTTTAAAAAATCCTTTCTTAGTACACCTCTACGCATCAAAACGAACACACCTATCAAATTTCAAGTCTCTACGACCAGCGGTTTAGGCTGTGCGTTGTCTCTATGTCAGTCAGTCAGTCAGGACTTTGAATTATATAGTATAAGATAATCGATATTTGAAAAAAAAGACTTGGTTATCACAAATATTTATTTTTTTGCAATCCTTGTCTGTTTGTTCGTGATGGACGCAAAAACTGCTGACAAAATTTTGATGCCGCCTTTTCATTAGAAAGGTCTTGGTTGATTAATTTGTAGAACCGGGGATATGACCAAAAAATGATTACCAACCAATCGACTCCCACGGGCAGAGCCGTGGGTATTAGCTTGTATAAAAAGTAGCCTATATATTAATCCAGACTATAATCTATCTCTGTACCAAATTTCAACCTGATCTATTCAGCCGTTTTTACGTGAAAGAGTAACAAACATACATCCAGATATCCCGACTGATCAACTCCATGGGCGAAGCCGCGGGTATTAGCTTGTATACAAATTAGCCTATATGTTATTTCACACTACACTCTATCTCGGTACCAAATTTCAGCGAGATCTATTCAGCCGTTTTTACGTGAAATAGCAACAAACATAATATTTGGAAATCCCGACCGATCGACTTTGCGAGCGGAGTCACGGTATTAGCTTGTATAAAAAGTAGCCTATATATTATTCCAGACTATAATCTATCTCTATACCAAATTTCAACCTGATCTATTCAGCCGTTTTTACGTGAAAGAGTAACAAACATACATCCAGATATCCCGACTGATCGACTCCATGGGCGAAGCCGCGGGTATTAGCTTGTATAAAAAGTGGCCTATATGTTATTTCACACTACACTATCTGGGTACCAAATTTCAGCCAGATCCATTCAGCCGTTTTTACGTGAAATAGCAACAAACATAATATTTGGACATCCCGACCGATCGACTTTGCGAGCGGAGCCACGGTATTAGCTTGTATAAAAAGTAGCCTATATGTTATTCCAGACTTTAATCTATCTCTATACCAAATTTCAACCCGATCTATTCAGCCGTTTTTGCGTGAAAGAGTAACAAACATACATCCAGACATCCCGACTGATCTACTCCGTGGGTCGACTGATCCACTCCGTGAGCGGAGTCGCGGGTATTAGCTTGTATAAAAAGTAGCCTATATGTTATTCCACACTTTAATCTATCTCATTACCAAATTTCAGTCAGATCTATTCAGCCGTTTTTACGTGAAAGAGAAACAAAGATATATCTAGAAATCCCGACCGATCGACTTTGCGAGCGGAGCCGCGATATTAGCTTGTATAAAAAGTAGCCTATATGTTATTCCAGACTATAATCTATCTCTGTATCAAATTTTAGCCAGATCCATTAAGCCGTTTTTGTATGGCAGAGTAACAAACATACATCCATACATCCAGACATCCAGACATCCAGACATACATTCTTACAAACTTTCGCGTTTATAATATTAGTAGGATAAAAACACCCAGACCAATGCAAATAGACAATACATATTTATGCATGACAAATATTTGCATAGTTATTTTTGACTAATACACACTTTTAAACTATTTCATTTTTGTACATTTAGGTTTAAAGAATCTAATATACTTACGTAGTATATTTATGGTCATTTCAATGTTAGAAAATAAAAACGCGCCCATTGTCCGAAGACGAGTACAGAGATTGCAATCAAGCACACTAGCGCAGTCTCACCGCAGAGAGTGGTGTGGTGCCGGTGTGGTGACAATGAGTTAGCTTAGACGAGCGCCACAGCAGACATTCAGCAGTGTCGAGCTCTCGCCAGACTGTGTGCTAATTATAATATAAATGCCCAAGTTACTTTCTGTATTTATCTGTTGTATCGTATGTAGCGAGGTCCCAAAAAATATGTTACTTATAAGTATAGGTAGTTTACGAGATGTGTATGTGAAATACACCTCTCGCCATCCCCACGATATGTTCTGCCAGGCATTTATATATGTAGGTATAGGTATATCCCACACGAGATGGCGTGTAGCCTGTGTACATTACAAGTAGGTACGTGATTGTATCGTCTCGTCTCTATCAAATGTTGAAGTGTGACGGCGGCCGTCGCTGAGCCTGCGTTGTATCGATTAGCATCCTTGGAGTTGTTTACTCGCCAACTCACCGAAATAGTAGCTCACTCGCCGGACTGCGCACCATTCACGTGTTGGTGTACCTGTCTGGGTATGGGTGTAGCTGCTGACGGCTGTGTGGGTGTCGCTGAAGCACCCGGCGGTCGCTGCGCTGTATCTCGTAGGCTCTTATTTGCGCCGTAGACCACGCGGCGGGACCACTCACCCTGTGGTGTCTACCGGTCAGGAACAAACCACTCTTGCATGGGACTGTACGTTTACTGTCGCCTGGAGAACAGCCCTATTCCTATACGGTACTGTTGGCAGTCGGTTGTAACCTGTTTCAAATGATTCAGGTTGGTTCAACACTGCAAATGTCTGTATTAAGATACAGACATTTGCAGTGTTGAACCAACAGGGATTGCGGTTATTATACTAATGTAAGCTAGGGCTTACATTAGTATAATAACCGCAATCCCTGTAATCAAAGCTAAACAATCCCAATCTGAAGTACCCGCCGAAGATAAAACACGATTGCAAGTTAAGTTTATGTACTTGTTCCGCTTGTTAATGACCAATCTGGTGCAAATCCGTACTATCACAGTTGAACACGTATTAGGCCGAGCCCGAAAGTGTGTAGATAACAACTCGATGTACAATCATTTACGAGTACGATGATTGACTGCATATTGAGCGATGGTAAACATAACGGATGGGCACTTCAAATACTTATCATATCACAGGTAGGCGCTTGCCGTACAAAGGAGTTCGTAGCTTTGAACATGGACTAATGTGAATTATAAAATAATAAAATATATCAATGAAACAGCGCTGTCCACTTGAGCAGAACCGAACAGTACGAGACGCTACCGGCATTTCATCTTTATTATCATAGATCATAACTACATAGATTAAATCACTAGACATGCCGCTGACATAGCAGGGTGACAATATGCATATATTTTGCCATAGGTATGTCTCTCAACTCTCGCTGCACCAATCGTTCGTCCACAATAAACTGCATTACCATTCATATTCCTCGTACGGTATCCGCCGTTCCTGTCGTCCAGCTCTTCGCGCCTAACCATTTTAGAGAGCGCATGCGCATTCCGCCCCCCGTCACGGGTTTTGCGCTGTTTCATGCCACCCTCCTTAGCAGAACAGTTGACGTTGGTCGTGACAGCTACGCCTGCCTCGGAAGGAAGGAAAAGAAACGCTACCACTTTCGGGTGCCAACGCGCACCACACAAAGATCTGCACAAGACCAAACATTGTTTCCTTTTATAGAAAAAACTAGTTGTAGTTGTGGTATGCAGCAATTATATCCCGGTATGGATGTAACTATTGCGCACCGGTGATGCACCTGACTCAGTTAATACAACTTATGGAAATGTACCAACGCGACCTACGTAGTTGTCGGTGGCAGTGGCATTGTCGGGTGGGCTTGTAACCGAAGAGGCGCGCGAAGGTCTGCGCGGCGAGTGGTGACCTCAGCGCCGCCGCCGCAGGAAAAAACGCTATGAGTCACGAGCGCGAGCGCGAGCTTGTGGACGGCGTGGAGCGCGGAGCACCTCCCGCGCCGGACGCGCACTCATCCTTAGCTGCACTATCAGCTCGGTTACGAACTATCGGAAACATGCGCGCATATGAAACAGAAAAGTAAGAAAGGAACCCATTATAATGACACGTTTTGCCCCGGCTAGGCCGTACGTCCGTCAGTCGTTCGATACAAAATATAGAACTAACGAATAATAATAAGGTTGACTTCTTTTTGCGCAAAGAATTGGCATTATCGTCCACCGTGGCACGGATTATGAGGAGGGAGTTTTCGACATCTAAACTTTTACTTTGTACGTACTCCCTTCCCCTTCTTAGGATAATAATATAAATTGTGAGCCGGTGGTCGTCATTTGATTGAGCAAGGGACACGCGACTGCCTACGACTCACGACCACGACTTGAATGTGCGTATCGTATCACTTATCGTACTCGATAAACATTTACACGATTTGTATGCAAAATGGATGATAAATTTATTGTATAGATAGATAGTTAGATGTCCAATTTTACTTATCTAGGAGTTCTTAGAACGTCTTAATCGTAATAATTTGTCAAGGCGCTCGTCAAAATTTCAAAAGCAACATAGTCGGCATTAGGCAGCGGTACTGTGTTATCGACGAGCACCTCTTGTGGAAATTTTATCACAGAGCGGCTCGCTGGACGACGGACCCTCGTTGCTCGAAGGACACGTCACACTGGCGAGCACACGGCTGCCTCTGCTTATTGTACGTGCTGGATGTGCGAGTATATCAAGTTACGCTCTTGATGTCAGCACAAGGACAGTTATATAAAGTGTACCTAGTGATAATAATGTAAACGGTTACACGTGTCACGTGTGGTGTAGTTCCTTTACACCGGTCGACGCGCGACGGTCGTAGTAGCACGCTGCCTCTCTACATTGCTTCTGCTCTTAGATGAATCAACTTCTGCTCCTTTTCGTTGCGGTAAGTCGCTAGAGTTACGCCTACGGAGTTAGAAGAAATCATAAAACAAATAAGCACTATTGCACAGGCCCGCCGAACCACCTGTACCATTAGTCAGTACCATTGATGGTACAATTGGCACTGATTTATCCCACTAGTACCAGGGAAATAACTCAAACTAAGCCTGGCTTACCATATTGTGTTCTAGAATGCGGATAAACGTACTTGTGTATATTGTGTGGTAAATGCATGCATATTGGACATCCACATAATTCAGACCAATATAGACATACTTATCCGTTCAAACAAATCTTTAGGTACCTACACAGCGTGCTAATCAAACCTGTGATCTCCTAATAGCAGTCGAACCCTTCACCGCTAGGCCATCGCCACACAGCTAATGGACATTGGACATGTATAATTGTTTGCTAGGTGGAGGCGGTATTATCATAAGTTACGAGTAGAAGCATCGTCGAAAATACAATTGATTGAAAAAGCGGCCGGTTAACGACCATAGCGAGTCCATTCTGCAGATATGAGAGAAATTATTTTAATGATCTGTGGCTCGTCCCTAATTACGTGAGATCTTAATACACACCTCTGCCACAGAATAAATAATGGTACTGCGCCTCTGCGCCGAGCGTCTCGTTAGAGGCCGATAGCCATATAGGTACTTAGGCGTTGTGTCATCTTGACCACACTTGATCCACCAGCAGACGGAGCTGGGTGTGCCCAAATCTGTCCAGAGAATCTGTCCAAGAAGTCTGGCCGAGTCTGAAACGCAACCATTTCACATAAACGTTTAGATCTTACAGTTAGTACTGTACTGTAACACCCGTGTCCTGTGAGGATAAAGAGGAGACTACTTCTGTTAAATACCACACCTCAAATACAGAGGCCGAAGCTTTCGAGTTATAATTCGATAATCTGACAGGTGGATGGAATCTATTTAGAGTTTAGAGTATTGTGGTTAAATATGTTGTTCGTACACGATACACCACAGCACGGGGAATGCGGAAGTTTGCAAGTTTAGTGACCGCTAGGCCGAGCCTCATGCGAACATTACGCGAAGAGTGTATGATTCAAAGAGCGCTCGGCCCGACGCGCGACGACCTGCGCGTCCCGAGTTCCACGGTGCACGGGGCGCAGCTCGCGGGCGCGCGATGTAAATAACCTGTGAGTGGCCGGCTGCGCCACTGCGCGTTCGTCAAACCTGATTATAGGCAATTGCTATGCGGTCATACAATCTTAGCACTACGAGTACTACCTATACCTACTACAGACTCGTCCGCCTCGCGCCTCGACAACTACTGATGCTACTTTATTTTGTACTTAAGTATCAGTTTCTCATCCTGATATTTTGACACGTAACTGTCCTATTATAGATATAAGTTACCTACATAACGGGGAGGAGCATCACGACAGTTTGTCTTGAAAGTGTGGTCGTGTCAGCTTCCTACCCGCTTCAACCGCTGAAGCCGCGTCGACATAGACCGACGCGCGTCGCGCGTCGCTTGGACAACAATGAAGCTTTTATTATTGCCGCCTCGTCCTAGGACCAAAGGCCAGTTTACTCCCTGCACATGGCCGCGACCCGCGACCTTGTGCACCGGCGGCGCGGGGTGAACAGCCGCGCCGCATTCCGCCACCGCCGCGCGCCGTGTGAACGTGCACAGACACACCCACACCACACGGTGAGCACAGTGCCTACTGCCGACTGCCTACCGCCTACTACGGACACTAGCCAAGTGTCCTAGAGTTCAACACAACTATAACACAGGAGTACCGAGCAGCAACGGATATGCAAGCGTTGAGATCTATTAACTCTACCTACAATGTACAATGACTGTAGTATTTAACCAGGATATTTCATTATTGTAATTTATGAACATAATTTGAATATTTGAATGAATAAATGAATAAGGCTTCAGTACAGACCTACCTAGTCACAGACCTAGTGGTGAGAAGAGCACAAACCGCGTCATCGCATTAGCGCGAGTGAGTCACGTGGACATCTTGCGCCGTGAGTCCATCTAACCCCGCGCCGGCTCTTTGTTGAAGTGTGAGCTCCCGTAGGGGCCGCCTTGTGCTCTTCAGCAGGGGGTGTATGGAAGTTGTAGTGTGGCGGTGAGCATTACAACTAAGTAATCAATTCCTACTATGACTATTCGTATGGCGTGAGTCAACTCAGCGCGGAGCTTCGCGTCACCGCACAGTGCATCGACAGGCTCTTTAAACATGCAAATTAAAACATAAATACTATATCTAGAAACTAAATCAACAATAAGAAAGAAATTAATAAGATTTTAGCTAACCTGATTATTTTTACTCAAATGCAAAATTTTCGCAAATAGTTGCACTCATAGATATTGATGTAGTAGCCATCTTACTGCCGATTACAAATTAAAAAGACGGTTAGAACATAACACTCGTAGATGGGTATAGACTCTTCGGAAGCGGCCATTATAAATAAAGATAACGAGTTGACCTTACACCTTACACTCCCTCTGCCGTTCGGGATATCTGTGCTAAAAGATTCTGTCTTGCAGTGCAATTCATTCGGCGCTAACACGTTCGGCAGTGGAGTCGTTCTTGGAGGTTCGAGAGAAGTAAGCCGCCGTCATGGCGCCACGCCAGTCGGACGACAATAGTTCCAGTAGTCGTATGGAGGAGCACATGTAATTATTTTTTTACTCATTTAATTTTTTGTCAATTCATTATCACGAATTCGAAGTGCAAAAAAGTGTTGTACGATCAATGCGAAGTAAGTGGCGGTTCTTGAGCAGTGGGCTTTAAGAATCCATTAAGTATTTATTCAAATATTTTATTATTTTGTTTATTAATTCTGAAACTGGAGTGCCGTTGAGCGGATTGTTTGTTACTACTTGTGTTCTTGATGGTTGAAGTTTGATTTCAGTTGTGGCATAGTCCTGCCACCGCTTATTTTATTTCTCCTCAATGAAAGTCTCGCCTGATGTACAATAAAGCTCCTAACGAAGCAATTCAAACCGACAAGGCAATTCTAGTCACTATAGAACTATTCGCCTTGGCAAGTCATACTCCAAGGGCGACATTGCTTGGTTATATTTTTTCTTCTGGTAACTCAGATGTTGGTTGGCATAATATTATGATTTTAGTTGAAACAACAAAGTGACAATGTCTCATACGCGTGACACAATTAGCGCCGACTGGTGTTCACGCCTGCTCCGTGGATTGTTTTTTTATAGTTTTATTTTATCAAAACGATTTCGTTCATAATATCAAAATAAGTATGCACATTTTTGTAATCCAGGATTGCTATTTTATCTGTAACCACCTAATGTTAGTAATTCGTGGTGCTTGCCATCACGCCCATTGTCACTTACATCCGGACCGGACACCAAATAATTTGCTATTTTGCTGTAGTTAGCAGTAAATTGACACCTATTTACTGCTAACCACAGCGTTTAAAAAAATTCAAATTGTTCTCAAATTATGTAGGTATCTATGTAAGTTGCAGCATTACTTATTTATTTATAGTTTGTTGAATATATCAGGTTGGTTTTTTCCTACAATTTTCAAAAATAAAATCGGCATTTACAGTTGTGACATTACACCTTTTTACGAAACGTTCGTGCGGCTCCACCGGCCGGCCGTCGCGAACACTGTGCGGAATGCGGCTACTATGAACAAGGTTTTTTAGATTAAGATTTCTCCAAAACGAGAAATCCCTGTTCTGAAAATCATACAATATGTTATTCTACACTGTATAAACTAGTACAATAGGTAATGTTTTACACAAGAGGCGACGAATGAGGAACGACCGTGTTGTTGCGAGACCTTCCCCTCGGACAGCTTCACCTGCGCGCAGGCCGGTGTCTACCGCCGCTGAACGTGACCTGACGTGCCCACAGAGATGTTTCCATTTGATGTTTAAGTACTGAATAAGAACCTGAATTCCTGTGGAAGCTATTACAGCTGTCGCCTCCTTTAGGTAAGTGAACAATAAACAGCCCTGCCTGTATGGACGCTGTGGTCGGTGTGGATGTGCTGCAATCAGTGTCGATGTAGGCGTATGTCCCAGAATAATTGGAAGGTGCAACGCACTACTCTAACCAAGTCAAACGTACTCAATGGAAACGGCCGCTGTGTACAGTGTACGGTGTACCTGTACCTGCCAACAGTGCGGCGTGGCGGCCCGGGGACTCTGTTCTTAGCAACATTATTGTCTTTGATTTGTGTTGTCCTTGTATGCAGGTGAGAAATGACGAACAAGATTACGATGGTCAGAGGAGAGCATATTTTGCTTTGAAGTAATCGGTCAAGTTATCCCACGTTAAAAGTCATCATGGCCTTACACACATGAGCACAGTTCTGTTGGTCGCGGCCCTGTGCCACCAGCCACCAGCCGCGCCGCGCACTGTTCGCAAACAGCGGACGGAAGTGTCGGACGGGCTCGGCACTTGCCATCGCAGTGAGCAGGAGCAGACCTTCACTTGATGGGTTAACTCACGACAAGTTCGTGAGAGCAGCGCACGCGCATCTTGCGTCACCACTCAACAGTTTGTAAGCCGAGGGCTGCGCCGCGCCCGGTGACGTGCTGTGATCGTTACCAGTGAATTACCAAAAAAATAAATAATATTACGCGGCTGTTTGAGGAAGTCACGTCTTTCGCTACTGATGTCGTTGTTTGCCAACCTTATTTATAAGTACAAATTAGGTGTAGTCAAACTCACGTATGATCCTAACTATTTAGTCCAACTAAGGATACAGTACAGCTTTTGAAATTGTGTGAATTATACACGAATCTATACGGGTACCTAATAGTGGATCTGCCTGAGTCTACTGGGCAAAGTGTCCGAAGTGCCACGAGGTGCGCTGCGTGCTGGGCCGATGACGTCGGCCGCGCGCTGCTCGCTCACCATTGAACGCAACATTCATATTCATTGAATGTGCATAATGTTCCTACATTATTACGAAGAGCTCTGTATGCTTAGCATGGCTATATGTTATAAACAGTAGGACGCGGCGCGCGGCGCCCACGACAAAGGTCGCCAGCGGAGTGCGCTGCCAATAATACAATGCTACCAAACGCCTGCATTTTGAATTTCATTTACATCTGTTATAATGTCAAACAGCGACATGCAACGAACAGTGATAATTAAATAAGCGCCCGAAGGTGAGTTCGTTAGGTGAGCAGCTCGAAGGCGACAGTGGACACTGCGTACGACACGACACACGCGATGGTTCGAGGTTTCGATCGGCATCGTACCTACTACGTACTCTCATACTGTATATCAACACAGACACTTTGTACACGACTGCTCTTCGTCATTCGCATCGCAGTGCAATAGTCGCCAGTCGGCACACGTCACGCTGAACCACGCATGATGTACAGTAATTGAATCGCTACGGACCAGTGCGTGATACAACCGAATGACGCCATCGGTGGTGTCAAGGGGATTTTTATAACCCCATAACACCACCGGTAGTGTCAAAGTTATTTTCTATTCTCATTACACCACCGGTAGTGTTAAAGGTATTTTCCATTCCCATTACACCACCGGTAGTGGTAAAGGTATTTTCTATTCCCATTACACCAACGGTAATGTCAAAGGTATTTTCCATTCCCATTACACCACCGGTAGTGGTAAAGGTATTTTCTATTCCCATTACACCAACGGTAATGTCAAAGGTATTTTCTATTCCCTTTACACCACCGCACCGGTAGTGTCATAGGTATTTTTCTATTCCCATTACACTACTGTTTTATCAAAGGTATTTACAACTCCCGTGATATCATCATCCGTTTTGTTATGGGTATTATTCTTTGTATCATGACGCGACCAAGTAATAGAGATAAGGCATTTATAAAATGATAATATTTATAATGCCTGTAGTGCTACCAACGACCGCACCTGCATTGTGGCTCTTCGATCCGGATGGTATGACTGGTTCGCGTTGAAGTTGTAGGCTCAGTGCGACTGTACGTCGACCACAGAACATTAAAAAACCATAGAAGTAGTAATTAAGTAAAAATACAAAGGAATAGCTGTCGCCAAAAAATACACTCACACAGACTTATAGGACGTCTTATTGGTTGCATACATTTTACCTTAAAATATAAGAAGAGCAGAACTACACACCTTATTTTACTGAAAATGAATTTAAAGTACGTTTTGACAAGGTATAAACTTCAATGATGCTTACAGAGTACCATCAAATCTGCCCCCATTTTAAAGTAATATACAACAAAATTATGTTTAAGCCACGTTGGAATAGAGCACACATTTATTTATCCCAATAATACCCCATCTAGCGGTCAATAGCAAAATCAATGTACATTATAGTTTTGCTTTTCACCAATAGATGTCTAAAATTGTATTGTATTGCAAATCAGTCCTTAAATATAACAATGGTAAGGATGAAATTAACTTAACTCAAAATACGGACACCACATTCTGTCGTACATTTTTCACAAACTTACCTAAAATGATAATTTTGACAGCTCTAAGTAGTGTACCCCATATAGTATAATCGAAAATGAATCTAATCGATTTTCGATTATCGTTCCCGTAGAATATGGAATCGATAGTTATAAAAACACAAAAGCATTTATTTTTTTATTATTTTAGGTAACTTATTTCAGAATGATAAAAGAGAAGTTTTATGGTACCTACCGTAATTATGTCTTGCATTATACTTAGCCACTTTTATTATTATATTATATTATTATTAGCTATATTACAAGAAATTGTAGTAGATAAGTACTTAAAAATTTCAATAAATTAATTTAAGTTCGATTCATTCGATTCCTGTGTGTCATAGTCAATTGTGCTGAATTCTTGCAAGACGCTTCACTATGAAAAGTGGGCGGTACTTGTCAATGTGCTACGATAATTTTAGAGGTATTATTTTGTATATAAAAATACGATACTTCATAGACGTGAACTGTCAAAATTATCATTTAGCATCCTGAATTGGACAGGTATAGAAACTTCTAGAATATTGAAGTAAATATTTCGTGAAAACTTATAGGAAAATAAACCTTAAAATCAATCGCATAAACTTGTTTTTTGATTATTTTAGCCTGCGTTGTGTACATACACAAGTGTATATGTGTGAGGTAAATGCAATTACACTTAGGTTTTTGGCGACACAAACACGCCCCCATACGATTTCTAGTCCTAAGGATTTTTCTTTGTTCTGTGACGTCGACGTACCTACATAAATATATACATTCTATCGTAGGGGTTCACCTCGCACGTGGCCAAGTTGAAGGCTCACGCTGCACCGCGTCGCTCGGCGAGACGAGACCATCGAATAGAAATAGACCAGACCATCATACCAGGATCGTCAGTCATGTTTACCGTTAATCTCAATAAGTAATTAATGAAATAATACTTTGGATAACATTATCTGCGCAAAGTTCAAGCGCCCAATCGAGTCAATGCAATGGGTTGATAACACTAATGAACGCCGTACCGGCTCGATCGGTACCGACATGCGACGCTACACACGGTCGGTATGTACACACCACAGATAGACAGGTTTCCGATCGATTACGTATAATGACGCTCTTAGCTACCTTCAAATATTTAATTTAAGTATATTGTACCTTCGTACACAACAACAATACGTGAACACGTCAAGTTCATCTTGTGACAGTTGCGACTGAGAATAGCGAGCGTGTTACGCGTGTTGAGCGTGTTCAAATATAGTAGTACCACGGGTACGGGCTAATAAACAATTTTATTTTATTGCGGTATAACAACCTAATGCTCATCTCCGGTATTAGAAGTTCGCATTTGAAACAGTATCGGGAACATGTAATTAAAATCTGAACGTGTGTGGTTTCAGTTGCGGCAACTCCGATAAGCTCCCCGGCATGGGCGGCGTGCGGCGCTCGCACGCGGCCGCGCTCGCGGCGCTGGGCGCGCTGCTGCTGCTGCTGCTGGCGCGCCTGCCGCCGCCCGCGCCGCTGCCCCTGCCCCTCCAGCCCCAGGCCGCCCCCGCGCCCGCCGCGCTCCGCGCCAACCGCACGCAGGCCCCGCCCGCTCCGCCTGCCCCGCCCGACAGCACGCCGGCCCGCAGTAGCGAGCGCGTTTCGCAGCTCGTCGAGCTCAAGCCTCCTAAAACGCCGGCGGCACCCGCGGTCGCCGATGCGCCTGCCCCCGCGGTCCCGGCGGCCGCGGCCCCCCCGGCGGGGGCGGGCGCGGCGCGCGACCCCTCGCTGGTGTACGTGCGCGACGTGTACGTGAGCGGGCACGAGCGGCCGCACGCGGAGCTGTGCCCGTCGCTGGGCGCGCGCCTGCGCCTGCTGATCCTGGTGACGTCGGCGCCGTCGCACGCGGGCGCGCGCGCCGCCGTGCGCCTGACGTGGGGGCACTACGCGGCGCGCGCCGACGTGGCCATCGCCTTCGTGCTGGGCGCGCCGCCCGCCGCGCTGCGCCCCGCCGTGGAGGCGGAGGACGCGCTGTACGGGGACCTCATCGTGGGCCGCTTCGTCGACTCGTACTCGAACCTCACCCTCAAGACGCTGTCCATGCTGGAGTGGGCGGACACGTACTGCCCGCGCGCGCCGCGCCTGCTCAAGACGGACGACGACATGTTCATCAACGTCGGGCGGCTGCTGGACTTCGCCGCGGCGCCGGAGCGCGCCAACGCCACGCGGACCATCTGGGGCAAGGTGGTGCGCCGCTCGCTGCCCAAGCGCACCACCAAGTCCAAGTACTACGTGTCGCCGAAGCAGTTCCCGGGCAAGGTGTTCCCGGACTTCGCCACGGGCCCGGCCTACCTGCTGAGCGCGGACTGCGTGGCGCCGCTGCTGGGGGCGGCGCGCGACGCGCTGTTCCTGCGGCTGGAGGACGTGTTCGTGACGGGCGTGCTGGCGGCGCAGCTGGGGCTCCGGCGCCTGCACGCGCCCGAGTTCTACAACAAGAAGGTGGCGGCGCACCCCTGCGCCGTGCAGCGCGGCCTGGCCATCCACATGGTGCGCTACCACGAGCAGTTCGACCTGTGGCGCAAGCTGCTGGACGGCAAGACCAAGTGCGCCAGCTAGTGCCGCCTGGCGCGATCGCATCGGTCAGACCGATTTAATATTAAGTAGTCATATTTTGTTCACATGTCGGAGTATCCCCGGCTCGACAGATAGTGTGACGGCTCTCGATTTTATTTTATACTTTATTTAATTTTTTACTCTATTTTGATACTCGTGGCCGACGCGCTATTGCACGTCTCGGCCTGCCATGCCGCGCCGACGACGTCCGCCCCGAGCGACCGACGTCTGTGTGATTCTCGCCTAGTTATAGTTGTATTACTATTTTTTGTATATAAAGTACAAAGCGTTTAGCTTAAGTGACGTCACCGTGCAATCGGACGGTGACGGGTGTATCGAAGTTCGGTTGAATGGCGCGACGTTCCGCGCAAGTTGTGCCAGATGTAAATATTACATAAACATGTACATTTAAAGCCGTTTTTTTTTCCTCCGCTCCGAGAGCAACCCGCTCGTGCTACGCCGCCGATCCCTAAATATACATAAAATTTGTGCATTTGCAAAGTAGCAGCAGCGTAAAGGTTTAGGAGATCGAGCTGCGATCGTGAGGTGTGGGTAGATCTGCAGCAGGGAAGACGAGAACATTTTGACAATCTATACATATAATAAAATGGTAGAAAAGTCAAAACTGTACATTGAATATTTTTTTAAAAGGATACTTGGGCTGTGATCTATAATCGATACCGAAGCCAAAAATATAGTTTTTAGAATTTTTGTCTGTTTGTCTGTTTGTCTGTATGTATGTCCGGGATAAACTCAAAAAGTACTGCATGGATTAACTTCAAATTTGGCAAGAATATTATTAAGAAGTCGGGTCAACACATAGGCTACTTATTATCACGCCATCACCTACGGGGAACGAGCAGTGAACCTTTATATCTTCAACGCATTCTGTAACAACGTGTAATCTAAAGACGCATATTTGAATGTTGTTATTATGTTAAGCATGCTATAAGCTAGCTTCACACTATAAGTAACTTAGACCGATAATGTATACAAAAAAAAACAAACTTAATTTTGCGGTTCGATCCGTAGACCCGATTACTGTACCAACCGCAAATAATAAGTTTGTCGTAGGTTACGTCAATAAAACTGTAGAGGTAAATCCTGTAGGTACATTGAAATATTTACAACATAACTATTCGGGGATGATTGGTGATCAATACCAATGGCAAAATGCAATCAGTATTTTTTTTTATCTTTCTGTCTGTCTGTCTATCTGTATGTGCACGCATGGATAAAAAACTACTGGAGAGATGATCAAACTTGGTACGATTTATAGTATTTATAGTTCATACTTCTGGACAATATAATAATATCAACTCATTTATGTCCCACTGCTGGGCACGGGTCTCCTCTCCTCTAACGAGAGAGCTGAGAGGGTTTAGACCTTAATCCACACACGCTGGCCTAATGAGGTTTGGTGGATCGAACATGTCCTTAGAATTTCTTCTAGGACATGTGGGTTTCCTCACGATGTTTTTCCTTCACCGTCAGCAGATGGTAAATCATGTGATTAGCACATAATAAATTCGACAAAGTGAAATTCACGTTGGTACTGTCCGGCCGGATTCGAACTGAGTAGAGGCCGCATCCTTATCCATTCAGCTGCCATCGCTTACAGGACAACATTATAGGCTACTTCTTATACAAAGTCGGAGTGCGAGGGAAATGCTCTAATAGGCCCCCTTTTTTCCGTACGGAAATCCCCATGGATACCCACCCCGCGGCCAGCGGGGCAGGTTATGTCGGACTCTTACCGACTCAAACCGCACGCCATCTAGGGTCTTCTGACGCCTGGGTGTTTCGCACCCCGACTTGACCCGGGCCATCTCCGGATTCGAGATGGCCCCTGGGCTTGGTAACCACGGTGTTCCCGTCATGCTCCCGGAATAGAGGGGAGCGCTGTCGCGCGCCTCCGCTGCCTCGGCACCTCCCACGCCGGACACTCTGCCAGCGTGTGCAACCCTGAGTCGTCGCCCGCATCGCAGCGATGGCACTCGGGCGTTGGCTCCTTCCGAATCAGACACAAGTGATCCCCAAAGCAACCCTTACCAGAGATCATCTGCATCAGCCGGTACGAGAGGCCCCCGTGAACCAGTCCTCCATGACGGGTCTTACCGCCGCTATAACGGCGTGCCCCGCGCTTGGTTTTTTTTTATAGTCTGGAGCTGGGTATGGACGGTCTCGATTACCCGAGGCTCCGGGTCCAGTCCCCGCTCCCGTGCCTCCTTTCGTCACCAAAATATAGGCATAACGCGCTGCGGCGCTCCCAGTGTACACCGGTTACGGCTATTCAGGACCTCTGCCCAGATCGGGCACCCGTACAGGGTCATGGAACGCACGATCCCCGCGTAGAGCCTCCTGCAGGCGTCATCCGGCCCCTCATGTTGAGCAACAGCCGCGCCAGAGCGTTGGCCCCCCTACATCCTGGCGTCAGAAGACCCGAGACGGCGTGCGGTTTTAGTCAATAACAGTCTACATAACCTGCCCCGCTGGCCGCAGAGTTTTCCGTGCGGAAATCCTTATGGATACCATAAGGATTGCCGCACGGAAAAAAGGCTATTTTTTTATACAAGCTGATACCCGCGACTCCGCCCGCGCGTCGTTTTAATCTAGGTCATCATGTTTTGGTTATATCTCCAGTTCTACTTAGCCAATTACAACTAAACATAGGGTAAATTTTGAGTCTAAGCAAGACCTTTCTAATAAAAAAAAACCTCATCAAAATACGTTAAGTAGTTTTTACCTACCATCGCGATTTTGGCTTTTGATGGGTTTTTTTTATTAGAAAGGTTTTGGTTAGACGAGTGGAGACCAGTGGAGTGAAGAGTAGAGTGGAGACTGGAGTGGAGAGTTGTTTTATTAAAATAGACTTGGTGGCGATACCGACCTCCACGCGGGCGAAGCCGCGGGCGGAATAATAAATAAATAAATAAATAATCTACGACATTCTACACAGCGTGGTACGTACAATGGAGGCAAGTGGCGCGTGCCTATGTGTATCGGCAATATTACACATGGTGGGGTAACATTAGGTAGGTACTGCAGTAGAAGTAGAGTCACGGTGGAGCTAGCTGGATTTGAAGTAACCAGCAAGATAAGTTTTGCCAGATTTGCCTGCTAACTCTGAAGGAGACATTGCCATGTTTTCGATCATGTGAATAGCAGTTAGTACCAAATTTTAGGCTATTACCAGTAGTACTACCATATTCTTACCAGTACTACTACTAGGAATATTCATCCCTGTAGATTTGGTAAGTCTAATGGGATGAATATTCCTAGTAGTACTAAAATAAAAATTCTATTTTTCTTTTGTATTATTTATTTAAAGTCACACCATAAATCGTACATAAATTGGATGGCGGATACAGTATGTACTTTACATCAATGATACTGTTTATTTCTTAAAGAAATTTCTTCCAGCAGACTGGTGGCGGCAAGAGGCGACCGTGAGAGATAGGAAAACGTATATTGTAATAATACCTAACACGTTTATATTGTGATAGGTATCATACCTACAGTTAGGATACCGCATATATAAATCAATAAATAAATTTAAAAAGATTTAGTTTGGGCATCTTAACCCTTATGTGTTAGTGACAAAAAGATAAACTATTATGTTAGTAAACTGAAAATTAGGTAACGTTACACCTAAGTCTATGCGTTACCCAATACCTAGGTACATATAATTAAAAATGGACAAAGCTTATTTTTGTGTCTGGAGAGATGAAGCCTTTTTTTATAATCGTGCAGAAATGAGAAATTCCCACGCATAGCGGCTTAGGTGGCTACTCACATACTAAGAATCGCACAGGTTCAACTTTAGATTAGCCTCCCACGATTTAAGGGTTGGGAGTGGGTGGAGGGGAGGGGGTTGGGGGGGTTGTAGAACACCCCCTTTGAAGGAAAAAGTGCGGACGCCCCCCTTTTTTGAGATACGATTTTTTTAATATTCTAACCTTTCGCAAAAAACAAGCATAATTCAGAATGTTTTCCACCGCGAAGCACGTTAGTGCGAAATTATAATTTGTGGCACTTCGCCGACCGCTGCCGCGGCACGCTCGCTTCGCTCGCTCGGCTCGTGCGTTGTTGTAGTCACAGTTCTAACATAACCTAACCTACAAAAGTTGGATCCTGGTTTTCTTTTTTCAAAATAGATATGGGATACCTTATGAAATACGAAACGTTAAAGCGGGGAATTCACTTACAGACATGCCCGTAGGCACGCCCGCGGGCAGTCTGGTCGGGCATGTCTGGCGCTGCAACACACTACACGGACACATCAGTAGGTACATACACCTCATCTGTTGATGAGCCTGTTCTGGTTGACTGGCGTATTTTGCGCAGCTCACGCCTGTAGGAGTTCCTTAAGGATTCTATTTTTTTTTTAACGTAGGCTAAATCGGCTTCGGGATGTATTTCCTTACATTTCACAATTAAATTTTTATAAGCAGTATTGCGTAAATCAGTGTTCATAAACTCCTTGCTTTTTACTTTCCATAAACACGGATATGATTTGAAGGCAGCAATAAATTCTTCCCAGAAATTTTTATTATCATTAAAACTCATTGTGCTAAATTATATGCGATAAATAATAGTACGAACGTCTGCTTTGGTTGCTCCCGCTCATATGTCTGTGGACAGGCAGCCTGCGGTGAGCATTCACGTTCGGACATGTATGTGCCCGCGCAGACAAAATGAGATCGCGCGGGCTTGCGACAGTCAGCCTGCCAGACAGTCTGCGACGGACACACACATACAGACTTCGGACAAACATCTTGTAAAATTGTCCGCTCGGACATGCCCGCGGGCATGTCTACGGGCATGTCTGTAAGTGAATTCCCCGCTTAAGTGTGTGTTCTGTTGTCAAAAGTGTCAAAATATTGATAAAATTGTCTGACTTTGAAAAATTTTTACTTATTAACCATTTAAATAATAAAAAATTTACGTGGAGGCTTCTAAAAATTGAATTCCGCACCTTAAAACTTTACGTGGAAGCTTCTAATAACATTAGTTTTGTGTAAAAACGCATGTGGACTCCAAACTCATGGGAGGCTCGTTTCGGCCTGCGTTTGTACCTAATGGTGTGAGAAAACTAACACATTTTTGAAGTGTTTGATTCACACAGATTGATAATTTAGAAAGGAAGGTCTACTGCGTATTCGTAGACTTGGAAAAGGCCTATGACAGAGTGGTATGAGATGGAAAATATGAATGCGATATTGATTATATAGCAATAAAGTTTCCAATGTCTTACATAATGATCATACCTATATTATAATTGAATTGAATAAAATATTATCTACAAGAAATGAGAGAGTTCTTATTGAATCGTCGTCGTGTCGTGTTGTGAGCATGCAAGTTTGTAGCGAATATTATAAGAAATACCTTCCTTCCTACATAATTATTAAATGTAGGGCCTAGCCCTACATAATAGGTAATTATGTAGATATTACGTAGGTTAGGTAGGTATAATTGATAAAAAATATTTTTGAGATTTTTCAGACGCTGAAGGGCCAATGTAAGTTATCATGACCCTCAAGACATTTCCGTAATTATTATTAAATAGTCCCTTGATGAATGAATAGATCTATAAGATTTCAGACTGATCGACGAGGCACGAAGCATCCCTCCCATGTTATAAAAATAAAATAGTAAGTAGGGTAGTTTCGCCTGTTTTCGACCGACGCCAGTTCCCGACTTTTTTACCGACCTGTTTGCCTAATCGGCGTAGAACAGCAATACCGATACGATTAGAAGCAAAACAAAAATACTGTGGCAATCTCAAATAGTTCGGTTGTAGACACAAATAGATAAAGTGCATATGTGCAAACATAGTAGGGAGTAAAAAAATACTGAAATATGTGGTTCGCTAAGAACATGACAGAAAGCGTACTCCACTACGAAAAGAAAAGTGAGGAGGTTCTGCAGTTGACCCTAGATTTTTTAATTGTCGTTTTATGTTTTGGACTTGTTTGTTATTTGTACAGATAGATAATGAAGTATAGTATCTATTAAATATAGGAGTTATTGTAAATTTATTTGAAAAGTGTGTATAATTGGATGGTCGGTAACTGTTACCTCATTTTTGTAGAATACCTAATTCTCGACCCGCACCGTCGAGAATTGGCGTCACCGAGTCCAAACACTTGCATGTTTTTATACATATTGTTAAAGAAATTACTGAACTTAGATTGTGAGTTTGAATCTTATTTACATGAGAATCATGTC
Source organism: Lithosia quadra (assembly GCA_963576445.1). NCBI lineage: Eukaryota > Metazoa > Arthropoda > Insecta > Lepidoptera > Erebidae > Lithosia > Lithosia quadra. The sequence continues at coordinate 9,126 of OY754899.1, read as the reverse complement.
AGCCAGTTCGCGACCAGACTTTTTCAAGCACGTTAACAATATCACGTGTTGTAAAACCTTCTAGGTCGAGAACAGGATAGTGCAATTAAATAGGCCTATACCATATTCCGACTACTATTTTCGGTGGGTACATATAGGTATGGACATTAACGGTGAGTAAATCTCGCATCATCAGTACGCCGACGACATCATCATAGTTACAGAGTTGCTGGAGCAGCTGAGCAAATTGCTGCACAGCCTAAATGGATCCTCTCGGCGCGTCAGTATTGGTGTATACATACGCTGGAACTGGTTACACCAAGACCAATTGCCATTGAAGGGAGAGTTGTTCAAGAATAATGTCTACCTTGTGCAGGTTATCCAGCTCGGTAGAAACAACTTCGAGTTAAAAGTCACCTTAAGGATTGAATTGGGTAACCTAATTGAATCCTTTTTGTGACTTTTATTTCACAAAGCATTTGGCAAATTACTTCGGCTTACCACATGGCCTCTTCAACCAGTGAATACTATCTGTTAAAATATACGGTGCCGAAGCGTGGACAACAGTAAGGTTCGTCCACAACCTAGTCGTGCAGCGGGCTATGGAGCAAGCTATGATCCTTTGAAGGATAATAATCCTGATTCTTTGAAGGATTCGTTATGCCAATGGACTAAAATTGCCGAAATAACTCGCAGAATAAGTAAGCTGAACTGGCAATGGGCTGGCTACATCTGATCTGCTGAAGGACTAATAATGATCGTAGAGCAAACGAGTTCCATAGTGAAGACCGCTGATTGGCAAACGGAAGATGGAACAGTACCTAGGATGGACATAAATGACCTGAAAAAGGTGGCTAGGATAGACTGGAGGAGGGTGAAAGATCGAGTGCTATGGCGCACATTGGGAGAGGCCTACTGCCAGCAGTGGACTGCAATAGGCTAATGAGTGCCATTAAGAAATAAACTTTAATTTTAGTTAGTAAAGGTTGATGAAGCAGAGGAAGAACACTGATTTGTAAATATTATAGTCGTGTTATCAACTTTATAAGGACTATTTAACATCAGTTTATTGTAATAACATAATGTATATTAAATTCTGTCAAAATACGGGTTTCATTAGATTACAAATTAATAATTACTAATGTTTTACTTCACATATTTGCCATCTCACCTAATAGTCGAGAACTGGCAAATGTAACGTCGAGAACTGGAAATTTCGGTCGAGAACTGGCGAAATCGGCATTTTTGGGTTTATTATTTTCTGTAAAATTATTGCATGATCTTAATGGAAGATAAAGGATATTAAATGAAAATAGACTATATTTACTATGTATCAAAAATATTCTCTATCAATAATTCATATTAATTCAATTTTATTTTTCGTTCCGAAGTTGACAACTCCACTAAACGGTCGAGAACCGGCGAAATGACCCTAGTACCTAACAGTTCTTTCTATTAGTGCGCGGCATCTAACGTGGCCAGATTTTGGAGTAGTGTGGGCACCCACAGAAAAGAGAAGTAGAAGTGGTAAGTGGGCGTGGCACGCGTGCCACTGGTATGCGTTGGTTTGCAAGGTTTGCATAGTGAGATAGAGCGAGAGAGAGAGATTATCTGAAGTTTTTCTTAAGTCAAAGTTTGTTTGATTCAAAATACGAATCGCCGTAAATATTTTTTTTTATCTACTTATAGCAAAGAAATCTCTAACCGAACTAGTAAGGTGTATTTTCGTTTTGCCGTATGCATAATTTAGGCTAATTTGGTATGGAAGATATGCAATGTATTATTAACTGGTTGTATGTGTGAGTTTGGCGACAGCGGTTCCCCTTATGAATAAGTAGTATCACACTTCCATTTGTAGTAGGTATTTTTTATTCCGTGTCCTACGCCAAAACCTTGCCAAGCTTACACTACACAAGGCTGTACACTATACTTCTTGTTTGTGGCAAAATGCGTCACCTAGAAACAAGTATAGTGTACAGCATCTAACTTGGCAAGGTTTTGGAGTAGTGGGGCCCACACTACTCCTTAAATCTGGCCACGATAGATGACGCGCACTATACTTGTTTCTAGGTGACGCATTTTGCCGTCATAGTGGCGTCAAAAAACACATTTTTAATATGGAAAACTTATTTGTACGAGTACGACGACGCGACATCAGGTTTCCTTTATAATCTAAATAAACTGTTATTGCAATTTATTGGGGACTTTTTCCACCCCCGTCCTGAGTATAAATTTCTTTCTATACTCTGTCTAATGTAGGATGATAAAAATGACAGTTCATGTCTATGAAGTATCGTATTTTTTTATACAAAATCATACCCCTAAAATTATTGTATTTCATAGACAAGCCCCGCCCACTTGTCATAGTGAAGCGTCTTGCAAGAATATAGCACAGTTGACTATACACAAATGAATCGAATGAATCGAATTTAAAATAATTTATTAAAATTATTAAGTACTTATACTACTAAAATTTTTGTGATATAATTAGCTAAATATGGTACGAAACATAAATACTTTAGCATAAAAATTATCTTTTGTCATCCTGAAGCAAGTTACCTAAAATAATAAAAAATAAAAAGTTTTTGTGTTTTTCTAAATATCGATTCCATATTCTACGGGAACGATAATCGAAAATCGAAAGATTCATTTTCGATTATACTATATGGGCTACCCTATTTAGACCTGTCATTATTATCATCCTAAATTAGACAAAGTATAAAGTAGAACAGACCACTGATTTTATTATGTGAAAACAAAGTGTGAAACATGTGGTTTGTGGTAGCAACCAAAGATTCATGTTACCATGAATCTTTGGTTGCGAGGAAATCAAATCGATGGCTGGTAACCCTGGCACGCCTGCCTGACAGTTGTCATAGTTGTGTCAGTGTCAGGTTAGTTGGATATTTTGCAAATTGCATTGTTTGAAAATTAAGTTGGGATCAATGTTTTGTAGTTTATTCTGAGTTTGCAGTGAGAAATTGTGATTTTATGGTAGACTACGTCATTCTCATAAGAAAAATGTTAACTACCTACTACCTACAGATTTGAATTGTAAATAAAGTGCATTATATTACTACTCACTCAGATATAATTCATCAAAGGTACCTATAGTGTTTGGAAACCATGAATTGTGACTTAATTCTCAGGAAGCAGCTTGCCGTAACAGAATCTGATACGAAGATTAAAGAAATAAAACATGTTTCTACTTGAAGATAAGATGACAGGAAATCGTGGGCAACAGGTAGGTACTACACGTTCGCTATAAGTTGAGACCTGACCGCTAGACGTCACCGGCACGTGTTTGTACAGCGCACAAAAAATCTCGTAAACAAGCTTCTGCCCGAGTCGTTACTTACCTGTCTACCTATTTTTTTACGAACAGTACATCACGGGCGACTGAGGGGCAGTGCAGGAGGAAGTAGGCGGAGAGCCCAGGTATCAACTTATAGCGCACGCGTTATAATAATTATAATATCAACTGGTAAACAATATGAAGAACCAACTTTCAATTACTGTAACTGAATTGAAAGTTTCAGCTTTAGAGTTTAAGGGTAATGAACTGAGGTAATGAGTAAAAATTTTTTAAGGCAGACATTTATCAATATTTTGACACTCTTGACAACAGAACACAATTACACTCATGGGAGTTTTGGCGCTAACGCTGAAATAGACACATCGTGGCATTGTATCATTTTCTAAAATTAGTGTAAAATGTAGTTATTATGTGTAAAAATGGGGGATTTTTAAACATAACATCTTCGGCACCGTGCACGAGTTCGGGAAAGTGGTATATTACCGTGAATTGTGCTTTTCAACGTTGATTCCAAAACTCCATAGAAGCCTCTAGTAAAGTCTACACTATTTTACTGGGGTAAGACTAAGACTGACTGATTTGACTATTGACTGACCTTGACTATGACTAAATGACGAAAACGCTGCAACTTATTGCATTTGTAATTAATTCTAACTTGATTTATCAATTTACTTGACACTGGCATTCATACAATATTTGCCAAAGTAAGAGAAAAAAATACACTCATAATGATAAACGTTTCGTTTGACATAAGGTTAATGCACAAAATGTTTTGCTCATTTAATAATTCGTTATTTAATAATTAATTAAAACGTTAATTTAGTGACTAAG